>JAOTON010001906.1:0-737500 GCA_034440635.1 Lepas anatifera | reverse complement strand
TATTGGTCTCGCACAAAGCGTGACAAATTACTATACAAAAAAAACATTCATTGAGCAGCAACATATCACATTGCTCGACTGCATCATGTCGGCTTAATGACGGCCGCGCAGGGCCTTGTACCAGAAAGACAGCTTTGCATTTGAAAGTTGGTGGTTAGAATTTTGGCCCTGTTCAAACTTAGGTCATTTACTCTATCGTGCTTTTTTTGGTGATCTTTTAGTGGATGTTGGCCAATATCATTTGGTGCATGGTTATTGGAATGCAAAGGTATTTGCTAAAATGTTAATGATAGGTTAGCTTGTGCTAGGGTTTTTGTTAGCGTTTGTGACACCCCAAAAATATATGTTTAAGATCAGTAAGCACTTATGAACATGAATATGGTATTTATACTTTAAGTTCCATATTATTTTTGAAAATATGAAAAACAGTTCTCGCGAGAACTTAACGTGAGTGGCTTTTATTATTGTCATGATAAGTGGTTTAAACCAGGGTGGCATAAATTAATTTATGCCAGCCGGTTTAATCCATGGCTTAAACCGGTTTAAACCAGAACGTGGCTTAAATTTGCCAACCCTGCTAGAGAGTAATGCCTTAATGTGCTCGATTGGTGCCATAATTCTGGCGCCGACATTGCTGGAGCTAAGACCCTGCGCATCTGACCACATTGAATGCCTATCGGTTACATCGGAAACACGACGTGTTTTGTTAGGGCCACTCCTGGCGGGCTCACTTTGTTCAATTGCAGGGAGTATTGGTGTGGTTGTCTTAGGAACCTTTGCACCCAGTCAGGTGGGAAACGGAAGGCTGTCTCCGTCGTGGGGATTGAGCCGACGTATATCCATGCTATCCCAATGTAGATGCCGGAAAGGGAGTCAGTACGTCATCCAGCCCCTGTATAGTACTTAAATTAACGAAGAGTAACTAAATTCTAACGACACGTCTTAAATTGCTGACCTCGCGGGTAATCTTGATTCAAATGGACTGGGTTATTAACATCGATGTCATATGTAATGTTTTTTTTGCTGTCTCTCTAGGATTTTAACAGGGTCAGGTAGGCCATGCGTCCTCCAATATTGGTATTATTAACCATTAACCCTATGTCGTTGTATGCAGAAATACCTCAAAACACACCTTGCCTTCCCTCCCTAAATTCTAGACATCACTAGTAGGGCTGATAATCCCGGGATCGGGATCCCGAGATCCGGGATTGTATTAATCCGAATCCCGGGATTATATATTTCAAAATCCCGGGATCCCGATATTTTCCAACACTAAAAATGGCGTGGAAAGCGTCGTTGATAGTAATAAAAATCATTATAGAATCCAACAACAGGCTACAGCGTTGTTTTATGCTTAATATTTTACCTACCTGAAATGTTCAAACACAAGCAAAATCCAGGCTCTCCCTTCTGCATGTACGTAGATTGTACCTGGCTTCGCTTCACAGTTCACACCGTGTCAGTTTCTCTGTTCGAGCTCGAATCTGAAAAGTAAAAAAAAAAGTTTTTTTTTGAACGACCCTAACGAGACATGCGTCGCGATCGAAAAGAACCAGACGCATGGCTTTAATATATTACAATTGACCCCTGGGGTGTCACAACTGACTCTGGATGGGGTCAAATGCAACATTTGAAGTAAGTATTTCAAAGCCAAGTTATGTAGTTATGTACTAGCCAAGTTATGTACTAGCCATGCAAAGACCAATCAATGTTTTTATTTTGGTATAGTGCTACATCTTCCAGATAGCCAAAATGTCAAGGTTGCTCAAAAAATGATGAAAAGTTTTCTAGCACAAAGCGTTGCCCTTCCTGAAACAGAAAAGTAAGAATCACTACAGTTGACCCCGGTCTCCCCTATCAACTTGACAGAAAAAAGTAATGCAACGATCTCACTCTAAATTTCACATATGCTACCAACACAATAATAATAAATGGGTTAAGCACTTTACACCGGCACACCAGTAACCAGTCTGACGCGCTTTGACTACACTGTGTCCCGCCTAATCCACGACGGAGCTCTGAGCGCTGACAACCGACCACGTCTGAAATGAGAGCATCATGCAGTGCCACGGTACTGGCTGGCGGGGGCTTCTGGTCGGATAGAAAACGATGCTTGATTGGTTTTAGGCTATTTCCTGCGTTGTGGCTAGTTAAATTGATGCTGAGGCTATTTAGCCGGGATTTCCCGCAACTACTTGCTTTGTTACGTTTTTGCACGATGGAGTAGACGGCTACTGATGGTAGTTTTTGATTGTCGGTTTGGGACGATATTTGTGGATTGTCGGTTTGGGACGAGCAATAGAACAAACTTATTATTAACGGGTGGTATTTTGTTTTATTTTTGTTAGGTGAGTTTTTGTTTATTAAGTTTTAAGCAAGACTTGTCTTTTTACTGGGGGCCAATTTCCCGGCAGGGGGGCATTTCGGCCGACTGGGGGGCCAATTGCCCCCAGTTAACATGTTAAAAAATGGCCTGGGACAGATGCATGCTTCCGAAGTAGTTGTAGATGCAGAAGCGATGGACGTTGATGATCCTCAGCCAGCACAGTCGCTTCAATCGATGCTCCAACAGGCTCTAGATAAGAGTTCCAGAGCCAGATCACAGTTCAAGTGCATCCAGGCTAAGTCTCTCCAATCCTTCGCTTATGACCAAGGTCATTAGGAAAGAGTTGGAAAACCTGCCTGCCCCTGGAAGAAGTGGTATGATAGCTCTGTCCTACAGCTGACTCAAGCACATAGTCCCTACGAATGTTGAGTCGGAACGTGTGTTTTCAACTGTCGGGAATACCGTCACTAAAGAACGGTAGAGTCTCGGCGACGAAGCCGTTGATGCCCTTTGCTTCCTCAAGTGCTACTATCGTGGCAGGTGACTTGTGTGACCAGGACACAATAGGCCGGGTCACAATAGGTAAATACCTCTATTGTAATATGACTAGAAATATAACCAAGAAATATATATTGTCAATACCATTCATATGTCTTTAATTGTTTGGGGAGCAAAACGTTTTATTCTGTTTAGTGTCCATATGAATTTCATGTGCTTTCCGCATGGTAAGAATAGTATGCTATGACTTATCCTTAACGGGAAATATGTACTATGCTGTTAAGAATATGCCACAAACGTTACCTAAAGCAGACACTAATTTTCGACATGTTTATTGAAAAAAATGTCCAATCCCGGGATCCCGGGATATCCCGGGATTGAGGGTCGATGAATCTCGGGATCCCGGGATTGCAAAAATGTCCCGGGATTATCAGCCCTAATCACTACGCCTGTGAATGTCCACTTTTGGTAGCCGGGGAAACGGTTGGGTAAATGTGACATTCTCAAGCTGTGATTGTTCTGACCACCCTCCTGGAGTGTTGTTCTTAGCAAACTCCTCAGGTTATAGACTCGTGTGTTCTAAATCCAGTAATGCATTCACCTCAGCTGCGGGTGCTAGTGGGTGTCCCCGACTCCCCAGAGACAGACTTTCCGGGAATTACGGTCTGTTTGTCGATAGTTAATCTGATAATGGTACTGAAAGCTGCAGGATTGAGTTGATATTAGGAAGTCACATGTTCAACACACAAAGCTCTTGATCGGCTAGCATGCGAGAGGCTTAAATTTCCATGCGCTAATGGAATGGTTGCCGGGGGATTATTGATCACGAGGCCGTGAACTTGTTAGCCTTCTTCTAACCAAGCCAGGTGGAAGATCGTTTAAGGTTTATCGCTTCTACGGTTTCGAAAGATCTTGCCCGGCGAAACGTCGTATCAGGGTTTCCGATAGTTTGCAGAGCTTCATGCACGTTCGGAAGGCTGTGTTCTATACCTAACTTGCACCTCAGAACCCCCCCCATTGGGTTGGGTGTTCGTTTCCTCCTGTGCCGTGCCGCGACGTCTGTGACTGCGCCATTATCATTCAGCTTCGCTTTGGCTTTATTTTTTTGCATCTCTTTTTTAAATACATTTTGTCCAAGCTATCACCAAAGTTACAAGTTACGTCATTACAAAGTTACAAAAAAGTGAGGTAGTTACGCCGGCTGTCATTTTATTTTTCCTGTCGAAAGTTTTTGTACCTGACTTATCGTAAAAAAATATCGTGCGCAACCTTTTCAGTTGCTTGTCTTCATTTGGACATTTTCTAGAACAAATATTTAACCAACCGTCATACAAAAAAATGAGACAACAATTTTCATGCAGATAAATGACGATGCGAAAATGTGCAGGAACAGCTGCATTTCTGAAATAAAGAATGCGCACGAAAAAACAATACGGAAATGCTTTCTTCCTTAGCTCGGTGCCGATGAAGTGCGATACGGAAAAGTGTTGGCGGAGACGCATGGCCATTGGGCATTCATCAGACGATGACGTACGGTGCTTGTCCTGTTATTCAACTTATACTCAATATGGCTTGCTTGCTGGCAATTCAACTGGTGCATTGTAAGTAAAGAAAATTAAGAAAGCATGGGCGTTTGGACTTGGTCAGAGGTAAGCAGCCATCTTCATTGTAATCGAAAAGCGGCCCGCCTTCTAACTTTCAAGCATACATCGGCTGGTTTGCCGGCGTACCAACTGCCGTCCCGCCTAACGCCACAGTCATCCAGATCGTTTCCTTTACTGGAACACTGTCTCAACTCTCATTTAACAATGGATCTGCCCGGAACTGCCCAGTCCTACCCCAAATGGGACGCTGTTCGGCTCCAGAGGGCGGAGAGAGCGCGTCCTCGCTGTGGGCCGCCGTTGCCAGGCGGGCGGCCGCGAGGCCGGTACGTCTGCGTCGCCTTACGTCGTCGGCGTGACGCGGGCGGCCGCGGAATGCGACGCGCCGACGCGAGTTGGCAGCCGCGGCGGCCAAGTCGCGCTGCCACCCCTGCGAGTGCAGCGCGCGTCGGGCAGGGGCGGCTGCAGGCACGGCGCTCGGGGCGCTGTCAGAGAAGCGGCGCTCAGAACGAACTGAATGCAGATTGGGCGCGTGGTTTGTGGTGTTGCGCATTGGACACTCCAAAAGTTCTCACTCCGTCCTTGCATAATGTTTCTTTAGTGAAAAGCAACCTAACGACTCATTTGAATTATATGCCTGCTAAATGATCATGCCAGTTGTGATTGTAAGTGACTGCAGATCACCACTGGACTCTATTTTATCCATTTATGAACTGCAAGCGAGTTCTCAGTATATCTGCGGTGTCTCAGTGCCATACAAGTCGTTAATGCTTACGGTGGCTCGTTAAGGTTGGTGTGTCATGTGGCGAAGCGAGGAGGGGCTGTCGCGTGTGATAAACAGCTCTGGAAGCAAGTTCCGCACCAACGGCAGCTCTGAGTTCCCCTCAATTTGCACTGGGTATGCTGGAGCAGGCTTATCGCCACATACCAGTAGCGTAGCAGAAATGCAGCTTACCATAGGCGTAGGAGCCGGGGGGGGCAGAGGGGCCACTGCCCCCCCCCACTTTTCTGTGGTGGCCCCCTGCAACGGAGATAAAAATATCGGCAACTGTAATATCAAACCAAAAAACCCAAACTGACCCGATAGCTTGTTTGGGAAACCTCTTGAACTTACCCGTGCCCCTGAACTGATCTGAGGTCTTATGAGCCGATTTTAAGGCCCCATGGGCTGTTCGGGGCCCCTGGCTTGGCCTCCGATGCCATACGAGCTAATCTGGGGCCCCTTGAGCTGAACGAAGCGCCCCTGAGATTGTTTGGGAAGCATGAACTGTTCTAGGGTCCCTGAGCAGAGCTACGAGCCGTGAGTTTGAACGGGGCTCCCTTGAGCTGGCCAAAGCCCCTATACTCGCCGACTTTGGGGGCCCCTAAGCTGAGCTGGGACCGCAAAACCAATATTAGCCCCTGAGCTAATTATGGTCACCTGTGCTGCACGGATGGCCCTAAACTAATCTGGGGCCCCTGCACAGTAATAGGGCCCCCGAACTGAGCTTGGGGTCATAAGCTGTAATTGGACCCCTGAAATGTCTTAAAACCCTATTAAAGCCGACAAGGGGCCCCTGAGCAGAGCCGGGCCCTTAAGCTTATCTGATCATATAAGTTAATAAGGGCCCCTGTGTTGAACTGAGGGCCCCTGAGATGGTCTGGGGCCCCCCTTAAGGCTTTACAGCTACTGACCTGGGGGCCGTGAGCTTGAATGGCCCCTTGAGCTGTTCTGAGAACCTATAGCAGCCGACCTGGGGCCCCTAAGCTGAGCTGGGCCCCCAAACTAATCTGGGCCCTAAGCTAATCTGAGGACCCCATGCTGAACTGGGGGTCCTGAACTGGTCTAGGCCCCCTACACAGTTTTGGGACCCCTGAGCTGAGCAGGGGGCTATGAGCTTGAATAGCATCTTGAGCTGTTCAAAGACTATATAAGACACCCTGGGCCCCCTAAGCTGAGCTGGGACCCTAAGCTAATCGGGTACCCCCTGTGCTTAACTGGGGTCTCTGGGCTGGTATGGGGCCCCTGAAACCTTCTTGGGTCTCTGGGCTCAGCTGGGGACCGTGAGCTGGAATGGAGCCCCTTGAGCTGGACAAGACCCTATATCAGCCGATCTGGGGCCCCTAAGCTGAACTGGGCTTCCAAAGCTAATCTGGGACCCCCCGTGCTGAACTGGGGCCCTGAGCTGGGCTGGGGCCCCTGAACCCAATTTTCTTAGAAATAGGTTTTTTCGTTATCGCGTTAACTCTGTCTTATCAAATCGATACCAACAACAGAGGGGAATTGCTCAAGGTTCTGTGAGCTCTATCGCCCTGTTTGCAGTTATGATTAACGACATAGCAGGCACTTTACCCACGAATATTCACCACGCACTTTTTGTAGACGATTTTACGATATGGGTGACGGCGTCCACCACTGCCGCTGCACAGAGGCGACTGCAGCTCGGTCTTGATCGTTTGCAGGAGTGGAGCACACGAAACGGCTTAAGCTTCTCAAGTGCAAAAACCAAGTGCATGCACTTTTGCAACAGACGTGGAGATTGTGAGGACCCAAAGTTGTATATCTATGGAAATTTGATCGATGTTGTACCGGAAACGAGATTTCTAGGGCTCACACTGGACAAAAGGCTCTCATACATACCACATCTGAAGCAGCTCCGCGCAAAGTGTTTTGATACATTAAATATACTCAAAGTCCTAACAAAAATGAGGTACGGGGCTGACAGGAAAACGCTTGTCATGCTCTATAGGTCATTAGTACGCTCAAAAATTGAGTATGGTAGCCTGGTATATGAAGCCGCTCCCCAATCAGCAAAAACCATGCTGGATACTGTGCACCATCAAGCCGTTAGAGTTATAACGGGGAGCATTCCGTACATCCCCAATATCAAGCATGTTAGTGGACGTCGATGAAATGCCATTAGAGTTGCGCCGAAAAATACTTGCCATGCGCTATGTATTGAAACTCAAACAATCCCCGATGCATCCCACATACTCAATATTTTTTGGTGACGCCCAGCTCCGCCAGATTGATAATGGATCCCGCGCGGCAGCCCGTCATCCAGGAGTAAGGGTCCGCGCCTGGCTTGTGGAGGCTGGGATAGACACAGATCTCATTGAACCGTGTGACGCGTGTTTGGTTGAACCTTGGCTTATCTCTGCAGTGGACACAAACAAGAGCTTACTGGATCAATGTAGAAATATGCCTCCTGAAGTTATGCGCCAGTTATTTAGGGAGTTCTGTTCTGAATCTTATAATAATCACATCCACTTTTACACTGATGGTTCGAAGGGTGATGGTGGCACGGGATGTGCATTTGTCAGCGACGGCGTTGAAAAGTGTTTTAGTTTACCGCGCGAGGCATCTGTGTTTACCGCTGAGCTGTACGCAATATTCCGTTGTCTGGACCATGTTTCTAAGTTAAGGGCGAGAAAGTTTGTTATTTTTACAGATTCTTTGTCTTCTGTACAGGCATTGGAGTCTTTTTACTTTTATAATATGTCAGCATCTTATCTCTTGACCCTTATTAGGCAGAAACTGCATAGCCTGAGGGGAAAGGGAAAATGTGTAGATTTAGTTTGGGTGCCAAGTCACTGCGGAATCGCCGGAAATGAGCGGGCAGATCGATGTGCAAAGACGGGGGCAGAACATGCTGCCCCCCAGGTCTTCGTGTTCCATTTTTTGACATGTACGCGCAAGTTAAAATGTATGTTTTTAGCGACTGGCAACGTCGATGGGATTGTGATTTTTAAAGGTAGGATGCTCCCGCGAGCTGAAACCACGCTTAGGATCGTGGACCTCAAGTAGTGCAGGCTCCAGAAGGGAGGAGGTTGTCCTGTGTAGATTGCGACTGGGACACACTTATTCAACCCATTCATATCTTTTATCTCGTCGTGACCCGCCGGAGTGTCCACGCTGTGGCGACAGGCTCACAGTCAAACATATCCTTTTAGATTGCCGTGACTTTGAGATAGAGAGAAACCGCTTTCTGCAGGGATCTCCGACAATGAATTCTCTTTTGGGCGAGCATCGTGCTGTGGATATTGCTACCATTATGTTATATCTGAGGAGCGTTGGTTTTAATGTCATATATTCACCCTCGTAGTTTTTCAGGTTTTACATGGTGTATAAGTTCATTTTACCTTTTCGCTGACCTTGGTATGTGATGTTAAAATGTCTGCGACTCTGGTCAGTTTTTACATTTGATTCTATTCATTTTGTTTTTATTTATATTATTGTTGTATTATTGTTCTGTTTTTTACGTATGACCTTTTGATTTTGTTTTAAAAACTTAACCTGTTTTACACCTTACTTGTTGAAATGTTGTTGACTTGCTGCTTTTACCTTTGACACACTTTTAGCCCTGTGAGACGCTGAAACTATACTGTATATATCTTGTCTAGTGTTATGGGCGCCACATGACCCGTGTTGTCGGTGCGCCCTTAAACACCAACGATGATGATGATGAACTGTTCTAGAGTCACTGAGCTGAGATGGGATCTGTCAGCTTGAACAAGCGCCTCGAGCTGTTTTGAGACCCTATGTAAGCCGAACTGGGACCTCTGAGCTGAACCGGGCCCCTAAGCCAATCTTGCCCCCTGTTCGAATCTGGGACTCCCTGTGCTAAGCCTCTAGGGGCCCTGTGCTTATGTGGGGTCCCTTGATAAGCTGGTCTCGAGAACTATTAGCTGGTCTGGGGCCCCTGAGCTGACTGATTTGGGATCCTGAGCTATGGCCTGGGTCTTGGGGGCTTCTAAGATGATTTTTGCGGCCTCTGAGCGGCATAGGCATAGGAACAGGGAGCTAGGGGGCTACTCTCCCCCACTCTCCTGTGGTGGGCCCCCGCAATGAATATACAAATATAAGCAACTGTAATATAAAAATAGAAACCGAAACTAGCCCGATAGCAGGGACGGCGGATTCCAGGGTGCAAGTGGTGCAGTTGCACCACTCGATTTTTTTCAAGTGGTGCAAAAGTATCTTTTGCACCACTTGTTTTGGCTTTGTCCAGGGAGGCGCCCCTCCCCCCAGGCCTCAGCCGGCGCCCCCGGCCGGTCAGAGAAAATCAAGCCTAATTACCGCCTACCTGAAGAGGTAGGATCCTCTGTGAAAAGACATTTTCATACATGAATGACGCACCTTGACATCAAAGCTGCGCCTTGGAAAGCAAAAGGCGCCCCCCTTGAGTAAAGGCGCCCCTCTGGATAGCATAGGCGCCCTTGAAAAGCGTAGGCGCCTCCTGGACAGCTGAGGCGCCTCCGAAGAAGAGAAACGGCGCCCCTAGATATCACATGCGCCCCCTGGTTAGCACAGGCACCCCTTGACAGCAAAAGGCGCCCCCCGCAGAGAAAAAGGCGCCCCCTGGACAACATAGGCGCCCTTTGATAAGAAAGGCGCCCCCTGGAGAGATGAGAGAAACCCCCCTCCCGAGAACAACGGCGGCAGGGACGGCGGATTCCGCAGGACAGGGTGTGCAGTTGCACACCTTGAAAAAATGATGGTGTACAATAGTATATTTTTGCACACCTGGTTTTGACCTCGTACGGGGAGGCCCTCACGGATTTGGGTGGCACCCCCGGATTTTGCCGGCGCCCCCAGCCGGTCAAGAGAAAATCAGACACATCGCCTGTCTGAAGGGGTAGTACCCTCTGTGTAAAATAAAATACACTTTCAAATATGAGTGGCGCTCCCTGACATCAAAGCTGCACCCTGAACAGAAAAAGGTGCCCACCCCCTTGAGTAAAAGTGCCCCTCTGGATAGCAAAGGCGACCTCTAGACAGCAGAGGCGCCCCTTGACAGAAAAAGGCATCCCCAATTGAGGAGTAACGACGCCCCTGAATAGCATAGGCGCCCTCTGGTTAGCACAGGCACTCCTGTACACTAACAGGCGCCCCCTCCCCCATAGAGCAAAGGCACCCCTCTGGATATCATAAGCTCCCTTTAATAGCAATCGCGCTCCCTGGACAGCAGGGGCGCCCTCTGGATAGGATAGGCGCCCCCAAAACAGCAAATACGCCCTTTGATACCAAAAGCGCCCCATGGACAGAACACACCCTCTGGATAGCATAGGCACCCCTGGACGGCAGAGACGCCCCTAAAGAAGAGCAACGGCACCCCGGGATAGCATATGCGCCCCTGGTTAGCACTGGCACCCCTGGACAGCAAAAGGCGGCCCCCGCCCCCTGAGTAAAGGATCCGGGTCTCTGGATAGCAAAGGTGCCCCTGGATAGCGCAGGCGCCTCCTGGACAGCAGAGACGCCTCCGAAGAAGATCAACGGCGCCCCTTGATATCATATGCACCCCTGGTTAGCACAGGCATCCCTGGATAGCAAAAGGCGCCCCCCCCCGAGAGCAAAGGCGCCCCCTCTGGAAAGAATAAGCACCCATGGATAGGAAAGGCGCCCCCTGGAGAGGACAGCAGAACATTTTTTAAGGAAAACTCAGTGGAGGGGGGGGCGGTGGAGATTTTCTTGTGCTGGCCATTATGATGTCTTCTGGGGATCAAACCCCCATTTGGAGGGGGGCGTTAATAAAATTTAGACGTGCTAGTGTTAAAAAAATGTCTCCTAATTTTTGTTATTCCATATTCTAAAGATTAGAGATGCTGCCCAGGACTGCGGGTTTTTTTCAACGGAAAAAGGCCGAACCGGGTTTGCAAAAAGGCCAAAAGGGTCAAATTGTATTTGCACTAAAAAATCTTGTTTTTATAAATTTCGTCCAAGTTCTTCCCAGTACGGCTGTTGGAGTCTGAGTCTCATTAAAGTCCTCAAGGGACTTGTCACGGAGACCCCGACCCCACCACCCGAACGAGTAACGCCCACAATGAAGGGTTGATTTAGAAGCCAAAGTTTAACCTCCCACAAAGCACAAGGATGGCCGCCTCGTTCAGGTCACCCTCTCATCAGTCAGTTGCCAGCCGACCTACGTCGGGCAAACGATTGAGTGCCGGAGCGTCTCAGGGGAACCGATCTCAAGCCTGGACATGCACTGCCACTGCATGCTTCTCAGCAGCGGGCCGGAGCCCGATGCTGAGCAACTGAGCAACCGGGGCGGCCAAATGGCCAAATAAATACCACAAAAGCCATATTTGAGGCTAAAACGAACCCTACCGGGTGTCATAAACCCACAGAAAAAGGACAGAGCACGCTTGTATCACTGCAGTGAACAGTGCACTGTATAAAACTAAATGTTGATAATTTGATATTGACTTGACGATATATTTTTAGCACACTGCCCATCTCATAAGAAGGCAGCAGTCCCCTTCCAATCCCGTGTGGCGACCCAATTATTTTATCCACATAACTAAACAATTTGTTAGCATCATCAATTATCTTGGCCGCACCACTCCCCGCTAACATTTGATATCTTCCTGCTTTTTCTGTGAATTGTTTGCTCTTGAACAGTGACGGATCCATAGGCAGATCCAGGATTGCCAATCGGAGGGGAGCACCTTCCCGGGGGGGCGCCATCCGGAGCAGGGGGCGCCACTTTTGACCGGAAAAACCTACCAGGTGGGCGTAAAATCCTATCGGTGAGCACCGATTTTCGCATCCTGGGGGAGAGTGGGAAGCGCCACTTCAGGCGAGTGCCATCGACCTTTCAGGGGGCGCCGTAACCATTTCAGGGGGCGCCGAGGATCGATCGGGGGCTGCATCTGCCCCTCACCTTTGCCCCCTGGATCCGCGTATGGGCGGATCTAGAATTTTAGTAAGTGGGGGGGGGACGCGGAGCCTCAGAGTGCGCACTTTACCATCAACTTTTCACCCAAAGGGCGCCTATGGTATTCGGTTTTCGGTTGCCGTCATTTTGGTGGATCGTATTTTTAACAACGTCCTATCCCTCCCTCTCCCAGCCATAACAGTTTGTACCAGCCAAGCAAGATGCCTATTTGGCGTGATATTTGAAACAATGAATTGCTAAACAGTTCAGTCCACACTTTTTTCAGCACCTCTTGAAAAATCTGTAACTGCCACTAGGTCATGGAGAAATTCAAGACACTTGGGAGGATGCAACAGCTGAACATAAATGTATATATCTGAGGATTTTTCTATTAGTGAAGAGGGGTTAAGTTTATTTTAATATCAAATATGATAAGCATCATTTTGCCTTTCCACGTGGCCAAGATTCGTAAAATAATGGTGAGAGGACATTGAAAATAATCGCAGCGAGTGTGAACCTGGCCTGTGCGCTGTCCAAGAAAATTATCTCAGCGGAAAAGCTTTTCAGTTGTAGGAAACACAAACCGGACTTTAACCCACATTATTAATTGCTCCTAAAAATAATGTTTGAACCAGATGGCAGACTCAAGGAGATATAAGGAAAGTTGAAACGTTAAGATAAACACAGAATGAAGTATGTGGGCATTTTCCATCGACCTTTATCTATATTCTTCAATTCATCAGCATGGGAGAATTGCTCTTGTGCGTGAAATTTCGGAGGTGTTAAGAGAATTTCGGTAGCCATGTGATTGAATGCTGAAATAGATCATGCCATAGGCATGTGTGATTTGTGACATAAATGGGCCCTACTAGAATAAAAAGAAAACAGTTTCAACGTGTCCAAGTACTCTCTTGATAAATTGATAACTTTTTTCGTTTATTGGCTGTAATTTGCGCGTTTAATGATCATGTGCAGTGTTCAGATCGAAGTGAAAAGACCATTCAGATTGATAAAACGAGTATATTTTGTCACTGACCATCCACTTATACCATCAACCATCGCCTTCAGGTCAAGTTCAGGACTCATTTAAGAGAAGAGGTGAGCGTGCACTGTGCATGCCCAAATCGAGACACAGCCGCCCTCCCGATGGACAGACCGCGCAGAAATACGTCCTCGTCGCGTTTGATTTCGCGCACGCGTACGACGTAGTGGACCACCACCTGCTACGCGTTCGCCTGCTGGAGATGGGGCTGTCAAATTGCACGGTGGCCTGGATTTGGCAGTGACTCCGGGACCGAAGAGTCCAGGTGGAACTAAATGGTGTGCTTTCCAGTGAGCGCATTTTCCGAACTGGCCTGCCGTAAGGAAGTGTCTTATCGCCAGTTTTATTTTGTATGGGCGGCTCGGCTGGTAGACGCACTCTGCGCGGTTCCCGGATGCTCCCCTACATGTACGCCGATGATACGGCGGCTCTCTGCACGGGCAACAACATCCAAGTCGCCAAGGACTGGGCACAATAAAGCTGCTGCTGGCACCCTCATGAAGTGGACCCGACAACACAAAATGGTGGTATCAGGAGCCAAGATCCAAGTACTGGTGATGTCCCAGTGGGCCAGAGACGCCGATCCCTTCCATTTTAAGGTCGACGGGAAGTCTGTCACTGCTGGAGACACCCTACAGCTTCTTGGCGTCACCATCGATCGGCTCCTCCATTTCGGTCCACACTGTAAGAGACTGTGGGAGAAGGTCCACCCCCGCATCTCCCACCTACGTCAACTGTCCGGCTGCAACTGGGGGCTGCACGAACAGCACCTCCGAACCGTCGCTACTGGCTACGTGAGAGGAGCGATGGAGTAAGCGGCCGCAGCGTGGCTCCACGCCACACCGCCATTTCATGTCGAGCTGCTGGAACGCAAAATGAGAGCGTCGGCGCGTATCATCACAGGATGCACCCACTCCACTCCCAGCCGAGTTAAGACTCCCCGCGTAGCGGCCAGAAGGAGGGTACTCGCGACCCGACTGCTGGTGAAATTCCATACCCTGCCACCTGAAGACCCTCTGTGAAGACGTGCGGAGGCGACAGCGCCCTCTCGACTCTCCTCGGTGACCGGGTTGCGGCAGGTGGGCAAAGACATATGGGATCAAGCAGGCATCTCCCTCCCCATCGAGTCTTTCCTTCCTCGACGTCTTCCACTGTGGGTATCAGGAGAGTGAGTCACATTTCAACTAGACGTGGGCCCACTGACATCAGGAGCGCCACCTGTCCGGAAGAAGCGAGTAGCTCTCCTCCACCTCGCTTCCCTGACTCAATGTGCCACATGGGTGTGGACCGACGGGTCAGTGCACGGAGGGGTCACGAGCGGGGGAGCTGGGTCTTCATCGAGTCACCAGACAGAGCCCAGCATGAGCTCAGGCGACCAGCAGGCTCGCTCTGCTCGAGTTTTCAGGCTGAGATGGTAGTCATCCAAACTGCCTGTGTCTTCCTACTGGACTAATCAGTACACACAGAAGATCCAGTCATCTTCAGCATGGCCCGCCAAGGTGACGACGCATTATAGAAATAAAATGGCTTCAATGTCTGCAGATAAGACAGCGAATCGGTAAAAATCGCAAACTTCCTCACCATCAGCTTAGACACCTGGTCCAAACAGCAAAAAAAATGGGGTACAGCTCTGAAGTAAAAATGGATCCTTCGTAAGGCAAACTAGAAAACTTCTCAACATTGTCACCAACAAATGCACGCCCTGTGCCATTGTCACTTTCTTTTGCAACCGTCTATATAGAAACAGACATGGTTTTCAAACGGCTCCGCACGCAAGTTCATAAATTACTGGTGCGCGTCGGTTCAGGAGGCAAATTTTTGCTTTGTTGGCGTAGGTTGTGTTCGTGTTAACTGTCGAGATGAGCTATGGTTCAATAACAGCTGCTTCATGTGGTTCGACGAGATTGCTGTCGATACCAGCCTGTGCCAGCCAGGCACAGACTCTCACTCCCTGGTGACGGGTTGCAAAACGCGAGCCACTGTCTATCTGACTGAGGTAGGCGTCGCCAAAAAAATGTTTGGTATGTGGGGCGTGTTGGTGACTTATTTTAAAGGGAACATGGCACCTTCGTAAAATCCTGGAATTTTGTATAATTAGGCGTACTTCTAGCCGAAAATAATGAAACCACTCATGATTTCTCTGAAAAATGTACAACAAGCTCAATACTTTTATTTTTAAAAAACTCCTCTAGAAAATGAATAAATATCTGCCTCTGGATGATGTCATGATCTGGCAACCACTACCATACTCGAAACACTTCAAGGGCTTCGATTGGCTGATGCTCATCGTGATGTCAGCATATGTCGTCACACCAGCAGCTCACAACAATGGCCGCCTGGCGAAAGGTACATGAGAGGTACATTTCGGGTAGGTTTTAGTTTTTTCTACGGAAAAATCGAGTTCCAAGACAAATGATATATAGAGCACCTGGTTTTCCGATTTGCTTTACAACTTGGCTATCTCAGTTAAAATCACGTTCTAAAGGTGCCACATTCCTTTTAATGGCTTAATGCAAAGCGAGTATCTTACTGCGCATTTGTAGCGGTATTTCATTAATTTCCACTAGCATGCTTATTATGGGTGAAGCTTGGAACGCTCCTGTTACTATTCTGATAGCGAGATGACGGACATATCGATAATCTTTTTCGCGGACTAAGGAGTGGCCTTATACGCAACCCCGGTCTGCGACCTGGGATAACCCCCCGCCTGCGCAGGAGAGCCGCATGACAATGTGCTGAAATCAACCATATTTCATTCTCAATGTATCTCTTCATAAGCCTGTAGTTCAGTGCCATCATTCTTTTCTTTAATATAAATAGTAAATATCCCGCAGTCAACCCCGGATTCGACCCGCGCACCCCTCATCACGAGACAGGACCTCTAACCACTAGACCACTGCGCCACACTGTACCGACTCCCACTAACCCTACACCTGTGACCCGTCAGGAGGTCACTGGCCGGTATCACGCAATCAAAACGATGCCGTGATCGTGGCGCCGGGTGTTGTGTTCGTACAGAAAAGGCATGGTATAAAGCTGCTTCTAGAAGACGAACCAAACATTAGATTCGCCTAGAATCACTTGTATCGGCGACCCAGGACCCTAAGCTAGCTTTATGCCAAATTGCATCCACTTCCATTGATTTTGAGGACTTGAAACCATGGTGAGAAGCAAACATGTTCCGAAAAATTTAGCTCCTTGAAATACCCTTTCGGACGAATTACTCGAAAGCCGTTGGAGATAAGTGGGTAGTGTAAATGAATTGAATGACTGCAATTAATTTTCCTATTCAGCCATGTCAATTCTGAGCTTGTGAATGACATGTGCTCTGAACCGAAAAGCTGCAAATAAAAGGTTTTCTACTAAAATTATATTTATGCATATAAGACAAGGAATTTTATTATCACGATATCCATCTCCGAATATTATCAGGCGGAAGCAATGTTCTTTCATTATTTGAAATGAAAAGTCAAATCGGTGCATTAGATCGCGAGAGATTAAGATTTAAATGAAATGAGCAAAAATGTAGTCCTTCGGCAAAATGGCAAAAACTAGGTCAGAATTTTACGTTTTCCATTGGAAACTATGCCTAAGCACAAGAAAATTGATGTAGCTGCCTCCACGTGGCTGTCTTTAAACTAACTGAAGCGTGCCTTCTGACATTTCGAGCTTACAAGTCGGCTGTCAAATTTCAATATCTTTTTGCTTGTACTAGAAATACTGCGTTTTGGCGTAATAAATATTGTCGGACCAGTTCGAACTTTTTTTCTTAGGTGGCCCCTGTTGCTTATTTAAAAGGAGGCAAATTTCAAGTTCGTCGCTTAAGAAATAAAAATGATAAAAATGCAAAATTGAAAACATTTGTTCCAAAATTTCTCAAAAAATTATTTTTAATTTAAATTCGGGGGCCTTAGTTTGGGCGTCTAGTTAGCGTAAAAGGGCAATCACCCTACACAATTGCAGAGCCCTGGTATCAACTGTCAGAACCGCCAAACGGCCAGAATAGAGCCTCTTGAGAAATCTCAATCCGCTTCGCTCCATGGATTTCGTCATGCGGCTCTGACACAGCCGTACTCGATCTTCGGACGAATAAGTGATCTATACAGCATAAGAAGCTTATAACGTAGCGTATAACGATGAGCGTATAACGTGCGCATAACGTATATATAGGCGATAAGCGTATAACGTGTATAGCATGAGAAACATTTCTCTATCTGCACGGTATCTCATCCTCGTCAACACCTTCAGTATTTTCAGCGTATCGAAACATTTTTTTGCGGAAATCCTTCAGGTGTGGCACATATGAAAGCTTATCGAGTGTGAGCCTGATAAATCTGGTTTCTGCTACAACGTCGCTCGGATTTCCGCGAATTTACAAAATCGGGTATTCAGTCTCAATGTCTATTATACAAGTGCATGCACTATGTCTTTGAACTTGAAAATTTCAGTCCATTGCGTGTGATCCATTGCTGCAATATGTCAAGGCCAAGCTGCAGCCGCCTCTGCGCAGCTGCTGTAGTAGACACTGTCACACATATTGTGAAGTCTTCAACGAAAAACACGTGACGTATGTTTGCGGGAAGTGTCTGCAATATCATTGGTCATAACTGCAAACAAGGCTATGAATATCGCAGAATCCTGGGCTTTGCTACTCTGTTGCTGATGCCAATCCGATACGACTGAGTTTACGCGAAATCTAAAATAACTATTTTTCGGAATATTAGAAATAAGCCACCCCAAGTGGCCTCGCACGCCGAGTCCAGAGTTTCTGCAGAACACCATTGGATAGCAAAGGCGCCCCCCAAGAGATGATGGCGCCCCCTGGGGAGGAAGGCGCCCCCTCCAGAAAATCTTGCACCACTTCTCGAAAATGGAATCCGCCGTCTCTGCCCGATAGCTTGTCTGGGAAAGTTCCAGTTCCGTAATACGCGCCCCCTTCAAGCAGCGCTTCGTGGGAAAGGTCAGGGCACCTACTACCCAACTGTTTCCAAATGAGCCCCGAGAATTTGACCCAATCAAAACCATCCCATATCGCTCCCAACACAAAGCATGAATTTGGACGCACCCTGCACCAAATTCCGAGCAACAGCCGTCCCTCAGCCATCGAAAGGCGTGACGAGATCGGCTGTATTCTACTCGAAATGGAAAAAACAACACAGAGCTATTCAATGAAAGGAAACGGCGGGAAAGAACGTAAGAAGTCATGTATGGAAATACCTAGTGCATTTTGGTGTGCATTAGGTTGTGCCAGTGTATGAAAAATTTGGAAATTGTATTTTGACCAATCATTTCCAGTTCTATTGTGGTATAATAAACAATAATCAAAAACAAAACTGGTTTAAGTTTTTATACCTATCCCGTTTCCGACTGAAAAATGCATTTTTAGGATTTTGGCGCATTTATACAATTTTCACCAAGTTCATGTTTCTTTATATTTGCATATGTTTCGCAATGTTTAAGCTTTTTTACTGCCTTTACAAAATAGGAAACAATATTTAAAAAACAGACAGTGCCTTAATATCAAACGACCACACTTCTTTATGCCTAGTTAGCTTTGAATCACCTATTTCGTGACACAAATGAGAACCACTATTTATGTAATTACGGACTCCTTCTTTAGAGCAGCAGGGATTGATTCAGGCAAATGATGGTCACAATAGTCTTGCTGTATTTGGAGGCCTAAAATACAGAGTTTCTGAATAATTGCAAGTTCAATCTACTTGATTTATCTTTGTGATGCCGAGGAGCTCCTGCTTGCTGTTGATCCTGGGCATCAGTTTGGCGCGCTGGGCCCACAGCCTGATAAAGCCATCCTTCTTTCAGCACGAGAGACAGAACTGGCAGCTGTTATTTGCTTTACAGACGTGGCTGCTGGAGTCAGCTCCATGACCTGCGTGTGGCAGACGGAGTGCTCTACCTCCATGGGGTTCTCCTTGAACCCTGGGAACTTGGATTTGATCAAGCTGCAGGCGATAATAGGCTTGGTGGCCCCGTCTCAGCCAAACATCTTCTTGAGGGTGGTCATCTGTGTGTTGACGTAGGGAAGAGTGCAGCCTAAAGGGAGGTGTTCCTCACCTCTTGCTCCCTCCGATAGAGATGATCTTGTGGAAGGTGATACTCATCTCCTCCTCCTCCTCACTGCGGAGCATGCCATGGTCATCAGGATCTGCTCGGAGTGAGCGAACCATTCAGAGAAGCACACGGTTGGCATGACAGTCAATTGCACCATCTAGGGCTGGATCCCGAGGCAGGAGAGCTAGAATAGGACGTTTCTGGGACTTTGTATCAAGTTGTTGCTAATCTTCATCTGGATTCAGTAGGGAAATTGGAACTCGGGAATAAAGGTGACGAGCGCCTTGCGTCTTGCCAGCAGCCTGCGCTGTATTCCATGGTCCCAGCACAAGAACGGCGACGGGTCTAGCACATCAAACTCGTGCTGAGGATCAAAGGCAAGCTGGACCTCCTCAACATAATAGGAATAATTTTTGGGGCTTATCGACGCACCAACTACCACAGTTATTATGACATCGCTAACTCGTTGCCTGTTGGAAGGGTTTCTTCGGAGCTAAATTGCTCCTTGCTCAAGGAATCTGACCAAGCCTTAAACCCGAGTCGGCCGAGTGGAAAGCAAGGTTGCTAACCACTGTACCACCATGCCCCTACCTCCTCGGCATCACAAAGCTGGCCATCACGTACATTGCATTTGCAGTCATACTGGAACTCTGTATTTAAGGCATCGAAATACAGCTAGGTGGATTAATTGTGACCACCCTTTCCCTAAATCAATATCTAATGCTGTAAAGAAGGGATCCGTACTAAACTAAATAAATATTCCCGTTTTTTATCGTTAAATAAGTAATCAATTTTGCTCTTTTGGTATCAAAGCATTGTTTGTAGTTTTCTTAACAGTTTTTAATTTTTTAGCTATGATAAAAAAAGGCCTGAACATCTGTAAATATAAACAACGTGTTCTTGGCCAAAATAAAAAAATGATTAAAATCCTCCGAAGAAGCTTAAAAAGGAATTTCTTCTTAAAAAAGGGTATAAGTAAAAATAAAAAATTGCCTGACTTATTAGATCATAAAACAACTCGAAATCATACGGCAAAATTTCATTTCTCAATTTTGAATATCTTGACAACCTAGTGTGCATGCGTGCCTTACTGACACCAAACGAGCTATTTAAAACTGTTTATGATTATGGGCCTCCGTGGGCTGGGGCCCCCCTTGAGGTGGGCCCCTCTCAGGCTGGCCCCCCCACTTTTCAAACCGTTCCTACGCCCCTGCAGCTTACCGTGTCAACATTTCGCCCGATGTTTCTACGTTGCTCGTGCAATTATGAAGGAATTGTCCGGACATGTTTTACCACAAAACATTGATGATGAACACAGAACGCTGGTAAAGCTGTTACATCCACCTATTTGTGATGCTTGTTTCAGCCATGATGCATTATTCGGCCACTCTACGCTGAAAGTGTTAACCCTATTGTGCCACCCCTGTAAAATGTCAATAGGTATCGGTAGTGGGAGGGAATACAACCATCGTTTAGATCTGAGAAACCAACAGAGTTGAGTTAAGAACCTAAGAAACCAACAAAGATATAGCGTGGGCTATAGTGATTTACATTCCGACCAATTTTGGTTGACGTAGGCCAGTAGGTTAAACGCTCGCCCCGGCGGGGGTTTTTGAACACCCCCTCGGGTCTTCCGGCGGCACGAAAAACTGCGGCGCGAAGCGCCGCCGTACTTGGCACACGTTTGCCTCTATCAATACCACGTGTTTCCGCAAAATTTTAAGGTTTGGTCATCTCAGGTCAGGTCACCACTGCAGGTCAAGAAACCTCACCTCCAAAAATGTTTAAAGTGGCATAAGTAAGAAAGGGATGAATCTTATATCTTATTGTCGGATTGAAACTTATACCACATAATGAACCCACAGAGTACTACACAAATATTCCGGAATTTTTGATATCGATGACTTAAGGTCAGGTACGTATCATGACCTCTCCATTTGTAATGCATGGGGAAAACAGGATTTGTGCTGTATTTGTGTTGATATAGCTGATAATTATTTCATATTATCCAAATTGTAGTATCCTGGCCCCCTTCCAGGTTCATGTTGCAATTTTTGGACCTGTGGACCTTGGAGGTTTCATCTGGGGCTACTTAAGCTGGATTAATACTTGGGTCAATAACTTTGAAGGAAATGATAGTAAAGCTTTTATTTTGATACCATGGCGTTTGGATTGCTATTGCGAGTCGATTTATATGCATATTGATTGCTAGGCTGGATAGTGACCTTGACCTCAACTAGGTCAGACCATTTTTATGTTTTGACCTAGCATAGTCATATTATACATCATTCTATTGCGAATGGTGCCTAAAACATGATTGTAACTCCACTCTGTCAGACGCTAGAGCCCGGGAAACTCTTCTATAACACGCCACCTTGTTTGACAGGTCTGCCATGACCTCAATATTGACCTGAGCCAAAAAGTGATTGATGCAGTTTCTTCATGAATGTGTGTGAGCTATCCATCAGCCTTCGCGTTTTTTCGCTATCCCGCATAGAAGCCGAGTTCGATGGGGGGGGTGTTTGAACACCTCCCACCAGGGCGAAGGTGGCTCGGGGGCCCACCCGAGGTGCCCCACCCGGGGGCCCACTCTCTGGGGCCCACTCTGGGGTGTTAAGGCCAGCCGAGGTAATAAGGGTGGAATCGGAGCCATGCTGGAAGTTCATCGGAAAAATCCCACAATTAGGCGAAAATAAGTGACGATTACACTCCGAACGGGCTAAGAGCGTAGAGGGAATGCTCCCATCTCTGAAAATTTGGGGTCAAGGTCGCAGTGTTCCAAATCCTAGGGTGCAGGGCGGCGAGGGGTACCCGGAAAAGCTAACCGGGCAATGCCCCCTCCCCCAACTTAAGCCGATTCCGGACCTTTCCTTTAACAAATTAAGTGTTAGGCCGAATCATATTTATATAATGATAGAATACAACCTATCATTATATCATGCTAGTGTGGGACCGAAAAAGTAATTCATTTATGAGAGTTATTTTTCGAGCTTAGCTCTTTATCAAACACGAATCTAACATGAGGTTCAACCACAGACGAATTTGATAAATTTGAAGATAAAATTAATCAGATGCTCTTGATACGAAACACTGCGGGACATTATGAAGGTGAACAGCTTACCAGTTATGTCCAACAGCTTACCATGAACAGCTTACCACTTCCATACAACACATAACCTTGCACCACTTCATACAGTGAAATTCATACTTCAGATGGTTTAGTTTTGCGTCAATAGGTGTGTAACCTGTGTATTCTTAACTTTTGTTTTCCGTATTAATTGTTATTGTAACATGTGTGTGGGCTTTGATTTAGAATGACTTGGAAATTAATGTATAAGTGGTAAGCTGTTCACCATCTTAAAGTCCCCCAGTGTTTCGTATCACGAGCATCTGATTAATGTTATCTTCAAATCTATGAAATGCGTCTGTGTTTGAACATCATTTTAGATTCGTGTTTGATAAAGAGCTGAGCTTGAAATATAACACTCATAAATCAATAACTTTTTTCGAACCTCAACTAGCATGAACATCTGGCTGTATTCTTTGATTATATTAATCATTATGTTCATTTTAAGCTCTGCCATTAACCAGTCGAGCCATATTTTACCCCACCAGTACCAGTGGTGATAAATTTCCTCCCCCTAACTTGAAAAATTCCTGCGCCTATGCGTCAACATGCCCCCCAGAAAATTTTCAAGAGCGGCTTATTGGACAGGTATAATTTTTGTTCAAACATCATATCATGCAGAATTGATTACTAGGAAAATTCAAGAAGCGCAAAAACACTTCTTGGTTTAACCCCAGCTCGATAAAAACCATTACGGGAAGGTACAATATGCATTCCCTCTACACTAATAGGATCAAAGCGTGTGACATTTCACCAGGAAGAGCTACTACTTGGTGCGGCATCCAAAGCGATACCATGTATCCATCAAAATATATGAAATACACCTGAGCTGATGCGGATTAAACAGGTGAAGGGGTTTCGTACCAGGATAATAATAATTGTTGGGACTTAACGACCTCTGCTGACGCACCAACTGCTGACGTCGCATGGTGTCGCGAGGGAATCGGAGTAAACTAGGCCTGAACTAGGGCAGGACGTCAGATCCTGCCCCTGGGTGGGCTCAAATCCACGACACCCTGCACGTCCAGCATGTCATAAGCCGAGCTGAACGCTCGCACTAACCGACTGCGGCACCCAGACCCTATACCAGGAAAGATCCAAGGCCCTTAATGATAGGGTAGAGTGAACCACTGTTAGCTTGACGGTAAGTCATTTTTGTATTCACGAAGAACGGTCAATCATCATTGCTCTACTTTGTGTGTTGGAATTTGATATGGGTCGCAGGATTTTTTATGTTTGCTTCAATGAAAGATACGTAAGCTGCCAGCGCAAGAATGAAATAGATCGTGAGGTGAAGTGAACACACCGCAAGAAATGGTAATTATTAGCTTCACATATGATGCAGAAATATACACGGTAACCCGCCTTATCCGCTGAAACTGATGACACTGGTTTCTCCGTCGCGGCGAAGATCCAGTGGCTTAAAACACCAGGGGGCGGCCTAATAACGGGCCTCGTTGGTGGCAGTTCTGTGTTGGTGTGCACCGTTGCACTTCAGGCCGGTAATGGCGTTTGTTGCAATATTGCAGGTTTGCTGTTGCAACAACCACATGCTTCTGGTACCCCACGTGCGACCTCTCACATTTTATTATTGGCCATAATTCATCCATCCATCCATAATTCATCCATTGGCCATCATTCATTCAGTACAACAAAAGCCAGAGGTGGGCGCCGCTACCAAATTCTTGAAGCCGCTACTGCTACTTCCGCTACCTTGGCTTACTGAAACCGCAACCGGTACTAGCGCTTTTTTCAAAATCACGAAACCGCTACCCGCTACTCCGCTACCGCTACTTATATAACGAAGCGCTCCTGAAGCGTACTGGAAACTTTTCGTTGTGGCTCAAGTACTTTTCATGGACAACTTTTATTATAAACAGAGTGCATTTTTATCCATGTCGGCAGTCAATTGTTACATTTGTGGGGAGTTTTTTATTTCAGTTTTCTAAGCTTCTTTGCTGAGCCGAATAAACCTGCTACACCGGAGACGCCCTGAACCTCTGACCGCATACTCTACTGGCCCATGTATCACCTCTTCTAATCAAATTTGTAAGCATGAGTGTGCCGCAAAATTGTTACGAGTGCAAAATTTACGTTCTTGTTGTAGGGAAACCTAAAACAAAAACCAAACAAATGCAACCAAATATAATGAGCATTAAACAGTTAAACACCTAGACAAGGAAAGCCACGCGGTATATGGATCTTAACAAGCATTCTACCGTTAATGAGTAATTCACTTCTACGGGGTTCATGCACACATCAGCAAATAAATGCACTATTTTACGTTTCATGCTGCCATCGAAATCCAGTTTTGGGTCTTCTTCGTGTCTATGCATACAATAACATACCGTATCTAAGTATTTGGATACCAGTTTTCTTTAATAGATATCGGTAGCGGCAGTGCATTTGCATTCCTAAAGTCCGCTACCCCCTACTCTGCTACTTTTTTATTAAAGAAACCGCTACCGCTATTCCGCTACCACTGAGACAGTCCGCAAGTAGCGGAGTAGCGGACTTAGGCAGCGCACCGCCCGGCCCTGACAAAAGCAATTGGCTTGAAATGTCCTGAATCTACGAAACCGTGATTAAAGGGAGATACTCGAAAAAACTATTATTGTGGTTTCTTGCCATTTGAAAAATCCTGATAACGAAACTATCAATTATTTTGTATCTTCGGCAAAATTTTGGGAGGCCACCCACTTATTATCGAAATAGGTTAACAGCTCCGATAAAATGCTGAAGCCTTCACCCATCACTTACTTTTCGAAAACTATTTAAAGTTGAAAAGCAATGTCTTTTTGTAATGCAAATGTCTGTTCTCCTGTATTTGTTTTTGAATTAATTTTGAAAAGCTTCTAAAGACTACAAAATGAATTAGTTTGCATTAGAAATGAAAAAATATAATTACTTAAGTCTTCAGCGGTTTCGTACCTCGGGTCTTGAGTCATTTTCTGTTTCAGCCCCAGGATGACAAAACTTTTGCGTCAGATAGGTCACGTGACCCCGGTTTGAGAATTCCTAGGCTTCTGATTGGTTAATTGTGATTTCTTTTAAGCCCTATATTTCTGTTTCAAAGGAGTTTTGGAATGTTGTTTTTCGAATTTTTTTCTGTAGTAGTTCAAAGTTATACATCACTGTTTAGGATAGATATGACCTAATTCTTAGAGAAATTGATAGCCTTAGCCGTGTGTACGTCATATACACCGATATGAGGTGTACCGGTAGAGTCGTCTAGAAATGTTGACTTTGAGAGCAATTTTAAAACGCGCATTGACGGGGAGGGCGGGTACCCGCCCCTCTTGGGTTTTTCGGAGAAAGCATAAAAACGGCAGCGCGTAGCGCCGCCGTACTTGGCATACCTTTTCCCTCATCATTTTTTACAACTTCTGTGAAAATTTTAAGGTTAGGTCATTTCAGGTCAGGTCACCAGTAGAGGTCAAGTGACCTGACCTAAAAAAGTTTAAGATAGCATAAGTCGGAGCAGGGTGAACTTATCCGATTGAAACTCATATCACGTAGTGGGCCCACCGAGTTCTCTAAAATATGTTCCGGTATTTTTGATATCGTTGACCTAAGGTCAGGTACGAGGCATGACTTCTCCATTGGAAATACATGGGAAAAATGGTTTTTAGTGTATAACTCAGTAAGGGATAGTGATAGAGCGTTTATTTTAGCTTCATTAGACTCGCCTTGGCTTTGCAGTTCTAATGATATGCATTTTATATAATGTGACCCTGACCTGACCCCAGGTCAGGTCAAATCCTTGATTTGACCTGGCAAGGTCAAGTTATATATCGTTCGATTCGGCTTGCTGCGAGGATTCATACAGTTGAAGTCGTTTTACTCCATCTTTATTTGTTCAGATGTAATGGCCGAAAAAACTTAATTTACATGTTATACCTATTACGGCATGTTTTGACCTCTCGTGACCTTAAATGTGACCTAACAAAAAATGTGGTTCTCTAACGTGGTTCTCGAGATCTTAGGGGGGCGGGTACTTGCTCCCCCCTCGTCAAAGCGAAGGTGGCTCAGACCCCCGTCAATGCGCGTGTTAAGGCATTTGCAGGCCGAATTCGCAAAAATGAGAATAGGATTTATGAAACATTTTTTTGTGACCTTTTGATCTAGCTAATAATTTTTTCGCGTCTATCCCTTTAAAGGGAGCATTCCATTTTATCGAAATTCTAATAAGCAGTTTCATGGAAAAAAGATGTCGGAAGATCTGGAAGCAAGTTCTTTTGTCTTACATCGCCAGGGAAAAATGTAGTCTTTTAGGGCGTCCCCAAGACAACAGTTTTCGTTGTCTGCAAAATATTAAGCTTAATTACAGACACAAGATAGAAATGCTTTAAGCAGTAGCTGAATGCAGTGCACCCTCCAAATGCATTTTCGATCCTGATTTTTCTTGGGAAGTTCGAATCCAAGGCTGAGGATGGTTTGGAAATAAACTTCGGTCATTTTTGTATAGAAGGGTATTTATCATCTTTGACGTTTCCCGACATGTGAAGCCTGGAAATTAAAAAGTACATAATATATGTGTGAAGGATGGCTTTGTCACTGGCATGGTATTTTTTCATTCGTGGGGAACAGAGCTTATGGTATTTAGATGATAGATTAGTGTAGAAACGAATGCAATTGTTGTAACCAATTGGAAATGAATTCCTCCGAAGTTCAAATTAGGAGCTCTGTGCCCTTCATTTTGAATTATAGATGGTGCGGAAGTTCACTGCAGGGAGCGTTGAGTGAAGTTTAACATGCCAGTAGTGGCTGCCCAGCACGCTATAATAATGAAATAGAGTGCTATTTTAGTTCAAAACTCGTTCAAGTGGATCACTCCCTTTTGCACGCGTTTTAACGGGGGTCTGAGCCACCTTCGCTTTGACGGGGGGGCACCCGCCCTCCCTCCTGAGATTTAGAGAACCACGCTAGATAGCGAAAAAACGGTAAGCGGCCATGGGTATCCCATTCACTTTTCTATGGAAAATATTTGAACCGTTTTTTGTCAGGTCATATTTAAGGTCACTAGAGGTCAAGACATGTCATCATAGGAATTACATGTAATTGAAGTTTCTATTCATACATCTGAACAAGTAAATATAGAGCAAAACAATTTAGACCATTGGAATTCTCGCAGTAAGCCCAATCGAATGATATATAGTATGACCCTAGTAGATCAAATCCGGTCAAATATGGGATTTGATCTGACGTGAGCTCAGGTCAAGGTCAAATCGGTAAAACGCTTATCATCAGAACTGCGACGACGAGGCTGATCTAATCCAGTTGAAATAAACGTTCTATCACCATCCATCACCAATATATTTAGTTAAAACCATTTTCCCATGTATTTCCAGTGGAGAAGTCATGGCCCGTACTCCTTAGGCCATCGATATAAAACATACCGGGACTTATTATAGAGAACCCGATAGGCCTGTTATATGATATGAGGTTCAATCGCATAACTTCACCCTGTTCTGACTTATGCTATCCTAAACTTTTTTTTGAGATCAGGTCACTTGACCTGCACTGGTGACCTGACTTGAGATAACCTAACCTTAATTTTTTATGCTTAAGTTGCAAAAATGATCAGAGAAAAGGTATGCCAAGTACGGCGGCGCGTAGCGCCACCGTTCTTATGTTTTCTCCTGAAAAAAACCCGAGAGGGCGGGTACTCGCCCGCTCCCGTCAATGCGCGTGTTAAGGCTTAGATTCTTGGACAGGCATTGAATCACACAGCAATAGAGTGCCAAAGGGAACAAATATGGGAGACAAAATCAAAGGCCCTGAATAACGTCGACCCAAAATACAGTTCACAAAAGAAAACTAAAATAACCAAACTTCCATTTTTAGACCTGCCAGTTATACAAAACAGGACGAGGCAGAGTTTACGATTCATAGGAAGCCAACCTGCAAGGAAGATTAGATACATTATCAGTTAGCATGCAGTAAAACAGTGAACATTGGAACAGATGTAGGGATTTTTCTTCAGAGTGCTTCGAATTTCCAGTAAATAATTTTTGCAAGCTAAAATAAGCCATATTTTAAAGTATTTACAAAACTACAATATCCCGAAGCATTACTCATTCAACTACGAGAGAAAGTGACGAAAAGCATGTAGGCCGAAGAAGAAAACACGACATGAAAGATGAGCGAAAACAACACGAAGAACGCGACACGGGGAAATAAAAGCGACCAGAAAATACACCACGATTCCGAAATCGAGACACGAGCAACGATCCCCCAAACTTCAAGGGAATTTGTATACAAATGTTTGTCAATTCTACAAGAAAAATTAGAGACTTGGTCAAGGTGAAAACAACCAAGTGAATGAAAAACAGCGTCGCACACAACTATCTGTCTCGAACCTTTTCAAACAGCTTAAATTCGAGAAATTGGTCGAGACCGTCCAAAAAGATTGAAAGAAGGTAAGCACGAAGTTAAAACCATTCACACAAAATAACATTGTGAAACATATAGATGAAAGTCATGCTTTACCAAAATGGGAAAACGACAGAATTGTAAAAATGTAAAGACATTCGAAAAGCACTTGAGGCGGCACACATGATCTAAGACCTTTCGGCTCCCAACTCAGAGCCCAGAGTCGGTAGGTGGGCAGCGGCGGCTTCAGTAGCAGCAGAGCCACAAGCTATTTCGATTGCCTTTTGCCTAGAGGCCTACTATACCCAAGATACTTTTACTTAAAGGTACGTTCAAGAGGAATTCCTCCACGCCCGAGTGACGTCACACGGGCGTGGAGGAATTCCTTCACCATTGAGCCGTGTATTAAGCTGCTGCTAATGGCACTTCCCACTTACGAATTTGTGAGAATACACGGCAATCAAGTTTATCACAAATGCAATAGATAAGCATTTTATTTTCCATTCTGGGCCTCTTCTTGCAAACGTTTGGATATTTTATCGTTTAATTTTCCGATGTTATATGCTACGAGGTGTGACGTCACATCCGGTGGTCTACGCTTGCTGTTGGAGGGGGCTGTACTATACCTAGAGACGACATCCTGTACAAAATCAGCCCCCTCCAACAGCAAGTGCAGACCACCGGATGTGACGTCACAACTCGTAGCATATAACATGGGAAAATTAAATGATTAGATATCCAAATTTTTGCAAAAAGAGGCCTAAAATTGA
Organism: Lepas anatifera; assembly: GCA_034440635.1. NCBI lineage: Eukaryota > Metazoa > Arthropoda > Thecostraca > Lepadidae > Lepas > Lepas anatifera. The sequence goes on along the minus strand of JAOTON010001906.1, from coordinate 708,049 downwards.
AAATGAAATGATTATTCATTGCATTTGGGGTAAACGTGATTACCGTGTATTCCCACAAATTCGTAAGCGGGAAATGCCATTAGCAGCAGTTTAAGACACGGCTCAATGGTGAAGGAATTCCTCCACGCCCATGTGACGTCACTCGGGCGTGGAGGAATCCGCCTTGAACGTACCTTAAAGTGAAGGTATCTTAGTACAAAATGGCAATACCCCGACGTCCAAATTATAAGTTTTATCGGTACAAATCCTGGCCAGGTTTATTGGAGAATCACGTGCTAATTTCAACGAGAGCTTCTGGATTTAGCTTACGACTAAATAATTTTCGCAGAGAAAGTCATTAATCATTGCGAGGATTCGTGGTGCATTAGATCGTTGTTATGGCAATCTTTTGCCGAATTGTGTGAATCTAATCTTATTGAATACTAGTAGCAGGGAGCTGTTTCAGTCAACAGTCACTGGTTTCCCCCGCACAGAGTTCCAGATTTGTACTAGCAAAACGCTCAATTTTGACGTCCACACAGGTGTGCTGTGCTTTCTAGTTATAGTAGATATCTATGTTTTTTTGTAATCAATGATTTTTCAAGGAAATATTCAGATATATAAATGGTGTAACATTGCTATATTTAATTGTGTTTCTGTATAGTTATGTGGGAAATTATTTGTATAATCAAGGCTTATTCAACTGACGAAGCAACTCTGTTTCCGAAACCTCTTCCATGTTACAGAAAATCGAAAATATCTGAAACATATAATGTAATAAAATCAAATTGAATACTCTTTAACGCGGAGCGAGACCAGTCGCGTTTTACCCTGCGACCCTGCACTGTGGAGGGGCGTGGTGCGTCCCGGTGGGGCGGCTGTGCGACCGCCATTTGCCCGGCCCCGTTAGCTGATGAATGAGCGCGGGGCAGAGGGGTTGTGGGAGGGGAGGGAGGGGCGGACGCCGCGCGGGTGAGAGCGACCAGACAGCCAACTGGGCCGGGGCGGTTTCAGAGAGAGCTGTGCGGGGTCGCCGCCCGCACCTCCCGTCTAGTTTCCCCCGCGTCCGCCCATGACCGCGTGGGGAAACCGCTGTTACCATGTTGCAGCCAGCTGCCGCAGCCGCAGGGGCGGGGAGACTGGTGCACTCACTGTGCGCTGGGCCATGAGGTTAGCATGTGCAAGTGCAGCCGACATGTGCCATGCTCAATTGCTCAGTGCTGGAGTGACCGTATTGGTAGCATTGTTATGGAAGCTCGAGCTTTGTGAAAAATGAATATTGTATGAGTTTCTCCCGTCCAGTGATTTGGGGTTTCATTTTTTTATGTTTGTGAAATTGGGAAAATCCATTTTTTCTTTGGGGAAAAAAGAAGACAATGGAACGCTGAAGACAATGGAAAGAAGTGCCAGTGGAAGAAAATATAAACGCGCGAAACATACACAGCTTTTCTGAGAATGGAGCTTAGTCATTCTTCCGCAAAACCGCAAGAAATGACGCCCCGCATAGCAGATTTCGTTCTCACAGATAACTCTCTGAGACGTTGTTACACATGTAGGATATCTCAGATTTAGAACTTGTGATTATAAAATTTAAGGCTCATGTTTACGGCATTTTTGTTTGACATAGCGTCAAACAATGACGCATGCAGGTTTCGGTAAGCGGGGCGGGGGCGAAGTCTCAGGGGTGCCACGTGCTACAGGTACAGGCTACAGGTCCTCCCAGGTCTGGGAGGTGCCTTCCATGTATTCAGATGGGCGCAAAGCTGATGCGATTTTTTTTTGTGTGTGGAGGGGATGAATGCTACAAAAGTCTTATCAGTAAGGTTTGAAGCAAAGTTGGCCAAAGGGGCGCTACCATCTGGAAAGAGGCGACCGATATTGGTTAATGCAGGCCTGGGAATGACAGTGGAGGGGTGACAAACAGCAAATGACACCGAAAAATAGGTCGCTTCTGCCAGAGTTACAATTTATAGTAAATTTCCAGGCACCTGTTACGTACATTTGCATTTACAGGGCTTTCGAGGCGCCTTCAGCGCCCTATATGGCCGCCCAGTATCCATAAGAGGTGCTTCCACGGATCTTAGGAGATTGTGCAACCACTCACTTTTACCCCGTCCCCTTGGACAAGCCCCTGCCGTCAAGCTTGCCCAAAGCTTACATATTTAATGGGCCTCGGCGTCATTTGTCTAACACATCTTGTAAGTTTGCATCACGTTAAATGATTATAATTGCCTTATCACCCCCCCTCCTGGAACAGTGAAAGGGAATAAAAAACACAGAACAAGTGTGATGGCTTAACCTTTATGGATGCATATATGTGTTGCAGTGTGTCCGCAAAATCCGGGAATCCGCGGATTTCCTAGGGAGTCGCGGAGTCCGCGTATTTCCAAGAACGCTCGTAAATCCGTGGAATTCCGGCCGTTTGTTCAGTGAGTTCGCGGAACACCTGAAACAGAGCCAGGTGTCCGCGGATTCAATGGGGAGTTCGCAAAGTACCTGAAACAATGCCGGTGATCCGCGAAATTTTGGTGAAATAGCCGTGTGTCTAAGCAAAGCGGGTGAAACTCATGTAACCTCGTCACTATAGGTGCAAGAAGCGTGTGGGCGGAAGGGATATTGGTCTTCGAGTGATTATTTCCAATTGGTTGTCGGGCACGGGTCATATACGTGCAATTAAAATATATAAGAGTTAAAAGAGTTCTTTTCAGCTTTGGGAGGGGGACTAAAGCCGTTACAGCGGGTGGGGCCAGACAGACGTCATTTGTCCATCACTTGATTAGTTGGCAAGTCCATAATTGTGCCAAAGTTGGGGAAGTACTGCCATGAGTTTAAAATTTTGTGGCCGCCGCCCCTGCCCCCAGTTCCTGTGCCTATGACAGCGACAGATGCAGCCGAGCGGTTTTACAATTGGAAAGAAAACACGCGGCGATAAACCGTCGGGTGAATGTCAGGGTTAAGTTCTTGGATAAATTTTAACATCAACTCAATCTAAACATTTTTTCACAGAACTATGTAGGTATATCCAGAGCACCGTGACAAACAATTGACATCAAAGCAGCGCCTTGCAAACGATAACATGCGCTTCAACATGTTTTTATTGTTTATTTGCGTTTTACTTTTTTGGAAACTCTCCTCCCTCCGTTTTCGATCGGTGGTGACGCCTTTGCGAACAGGCAAACGTGCCTGGGAGGTCGGGTCATGCTGCCCGCTCAGTCCCGGCCACACCCGTGTCCTGAGCAGTGGGGTGCGCTGCGCTGTCTGAAGATGTCAGAAGCTCTCTTCAATGCGAGAGTGCAGAAGTGGCTTTCCGAATAAAAGAAGCCTGTGCCACGTTATATCTTTCAGCTTATTACCAGAAAGATGAAATATTCCAAAACGTTTTTTTCATTACGTACAGGTTTGGTCCGGTTTGAAATGAATCAGCACCCACCATGTTAACGCTCCGGTGGGGGTGTTTGAGCACCCCTTCGGTTTTTCCGGCGGCACGAAAAAAATGACGGTGTGAAGAGCCGCTGTACCTAGCACACCTTATCCTTCATCAATTTCTCAACTTTTCTCAACATTTTAATGCTGGGTCATCTCAGGTTAGGTCACCAGTGCAGGTCAAGTGAACTGACCTCCAAAAATGTTTAAGGTGGCATACGTAAGAAATGGGTAAATATATCGGGTTGAAACGTATACCACATAATGGGCCTACCAAGTGCTACAAAATATGTTCCAGGATTTTTCATGTCGATGGCCTAAGGTCAAGTACGGATCATGACCTCTCCATTGGAAATACATGGAAATAACTGAAATTGGGTTCTTTTTGTGTGGATACAGCTAGGAATACCTTCATATTCTCCAAATCGTAGTATCACGGGCCCCTTTCCAGGATCATGTTGCAATTATTGAGCTGTGACCTCTGAGCGGTCATCTGGGGCTACTTAAGCAGTTTTCAGAATTGGTCAATAATTTTGCATGAAATGATGATACAGCTTTTATTTTGATACCATTGCCTTTGGATTTCTATCGCGAGTCGATTGATATGCGTATTGACTATGCTTGGTTAAAAAGTGACCTTGACATTACCTAAGATCAGGTAATTTTTTGTTTTGACCTAGTATGGTCATATCATGCATTAGTATATTTGCTGTGATGAGAGGAAGCGAGTGGTGCCTAAAAAATTATACTAACTCGTCTGTCAGATGCTAGAGCCCAAAAACTCTACTCAAAATGCTACCTTCTTTGACCTGTCATGACCTCAATTTTGACCTGAGCCAAAAACTGACTGATATAGTTTCTTCAGAATATGTATGAGCTATCCACCAGCGTTCGCTTTTTTCGCTATCCCAGATAGGAGCCGATTTCGAGGAGAGGGGGTGTTCCCCGCTCGGAGGCCCACCAGGGCGCGGGTTAGATATCAGAATTATTGCCTAGCACTAAACACTGAGGAAGGAAACAATTAGCAGCTAAGGTCAGGGACAGGGAGGGGCAGTTGCCCCCCTTTCCCTCACACTTTCGGGACGAACTTTACATGTTATGTATTGGGGGTAATTTGATCTGGTTGAAAGCAGCAACGAAACAAATTCAGTTGCGACTGTTTTATCCTTGCACCTGTCACCGTACGCTTCCACTGGTCTACATTTTTTCCTTGTCGATCTGGCTTGGTCCCCCCAACTTAAACTTAGTTCCAACGTCCCCGGCCATAAGCCCAGGAGGCGGGGGACAGGGGGCGGCCGCCCCCTCAGTTTCAAACTGAATCGCCTCCCAACCTTCAGCCGATTCCGTGTACCTTTTCCGTTAACAAACCAAGTAATATGTCTTAAATTGAGCCCCACCAGCAGTGACCATTTTTGCCCCCTCAATTTGAAAAAAAAATGTCCCTCAGCCTATGTCCCTGGCTAGGGCACCATGATTCACTTGTCTGGTATGAAAATGTATATAGGCGGATCCAGGGAGTGGAGGGGAGCAGGTGCCCATCTGATTGACCTTCCGTGCCCCCAAAAATGGTCTCGGCGCCCCTCTTAACGGATCGATGGTGCCCCCTGAAACGTCGGCTCCCGCCTGCCCTCCCCAGGATCCGAAAATCATCGCCCGTGATAAGATTTGGCGCTCATCTAATACGTTTTGCCGACAAAAGCTGGCGCCCTTCTTGGTCTGAATGCCTCTCCGCAATGTGTCCCCCGCCCCCGATGAGCGATCCTGAACCCGCCTATGGAAGGTAACATTATATACTACATCAATGATTTCAATGAAACGGATAGAAACTACGTGATCCACCCGTTGGTGATAATGGCTATATTAGTATCGCTTATACCCTCGCCATTATCATGCACATGAAAGCCATAAAACCCATGCCAGACCACACCCTCACACACCACGAAATCTAAACATTGCTTTGCTCTGAAGAAACATAACACTCGCCTTGCATTGACGACCATACCCAGCTACACCTACATCTGAAAAAACCAAAAATTTCGTAGAGTTATTCGAAAGAGGCCGGTTAACAACGATTCCTCTATTTTTCCACAGATACACGGCCTATTCCCAGTGATTTCGCGGACACCTGGTTCTCGTTTCAGTGATTCCACGGATCCACTAGTGAATCCGCGAACACCCGGGTCTTGTTTCAGGGATTCCGCAGACTCCCTGGACAAACAAACGGTCGGAAATCCCCGTGGATTTCCGAGAGTTGTTGTTAGTCCTCGGAATAACTAGGATATTCGCGGACTCACTAGGGAGTCCGCGGATTCACGAATTTCGCGAACACACTGTAACATATGCATGCTTCACCAATAAAATCTAGAAAATGAAGCTGGATGGTCACAGCATAAAGCAGTCCCCTAAACACCCCCTCCCGAAAGGTTTCTGAGAAATTACACATCTGAAGTGGTGAATGATCATTTTTTTGTGTCTCGCTTTCTGGTGCGACGCCCAAGCGGCAGTCATTGTCGCGGAAGTTTGCAAACTTGTCGGCGAACGCCTGCCAACAGTCGCGAAGTTTGGTGGGGTGCAACAGCTTCTGGAGCCTCGAATGTCTCCGGAGTTGTGAACATGTTTGAATGGGTGTTTATTAAGCCTCCAAGCTGATTGGAGGTTTTTTTCGGCGGTGACCAAGGCCCTGTATTGAAGAACACCCAATCTTGCATAGTAGTTGTTGATACTTAACGACGCACCAAAACCCAAGGTTATACGGTGTCGTCTACTCTCACCCTGTTGGGAGGGATTTGGGAGATCATTTCAGAGGCTCTGCCGGGACTTGAAGCCGGGACCAATCGCTCCCAAAACTTGCATCAAATCACACTAAGGAGATATATAAAATGCATGCTGCCCTAACTGGTCAGCACGGGTGGAAATCCATGTGCTCCACAAAACGTAGTACCAGTATCGGAGTTCTAACTACCTGTGGAAACAGAGTCCGTTGACGACAGTTTTAGCTCAATTGTCTTCTTCTTTTCAATCTTCCTTTGCCATAGCTGCTTGGGTGGCTTCTGTGCCGTGAGGCTAGGAACAAAGTATGCACTTGCTTTTTACTCAATATAATTGGCATCGCTGCTACAGAACAGGTGGCAGCGGTACATAATGTAGCGATGGTATCTGGCGATTTGTGGCAGCCGACATTACATTTGCATTTTCAGGGGCGTAACTCCCATTGGTGCTCCGGGTGCTTGAGCACCAGTAGCTTTTTCGGTGGGCCCCTCGACGGCCTAAGTGAGTCGGTGGACCTGTGCACCAACTTACCTGCTTCTTCAGGCCTGTGCAATATGCACCAATTTTCTATGACGTCGAGTTTCGTCGATTGAAATGAAATGTAGCCCTCAGGAGAGTCCCAAGTGAAAATGAACTCCATTTGCAGTGGGCCCCTAGATGCAGTCGGCGCCAGCCGTTGGGGCCCGTGAGGAGGGGGGCCCCGCGAGCAGGGGGTCCCTGTAACCTGGGGTCCCTGGGGAAAGTGGACCACCATTGGCAGTGGCCCCCTAGATGCAGTCGGCCCCAGACGTTGGGGCCTCCGTGAGCAGGGTCCCCCAGTAAGTGGGTCCCTAGAGAAAGTGGACCTCCATTGGCAGTGGGCCTTCTAGATTCAGTCGGCGCAAGACGTTGAGGCCCCGTGAGCAGGGGGCCCAAACGTTTAGGGGTCCGCAAAAGCTGGGGCCCCTAGGGAAAGTGGACCCACATTGGCAATGGGCCCCAGACATTGTAGTCCCCTTGACCACGGGGCCCCCGTGAGCAGGGATTCACCACGGGCAGGGGGGCCCAGCAGCTGGGGTCCTCAAGGGAAGTGGACCTGCATTGGCAGTGGACCCTCTAGTGGGGCCCAGGCATTTGGGATCCACGAGTATTGGGCCCCCACGAGTAGGGAGCCCAACAGTTTGGGGTCCCTAGGGAAAGCTGATCCCTATTTTTCAGTCGGCCCCCTAGATGCAGTCGGCCCCAGACGTTGGGACCTCCGTATGCAGGGGCCTCCGTGAACTGAGGCCCCCAGAAGCTGGTATCCCTCCAAAAGTGGACCCATTGGCAGTGGGCCCCCTAGATGCAGTCGGCCCCAGATGTTAAAGCATTAGGGGGCGCGGTAGTGGAGTGGTCAGCGCAGCTGGCTTCCACGCAGCCGACCCGGGTTCAAGGCCCGGCGGCGTCCCTGTACAAGGAGCAAGCTGGCTCTCGAGGAACCCTTCCAACAGGGAAAGAGTTGGCGACGCCATATGACCCTGGCATTTGGTGCGTCGATAAACCCCAAAACTTATATTAATTACGTTAAAGCCCCAGTGACCAGGAGGGGGCCCGGCAGCCGGGGTCCCATGGAAAGTGGATCCCCACTGGCAGTGGGCCCCTAGATGCAGTCTGTGCCAGACCTTGGGGCCCCTGTGAGCAGGGGCCCCAGAAGCTGAGGTCTATAGGAAAAGTGGACCCTCATTGGCAGTGGGCCCCGTAGATGCAGTGGGTCCCAGACGTTGGGCCCCCGTGACGCTCAGGGCCCCGTGAGTAGGAGGCCCATGAGCAGGGGCCCAACGAGCAGGGAGCCCCAGGAGCAGGAAGCCCCTTGAGTAGGGCCCCCAGTTGCTGCCGTCAGGGGTGGGGAGCCCCAGGAGGCAGGTGGCCGCACGAACAAAGGCCATCTAGCTACAATTGGCCCTTGGGGCATGGGGCTCTCTATAGTCTGTTTTAGAAGTAAGGGGTCCAGGAGAAGAAGGCCCCAGTGGAAGTGGGTCCAGAAGCAGAGGTTCCTATTGTCAGTCAGAATCAGCGGACAGGGGCCTTCAGAGCCAGAGAGTCCCCTAGTTGCAATTAGCCTCAGGCGTTGGGGGCCCCACGAACGAGGGCCCAACGAGTAGGAAACCCCCTTGAAGCAGTGGGCCCTTGAAGTAGCCTTCAGGGTAGGGCCCCAGAGGCAGGCGTTACAATCGACCCTTAGGTCAAGGGACCCTATGCTGGCAGTCGGTTTCAGGAGAAGGGGCCCTCAGGAAGAATCCTCTAATGGAAGTCGGCCTCAGGGGTAGTTGGCCCAGAAACAGAGGCCCCTATCGGCAGTCAGAATCAGCGAGCAGGGGCTTTCAGAACCAGAAAACCCCTTAGCTGGAGTCGGCCTCAGGCGTCGGGGCGGCGAGCAGGGGACCCCAAGAGCAGGGAGGGGGGCACGAGCAGGAGCTCAAGGAGTAGCAAGCGCCCTGGAGTACGAGCTCCCTAAGAGCAGCCTTTAAGGGCATGGGGCCCACAGGCAGGCGGTCACACAGGCAAGAGCCACCTAGTTACAATCGGCCTTTGGGGTAGGGTACCTTCTGGTGTTTCAAAAGGGGGCCCATGGGAAGAAGCCTTTAGTTGAATTATGCCCTGGGGCAGTAGCCCCAGAAGCAGAGGCCCCTACTGGCAGACAGAGTCAGCGAGCATGAGCCCTCAGAGCCACAGGGCCTCCTAGCTACAGTGTGTTCCAGGCGGTGGGAACCCCGCGAGCAGGAGCCCCAGGAGCAGGAATCCCCCTGAAGTAGGGCCTTCTAGTGGCAGTCTGCAGGGGCAGGGGGCTCCCAGGAGGCAGATCACCACACGGGCAAGGGTCATCTAGTTACTCGGCCCTTCGGGGACCCTCATGTGGTAGTCGGTTTCAGAAGCAGGGGCCCCAGGGAAAGAAGCCTCTAGTGGAAGTCGGCTCATAGTGCAGTAAGCAAGCCCCCAGAAGCATGGCCTCGTTGACAGGGGGATAATTGGCTCCTTTTGGCAGTCAGAATCAGCGAGCAGGGGCCTTCAGGGCAAGAGGCCCCTCTCTGCAGTTAGTTTCAATGGCTGGGGGTCCAGGGTAAGGGGTCCTAGTGGAAGTGGACACCAGGAACGGGGGTCCCTTTTCGCAGTCGGTTTCAGGGCCAGGGGCCCCATTCATCGCTCAAGGTCAGAGGGCTTTGCTGCAGTCGGCCCTATGGGACAGGGGCTCCCTAATGACAGTTGGTTTCCGTGACAGGGACCCCAAGGGAAAGAAGCCCCTGGTGGGAATCTGCCTCCTGAAGCAGGATCCTTGAAACAAGGCATCCTGAAGCAGGGGAAGGGTGGCTTAGTGGATAGGGCCTCTGTCTACTAAACCACCGGCCCCGGGTTCAAGTCCCAGCGAAGCCTCTGAATAAGTCGATCTGATCCCCCAAATCCCTCCCAAACAGTGAAAGAGTTGGCGACGCTGTATAACCCTGGCAGTTGGTGTGTCGTTAAACCCAAACAATAACTATAAGTAGGGTCCCGTTGACAGGGGGGCCCCTAGTGGCAATTTCCCCAATAGAAGAGGCTAGATGCCCCTAGTCCGTTAGTTTGGGGAACAGGTGCTAAAGGAGAGGGGCTTCTGGTAGTAGCCAGCCCGAGGGACGGGGGATCCCTAGCGACAGCCAGTTTTAGGCGCAGGGGCTACCTAGTTGCAGTCGGCCTTTAAGGGCAAATGGCTCCCACGGGCAAAGAGCTGTTGGTTTCAGAGGCAGGGGCCCGTGGCAAGATGCCCCAAGTAGTGGGTCCCCAGAAGTAGGGGCTCCTAGTGACAGTTGGCGTCGGGAGCAAGTCTCATTCCCTCCCCCCAGTGATAATCAGTCTCAGGAGAAGGAGCCCAGCATATATCCCTCTGCCCTATCTAGGCAGATGGGTGGATGCCCCCTGGAGGAAATCGTTTTCCGGGTCAGGGGAAACGATATAGTCGGCCTTTAACATCGGGTTTTTTTGGAGATAGCATAAAAACACAGGCGCGTAGCTCCGCTGTACTAGGCATACCTTTTCCCTGATATTTTTTTACAAATTTTGTCAACATTTTAAGGTAAGGTCATCTCAGGTCAGGTCACCAGTACAGGTCAAGTGACCTGACCTCAAAAGTTTAAGATAGTACAAGTCAGAACAGGGTGAACTTCTCCGATTGAAACTCATATCACATAATGGGCCTACCGAATTTCTAAGATACTGTTACTGATAGTGATACTGTAAAGTAGTGTACTAAGAACTGTAAGATACTGTTCCGGTATTTCTTATATCGATGACCTAAGTTCAGGTACTAGCCATGACCTCTCTGTTGCAAATACATGGAAAAATGGTTTTAACTGAATAACTTGGTAATGGATAGTGATAGAGCGTTTATTTTAACTTCATTAGATTGACCTTGTCTTTGCAGTTCTAATTACATGCATTGTGACCTCATTCAGCTTTTATCTGGCCTCAGGTCAGGTCAAGTGCCATATTTGACCTAATTTGACCTAGCAAAGTCATATTATACATCATTCGATTCGGCTTGCTGCGAGGATTTCAATGGTCTAGATTGTTTTGCTCTATATTTACTTGTTCAGATGTAATGACCGAAAGCCCCTAAATTTAAAAATTAAGGGGTTTTCGGCGACCCCTTAAAAATTACATTTTATCCCTTTGATGGCATGTCTTGACCGCTAGTGACCTTAAATTTGACCTGACAAGAAATGATATGAGCATTTTCGTTGAGAGAAGTGGATGGACTACCCAATGCCGCTTACCGTTTTTCGCTATTTAGCGTGGTTCTTGAAATCTTAGGGGGTGGGTATCTGCGAGGTACCCCCGTCGAGCGAAGGTGGCTCAGACCCCCGTTAATGCGGGTGTTAAGGTACCGGCTAATTGGATGAAATAGCTGTAGAAGGAATTGCTGCACCAGCAGCGTAACATTTCCTGAGACTATAACTCCTGAACCGTTGCAGCTAGTGACATCAAAATGTCACAGGCGTGTCGTTTCCTCCCGGTAACCCCATGGACAAATTTTTAAGAAAATAAAAGACAATGAATGTGTACAGCCGGCCGTCACGTGTACTGAAATGTTGATGAAGGCACCAGCTTGTACTTTGCACTGTCGGACCGTTTGTGATTTTTTTTTGCCTTTTGGATGAGGCTGGAAACCTTTCCCCCGTGATCAGTGTTTGATATATTTGGATAGGTCCCTGTTTTTTAACGCCTTTGCATACTGGATTAGCATGTTGTGTGTGTGCTTTCACTGACCAGGCAGTTATTGGATATTTATTTTTCTCGTTAGATGTTAATTGTAGGGTGGATTCGCAGATATTACGTTGTCAATGTAATTCATCCGTAAGTGGGTTAAGCTCATTGAGTTTGACACAACCATACCATAAGCGTCCCTGAGAACGATTTTAGCTAAGTTTAACGTACTTGTTCCCCCGTGAACAGGGTGTAGGATCGTGGACAGGGTGTATCGCGACAGAGTGTCCGTTTGTAGGACATATGCAAATCGCCGCATTAATAATAGAACAGCTGGTACGGGCACGGAGGAGCGGGGTCCAAGGTGTTACGTTTGTGTTGTACTCGCACGAAATCATAAATAATCTATGCAGAACGGTAGGCACTATAGAAAATTAGACTTCTCCCCAAATGCCTAGGCAATGGTAGACATTTGGTTATGTGAGGATGTTTTTCATTCTATGAAATCGTGGGCGCTCAATTGTTGGAAGCGCCATTGTTGTGAGGTGCATTTTGCTTCTGGTATGAGTTCTGAAAAATAACCTTACTTGTATTCCCTCATATAAGGCCTACATGATTTTCGATAATTACCGGCGAACCTACCAATACCAATACTGTTGCGGATCTAAAGTAGCAACTCCCGCCGCATATGGTAGTGTGGCTGCAACCGAAAGGTTCTGTGGTGCTACCGTGGGTTATCAATCTTGTAACGTAATTTGTTATTAAACAGCCCAGATATCAGGGGCTGATATGTCTCTGCGAGACATGAATATGCAACCGCCATTAGATGATTATATTTCGACTGAAAAACCGCCAGCTGGCATTCACTCCATGACTGGCGCATTGCCTGTTGTTTTTCTCACACTCGAATGCCTCGGCATCTAGCCAACATCACCCCGGGCCGTTACTGACCTCAGAGAGTGTCTTCTTTTTCTCAAACCCAGAGCCGCCACCATAGGCGGATCCAGGCGGTAAAGGGAGGCAGGTACTTCCCCGATCGACCCTCGACGCCCCCTGAACTGGTTGCAGCGCCCCCCCCTGAGAGGTCGATGGCGCCCCCTCCCCCCTCAGGATGCGAAAAGCAACGCCCACCGATAGGATTTGGCGCCCACCTTATAGGTTTTACCGGCCAAAAGTGGCGCCCCCGGGAAGGTGTCCCCCAAATTGGCAATCCTGGCTCCACCCATGGCCGCCACTATTGGAACTGGTACAACCAGACACTGACAGACACAACCAGACGGTTGACAGTAACGTTTAATTACAAGCATAACGGTGGTATTTTGATTTTAACCCATCGGTTAACGTGAATTCCTGTTTTATTTCCGTACTTGGTAGGCCCCTGGCCGGTGGGCCCCTTTCCCCTCAGTCTCAGGGCCAGTAGGAAAAAATCGGTGGTTACGCCCCTGTGCATTTTGTAATACATGTTATTTGCTTTACTTTGCGCTGCCAAAAAGAGACATGTGGCTCTGCCTTACCTGTCGGCCGGGTGGGAGGGGGGATGAGGGTAGCCTAGTCGTACCAGCCTGCTGGAACGCGGCTGAAGATAGCCTTACCAGTCCTCCAGCGACGCGCTGGGGCTCTAGCCATATCGTGATGGTTTGACTGAACGTCTGTCTGTTTGTGCTGCTGCATCTACTTTTCTGCCTCGGAACGATGCCTGGGCTGAATTCAACTCAGTACTGGCGGTTCCTCATCACCATAACTGATACCGTATCATGAGGTCAGGTATGTTGAGGCCTCACATCAGACGATGTTTCTGTGTTTATACATGTATTAGATAAGTGAGGCTGCAGACTGGAGAGGCCCAGTTTAGAAGCCCGACCCAGGCACGGCCTGTTGGCTTTGGTCTGGCCTGGGTACCTGGTTTAATCCAAAGCTGGGCTGAGGCCGGAGTTGTCATAGTTCAGCTTTCAGAATGGAAAATTTCAGTAAAATGTAAAATTGAAAGAATACATTCCAATGCCAAAATTAAGTTGATAAAGGCAAACTTAAGGCTCTGCTAGGTACACCACCCCATCTAATTCACAAAAATACTAAGGTTCGCTCATTTTTCAGAGTAACTCATTTTATACCAAGTTTAACCCTCGGCCCACCGGGACATCGATGGTCCCCTAAGGTTTTTCAGAATAGCAGAAAAAACGACGAGACGCAGGACCGTGGTTGAAAGATCTACCTCCCCCTTATCATTTTCCCGACCATCCCTGAAATTGTTTACCCCGGACCACACTAGGTCAGGTCACCAGGCAAGGTCAAACAAGGTCACCTCACTTCAACTTTTGAGCTGTACCATAGCTACATGTCTAAGCTGATCGATTTGAAAATCTCTACACTTGATGACCCCTCCAGGGTCTACAAAATGGATATCCGGGATTTTCGGTTTGGTGATGTGGGGTTAGGTCACGAGCAGACTTGTTATGACTCAAATTTTCTTGAGTCGACTCAACTCTGACTCACAGCTTAAAAGCTGACTCTCATTCTGACTCGACTCGCCGTGTTGAAAACGGTGAACCGACTCGACTCATTACAAATTCAGAAGTGAGTCAATTTGATTCCGATTCAAATAAGCGTTGAGTCAGAGCGGACATTGGCCTGAGCGTTAAAACATGGAAGTAAACTCCTGCTGAATTTACACGAGCTTTCTAACGCACTTTGCAGATTTGCGCTAATCCTCATATTTCCTCGGAGTTAGAGGGGGCATCGATGGCCCCCGGTGGGGCGAAGGCGGTGCCGGACCCCCGATGGGGCACGAGTTAAGTGAAGTATGCATCGTTCAGTCCTAGTCAGTCTTGCATCTTGGCCATGAAATGAAAATGGCGAAGAATGCGACGTCAAAGAACCTTCATGACATGACGTGTGGAAATTAAAGCATGCATCAGTCATGGCCTGGATGTCCGGTTTAATTGCATCCGCCCACCTGTGTTCTACGGCTGTTAGCTTTTTAATTTCTGGTGATTGCAAAGTCGACCGCAAGTTGGCATTCCTAGGTGGTATTCAAAATATTTGAAATTAGTTTTGCGGATGCTTTGGGACCACTACAATGGTTTAGGATCAAAGTTATGGCCTAGTCTAAGATGAAGCAGCTTCTGGGGGAGTAGGAAACAATACTGAAAATTGAATTTGGCCACTAGGTGGCCAATCATCAATTTTCGAAACATTTTAGATCTGATCTTTTCGTGTCCGACGCGCCAAAATGAGAACACAAGCGAATCCAATTTATATAAAAATTAAAACCATGGGGCCTTTGATGCACCCTAATGAATGTTCATGCATATGAGCACATCAAGTTACCTGTTTGATGCCAGAGTGTTATGCAGCGTAGGCCGTGACTTCAGACAGCTTAAAACAGGGGCAGATCCGGAAATTACTAAGGGGGGGGCGAACCCTGACAGGAGAGGCCCGGCCTCCTCAAAGGGGACGGGAATAGCTTTGGGGGGCCCGGCCTGGCAAGGTGTAAATTTTCATAAGGAGCGTAAATACACATGAAAATATGTCGGTCAGTGAGCAAAAAAATAAAAGAAGTTGAAAAACCTTTTGGGGGCAAAAATTCCGAGGACCCCAGAAGCTCACACAACTATGAACTGGCCCTAAAATCCCTGAGGTCTGTTCAAAATTTGATTGGATCTCCACACATCCAGGGACTGGTCAAATTTCGGCTAGGCTCACTGATCGGGATCATCTCAGGTCGCGTACAATATTCTTTGGCCTGCTCGAATTAAGGTTAATAATATTATACCTACTACTCCCAAGCAGGGACGGATATTGTAGCCACAGAGTGCCGATACCAACGGAGTCCTGCAAGCAAGGCAGGGGGCCGACTGCAGCCACAGGAGGCCCAGGTAGACCACGGGGGGGGTATTAATGCTAGAAGTAGGGGACTGGTTTCGGCCACAATATGTCTGAGATTATCGGAGGAGCCCGATCGCGGACACAAATGGTCCCAAGTGAACCAAAGGGGCCCCGGATAGCCACAGGAGGTCCGGGTGAACCGCAGTGGGCCCGGCTGGATCACAGAGGGCCTGGGTGGATTAAAGGGGAATTCTGTGCAACGGCTGGGAATAGGGGCCCGGCTTCGCCAGCAGTGGGCCCGGGATAGCTCTGAGGGGCCCGGTCGCAGACTCAAGAGGTTCCAAGTGTGCTACAATCGCGGACAGATAGGTGCATCATGTCTCGACCATGCGAGACATGATGCACCTATCTGTCCGCGATTTCATGGGTCTATTCGGTGGTCTGACCCCACAGACTATTACCCCCACCTGCACACCCGGTGACGCCTAGTCTGACGTACCAACCAGGCTGAGAGCTGAAAAGAGCACCCAAACATGCTTCAAAGAGAACGTGTCATTGCCAGTGACATCTTCGAAGCCAGAGGATCCGAGCAACCACACAGCCGAAACGGGTACTCAGACATCCACAGCCAAGGAACCCCAAACGGTAGCGCACGTCACACTACAACAACAACGGTTAGGTTCTTCCAAGGACAATGCAGGAGCTGACAAAAGTAGGGAACAGCCAGTGACTGAGACTAAGAAAGCCGCAAAACAGTGGGAAGATCATCCTGCAGCAAAACGCACACGAGTCAATCAAACAGATACTAGTTCTTCAGGCACAGAGGTACATCCTGCTGCGGCTCGCAGCGTAGGATACACATACAAACAACCAGAAACTACAATATCCACCCCTGTCACCGACAAATCTTCAACACCACAGACTCCCATACAATCGAACAAAACAGCACCCTCAGACGTGGTTACCAAGCGGTATGGGTCAGAGCGGTCCTCGTCGGCGCCTCCAAAGGGTCGTATGCGCAAGGAACGTGGTGAAGACACGGGGCTAATGCCGCCGCCGTACCCTCCACCACCCCCGCCTCCACCAACACCTCCCGCTAAAGCAACAGGCAGGGACCACCTGAGCACAGTCACCCGTGAAGAAAAACGCAGGAAAACTTACGTTTCGAGGAAAGAAAATCCCAAGACAGAGAAGAGGAAACAGATTTAGTGTTTCGGGATTCAAAGGGAAAGCGAATTGCGGTACCGAGGGTACAAAAAGAGGTTCTTCAACCAAGGCTGCACTCGGGCTCCACCGAGAGTATCGGAAACGTCCAGCACGTCTGGCAGGATGTGCCGCGCCCATCGCCCGCTAGTGATGGTAGGCATCCGGGGCCGAGAGTCAGAGAGGCCTACATAGATAGGGACACTACTTTCGTGCGTCGCTCTCCGCCTAAGGGTCTCGGATACCCGGAACGAATGGCCAGACCACCAGCAGAGTGGAACACACGTACAGCCTGGTGTGTATCTGAAATGTTTGACGGCAGGAGCTGGGAGACCTAGTCAATGTTGGGTAATTTGTTCGTCAGATTAGAAGTTGTTGGCTGATCCACTTAGTTTTCATTCTTAATATCTTTTGAATGGCTACTGCTGACTACCACTAATTTTTGCTTTTTTACACTAAGATGGGCGCAAAATGACCCAGCAGTCGAGGCGCCCTAAAACCCCAAACAACAACAACAACATGGTCCCGGAGGCATGTTAGGGTGCCTGGATAGCCACAGGAGGCCCGAGTGAACCGCAGGGGGCCCAGCTGCACCCAAATGGGCCCGGGTGGAAACAGGGAAATTATCTGCAGTTGCTGAGAACAGGGGCCCGGCATCGGTAGCAGTGGGCCCGGGATAATTCTAAGGGGCCCGGTCGCAACCTCAGCGGTGCGATGCCCGAAAGCGTCAGTGGGCCCGGATGGCCACAGAAAGCCCGGGTGAATCACAGGGGGCCCGACTGCAGCCAAAGGGGGGCCCGGGTGGAATACCGGCGAACTAAAACTGCTGAGAATAGGGGGCCCGGCTTGGGCAGCAGTGGGTCCCCGAGGCGATTGCTAGAGCTTCCGGTCGTGGGGCTCGTGGGACCTCCGAGGCAGGGGCCCGAGAACAACTTTGGGGGCCTCCGAGACTAATTCACGGGCACCCGGGTACATTATAAGGGCTCCTAGACCTACCTTCGGGAAGGCAAATTTAGACCTACCATTTGGAAGGCAACATGCTGGGCCAGGGCACAGCTGCAGCCGCCGGGCCCCCCTGCGGGGGGAGCAGTGGCTGCAGAGTCTTGAGTGATCTTGAAGCGTTTCTCTCCAGTGCTTAAATTCGGCCTAAAGGGGGGGGACGATCGCGGCATCGCCCGCCCTTGGATCCGCCTCTGGCGTAAAAGTCGAGACTCCACTGGACGATGGGACGCTCAGATACATACATACATTGTAAGTGGAGAAGTGAAGTGGACTGCCGTCTAGATGATAAATGCTGCTTTGCGGGCAGCTTTTGATAGCTTCCGTATATAGTCAGGGAGGAGGGGTAAAAATCCTTTCAGCTTTGCTGTTCTCTCTGAGAGTTTTGTATTATTGTCTGTTTCACTCCTCCCCTCGCCCTAACAGTACACAATGTTCGTTCAATTGTAGAGAAGTTAAGTGTTTTTTTCTTGATTTGGTAACGAGGAAATGCACGTGAACGTGGTGCCAGATTTATGATTTTCCCAGAATGACCATGTGGTTTTGTTATTTGTGTATTTTACATTCGAAATTCTGCTACATATGAAGTTATTCATCATGTGTATTGTTTTCCAGGTCTTTACGTCCACACATCTAATATATATATATGGCACCTGCAGTTAATTCCTTTCTTTTCTCTCTTTCTCACTGCTGTATGTTTGGTGACTGTTAGCCGGCACAGTAGGTATTGTCTGTTTGACCCCTCCCCTCCCCCTACCAGTGTACAATGCTCGTGTGGCTGTGACCAAACTTGTCGGAGAGCCGGTATGGGCCCGCACGACTGGTGTCGTGCTGTTCCGACCCACGGAATGTGACCGGTGCTGGACATTGTGGCAGCAGCAGGTCGACTTACGTAACATGGCTCCTGCTGCTGCTGAAGCTAGCGTGCGCTCGTTAATTGCCTGTATGCTTGTACATTCCGGCTGATGTGTGCAATTTCAACGGCCGTGTTGTTGACTGTGCATTGTTTTATATTTTAAGTGGAAATTGTACCAAATATGAGGGAATCACAAGTACAGTTTTTTTCAATTAAATACAGTTGTAGTGCTGCTTTAGTCGTCTTTCGGCTGTCACCTGCTGCTTCATGGGATCTTATTGATGCCAGTTTTGTAGAGCATACCGAAAAAGCAATAGCCTCATATTTGGCTTCTCGCGAAAGTCTCGATCACGGGGGAGTGGGCGTCTCCGAAGCTGAAGTCGCCCTACCCAACCCAGTGGCTAGTGCGTCCCAGCGTGTTGGTTAGCCACCGAGCAGATCGGATGAGAGTGTTGAGGATGATTTCTTGAGGAAATAATGATGTTTATCCGTAAATTATGAATCGTTGACTGAATGAAATGACGTTTTGCTGGTGGTCACATGGGGAGGGGTCGTGGGGGGTGGGGGGAGGGGAATCCAAGCCATGCCGTCCCAGATCCCTCAATGTTGCCGAACATGCAAAACACTATTTTTTCAAGATCTTGGCCAGCCTGGTCGCCTTAAAGATAGTGTTGACTACGGCCCTTGTATCCTATCGGTGGTTTTAAACGTGTCCCAATTTCCATACAGATGTGCCGAATTCCTTTTTCCCCTATCAGTCAGCATTTAGGGTTTATCGAGGTAGGCGGTAAGTGACATAATAAAGAGAGGCAAAGTGAACAAAAATACGTTGCTGTCCTTATTTTGCCAAGGTTAAAGTAAAAAAACTTATAACGTAATGACTGATTAAACTGATGTCTATATGTCTCTAGAAAGTAGCCGAGGAGCCACTTGATGTATGATCTTTATTATACATGTGGTGATAGTTTCGATTCTGCCCGGTTCATGGGATTTTGTGCCGTTCGTGAAGGTTTCTGGGGATCATATCACCATCGGTTTGTATCATGATTGGTCAGTGAAACCCCCCTTGTCGAAACATACCTCGTTGCCCCAGTGTCCTGAAATGCGAAATATTAAGGGGAAAACGTACCTTTTTCTGTTTTTTTTGTCGGCCTCACCAGTAGGTTATTTCGTCAGTTGAAAATCGAATCGAGAAGTAGACCAACATTTTTCTTTGATAAACAGGAGTGGACAGGTCCTGGGGAAACTAGTGCATACGCCTTGTCGAAATTTGGCCCAAAAAATTAGGACAAAGAGTTTTGAGTAGTTAATAATAGAGGGTTATTTCAAACTCTTTTGGGATTTAGCTCTCACTCTCCACTCGGTAAGAAAATAAGTCAGGATCATGTGTTGCCCAGTGCCCTCGGGGCTGAGTGACTATGATTCGGTTTTCACCACTAACTTCGGTCTACAGCTGAAAGCATTGATAATGAATAAATTTTGTCGAGTCGATTGTGTTCCTATTTATAGAGTAACGCTCACTTTGGAATTCTCAGCTGCTACCTTAATAATTATCATGCTGCGAGACGTTTCGCTAAAAAATTGCCTCTCAGGCCTCACTTCCCCACAAACTCCAGAAGAAACAAACAGAATGGACCAACCACTTGCAATCAGTAACCTTTAGGTATCCTCTATCTTTCTGCATGAGTGCTTTTAGAATCTTGCACTTTTTTATTATAAGCACGCTCCATCCCCGACTGCGGCTATTGCTTGAAGTTTTTATGGCAGCCCATGTGGAGTGTGGTTTGTGTGCTGGGATTGCAGTCGGCTAAACGTTTACACTCCTGCATGCCGGCTGTGATCCCGTAGTGATATGCTGAAGACAGTTTCCTATACCGTGCGCGACCAGACCAAACCATTTCAACACGAAATATTGTCGACGAGAAGAAAGCGGGGAAAAGCCTTGATATTTGAAATAAAAGTATCCTGTCTGAGCTGAACTGAACCTGTCACAGATTGAGTCATCGGCGCTGTCACATAAGCGCAGGCGACGCCTCTGGCCGCCGACGCATTTAGCCGTCGGCTCTGGCGGCGCGCCGGCCTGTCGCGCCGCCATCGTCGCTGTTGCGGATGCGTCGGCATCAGCCAACCTTGGGAGTTACGAGCCCTTCGCCTCGCCCCTAACGGCGGCGCCGCACGCCAGCAGGAGCGGCGCCAGTGGCGGGCCACCGCTCCGGTCCCGGCCTGGTCCTGACACCCGCGCGGCTCCCATCTGCAGCCGCGCGTCGCCGGGCGCCGACGGGCTGTGCAGTGGGCTACATTGAAGGGAATGTGGCACCTTGGCCGAATCCTGGAATTTAGTGCAGTTGGGCGTACTTTTAGCCGAAAATAATGAAACCACTCATGATTTCTCAGAAAAATGTACAATAAGCTCAATGTTTCGATTTTTAACCCGCGCCCCACCGGTGGTCCAGCGCCACCTTCGCCCCACCGGGGGCATCGATGGCCCCCCTCTAACTCCGAAAATATGGGCGTTAGCGCAAATCTGCAAAGTGCAATAGAAAGCTCGCGTGAATTCAGTAAGAAATTACTTCGCATGTTTTAGTGCTCAGGTCAATGGTTTGACCTCCAGAGGTCAAATTAGGACAAGATCGGCTATTTTCACTCAAATATGCAATGCTTAAGCAAATTGGGCATAACTCTTATGCCATTAGAGCTATTGAGATCTGGTAAAGTACATTTGATAGGAAATTGTCAGTCCTTTTTCCGGTATGTGAAACGTAAAGACCTCCCGCCAGTGGTTTGACCTCCATAGGTCACCTCGTGACCTAAGATGACCTGAGGTCACCAAAGGTCAAAAAGTGGCCTTGCCGTATATCAAATGAAAGCCAGTGACAAGACAAACACGATGGTGTTTGTTTCAGCGCTCTAGCTTAATTAGGTCAAAAGTTATTGTCAGAATACTGTTTTTGACCCCTGGTGACCTTGGATGACCTTGGAGAGGTCAAAGGGCAAATATGGCCCCTGAAATCCGTGAAAGGGTG
This sequence comes from Lepas anatifera, assembly GCA_034440635.1. Lineage (NCBI taxonomy): Eukaryota > Metazoa > Arthropoda > Thecostraca > Lepadidae > Lepas > Lepas anatifera. Next base: position 686,779 of record JAOTON010001906.1, on the reverse strand, counting down.
TCTAAGAACGCTTTTCTGATCAAATTGAGCATTTTCCATCGCTTTTGTGACTTTTAGATCTTAAGACAGCTTTTCCCCATGCTTTTCCAATGGGAGAGGTCACCTCGTGACCTGACCTCAGGGCACGAAATCGAAAAATCACGGATATACACGTTGTAGACCGTGGAAGGGTCATGAAGTGTAGGAAGTTTCAAATCGATCGACTTCGAAATGTAGCTCGTACAGAGCTCTAAAGTTGAAGTGAGGTGACCTTGGTTGACCTCGTCTGGTGACCTGACCTTGTGACCCGGGGTAAAAAATTTCAGGGATGGTGGGAAAATGATGCAGTGAGAGGTAGAGCTCTCAACTGCGGCGCTGCGCCTCTTCGTTTTTCTGCTATCCCGGAAAAACCTTAGGGGGCCATCGATGGCCCCCCGGTGGGGCGAGGGTTAAAATACTTCTCTAGAAAAAGAAATAAATATCAGCCTGTGGATGATGTCACGATCTGGCAACCACTACCATACTTGAAACGCTTCAAGGGCATCGATTGGCTGATGCTCATCGTGACGTCAGCATATGTCGTCACACCAGCAGCTCACAACAATGGCCGCCCGGTGAGGGGTTGATGAGGGGGTTAGTGTCAGGTAAGTTTTAGCTTTTTTCTACGGAAATATCGAGTTCCAAGACAAATGATATATGGAGTACCGGGTTTTCCGACTTGCTTTACAACTTGGCTATATCAGCTGAAATCACGTTATGAAGGTGCCACATTCCCTTTAACACCTGCCCCGGTGGGCCTCCAAGCCACCTTGGCCCTGGCGGGAGTTTTCAAACTCCCCCTGAACTCGGCTCCAATGCGAGACAGCGAAAAAAACGCGAAGGCTGGTTGATAGTTTCTAAAAATTAATGAAGAAACTACATCAGTCACGTGTTGGCTCGATGTCATGTCAGGTCAAAGAGGGTGACATATATCAGAGAAAATTTTCCTGGCTTTAGCGTCTGAGTTGAGTTGAAATAAATTTTTAGGCACCATTCGCCTTCTCTTGTTACGGTGAATCGAATGATGTATTTAATGACTATACAAGGTTAAAACACAAAAATGATCTGACCTGTCACGTCAAGATCACCATCTACCCTAACATAGTCAGTATGCATAGCAATCGACTCGTAATATCAATCCAAACGTAATGGTATCAAAATAAAAACCTAATGATTATTTTCTAAACAGTTATCGACCCAAGTCTGTAAAACTGTGTTTTCAAGTGTTTTATATCATTGTTGCAAGGTTAGATTGCATTGCATTGCTGCACTGTTGCATTGTGAATATTTATTGACGTACGGTTTTATAGGTGGACTTCAGCTGTAATTGGGTCTACACATACCTACTGCTCACAAAACTGAATAAATGAAATGAAATGAAGCGTGCTTAAGTAGCCCCAGATGACCTCTCAGAGGTCACAGGTTCAAAATTGCAACATGAACCTGAAAAGGAGCTTAAGATACTACGATTTGGAGAATATGAATATATTATAAGCTGTATCTTCACAAATAGTGATTTTCGCCCAATTCCAGTTTTCCCATGGATTTCCAATGGAAAGGTCATGATCCGTATCTGAACGTAGGTCATCGATGTGAAAAATCCCGAATATATTTTGTGATACTAGTTGGGCCCATTATGAGACATGAGTTTCAATAGTATATATTTTTCTAAAAGGTCCGCCATCCCATTTTAAAAGGCAGCCAGGCGTGTCCCCACCGCGATCCCAGCCGCGATCCCAACGACAACAGCACCATTACGTTAACACCAGAAACATAAAATTAAACGAGTCACGGCACGCCCTGGTAGGAAAAAAGCAAAAACATAAGATAGCAAAAAAAACTGTGTTACTATTTAAGTAATTGTTATAAAAAGGTTGCTTAAAGAAGGCTTCTGTAAAATTTTACAGAAGCCTCGACCATTAACCCACTGTTAATAAAAGAGAGAGACTGGTCACACATAATCGTATAGTGTTAGTGCTCATTTCCATGCAGACTACCCCATGCGGATTTAAGTTAGCTATTATTCCCTGGCATCTGGTAGACAAGTAGACGAACTAGTAACATCTACTAGAAAACAAGGGCTGACTGAGGGGGAATTTTTTTAGATGATGAGGTGAGAGTGACTTAAGATGTGAGCGTGATTTTTGCGAGTCCCGCGTGGGAACACCACAGTGCGGACTACCACCGGGTGCTGAAACACTTTTTATGATGATAAGGTGAGGGTGACTTAAGATGAGAGCATGATATTGTGTGTCAAGCGTGGAAACATCACAAAGTCAACTGACCTATGGTGCTGAACCACAGACATGTTTAATATACGTTACAAGTAACGTCTTTAGAACCTGTTTTAGATGCTGAGGAGAGGGTTACATATGAAAGCATGATTACGCATGCAAGAGCCTCACTGTATAACCCCCTCAGGCCAGTAAGCGAGGAATACCATGTTGCTCACCGGCCGTCAAAGGCAAATAAATAAAGGAAGCTCATGCTTTACCAAAGATATATTATATGCCTATATAATATACATGCCTATATTTATATTAACCCTGTTCTTACTTATGCTATCTTACATTTTTGAAGGTAAGGTCATTTTACCTGCACTGGTGACCTGGCCCCATATTACCCGACCTTAAGATTTGGGGAGAGATTGCAAAATTGATCAAGCATAAAGATATGCCAAGTACGGCGGCATTTCGCGCCGCCGTTTTTGGGTGCTGCCGGAAAAACACGAGGGGTTTGTTCAAACACCCCCTCCCACCGGGTCGAGGGTTAAACACACAGTCTAAGTTTGTATGCTTGTTGTGCTGCGACGTCACAGGGGCGAGCATTTTGAAAGTAGTTCGATTTAGAAAATCCCTTATAGATTGATAGCTGGTATATTTAAAGAAAAAGGGCTGAAGGCATGTATACGCTTCTCTTGGCTTCGCTTCAATTGACTTCAGTACAAGATCAAATAAGACATTTTCAAGGTTGTGCTTCATGTGATTGAAATATTTCGAGCATGGAGCTCACTACGGTACCAAAATTCCTTTTGTGCTTGTTTTTCAAAGCTAAAAGACATGAAAGCATTCAAGAGGCCTACAATGTGGTGAACGTTGGTGTCCTCATTCTTGACCCGACCTCGGGATGGTTGGTAGCCTACCGATTTGCACTTCCAAGAGCTATCGAATGATTTGTATAGTCTTGGTACATAACTATTCTAGGAGCCTATGGTTTTGTGCTGGGTCAGTCCACCATAAATCGACCAAGGCATAAAACCCTACTAGTTTTAATTTCCTCCAAAATTGGTTTATGGGGACTCACAAGGGCGTAGAATCCACCCATGGCACCGAAAATTATTTCAAAATTGGTTTGAGAGAAATGGCGTCCGGCAATTTCTGAAGGTCATTATACAGGCACTGGTTAGAATGCCTATAGCTCCAAAAGTTTTCAAGTGATTTCTGAAAATTTTATGGTTTTAGGATGTAAATTCTACGGGCAACATTTTGGCTATCTTCATTTTCGAAATTTAAACAAAAAATGTTTGGTGACCTCATGACCTAGTTTTATAACGGTGACCTTGACCCGTAGTACAGTGAAATTAAAAAATTCTCTTGAAAGCGTTTTGACGTATGGTAGTAGTCTTTCATATCAAACAAGAAAAAAAATGGTTTTCGAAATGTATATACTACTTTTAGCTTCATATATATAACACTAGGTGTCACTGTGGAGCTATGCTATCGTAACTCATGTTATAATTGACTTGCAACTTTAAAATAAAAAACATTTGAAGAATCAAAATCAAGCAGTCAACCTAGAGTTGAAGCATTTTGACACAGGCACAGGACTAGGGGTTACCCTCCCCTATTGTGAATTCACATTATTGTCCCTTTGGGAATGAACTTAGCTGGTGTAAATGTCATGTATGGTTGTTTGGATCATTGTAAATCTTTTGAAAATAAATGTGTTCCCGTCACATTGAATCACCGAACTATGATGTCATTTCCAGAAGCATTTAACCCGCGCCCCACCGCACAGTGGGCCGGCGGGCGCTCAAAAGTGCTTAAAATTAATCACCGTCGAACTATTGAGGCTACATCCGCAATATTTTATATCTAGGGTTTTTAGATGCCCCCGAGTAGTTTTCGAGGCTGTTATTGCTGTATCTGCAGCCTATGTCCAGCTATTGGCATAATATTACTAGGATAATATACATAGTAATATACCTCTCCGGATAACAATTTTCCTTTGCCTTCGGGATGTCGCATGGAGGACATATGTCGGCATTCTGACATTCTGACCAGGGGCGTATCCAAGGGGGGGGCAGGGACAGCCACCCCCCCTGAGGGCCCCCTGAGGACACGGGTCGCGGGAAGCGCGGCTCGCCCGCACTATGCTCTGTGGACAAATATGAAATTTCCTACCAGACAGGGCCCTCTTAAGCCCTCTTCAGCACTATTCCGTAACAAGCTGAACCCTTTTTACCCATCAGGGCCCTTTTGGCGCTGTCGCAGAGGTTTTTTTCGGGGCGCCGCCACCACCCCCCCTGAGCGAAATCCTGGCTACGCCCCTGATTCTGACTCTTGGCCGACTCTCTAGTAAACTGCCAGGTTTGCTTCGTATGCTGCCCTTCAATGAACACAGCAAGTGCTTCTTCGTCCGTGTATCGTATTGGGGTATTTGCTGGTTTTCTCAGCATTTTTCTTACCTTAGTAGGTCTTATGGGAGTCACGGTCACGTCTTTGAGAAAACCAGAAAGGCCCTGGCGCTTTGGAGCGTGTGACATTCAAAAGCTCTGCAGAGGAGTAACCAGCCATGAAAGCGGAGGTTCGACGACGTTTGGAGCTACCAGAAAGTGTTCCACATAAACCCACAGGCCGACAAGGACCCCGGCTTGTAGATGGCTGGTCAAGGTCAACAGGCTCCAATACCCTCGGTGAATCTGCTGCGATGGAACACTCATTCAGCCACTGTTCCTCTTTCTCCAAGAAGCGGTTTAGGGTCCTTTGACTTGCTTGCCATTTCCGCTTCAGCCTTGCAATAAAAATTGTAATTTCCGACCGCACGTGTCTCTTTTATGCTCACTAAATCCGCCCTGTAATGTGTCCTTTACATATGACACTTCGTCATCCGCCGCCACTCTGTTGATACCAATATTGCCACGCACAAAGTTAAACACATCCCTTCGTGAGATCATTTTTCCCACTACAAAACCACAGTTTGCTAGAGCAAGGTACTTCTCCAACTGAGTCAGAGGTCTATTGTTTCTCTGCACCAGACCACTTCTGACTGAAGAAAACGACCGTCTTATGTTTCGTTTCATCTCAAATTTGAGCTCTCGTGATCAGTTCTCGTGCGAAGCGACGTAATCATCTGATGCATTTAGTGTAAAGCGAGTGGCAAACCAAGGCCAATCTGCACAGTATCTTAAGCCCCGAGCGGTGTTTAGACAAGACCCATATTTCCTGTGTAAAGCATTTGACCCAATGTGACCGAGAAAAGATTGATTAACTTGCAGGTCTACGAAATAGCTCAGAGTTGTGTTAACCGGGACTCGAAACGAATCCTAAAGGGAAAACTTGCCGACACTTGCCTTAAAAATGAGCAATTTCTACCATTTGGCTTGTAATAGTGTAATACTATGACCGCACCCATGCATCGCACTGAACAACAAATATGCTCATAATACGAATTCGGGCAAAATCGGGCAAAAAGTACTTATAAGGCATGAAAGTAAACACCTTCAGCTACTTTGTGGACCAAGTTTCACTGCGGCACAAGGTGATATATTTGTTAAAACTCTATTTCAAATATAGTTTGATCAAATCTATCTCCGTCAGTAACATTACTTGGTAAATTTTCTCCCCATACCTGACCAATACACGAAATGACGTTAAAACATGTACTAAGATATTTGGAACACTCCGTTCCTGGAAACAAAAACCATAAAACTAATTTCTAAGCCTTTGAAACGTTGAAAAACACTTGTAAACAAATAAGGAAATTCAGGCGATAAGTGCGCTCCGAAACGCTTTCGGTAGAAACCTCGTATTCAGACTGTTTCTGCACAGAGTTTTGTAGTCGTTTAGAAAAAATAAGAATACTATCGTGTTCTACATTCAATTTCGCACTGATGACACCCATAAAACAGCAATATTTTTGAACTTACGAAATCTGAATAATAAGCGCTTTTGAGGGTCCGCGGGCCCACTGTGCACCGGGGTCCGGCGCCACTTTCGCCCACTGGGGGGCCATCAATGCCCCCTAACTCTGAAAATATGGAAGTTAGCGCAAAGCTGCAAAAGGCATTAGAAAGCTCCTGTGAATGCAGTAAGATTTTACTATCACGTTTAAGCGCTCAGGTCTATGTTTTGACCTCCACAGGTGAAGTTATGTCACGATAGGCTATTTCCAGTAAAACATGCAATCGTTAAGAAACCTGAGCATAGCTCTCACGCCATTAGAACTATTGAGGTCTAGCAAAAATCGTTTGATAGGAAAAATCCAGGACTTTCTCCGCTATGTGGAACATAATGGCCTCCCGCCACTGGTTTGACCTCCAGAGGGTACCTCGTGACTTAATATGATTTGAGGTCTGGAAAGGTAAGAAAGTGACCGTGTTGTATATCAAATGAAAACTAGTGACGAGACATACACGATGACCGTTGATTCAGTGTTGTAGCTTAATTAGGTCAAAAGTTATCGTCAAAAAGCTGTTTTTGACCTCTGGTGACCTTTGATGATCTCAGATAGGTCAAAGGGCAATATCGCCCCTGGGATCCATGAAATGGTGTCCAAGAACGCTTGTTTGAGCAAATTGAGCATTTACGATGCTTTTGTGACCTTTAGCTCATAAGACAGCTTTTCCCATGCTTTTTCTATGGAAGACGTTACCTGGTGACCTGACCTCAGGTCACCAAATCGAAAAAATCCCCAATATAAATTTTGTAGACTCCGGAGGGGTCATGAAGTGTCGAAAGTTTTAAATCGATCGGCTTAGAAATGTAGCTATGGTAGAGCTAAAAAAATTCAACTGAAGTGACCTTTGGTTGACATCGCCTGGTGACCTGACCTAGGATGACCCGGGGTAATAAATTTCAGGGATGATGGGAAAATAATGGGGTAAGAGGTAGAACCCTCAACCGCGGTGCTTCCCGTCGTTGTTTTTCTGTTCCGAAAATACCTTAGGGGTACCATCGATTTCATTATTCTAGGTGGGGCGAGGGTTAAGGAATATTTTTGGATTTTGAGGCTTTGTGTCGCGTTCCCTTGGACGTAGATTGAATTTAAAACATTGTTTGACTTCAGTTCGGCTTTTATAGCCTTTGGTATTCTCTTGTGGCATTTTCAAACGTGTTTAAACTTGACCTGTGGAAATCTCGTATTGAATTTTGCTCAGCATACTCATTATTTTAGCTCTTTTATAATGAAGAAGTTTTAGGCACTAAAAACAAATCATTGGTGTCTTTTAGTGGTGCATTGCATTGCATGGTACTGGTTCAGAGCTCAAAAGTACTCCTTAGAAGTGAAAGTAGCTAGTTCAGAGTCCACATCATTTAATTTGACTATTCACAAGCCGTTCTGAATCATTTACGCCAATTTAGTGAGTTTCTAATCATTTGTCACTGCTTACACCCCCTCAAGGTCAAATTAGTTCAAAGGTTGAAAAAGGTCAAGTCCGTTTTGGAAGAAAAACGACTTGTTCAGTGTCATTTTCATGCAAATTTACTATTCATAATAAATTTTACATCAGTTACGCCAAGTGCTTGATGCTTGATGATGTGTTATTGCTTACACCCCCTTCAAGGTCAAATAAGGTCAAATTTCGAAAAAGGTCAAATCCATGTAATATGCAAACCAACTAGTTTAGTGTCCATATCATTCAAATTGACTATTCATAAACCATTCTGCATCATTTACTCCAAGTAAGTTTGCTTCTTCAATTGTTATTTCTTACCCCCTTTCAAGGTAAAAAAGGTCACAGATAGAAAAAGGTTGAGCCCGTATCTGACGCAAGTCAATTAATTCGGTGTTCATCTCATTTAGAAATACCGAATTGAAACACGCATCTGTAGTCGTGTTCGACACAGAGTTATCACTGAGGTCACGCAAGGTCAAATAAAGGTCATTGAATGTCAAAAAGGTCATAAAAGGTCTAACCTGATAAAAATGAACCTCGAAGGCTGGAAGAAAATATTCTGGGAGAGTTCATGAGCAAATGATGCAAAAGAACGATAAGAGTCTGGAGCATTCACGGGAAAACGGGCACAGGCGCCCAAATGACCCCAACATGTCTCCACTCTTGAGGTCATAACTCCGTGACCTTGAAGGGTAGAAACAATTCTTTGCAAGATGTCCACAATGAATGCGTCAGAGGCTATACAACATTTCAAGACTCTAACTTAAGGAGCTCGTTTTCAATTCTTGAAAAAACCTGAGGAGGGTTGCAACACCCCCCCCCGTACGTGTACGGGTTAAAACCCCTATGGCGTTGACGGGAAATAAATTGGTTGAAAAGTGCCAAGAACCACATCGTGTATTACTCACACTTCCACACAAATGAGGTGGCTTTTAAAGTGTTGTCGCAATGAGTATGAAGTGATTATAAACTATGGAAGGAGATGGTAAGGATGAGGAAAGGTGAGGATAAAGAGGATGGGATTCTACCTGGAGGGGTCGCTGCAGCCACAGGCGCATGCGCTCACAGCCTCCAGGTAGAGTCCATGGCGCCCCTCTTAAATTCGGACGGTCCGTCGTCGCTGGCATTAACCATACCGTGAGTTACAATGGTACAGCTCCATAGTGACACCTAGTGTCATGTTTCGGAAGTAAGAAGTAGTATATTTAGTGCGAAAGCCATATTTTTTATTACTGTACCTAAAAGAGTATTTCCAAAGGTAAAAATGTTTTTACACGAATTTATAAATTTCACTGTACTGCGGGTCAAGGTCACCGTTCAAAAACTAGGTTACGAGGTCATGACGTCAATTTTGCAGAAATGTAAAAATCGAAGATAGCCAAATTGAAATATGCTAAATGGTGAACAAAAATATAAAATATCGGTACAATCATTTAAAAAATGCCAGAACTATAGACTTTCAAAACAATGCCTACATGGTGACTCCCAAAAAATGCCGGAGGCTATATCTGCCATACCAAATTTTCAAATAATTTTTTGGGCGCCATGGTTAGATTCTACACCTTTAAAATCCCCTGGACACCAATTTTGGAGAGAATCAAAAATAGAAGGGTTTTATTTTACGAAATTTTTGGTCGATTTATGGTGGAATGACCCTGCTACTGTCGGCTTCAAAACTGGTTCGTGGTCCCTTAACCCTTGCCCCGTCGAGGCCATAGGGTGCCCTCCCTTAGGTTTTTTTCGGAGCAACAGAAAAACGACGAGGCGCAGCACCGCTTGAGGGCTCTACCTCTCACCCCATCATTCTCCCACCATCCCTGCAATTTTTTTACCCCGGGTCACACAACGTCAGGGCACCAGGTGAGGTCCATTAGGTCACCTCACTTCAACTTTCGAGCCCCACCACAGCTGCATTGCAAGATAATTGATTTGAAACTTCCTAAACTTCATAACCCCTTCAGGGTTTACAAGATGTATATCCTGGATTTTTCGATTACGTGACCTGAGGGCAGGTCTCGAGGTGACCTCTTGCATGAAAAAAAACATTGAAAAACCATGGGTCTTATGATCTAAATGTCACAAAATGCTCAGACTGCTCAGGAAAGCATTCTTGGACACCCTTTCACGAATCCCTGGGGCAATATTTTTCCTTTGGCTTATGTGAGGTCGTTAGAGGTCACCGGGTCAAAAATATCATTTTGACGATAACTTTTGACTTCATCAAGCTAGAGCGCTGAATCACACGTCGTCGTGTATGTTTCGTCACTGGCTTTCATTCGACATGCGGCAAGGTCTATTTCTGACTTTTCGTAGCCCCGGGTCATATTAGGTCACGAGGTGACCTTTAGAGGTCAAACCACTGGCGGGAGGTCATTATGTTGCACAAAGTGGAAAAAGGTCTGACATGTTCCTATCCAATGTACTTTACCAGATCTCAATAGCTCTAATGGCATTGGAGGTATTCCTAGTTTTCTTAATTTTAGTGGAAATGACCTATCGTGACCAAATTTGACCTCTAAAGGTCAAACCAGTGACCTGAGCGCTTAAACATTTCCCTTAAAATCGTACTGAATTCACACCATCTTTCTAATGCATTTTACAGATTTGCGCTAGCCCCCATATTTTTGAAGTTAGAGGGGGCCATCGATGCCCCTGGTGGGGTGAAGGTGACCTCGGGTGGTCGACCTCGGGTGGTCGGGTGCTCCTGCCATGGATTGGGCCCTTGGACTGGTTCGGGTCTGCCTGAGGCGTTGCTCCTCGTGTTCTGGTCCTTTCGCTCCCACAGACCAGTCAGCGGAGCTCATGGAGTAGGTGTGGAGTTTGCATGTTCAACATAACAATCACATAATATTTAAAGGATAACTTATATTTAAAGTGTTAGCACCAATCAGCTTCGGAAAACGACGTACTGCAAGCTGCCTGGACTTGGTCGCCGTTGGCTACGCGCCTGCCTTTTTGCGTCTGCGCGTGCTTGTTGCGTTGCTGGGGAACGCCGTAGGTACGGCCTGCGGCAGGCACCGGCCACCAGGCACAGTCCCCGCGCAGTATTGCCACGGCTAACACACAGAGATGACTGCTCGCTTCGCTGCCTCGCTGGCGCTGGTCGCCTTGGTGGTCGTGCCCTCGACCGGAGCACCGAAGTGACTACCAGTGCGCTGACTCTGATGCTATGGCTGGATTGGCAGGTAGTCAGGGACTCTTGACTGGCATGTTTGACGCCGTAGGTGACTCCTTGAAGAAAGCCATGCCTCCCTGCAAGGAGTTCGACACTGCTAACCCGCAGTCACGTTTTAAGTTCGATTGTCCAAGCAGATCCCGGATCGAAACCTGGCTGTGCGAAGATCAAGATGGGTGAGGGGATGGTGCGTACATGCCTGGCAGGTACACACTCGTTCTGCTAGAAGCAGGGCGATGTCTCAATGTGCTACTGCGCGGGAGACCTCTGTAAGGGTGCCGGTCTGGTGTCGCCTGGGCTGCTGCTTCCGGCTCCCGCTGCTGTACTGGCGATCCTGCGTGCCTAGACACAGCAAGGATGTCAACTCCTGACGTCACCTGAGGTGTTGGACATCACATCACATTAAAGCTGCCTGCAGGTATGAAGTGACGACGGTTGAAGTAGTCAAGGACCTGCCTTGCGTTGCAGGCTTAAAAAAAATACCTTGAAAAAGCCTTGCGTCGCAGGCGGTGGGCTTTGGAAACAGCTACAGAAACTCTGAAAGGGATTGATGTCGCCTTATGAAACACGGCTTCAACGTCCTTTCATCTGCACCATGATGCGGAGTGGAATCGCACGAAGTTGTTCCTGTCTGCCTCTGGTCGGATATCCACCAATGGCCCTTCGGCAAGTGCGTTCGGAGAATAGGAACACCAGAAGCCTTAGGGGAAGGGAAAGAGTTTTTTGCCTCTCCATTGAACTGCTTGAGCTTCATGACCGATATATGCTGGTCAGATACACGAGCTTGAATTTCAAATTTCCCGATCCATATGCAGAAGCTTCGTCTCGTGCCTGTGAAATGTCCCTGCATACACGATGATGGAATGTATCACCATCAGGATTGCTAGGTTGTTATGATGAGTTACTTTCCTCTTATATCATTATCATTACTATTCCATAGAGTGGGAAGATAGCTGTGATAGCCCTGCCGCTGATAGCCATGCGCTTTTTACCAGCGTTGAAAAGGGATCTATTTTAGAACGCCTGTGTCCGAACTAATTCGTATGCATACATTTTCTGGATTCGCTTCTGTTGGTGACACCGGCTAACTTGTCACTGTCTTCTGTTTTTGTTCCTGTTAGTGATATCGCTTACCTTGTCTCGCTTGTTGTTTTTCCTTTAGTTTTAACTATGTTGCAAATACAAAAAAATAGTGGTTGTGTATTTTCTGACACGTCTGACAGCAGCGGTTCCCCACCATCCCAATGTGTTTCATTTCTTTTCAGCAATCAGTGGACTTCATCACCCCCACTGGAGGAACTGGTACTGAACTATAAAAAACATTCACTCGTTGCGAATGGGGTGGTTCCGCGTATTAATCACAGCTCTTGAAGGGGTTCCGGCCGCAAAAATTAAGATCTCATCTGTATGTGTTTCTATTTCTTAAAAAAAATAATAGTTAATTCTGAGCATTGTTGCTGACAATGCAATCATTTTGGAAGCTAAAACTTTTTTACGCCTAGTTTTGATGGCCGCCATGTTCGGAAGACCAGTTCTTTCCACGACTTCCTATAAAAAGGCTGGAAGGGGTGCGGTCCAGTTACCCTCTGCTCATTTTCCTTAGTTAATGTACAAAGCATGGCTAGCAAATACAAAATATATATGGATAGATAGATAGATAGTACATACAAAGGATAGCTTGAATTTCTGGGTAACTCCACTTCCCGCTGTTCATTTATTTTTTTGTATGACTAATTCTCATGAATAAGGAACAACCGGCTGCCTCAAATAAGTCATTTATGTCTTTGAAAAAAAAAACAGAACCGGAAGCCAGCTAGTAATGTCTGCTTGTCCAAAGGAGGTCATCCTAGATCATCGACTAATTTACTCTGCTCAAACAGTTCAATAACTCTACGGAAATGGGCCAAACATATTCGAAGGCATATGATGGGTGCGCTTTGGCCTAGACCATTTTTTAACATGTTAACTTGGGGCGATTCCTTCCCCCTAGTCGGCCAAAGCGCCCCTCAGTTCCTGGAAACTGGCCCCCCAGGGAAATAGAGGAGATGACTTACAATTGAACAAACGCAAATTCACCGAACGTTAATAAGACAGAGCACCACCCGATAATAACGTGTTGTTTTATTTCTTGTCCCAAATTGGTTATCCACAAAAATTGTGTTCAAAAACTTCCACCATTGACTGTTTACTCCATCGTGCAAAAACGAAAAAGCGCGTAGTTACGGGAAGTTCCGTCAAAGCAGCCTCAGCATCAGCTAATCACAACGCTGGAGATAGCCTTCAACCAATCAAACATCGTGTTCTACCCGACCGGATATCCACGCTCCAGCCAGTACCGTGGGATTGCACGATGCTCTCATTTCAGACTTGGTCATTTGTCAGCGCTCAAAATTCGTTCGTGGATTAGGCGGGACCGATGTAGTCGAAGCGCTTCAGCCTGGTGGCTGGTGTGGCGGTGTAAAGTGCTTAGCCTATTTATTCCTTATTGTGGTGTTATCATAAGTGATATCTATATAGTGAGATCGCTGCATGAGTTTTTTTCTGTAAGTTTGATACGGATGACTGGGTCAAATGTAAACATTTTTACATTTCTGCTTCAGAAAGGGCAATGTTTTGTGTTAGACAATTTTTCATTATATTGCCACAACCTTGACGTTTCGGCCATCTGGGAGATGTAGCACTTTCCCAAAAAACATTTTTTGGTGGAAGGTTGGCTTTGAAAACTTGAGTGTTACATTTGACCTCATGCAAGGGCCGATTGGAACTTTCCGGAGGTCAATTGTAATATATTAAAGCCATGCGTCTGGTTCTTTCCAATCGCAATGCATGCCTCGTGGGCTCACACAGAATCTAACTGGCAATGGACCAATGTTCTCAGAGCCTTTTTGTTTCTGGCTTTTTGTGCCTTTTTTCGTCTCTTCCTTGCGTGGGCTGAGCCTTCTCGGAATATTTTTCTGTGTGTGTGTGTGTGGGTGTGTGCACTCGTTTTCCAGCCCCAGTGCTCCTTTTCGGATGTTCCGGTTAGAATTTCCGTTTTTCGGGTCTTCCGGTCAACATTAGTCGGCTTCCGTGGGCCGATCTTTGGCAAAGGCTGAACGATCTCAGGGATGATCGGCCCCTGACCAGTCCCCGATGGGCCGGGCTGCTCAGCAAGCAGATGGTAAGAACGACCCACGGACCCAAATACTACTGCGTTGGTGCAGTAAAGAAGCAGTTTAATAGTAGGGAGGTCATGGGGAAACTTGCAACACTGTTAAATTTGACTTCAAGGGGAGTGTTGCAATTGTCTCCTTCGCACCGCGCCACCTTCAAAACAAACATCTGCTTAAAGGGAGATACGCGAAAAAAATTATTATTGTGGTTTCTTGCTATTTGAAAAATCCTGATAACGAAACTATCAAGTATTTTTGCATCTTTGGCAAAATTTTGGGAGGCCACTTACTTATTATCGAAATAGGTTAACAGTTTCGATAAAATGCTCATCACTTACCCATGCCCATACCCATCACTTACTTTTCGAAAACTATTTGAAGTTGAAAGGTAATGTTTTTTATAATACAAATGTCTGTTCTCCTGTATTTGTATTTGAATTAATTTTAAAAAGCTTTTAAAAACTACAAAATGAATTAGTTTGCCCTAGAAACGGAAAAAATAATTACTCAAATCTTCAGCGGTTTTGTACCTCGGGTCTTGAGTCATTTTCTGCTTCGGCCCCAGGTGGACAAAACTTTTGCGTCAGATAGCTCACGTGACCCCGGTTTGAGAATTCCTAGGCTTCTGATTGGTTAATTGTGATTTCTTTTAAGCCCTATGTTTCTGTTTCAAAAGAGTTTTGGAATGTTGTTTTTCTAAAGTAATTTGTTTTTGTAGTAGTCCAAAGTTCTTCATCACTGTTTAGGATAGATATGACCTAATTCTTAGAGAAATTGATAGCCTTAGCCGTGTGTACGTCATATACATCGATATGAGGTTTACCGGTAAAGTCGTTTAGAAATGTTGACTTTGAGAGCAATTTTAAGGCATTTGCAGGCCGAATTCACAAAAATGAGAATAGGACTTCTGAAACAACTTTTTGTAACCTTTTGATATAGCCAGTAATTTTTTTCGCGTATCTCCCTTTAACGATTTGATGCAAGTGGCAGCTACGATACTCATTTTGTATCTAATTAAATATTATTAGCGCACTGAAGCGGTCCGGGATGTAACTTATATTGTCTTGAAATTAGTTAGAGGGAGCTATCGATGCACCCCAGTGAGGCGAAGGTGGCGCCCGACCTCGGGTGGGGTGCGGGTTAAACTGGTCGGATGCTCCAGCAATGGATTGGGCCCTTGGACTGGTTCGGGGGCCCTCTGAGCTGCCTGAGGCGTTGCTCCTCGTGTTCTGGTCCTTTCGCTCCCACAGACCAGTCAGCGGAGCTCATGGAGTAGGTGTGGAGTTTGCATGTTCAACATAACAATCACATAATATTTAAAGGATAACTTATATTTAAAGCGTTAGCACCAATCAGCTTCGGAAAACGACGTACTGCAAGCTGCCTGGACTTGGTCGCCGTTGGCTACGCGTCTGCCTTCTTGCGTCTGCGCGTGCTTGTTGCGTTGCTGGGGAACGCCGTAGGTACGGCCTGCGGCAGGCACCGGCCACCAGGCACAGTCCTCGCGCAGTATTGCCACGGCTAACACACAGAGATGACTGCTCGCTTCGCTGCCTCGCTGGCACTGGTCGCCTTGGTGGTCATGCCCTCGACCGGAGCACTGAATGACTACGAGTACGTTTTGAGGTGCTACCAGTGCGCTGACCCTGATGTTCTGGCGGGAGTAACAGGTCCCTATGGACCCTTTGTTGGCCAACATGACGCTCTAGTTGGCTTCTTTAAGGAAACTATGCGTCCCTGCAAAGAGTTCGACGCTGCTAAGCCGGATTCACGTTATGTATCCTATTGTCCAAAGAGTCACGAAGATATCGGATTGCGGCCTGGCTGCTTGAAGATCATGGTGGGTGTGGCGACGATACGTACATGCCAGGCACACACAGTCGGGCTGCCAGGCATTCAACCTTCGATCTGCCAGGAGCATGGCGATGTCACCACCTGCTACTGCGCGGGAGACCTCTGTAACGGTGCCGGTTTGGTGTCGCCTGGGCTGCTGCTTCTGGCTCCCGCTGCTGTACTGGCGATCGTGCGTGCCTAGACACAGCAAGGATGTCAACTCCTGACGTCACCTGAGGTGTTGGACATCAAATCACATTAAAGCTGCCTGCAGCTATGAAATGACGACGGTTGAAGTCGTCAAGGAACTACCTTTCGTCGCCGGCTTTAAAAATGCTTAAAAAAACCTTGCGTCGCAGGCGGTGGGGCTTTGGAAACAGCTACAGAAACTCTGAAAGGGATTGATGTCGCCTTATGAAACACGGCTTCACCGTCCTTTCATGTGCACCATGATGCGGAGTGGAATCGCACGAAGTTGTTCCTGTCTGCCTTCGATCGGATATCCACCAATGGCCCTTCGGCAAGTGTGTTCGAGGAAAACAACAGAATCCTTAAGGGAAGGGAAATAGTTTTTTGCCTCTCCAGTGAACTGCTTGAGCTTTATGACCGATATATGCTGGTCAGATACACGAGCTTGAATTTCGAATTGCCCAGTCCATAATGCAGAAGCGTCCTCTCGTGCCTGTGAAATGCCCCTGCATACACGATGATGGAATACATCACCATCAGGATTGCTAGGTTGTTATGATCAGTTACTTTCCGCTTATATCATTATCATTACTATTCCATAGAGTGGGAAGATAGCTGTGATAGCCCCGCCGCTGATAGCCATGCGCTTTTTACCAGCGTTGAAAAGGGATCTATTTTAGAACGCCTGTGTCCGAAGTCCGAACTAATTCGTATCCATATATTTTCTGGATTCGCTCCTGTGGATGACACCGGCTAACTTGTCACTGTCTTCTGTATTTCTTCCTGTTAGTGACATTGCTTGCCTTGTCTCGCTTGTTGTGTTTCCTTTAGGTGAACTATGTTGCAAATACAAAAAATAGTGGTTGTGTATTTTCTGACACATCTGACAGCAGCGGCTCCCCACCATCCCAATGTGTTCATTTCTTTTCAGCAATCAGTGGACTTCATCATCCCCACTGGAGGAACTGGTACTGAACTATAAAAACACATTCACTCGTTGCCAATGGGTTGGTTCCGCGTATTAATCACAGCTCTTGAAGGGGTGCCGGCTGCAAAAATACTAAGATCTCATATGTATGTGTTTCATTTTCGTAAAAAAATACAAGTCAATTCTGAGCATTGTTGCTGGCAAGGCAATGATTTTGTAAGCTAAAACATTTTTCGGCATAGTTTTGATGGCCGCCATGTTCGGAAGGCCAGTTCTTTCGACGATTTCTTGTGAAAAGGCTGGTAGGGGTGCCGTCCATTTACCGTGTGCTCCTTTTCCTTAGCAAATGTACAAAGCATGGTTAGCAGATACAAAGGATAGATAGATAGATAACGTATAGAATGGATGGCTTGAATTTCTGGGTCACTCCACTCCCACTGTTTGTTTTTTTTTGTATGGCTAATTCTCATGAATGACGGACAACCAGCTGCCTCAAATAAAAGTCATGAGTGTCCTTGAAAAGAAACAGAAGCTGAAGCCAGCTAGTAATGTCTGCTTGTTCGAAGCAGACATTACTTCTAGACATGCATTAGACATGTATTAGACATTCATTAGACATTCATCTTATATTATGGAGTAATTTACTCCGCTCAAACAATTAAATAGCTTAACGGAAATAGGGCAAGCATATTGGAATGCATATGACGGATGCGCACTGGCCCAGGCCATTTTTTAACATTTTAACTGGGGGCCATCCCCCAGTCGGCCAAAACGCCTCCTCAGTGCCCGGAAGCTGACCCCCTGTGAAATAGACAGCAGATGACTTGAAATTGAACAAACGCAAACTCACCTAACGGGAATAAGACAGAGCACCACCCGCTAATAATGGTTTTGTTTTATTTCTCGTCCCAAATTGGTGATCCACAAAAATTTTGTTCAAAAACGTCCACCATTTGCTTTTTTCTCCATCGTGTAGAAACGAAACAAAGCGTGTAGTTAAGGGAAGTTCCGTCAAAGCAGCCTCAGCATCAAATAATCACAACGCTGGATATAGCCTTCAACCAATCAAACATTGTGTTCTACCCGACCGGAAGTCCACGCTCCAGCCAGTACCGTGGGATTGCACGATGCTCTCATTTCAGATTTGGTCATTTGTCATCGCTCATAGTTCGTTCGTGGATTAGGAGGGGCCGAAACAGTCAGAAGCGCGTCAGGTACTAGTAAGCGCGTCAGACTGGTTGCTGGTGTGGCGTTGTAAAGTGCTTAGCCTATTTATTCGTTATTGTGGTGGTAGCATACGTGAAATTTATAGTGAGATCGCTGCATCAGTTTTTCTGTAAACTTGATAGGAGAGACTTGGGTCAACTGTAGCCATTTTTAAATTTCTGCTTCAGGAAGGGCAATGCTTTGTGCTAGACAATTTTTCATTATATTTGCCGCAACCGTGACGTTTTGGCCATCTGGCAGATGTAGCACTATCCCGAAAAAATTATTGGTGGATGTTTGGCTTTGAAAACTTATTTTGTGTTTCATTTTACAACATGCAAGGGTCGGTCCTAATACCCCGGGGGTCAATTTTAACATATCAAAGCAATGCGTCTGGTTCTTTTCGACCGCGATGCATGCCTCGTGGGCCCACAAAGAATCTAACTGGCTTTGGACCAAAGTTCTCAGAGCCTTTTTGTTTCTGGCTTTCTGTGCCTTTTTTGTCTCTTTCTTGCGTGGGCTGAGCCTTCTCGGAATATTTTTCTGAGCGTGTGTGTGTTTTTGTACACTTGTTTTCCAGCTCTAGCGCTCCCTTTTCGGTTGTTCCGGTTACAATTGCCGTTTTTTCGGATCTTCCAGTCAACATCAGTCTGCTCCTGTTAGCTGGTCTTTGGCAAAGGTTGAACGATCTCAGGAATGATCGGCCCCTGAACAGTCCCCGATGGGTCGTGCTGCTCAGGAGCCAGATGGCAAGAAAGGCCCACGGACCTAACTACCACTGCATTGGAGCAGTAAAGAATCAGTTTAATAGTAGGTGAGGTCATAGGGTAACTGGCAGCACTGTTACATTTGACCCGAAGGAGAGTGTTGCAATTGTCCCCTTTGCACTGCGCCACCTTCAAAACAAACATCTGCTTAACGATTTGATGCAAGCGGCAGCTACTGTGCTCATTTTGTATCACCGGGATGTAACTTATAACAACTGTTTATAAGCTTTACGTCTTTCAAATTTCAAAAATTAATAAAACACCGTAAAAGCACTTAATTTCGAACTGTGCCCGAATTACCAACCGCACTGTGTCGAATATTTTGGGAAAAGAGGCAACAGCTGACTGCGCGTTTCCTGTGTTGCAAAAGGCCACACTCATCGGTTAATTGGAAAATGATGGTCACTGTTACAATTGCTCCTTGTTACATCTGACCCCAGTCTCCCTAAGTTGTTAGTTGACCTTGCTCATCGATTCCTTGATATTGAAAATTGGGAGCGATTCTATATTCGACAACAGCCCATTGTCAGAATCACCAAACTTTCTCCCGAGAAACCCTTCAACAAGGAAAGAGTTGGCGACGCCAAATGATCCTGACAGTTGCTGCGATGATAAGTCCCAAAAATTCTTAAGTGTTTTTTTGCACAACATTCCCCAGATTGTTTGGACAGCAACAGCCACACATCATAGTAAGTATATAATAAAAACTTGTCTCAATTCAGACTATAAACCACATGTGCTCGATACTTTAGGAATTTTCTTAGCTTGTCACACTCATAAAGAAAAATAAGAAAATAGATTATCTATTTGGAATACATTGCGGCAGCATCATGGTTGCCAGGTTGGCCAG
Organism: Lepas anatifera; assembly: GCA_034440635.1. Classification (NCBI taxonomy): domain Eukaryota; kingdom Metazoa; phylum Arthropoda; class Thecostraca; family Lepadidae; genus Lepas; species Lepas anatifera. The sequence continues at coordinate 667,043 of JAOTON010001906.1, read as the reverse complement.
TTTTTTTGCCAAGATTCTCGAATTTGCTACTAAGATAATTCGCTAATTTGCTAATAAGCTTCTTTGGTTTGTCCATTGTATAAATATGACTTCTTTTGGCTTTTCACTCTTGAATAAGATGTTCTGACCAAAAAACAAAAACAGCAAAGCAGCAGAAAACTGTTATGGCGGTGCGAGGAAGGGACAGAACGTTATTAAAAACACGTTCCCAAAAATGAAGCATCACGTTCACCGAAAACCGTAGGCGAAGGATGCTATATTTTATGCACCCTTTGGTTATAAAGTTGATGGCAAAGTGTGCCCTCTGAGGCTCCAACCTCTTCCCACTTACCAAAATCCTAGATCTGCTACTGTTCAAGAGCAAACAATTCATTCGCGGGGATTGGTACGACCTAGATAAATGGTGATGCTACCGAATTTGCTGGTTATGTGGATAAAATCATTTGATGGCCATGCGGGATTGGAAGGGCACTCTTGGCTTCCTTTTTAATGGGTAGTGTGCTTAAAGGGGATGTGGCACCTTCACAACGTGATTTTAACTGAGATAGCTAAGTTGTAAAGCAAGTCGGAAAACCCGGCACACCATATTTATTTGTCATGGAACTCGTTATTTTCGTAGAAAAAAAAACTAAAACCTACCTGGCACCAGCCCCCGATCAGTCCGTCGCCGGGCGGCCATTGTTGTGAGCAGCTGGTGTGACGACATATGCTGACGTCACGATGAGCATCAGCCAATCGAAGCCCTTGAAGCGTTTCAAGTATGGTAGTGGTTGCCAGATCGTGACATCATCCACAAGCTGATATTTTTTCTTTTTCTAGAGGAGTATTTAAAAAAATATTGAGCTTATTGTACATTTTTCAGAGGAATCATGAGTGTTTTCATTATTTTTGGCTAAACGTACGCCTAATTTCACTAAATTCCAGGATTTGACCAAGGTGCCACATTCCCTTTAAAGATATTGCGTCAAGTCAATATCAAACTGTCAACAATTAGCTCTAAATAGTGATATAAATCGTTTTTCGGTGGGAATATGACTACTATTAGGGGTCGTTTTAGCCCCAAATCTTGTTTTTTTGTTTTTGTTTTGGTCATTTTAGTGAAAATAAAATTTGCCCCCTTTTTGGCGCTTTTTCTAATTAGCTTTGGTCTTTTTCTGCTGAAAAAGCGTGGCAACCCTGAACAGCATCTATAATTTCTAGAATATTTAATGAAACAAACATTGGGAAACATTTTTTACCACTAACGGGTTTAAGTTTTGTTAACCCCCTTCAAATGGGGTCTTTTTCCCCTGAACACACTATAATGGCCAGCACAAGAAAAGCGCACCACTGATTTTCCTTAAAAAAACCCTGCATTGGCCTCCTTCTTTGTCCTTTCCCCTCCGTCCCTCCCTCTCTGTCTCCTCTAAGCCATATGAATGCATTAACACCCACCCACGCAAGCGCAATGTCACCTCTGTCACGGCACCTCTACAAAATGTATAGTTTCTGTTCAAAAAGCTTAACACGGAAAGTGAGAGGTTTTTTGTGCAGCAGATTATATTTGTTCAGGGAAACCGCCGCAACTTGAACCCGGGCATGCGGTGGCGCAATTGTAGCGCGTTGGACTTCCACGCCGTTGGACTTTCATCATCATCATCATCATCATCATCATCATCATCATCATCATCATCATCATCATCATCATCATCATCATCATCATCATCATCATCATCATCATCATCATCATCATCATCATCATCATCATCATCGTCGTCGTCGTCGTCGTCGTCGTCGTCGTCGTCGTCGTCGTCGTCATATTCAGAATTTTTACGTATAGCACCCATCCATGGAGCGTGCAGGGCTCTGTTCTGAAGGTTTTTGCGCGCGATGGCGGCCACTGTCTGGCCGGGTCTGGGTGCGCCCGCGCCCCTGCGTGAGGCCCTGCGGTCGTGTTGGCGGCGAGCGCAGTGCGGGCTGCTACTGCCCTGTTCTCGGCGCCGCGCCCAGTCTCCTCGCAACGGTGGTACGGACAACACGGACATGGCTAACCTCGTCGCCGTTTCGCTGGCGCTGGTCGCGTTGGTGGTCGTGCCCTCGACCAGTGCACTGAAGTGCTACCAGTGCGCTGACTTGGAGGCAATGGCTGGAATAACAGGTGGTGATGGACCCTTGGCTGGCCTTTCTGACGCGCTAGGTGGCTCCTTGAAGAAAGCCATGCCTCCCTGCAAAGAGTTCGACACTGCTAACCCGGATTCACGTTTTGAGTTCGATTGTCCAAGCAGTTTGGCAGTGGCTGGATTGAAGCCTGGCTGCATGAAGACCAAGATGGGTGAGGTGACGATGCGTACTTGCCAGGCAGCTATTCCGCAGTCGGGCTGCCAGGAGCAGGGCGATGTCTCCATGTGCTACTGCGAGGGAGACCTCTGTAACGGTGCCGGTCTGGTATCGCCTGGGCTGCTGCTTCTGGCTCCCGCCGCTGTACTGGCGATCCTGCGTGCCTAGACATAGCAAGGATGTCAACTCAGTCACAAAGAGCATACGTAGCTCTGGCACCTGTGCTCATAACACCAGTAATTACCTGAGGTGTTTGACATCAAATCACATTAAAGCTGTCTGCAGCTATGAAGTGACGACGGTGGAAGTCGTCAAGGACATACCTTGCGTCGGAGGCGGTGGGCTTTGGAAACAGCTACAGAAACCCTGAAAGGAATTGGTGTCGCCTTATGAAACACGGCTTCAACGTCCTTTCATGTGCACCATGACGCTCAGTGGAATCGCACGAAGTTGTTGCCTTCGATCGGATATCCACTAAGGGCCCTTCGGCACGCACGTTCGGAGGAACACGAACATGTTTATTGGTGGATATGTCCAATGGATTCATTCTGGTCGAAAAATTCTGCAGAATTAAAAAGTGTTTCGTCCATAGTGTAGAGGCTTCGCCGTTTCGTGCCTGTGAGACAGTCCCTGCAAAGCCGTACTGAATGAATGTTTCAGCACCAGAACCGCTTGGTTGTTTTTGTTGTGACCAGTCTTTTTGCTATCGAATCATTATCATCAGCTTCACCTAGCGGGCCTAGGGCATGTGATTAATGGTGGTGAAGCGACATTTTTCTTCTGTTAAATATGTAGCCAGCTGAAAATGGTGTGGTTCGAACTAATTCTTTTAAGTTGGCTGCGCTATGCAGTCGCTAGTGCTGATGACTGCACTTGACATGTGTTAGAATCGTTACAGTTGTTCTTTTCTTACACTTTGAATCTGCCTTAAATACAAAAATAATGATTGAACACTTCATTTCTGATGGAACGCTTCCCGGAAACGCCAAAAAGGTACCTTTTCGACCGCCTGTCCTAGTCGATATGATGTGTCGGCAACTCGGGACTGGGATGGGGCGGAACCTACCAGAGAAAACTCGGGACTGGGATGGGGCGGAACCTACCAGAGAAAACTCGGGACTGGGATCAGGATGGGGCGGAACCTACCAGAGAAAATGTGGATGTGCACAAGAGGTGAGAATGCCGGCCAGTTTTGAAGGTTCGGGCCCGGGCCCGGTCTGCTGCTGATTTTAGAAGCCCGTCACAAGCCCAGGTTGTGGCAAAAATGTCTTATTAAGTCCGGGCAGGCCCGGTGTCATGAACAAGCTATAAGACAATATTTATTTAGCCTAAAGTAATTTAAAATACATGCTTTAAACCAATTAATCCTGGAAAAAAGTTTTGGTTGCATCCAAAAACTTATTGGAAAGGTGCACGCAGTATCAGCAGCCTCAGCTAACTAAATAAGTCTGCGGGCAGTGAAACTGCAAAAACTATAATCACACAGCGTGAAAGGATTTGTAATACTGACAACTGTTATGAGGCAACCAAATATGGGTTGCTTATGATGCATGCTGAGTTCAGGTAATGACCAGCTTCACCTCTTAAAACAACTGGGCATTCTAGATAGAGAAGTATGCACATTAGGCTGGTTCATGCTAATGAGAAAATTAAAATTGCCGTATTTTAACTGTGCACTTCGATTTAATTATGCAAAATTCAATTCTAAGAAATTTCCTCAAATAAATTTTGGCCAGAAATTACTTTAAAGATCGCAGAAACGCACACTTGTGTTTTGTCGTTATGGTAGAGAAATATTGGAATAATTCCGACTCTCATAGACAGTGTGAGCATTTGAGCGATCGCGAGCTGTCGTGTTCCGTCATGCAGGCCACGAATTCAGGTTGTACATGCCAGAGGCGAATCAAAGGAAAGTCTTTGGGAAGGGGAATCCGAAAAATATAGTGAAACACCTTTTTAACGAAGATCAGCCCAAATCAGCTAAAACTGGGTAACATTGGCCGTTCAAGGTCAAATTCCTTTTCCCTGGATTCGTCCCTGGCACGTGCAGTGAATATAATGTGAACCCACGTAGAAATGGATAAAAGGTGGCGAAATAAATAAATAAATTGATCAGTGTGGCATTGAGGTCAGGGCTGGAGGGCTCTCCTCGACCCAGGGGGTCCTGGATACGTTAACGCTGGCACGGCTTTTCAAGCCCGATACAAAGCCTATTGGAGACCCAAAATTCAGGGGGCCCTGACCCCCTCCCTCCAGCTTCGCTCAACCCATGGTTGAGGCTACTGGAGTGGACCGTCCACCAGTCACTCGAACAAGGCCTCTGCAACCTCTTTGGCAGGCGTGTTGTGTGGGAAGGATGGATCTGAAGTGTAGTGAAACCTATGTAACCCATCGGGTTCAGGCGTCACCGTAATATGCTCCTCTTTAGTTAGCTTCCTGGGGTGTCTGCCAGTTTCATCACAGAGCAGGACCAGTGTGTTGTCAGTTATACCGTCAAAATAAACTCCAGTGACTCCATCCTCATGCGCCTTAGCTTCAGTTGCCTCAACGTCATCTTGAAGAATCAAGTTCTGACCCCTAAGAACTTCCTTCTTATCGAGAGAAAGATATGACTTATTCTTCGAAACGTGCCCAGCTTCCATCACATCTCTCAGGAAGGCATAATATGTTACCGCTGTCTGAGCAGCAGAGTTCTGGAACCTCAAACTGGCCACTGAAGTGTGTTTGATTGGCCTTTAGTTCCTCTTATCAGTGCTAGTCCTGGGGGATTAAAGGCAATGTGGCACCTTCATAACGTGATTTTAACTCAGAAGATAGCCAAGTTGTAAAGCAAGTTGGAAAACCAGGTACTCCATATATCATTTGTCTTGGAACTCGATATTTCCGTAGAAAAAATAAAAACCTACCTGACACCATCCCCCTCATCAGCCCCTCGCCGGGCGGCCATTGTTGTGAGCTGCTGGTGTGACGACAAATGCTGACGTCACGATGAGCATCAGCCCTTGAAGCGTTTCAAGTATAGTAGTGGTTGCCAGATCATGACATCATCCACAGGCTGATATTTATTTCTTTTTCTAGAGGAGCATTTTAAAAATCAAAATATTAAGCTTATTGTACAATTTTCAGAGAAATCATGAGTGGTTTCATTATTTTCGGCTAAAAGTACGCCTAATTGCGCCAAATTCCAAGATTCGACCAAGGTGCAACATTCCTTTTAACACGCACATTGACGGGGGAGGTGGGTACCCGCCCCCTCGGGTTTTTCAGAGGGAGCAGAAAAACGGCGGCGCGTAGCGCCGCCGTACTTGGCATACTTTTTTCCTCATCGTTTTTACAACTTCTGTGAAAATTTTAAGGTTACGTCATCTCAGGTCAGGTCACCAGTACAGGTCAAGTGACCTGACCTAAAAAAAGTTTAAGATAGTATAAGTCGGAACAGGATAATTTTATCTCATTGAAACTCATATCACACAATGGGCCCACCGAGTTCTCTTAAAACATGTTCCGGTATTTTTGATATCGATTACCTAAGGTCAGGTACGAGGCATGACCTCTCCATTGGAAATACATGGGAAAAATGGTTTTTACTGTAACGATGGATAGAGAGTTTATTTTAGCTGCATTAGACTCGCCTTGGCTTTGCGGTTCTAATGATATGCATTTTATATAATTTGACCCTGACCGGACCTCAGGTCAGGTCAAATCCTTGATTTGACCTAGCAAGGTCAAATTATATATCATTCAATTCGGCTTGCTGCGAGGATTCATATTGTTCAAGTCGTTTTGCTCTATCTTTACTTGTTCAGATGTATGGCCAAAAAAATTAATTTACATGTTATCCCTATTATGTTTTGACCTGTCGTGACTTTAAATGTGACCTGACAAAAAGGTTCAAATATTTTCGATGGAGAAGTGGATGGGCTACCCAACGCCGTTTACCGTTTTTTTCTACCTACCGTGGTCCTCGATATCGTGGGGGGCGGCGGGTACCCGCTCCTTCTCGTCAAAGCGAAGGTGGCTCAGACCCCCGTCAATGCGCGTGTTAAGTCTGTTTAATATATATGTTACGGGCAGTATGGGATTTCAGAAATTTTGCGAACTGCCCGGCCATTTGGTCAGTTTGCAAACTACCCGGGCATTTCGCATAGTGCGCGGGTCTCCGGTCATCTCACAAACTGCCCACCCGGTGGGCAGTTTGTAAAATGACAGGTGGTCACAGGAATCGGAATCGCTGTATGTTTAGATCGAAATCCTATGAATTAAAGGAAATGATTTCGCCCTCCTGGCATTGGTTTCAGCCACGTGACAACAGGACTGTTCACGGTTCGTTGGAAGGCAATGTGTGCCCCAATGAGTAAAAGTTACATCATTGGAAAGCTGAGAGCGTGCTGATTCCAAATATATGGATATTAATGTATGTTCCTCGAGGGCTTTTTTTAGCAATTTTCGGTTTTGTGTTCTTCAAATGCACACAAGCATCTCTCTAACTTCCTCATCACGGACATGATGTTGTTGGATACCAAATGAAAGCCTAATAGTCTGGGAATGAAATAGCAGTTCTTAAATTCACGCGCCGCGTTTCTTTATTTTGAGTAACTACCTTTTCAATTACTAGAAGCATGGATATTGCGCGCAAGGTGCTGAGTCGGCATTTCGGTGTGGGAGGTTAGCCCTTACTGAAGTGCTGGTCACCTCGTGTCAAATGTTCTTCCCGCACTTTCACTCAAAATACGCCAAATGGTTAATCGTGCTGTGCTAATGACGTAACAACAATACATTTACATAAAGGAACAATTCAGAATTCTCCCATTTCATGGTAGTACCAACATTGCACATATCTCAAACCCATCAATTTGTGTTGCCATCAATCGAGAAAGCAAACTGACACGCGCTCCCCAGGGCCATGACACATTGTCAGGGGCTGTACGGCAACGCACGTAAACTCCGCCTTCCAGTCAACCATGCCAGGCCCTGACCCAGCCTAGTCCTGTGGCGCAGGGCGGACGGGGCAGTCGCGAGCCGCGACCGGCGATTGGTAGGCATGGATCGTTAGGAGTGGGGATACAATTGTAATAAGATGGGTCAAAAGTAAAATATTAAGACTAACGTTACACAGAATGTGATTAATTGACTAAAGGAATAGCAGGGAGACTTCGGCTTAGGTCGTTCCAGTACTTCAATACAGTTAGTTGTATTATTCAATGTTCGGGCGACTATTTCCTAAATAAATACTGAGGGGAAGAATTATTAGAAAAGTAAAGATATCATGCGAAATGGATATTTTTTTAGATCCTACATGGACAGTGCAGACATTGTACATAAAATAGCCTCATTTCGAGGGGGATTTGGTTTATCAAAACTTTATTCAAATTACCGGGCGCGGCGTATCCATAAGGACGTCTTCCCATTTTGCACAACCAAAAGACTAGGTGGTTTGTAGATTGAAGAGTTTCAAAATGCTTCCTGTAGATGCTAGCATATAAACATTGTCACGTCCATATAATTTCGCCCCAACTTATCACATTCCATTCCGCCCCGGAGTAGCTCCAAGGAGTCTGCGACTTCTTCTGTCTTCACTTCTGCCCATTCGTTTGGTCTTTTAGGAGTTTTGAAAATTTTGTTTTAGTTTGGAATAAAGTAAGGGCAATTTCATCCAGTCCCATCTTATTTTTCCCGCTACGTAAGCCCATATAACTGAGTTCTCCACATTGGATATTTTTTTGTTTAAGGAACGTGTAAAAGTTGCACAGAGGTTGCCACTTCAATATGTTCCCATTGATGTCCCAATACTCAACGTACTATCTGAGCCGTGAATCATAGAACCATTGTTTTTAACACCGTAATCTTCTGCCCAAAGGACTGTCAACATTTCCCGAAGCACAGAACGCTGCATACGCATTGCCAAATTGTGGCATTTTCTTTTTCGAACCCAATTGTTTGCACTCTCTGAGACGTGTTCTCTCGAAGCGCCACGGGTATAATTTGTTTTTCTCTTGAGATGATTTTTTTCATTCGATTTCAACAGTTTTCGGCGCCAAGAACAGATCCCTCCAGTCATCCTCTGCCGAACACTAAGCTCTACCTGGCAATCGTTTTAGTTTCTCCAATAGTGCCGGTGAAAGACAATCCGAATATTTGTTAAGGAAAATAATGCAAATACGTCATCTTGCCTGATTGTGCTTAGCAGTGAAGTGGGCCATTGCTATGATTCCCCAACTGGGTCGTTCCACCATAAATCGACCGAGGCATAAAACCCTACTCTTTTTGATTTCATCCGAAATTGGTATATTGTGACTCACAAGGGCGTCGAATCCACCAATGGAACCCCAAAAATTATTGAAAAATTGGTTTGAGAGAAATGGCCTCTGGCAATTTCTGAAGGTCGTTATACAGGTATTGATTAGAATGCCTATAGCTCCAAAAGTTCTCGAGTGATTAAATTTTTTTGAGTATTAGGACGTAAATTCTACGGGACAAATTTTGGCAATCTTCAATTTCGAAATTTAAACAAAAAATATTTGGTGACCTCATGACCTAGTTTTATAACGGTGACCTTGACCCGTAGTACAGTGAAATCCAAAAATTCCCTTGAAAACATTTTTACATATGGTAATTATCTTTCATATCAAATAAAGAAACAATGAATTTCGAAATGCCTATACTACTTTTAGCTTCATATATGTAACAATAGGTGTCACTGTGGAGCTATGCTATCGTAACTCATGTTATAATTGACTTGCAACTTTAAAATAAAAACATTTGAAGAATCAAAATCAAGCAGTTAACCTAGAGTTGAAGCATTTTACCACAAGCACAGGAATACGGGGTTACCCTCCCCTATTTTGATTTCACATTATTGTCCCTTTGGGAATGAACTTAGCTGTTGTAAATGTCATATATGGTTGTTTGGATCATTTTACATCATTTGAACATAAATGTGTTCCCGTCACATTGAATCACCGAACTATGATGTCATTTCCAGAAGGCATCAGTGCCCCATAACTCCGAAAATACGGAAGTTAGTGAGTGCAAAGCTGCAAAAGGCATTAGAAAGCTCATGTGAATTCAGTAAGATTTTAAAAACACGTTTAAGCGCTCAGGTCTATTTTTTACCTCCAGAGGTCAAGTTATGTCACGACAGGCTCTTTCCAATAAAACATGCAATCCTTAGAAACCTGAGCATAGCTCTCACGCCATTAGAGCTATTACGATCAAGCAAAAATCATTTGATAGGAAAATTCCAGGACTCTCTCCGCTATGTGGAACATAATGGCCTCCGGCCAGTGGTTTGACCTCCAGAGGGTACCTCGTGACTTAATATGACCTGAGGTCTCGAAAGGTAAGAAAGTGACCGTGTTGTATATCAAATGAAAACTCGTGACGATACATACACGATGACCTTTGATTCAGTGTTGTAGCTTAGTTAGGTCAAAAGTTATCGTGAAAATGCTGTTTTTGACCTCTGGTGATCTCTGATTATCTCAGATGGGTCAAAGGGCAATATCGCCCCTGGGATCCATGAAAGGGTGTCGAAGAACGCTTGTCTGAGCATATTGAGCATTTACGATTATTTTGTGACTTAGCTCATAAGCCAGCTTTTCCTATGTTTTTACTATGGAAGAGGTTACCTGGTGACCTAACCTCAGGTCACCAAATCGAAAAAATCCCGAAAATAGATTTTGTAGACTCTGGAGGAGTCATTAAGTGTCGAAAGTTTTAATCGATCGGCTTAGAAATGTAGCTATGGTATTTTTCAAAAGTTAAAGTGAGGTGACATTTGTTGACATAGCCTGGTGACCTGACCTAAGGTGACTCGGGGTGATAAATTTCGGGGATGATGGGAAAATAATGGGGTAAGAGGTAGAACCTTCAATCGCAGTGCTTCCCCTCGTTGTTTTTCTGTTGTTCCGAAAAAAACCTTAGGGGGACCATCGATTTCATTATTCTAGGTGGGGCAATGGTTAATGAAGATTTTTAGATTTTGAAGCTTTGTGTCGCGTCCCCCGGACGTAGTTTGAATTTAAAACATGTTATGACTTCAATTCGGCTTTTATAGCCTTTGGTAATCTCTTGTGGCAGTTTCAAACGTGTTTAAACTTGACCTATGGTAATCTCGTGGTGAATTTTTCTCAACATACTCATTATTTTAGCTCTTTTATAATGAAGAAGTTTTAGGCACTAAAAACAAATCATTGGTGACTTTAAGTGGTGCATTACATTGCATGGAACTGGTTCAGAGCTCAAAAGTACTCCTTAGAAATGAAAGTAACTGGTTCAGAGTCCACGTCATTTAAATGGACTATTTTCAAGCCATTCTGAATCATTTACGCCAATTTAGTGAGTTTCTAATCATCTGTCACTGCTTAGACCCCCTTCAAGGTGAAATAAGCTTAAGGGTTGAAAAGGTCAAGTCCGTTTTGGAAGAAAAAGGTCTTGTTCAGTGTCATTTTTATGCAAATTTATTATTCATAAGAAATTTTGCATCAGTTATGCCAAGTGCCTGCTTTATCATATGTTATTGCTTACACCCCCTTCAAGGTCAAATAAGGTCAAATTTCGAAAAGTTCAAGTCCATGTAATATGCAAACCAACTAGTTTAGTGTCCATATCATTTAAATTGACTATTGATAAACCATTCTGCATCATTTTTTCCAAGTAAGTTTGCTTCTTCAATTGTTATTGCTTACTCCCTTTTAAGGTAAAAAACGTCACAGGTCGAAAAAGGTTAAGCCCGTATCGGACGCAAGTCAAATAATTCGGTGTTCATCTCATTTAGAAATACGGAATTGAAACACTCATCTGTAGTCATTATTTGACACAGAGATATCACTGAGGTCACGCAAGGTCAAATAAAGGTCATTGAATGTCAAAAAAGATCATAAAAAGTATAAACTGATAACAATGAACCTCGAAGGCTGGAATAAAATTTTCTGGGACAGTTCATGAGCAAATGATGCCAAAGAACGATAAGAGTCTGGAGCATTCACGTGAAAACAGATACAGGGGCCCAAATGACCTCAACATGACTCGACTCTTGAGGTCATAACACCGTGACCTTGAAGGGCAGAAAAAACTCTTTGCAAGATGTCCGCAATGAATGCGTCAGAGGCTATACAACATTTCAAGATTCTAACTTAAGAAGCTCGTTTTGAATTTTTGAAAAACCTGAGGGGGTTGCAACACACCCCTTCCCCCCCCCTGTACGTGTAAGGGTTAAAACCCCCTATGGCGTTGACGGGAAATAGAATGGTTGAAAAGTCCATGGCGCCCGCTCTTGAATTTGGACGTTCCATCGTCACTGGCATCAACCATACCGTGAGTTACGATGGTACAGCTCCATAGTGCCACCTAGTGTCATGTTTCGGAAGTAAGAAGTAGAATATTTAGTACGAAAGCCATATTTGTATTACTTTACCGAAAATAGTATTTTCAGAGGTAAAAATGTTTTTACACGCCTTTATAAATTTCACTGTACTGCGGGTCAAGGTCACCGTTCAAAACCTAGGTCACGAGGTCATGACATCAATTTTGCGGAAATATAAAAATTGAAGATAGCGAAATTAAAATATGTTAAATGGCAAACAAAAATTTAAAATATCGTTACAATCATTAGAAACTGGCAGAGCTATAGCCTTTCAAAACAATGCCTACATGGTGACCCCCGAAAAATTGCGGAGGTTATATCTGCCATACCAAATTTTAAAATAATTTTTGGGCGCCATGGTTAGATCTTACACATTCGAAACCCCCTTGACTCCAATTTCGGAGAGAATCAAAATTAGAAGGGTCTTATTTTACGAAATTTTTGGTAGATTAATGGTGGAATGACCCAGCTGTGACCTGACATGACATGCACTGGAAGTGGCCAGAACCCCGCCTCACCCGTAACCGGTCGCGACCCGTGGCCGGTACAGTGTCTGGCACAGCCGGACCACCGCTCAGCGCCGACCTGAGCGGATTTTTACAATTGCATAGCACTATGGTTGACTCTTTGAGAAGCATTTTATGCTGACACAAACATGAAGTGGAAAAATTCTGAATAGTCAATATTTTGAAAATTGTTGTGGATAAGCCTTTACCACGGCACAATGATACATTTGGCGTATTTTGGTTGAGAGTACGGAAAGAACATTTGACACGAGGTGACCGGCACTTCAGTAAGGGCTAACCTCCAGCGCCGAGAAGCCGACTCTGCGGCTTGCGCGCAATATCCACGCTTTGAATCTTTGAAATGGTAAATATTCAAAATTCAAACGCGACGCGTGGATTTATGAACTGCTATTTTCATCCCAGATTATTAAGCTTTCATTTGGTATCCAACAACACTATTTCAGCGACGAGGAAGTTAGAGAGATTCTTGTGTGCATTTGAACAACAAAAATAAAAAAATGGTTAAAAAGCTCCCGAGGAACATATTTAAATTTTCATATATCTGGAATCAGCATGCTTTTAGCTTTCCAATGGTGTAACCTTTACTCATTGGGGCACACATTGCCTTCCAACGAACTGTGTGGTGGTGGATCTGGGGAGGCACCGGGACACTTTGACCCCCTTACCACCCTCCCTGGGGGCCTCGCGAGTTACCTTCGCCCAGGTGCACCATGGTGAGCTGCTCAGACCCCGCCCCCTTGAACACGGTTCCTATTGGGGATAGCCGAAAAACGGAACACTGGTGGATAGATTATACAAATTAATTAAGAAATTACACTGTTCACTTTTTGGATCAGGTCAATATTGAAGTAAATAGCTCAAAGAAGATGGCAGGTTAGGGAAGAGTTTCTGGGCTCTAGCGTCTGACAGTGTGGGGTTAGAATAATTTTTTTAGGCATTCGCTTCCTCTCGTTACCTCGAATCAAATCATGTATGATAGGACTATACTATGTCAAAACATAAGAATGACCTGACCTAAGGTCAGGTCAAGGTCACCATCTAAGCTTGCATAAATAATGTGCGTTTTAATCGGCTGGCAATAAAAATCCGAACGAATAAGTATCAAAACAAAAGTTTTATCATCATTTCCTGCAAAGTTATTAACATAAGTCTGAAAACCTGCTTAAGCAGCACCATATGACCACCCTTACGTCATATTTACAAACTTGCAGCATTAACGTGTAAATGGGCCTAGGATGCTAAGATTAGGGAAATACGTTGGTATACCAAGCGGTTTCTACAGAAAAACAGCAATTATTTGGCCATTTCCCGTTTTCCCCCTGCATTTGTCTGCTTCTTGCTCCTCATTTCTGCTGTCTTCCTATCGTAGTTAAAAGATCATGATGATATCCAATAATACTAATTTTTGGGGCTTATCGATGCACCAACCGCCAGGGTCATATGTCATCGCCAACTCTTTCCCTGTTGGAAGGGTTTCTCGGGAGTCAGCTTGCTCCTTGTTCAGGGAAGTCGCCAGGCCTTGAACCCGGGTCGGCTGAATGGAAGCCAGCTACGCTGCCCACTCCACTACCGCGCCCCCATGGTGATGTCTAATGGTTAGGTCATGAACCGAACCTGACCCTAGGTTATCGATATGAAAAATCCCGGAATATATTTGGTATTATTTGGTGGGTCTGTTAGGTAGAATAGGTTTGAATTTGATGGATTCGCTTTCTTATTTATGCCGCCTTAACCATTTTTTGGAGGTGAGGCCGCTTGACCTGCACTGGTTATCTGACCTGAGATGACCCAGCACAACAATTTTGGTGAAAGTTGTGGAAATTGATCAAGGATAGTGCAAAGTGCGGCGGAGTTTGCCCTGTCGTTTTTTGTGCCGCCGGGAAAACCCGGCGGGGTGTTAAACACCCCCTCCCCCTACGGGGCGAGGGTTAACACCCGCACTGGAGGGGGGCCTGGTAGGCCCCCTAAGATCTCGGAAACTAAGGGGGTTAGAAAAACGCCACCTTGGTAGGTGGGTGAGGGCTAGGGTGATCTACATGATGACCAATTTTCATTGACCTAGGTCAATATCTTCAAGGTCAAACGAGGTCGTAAAGTTCAAATATTGGCCATGCTGTGATCGATTGCTAAATGCTGTGATTATGCGGGAAAATGGTAGGAATAAGCTAAAGGCGGACAAGGTTCATAGAGAAGAGGTCTCAAAGAGGCTTTCCCACAACTTTTGGGTCAAGGTCATTCAAGGTCACTGACCTGTAAGGTCATAATATAGTATACTGCTTATAAGGTACAATTTGACTAACACTATAGCCACTGTTTGGCGGAAAATGAGGATTGACCTTTGCAAATGACCTTTGACCTTGCCCTTTGACCTTGATCTTGGTATTGGTGTACCTTATCGATGACGTCATAGCGTAATATATGTCAGACCAGGTAACGTCATTTGGCCGGACGCACAGTGGTCAGTGACCTTGAAAATGCAGAAATGACCTTGAACTGTGACCTTTGACATTGACATTGACTTTCATGTGAAGTGACCTTGGCATATAATCCTGCTTATATGACGTTATGACGTCACCACTTGGTCTCCAATGCAAGCTAACTGGTCCGACCGCACGTTTACGGCGATCTCAAAATGCAGGTCTGACTTTGAAAGCCTCTAAGTCAAAAAAGTTTCGACCGATTTTCAAAAAGTCTTCACCAATCGACGCGCTATTAAATTCTGTTGAATGTGGCCAAGTATCGTTTTTCGGCTACGGGCGGTTCTCCAGCCACCTCGGAAAACAGGTGGGGGGCCTCCGAGGCCCCCTCCAGTGCGCGTGTTAAACTGAGAAACTTAGAAACCAGCTCTTTTGCGTTGGCTGGAAATGAATGTATTGCAAAGTCATTATCCCCCCTAAATCCAGATGTTTCGCCGTTCCTGACAACGGACGGTGGGTGCCCTTCGAAAAAGCTGTACCAATGCAACATTCTGGAGGAGTTGAATATTGGCCGGCTTAGTATTTGCAACTTTATGCCTTTATACTTTGTCAACAGCTTCTGATGGACAAATATCAAAAGTAGAAACCGTTGTACTTCGTCAATAGCCTATGATCGACAAATAACAACATAAGAAACTGTTATACTTCGTCGACAGCTTCTCACGGACAAATGGCAACATTAGAAAGCGTTACATTTTGTCAGCGACTTTTGACGGACAAGTAACAACATTAGAAATCGTTATACTCTGTCGAGGATTTCTGACGGACAAGTACTACCGATATTAGAAACTGTTATACTGCGTCAACGGCTTCTGACTTGTTTCTTTCTTAGCTCAATTGGACTCATTAAAGAGATAAGGTTGTGAGCGGGCCAGCTCTTTGGTGTTTGGGGTATTCGATGCTGAAACCCCCAATTAAACCACCGTGAGCGCCCGCGAGTTTTACTGTTGTCGATTGCTTGCTATTCATCCAAGCCTGGTATGTGCACTGCTGCTGAAGACATTAGCACGGGAGTGCGGATTTTCCGCAACTGTTTACATGAAGGCTGTACGGCCTGTTAGTTTGGTCAGTCGAGACCGTCCACAACCTCAGGCCAGCCACCCCCAGTCCGTCCGTGCTACTGCTGCCGAGAACACCTCCTCAAGAGATGGCCTCCCGTGTTGCTCTCTCGGTGGCGCTGGTCGCCCTGGTGGTGGTGCCTGCGGCGCGTGCCCACAAATGCTACCAGTGCGCCGACCCGGAGGCTCTGGCAGGAATCACTGGCGGCGCTGGAGGGGATACTCTCAACACCCCACTGTATAGGGCCGCCGTGCCTCCCTGCAAAGAATTCGACCCGGCGAATCCTGAGTCACGCTTCGAGTTTGATTGCCCGAAATTGGGTGGCGTTCCTGAAGTCAAGCCAGGCTGCATGAAGATTGCCGACGGGGAGCTGACGATGCGGGGCTGCCAGCCGCTCATGCTTGAAGGAGCCTGTCAGAAGCAAGGCGATATCTCCATCTGCTACTGCGAGGGAGACCTCTGTAACGGTGCCGGTCTGGTGTCGCCTGGGCTGCTACTTCTGGCTCCCGCCGCTGTACTGGTGATCCTGCGTGTCTAGACACGGCAAATATTTCAACTCGGAGGTGCGAAGCTCTGTGACTTATTTTTCATCGTATGCTCAAAATACGGGTTAAATCATGGTGCTGTTTGCTTATCTAATCACTGAGAGCCAGACAGTGCAGATGTTTCTTGATTGGCGCACAATAACCGAATTTGTGAAGTGGTATGAACCCTTGCCTCATAACCTCATTTATAGTTGAGGTGTGTACACCGATAACTGAAGAAATTACGCCTGGTGGTTACCACTGGAAGGTAGAGAAAAACCTGTAGCAGATGATCCAGCTTCAACAAGTAAACATGAGCAGTCACCAGAAGAAAAACGTTCGAGTATAATTTGTTCGGTTGGAAATTGGTTCTGCTTGCGCTTTTGCTGCCTGTGGTTACGATTATGGTTTTTGCAATAGGCTGTATCAGTGAGCCTTGTTTCATCAGTTTTACCTCCGAGATTGTGACATATTCACCGGTGCCCTGTTGTGCTTGCGTCTCAGTTGCTAGTCCACTTATTGTTGAAAAGAAAGTCGAGATGTTTCACCATAGTCACACTTGGGCTTAAAACTTATTGGCAAAAAAATACGTAAAACTTAATTTAATTTAATTTATTTAAAATTTTGTCATTTTAAAGTTACGTGTATACCTTATATCGCCACCGGAATGAAAAAATGAATTCGACGGAAAAGTTTAAGTGCTACTGGAGAATGAGACAAAGCCAGACGAATTTAGCTAAAAAAAAACACGGAAAGCACATCGCACATTGAACGCGTGGTGGTTTTGTCGTGCCGGTTCGGGACGTCCATATGTGAAAACTGTGAAAAATGTTATCCACATTTTTGGAGGGTACCTGGCGATCGCCAAGCGCCTGGTCGGCAGTGCTCTCCAGAAAGGGTCTGTCAAAGTTGTGGTTGCACTTGATTGCACATTTTCCTGGAGCATTGTTTGCTACCGCGAATGGCTCTGTGAATCCTAGCGGGATCATGACATGCCGTTTGGGAACAACCGAGACATGCTGAGAGGTGCTAAAACGGAGCGTGTGGTACCGGCGGGTCTATGGGCAAATTTTGGAGGGGGCCCAAACCAAAGTTTTTTATGAGGTGCTAAATTGATTAAAACAAATCTTGAAAGCGTAGTATTTTTAAAGAAACACGGCTGAAATTTGGTACTTTGGGGGCCAAAAGATAATATTCAAGCTTTGAAGGAGGCCACGGCACCTTTGGCTCCCCTTTTTGTATCTGTTTGTGCCATGTAACCATTTTCCAATAAGTTTCTCAGATAATATGACGGTGTCACTGCATGGCTCGCTGTAGGGCACTGTGTGGCCCAATAATACAATGTAACGCAAAAGCTGCATTGTGTTAATTTCAAATATTGTCCACACGCATCACAGCCAGCTGGCTGCAAGCTCAGGCTTAGAATGCCCGCCCGCCATACGGGCTACCCGGGCTCGCCATAGGTCGTATCTCCTCAGGCCCGGGTGTCCGACCCTCGTAGGGGCGAATGGAGGCCCCGTGCAGGCACCCAGTACACATACCTACAGTTTTCGCAATCACCTCCATATCCGGGGTACGCCTCTCTGGCACCGCTCTGGACGGTGCACACAGCAGGGTACGGCGGCAAATCAGGGGCTCGGTACAGACGTGTACCGGGTACAGCCCCGTGATTAGACTACAAAAACAATAGGTTGCTCTGCGCTAGCTTCCGCTCTGTTGAGAATATGTGTAAGGGTACTGCAAAATGAATAGCCGCATGCCCTAAAATGGCTCAGCTTGGCGGGAGGTGTGCTTTGAATTTCTTTCAGAACGGGGCACGTGGAGACCGTTCCGCTTTCGACCGAGACCCCTTTCACCGATTCCCCGTTCGTCCGAAGTTTGGCCGTTTCCACCAGTCGGCCGAGACCCCTTTATGTCTGACTTTCCACTGTCATCTGTAGGCTCCTGTTACAATATATGGGCGATAAGCAACGCTACCGGCCAAAAATTCAGGGACCTGGTTAACCTTAAACCTGCTGCTGACAAGGCATTTTTTCCACTCCAGAAACAAAACTCAACAGTTTTTGGTTCATTGTTACCTTTTGCACTGGCTGATTACACAACGTTATCCTATCTTTTTCGAAATTTTTTCTTCCGAAATATGTTTCTTACGCAGAGTGGGTCTCAGACCCTTTGCGCCCCCCTCCCACGAATTGTGACACAATCGTCGAACTATATTGAGTGTTCGATTTTGAGTCTTCCAAACGCTATTCGCTGATGAAATACAGAAGTATATGTTTTTAACAATTATTAGGGGTACCTGAATTTCAAGCAATATCAAAAGCGACCACAGACAAGGAGATATCGTGATGTTGTCTTTTTTATTGCTCATTCAGTACTTTTGAATGAGTTAAACTAATTAAAGATCCGTAAAGGAAGAGCAATGCCATTTTACAAATGTCTTAGCACCCCTGAACTTCCATTGTCGGTGCGTGGTCACTTCCAACGAGTTAGAAATCAGCACTTGCTTGAATGTGGTCATTACGTTTTTTGCTGCTGACCATGCGAGTTGCAAAGTTACATGCCCTGCCAGTTCTCAGCTGCTGATGGCTGATGAGAAATTGCCAAACTGGTTGACAGTAGCACACCGGAGATGGAGGAGGGAGGAGGAGGGGGGGCTAGTTTTAGGTTTGTGAATCGTTGCGCAGGACAGGGAATCGAAAACTGCAAACATTTGCGTTATGTAACCTCTGATTATGAATTACTAAAATGTCTATCTTTGATCGGTGGGGAATCGTTGTCTTAAATTGTTCCAAACAGAGAAAGCTTGATCGAATGAAATTTCAATTTCACTTTGCATTATCGGCGTCAGCCTAGGACATCACCATTACCCGGAGTGTTGACAAAATGCACTTGCGAAGTCATTTCGGCGCCGGTGGAAAGGCAGTAGGAATAGTTCAAAAATAACAATACACCCTTCTACCTCCTCCACCAACGCTAGTTTTTAGCTTTCTCTGGAAGGCGCTGAGCTGTTGGTCTCAGCGCTGCGCCGGCAGCGCTGCACTTCGACTGCAGGGCGTGTCCCGTCGTTGGCGCCAGCGTGCTCTGCCAGTGGGCGCTGGCAGCGGCGAATCCTGCACACCACCAGCTAGCTATATCTGGTACCAGACGCTCCCAGTCCGTCCGCGCCACCGCTGCCGAGAACACGTCCTCCAGAGATGGCCTCCCGTGTTGCTCTCTCCCTGGCGCTGGTCGCCCTGGTGGTGGTGCCTGCGGCGCGTGCCCTCAAATGCTACCAGTGCGCCGACCCGGAGGCTCTGGCAGCAATCACTGGCGGCGCTGGAGGGGATACTCTCAACAACCCCCTGTTTAAGGCCGTTTTGCCTCCCTGCAAAGAATTCGACCCGGCGAATCCTGAGTCACGCTTCGAGTCTGATTGCCCGGATGCCGGTGGCGTTCCTGGGCACAAGCCAGGCTGCATGAAGAATTCCATGGGGGAGCTGACGATGCGGGGCTGCCAGCCGCTCATCCCTAAAGCAACCTGTCAGAAGCAAGGCGATGTCTCCATGTGCTACTGCGAGGGAGACCTCTGTAACGGTGCCGGTCTGGTGTCGCCTGGGCTGCTGCTTCTGGCTCCCGCCGCTGTACTGGCGATCCTGCGTGTCTAGACACGGCAAATATTTCAACTCGGGTGTGCGAAGCTCTGTGACTCCTTCGCCATTGTTTCCTCAAAAGGACGGGCTGTATTTTAGATGCCGTGGTTATATAATCACTGAGGGGCAGAACACGGGGCAAATGTTTCTTGAAGGCTACAAGTGGACCTAGTCGCCGAAGTCCTGCAGTGTCAGCCACCCCTCGATGCCGTGCTGCTGCCTCCTTCGCACATGAAGCGCGCACGGTAGACCTGGAAGAAATTATCTGAAGTAGGCGCAACAATTCGGAAAAGAAACATCAGTAGATGATGCTGCTGCAAGTCACAAACAGCATCAGACATTAGGGCAAAAGCTACCACTTGTGTAACACTAGTGAAGTGTACATGCGTTTCGAGTTTTGACTTCCCTTGAATAGGTAGCGATAAAGATTAGTTCATGCGTCGTCTGTCCCTGCTTTCGCTTTTACTCTGTGTGCCAGCGTTAGTGAGATGTCCTTTCGGCAGGACCAGTCAGGCCGATGCCGCAAGTTTTGACTGTGAGAATGCGACTTAGTCGCAACTGTCGTGTTGTATCCGCGACTGATTTGCTAGTCCACTTTTCCTCATGAGGATATGAGTGCCGTTCCAAGTTGCAATTGGCTTATTAACCGTACGTGCTGAATCGTTCCTAAGTCGTATTGGAACTTTGTACGATATCATCGAATCATGAGCAAGGCTGCGAAATTGATATTTAAAAGAGAAGTGAATTTGTTTCGAGTTTGACATTTTCAAGATTTTTTCGATGCCATAAACACGACTAGAAGCTTTTGTCACGTAGGTGGAATATTGTTATAGCATGCTTTGTATGTGAGCGTGATGTGCGATGGACGTGCTTGTCATCATGCCAGTATTTGGTGTCACGAAGCGCCTTTTAGAAATGTCTGGTAAATGTTGCATGCATGAATACAGCTATTAAATACAAAATGAATGTTCCCTTCTGTGTTAATTTGAAGACCAGTTCTAAACTGCGTTCTGCGGTGCCATGATTTAATTTAATTTAGTACCTTGGGCATTTCACGACATATCGACGGGTGCCTACAATCAGTCCCTTTGAAGGCTCATGCGGATTTGTATAATGGGTTATTAGATGCTCTGAATTCAATGTTGCGCCTTTTACCTGGATTTGATGATAAGACCTTGAGTGGAATTCTCTGGCGTTTTCGCCTAGTTGCAAGACAGGTATGTTAAACATACTGGAACACCGCTAAGATCAAACGTAACACAAACGAGTTATGTAATTTATGGTCGTATACTTATAAAGTACATACTTATGGAATCTTCGCTCAACGTTTCAGACTGGATGTAAGGCATTCTTTGACCCCAGTTGAATTTCTGTGACATTTTGTGATCTCTCATGACCCTTACCTACCTATTTGGCCTTGGTTGATCGTTGGTAACCTCTTTGGGCCTTTGATAAGTTACACGGAAGGCGGTTTCCCGCCATGGGGATTAAACCCACGTTAATCCTGCTATCCCGATGGGGGTGAAGGGAATAAATCCACTGGTCTAGCCACCTCCTCAAAGTGTTGTTTTATAAATAAACTAATTTGGGAGGGGGATAAAAAACAAATATTAGGCAGAACAATGCGTGAAAGTTAGACGTTTCGGTAAACTTTGACTTTCTGCCATCATTGAACTGTGACCCCGCCGCGTGCCCTACCTAAATGAGTACCCTAGCTTTACGGTATAACAATCAGCGCGTGAATGTCTCTTGATCACTGACGGCTATTGGCTATTTATTCACCAGATATCCGGATCAATGGTAGCCAGAGAGGCGAAACCGGCCCTGATAGGCAAAAGCCAGGTATTTAATGTGATCTGGAATGTGATCTGGGGACTGAAGGCAATTCTAATTGGCATCAATCTAGAACTCTCTTGACGAGCAATATGCTGTTTTTTAGTGTGAAGCTCTGCGGCAGCAAGTGCCAGCCACCCGCCTGTAAAGGCGAAGCTCAATAACACACAATGTGGGTATCTGAGTGACTTGTCATGCAGTACTTGGAGTCGTATTTGCTAAGGTGGCATTTACAATTTGGTGCGTTTTTTGCAGAAGTAGTATATATGTAAGTATGATATTTTTTGCCTTAAGGAACGCTTCAGTGAAAATAATGTAGTTCTGCAGAACAGCACCGTAATCTTCTGTATTAGAATCAAAAGAGGAATGATCACGATTTCAAAACATTCTCCAATGAGCTGTACTTGCGTGCGTTTAGGGTGAAATTTGTTTTATTTCTCTCATTTTAGTTATGTCTTGTTGATCACCTTTCCATGCCGGATATTCTCCACTTTTGATGTAAACGAAATAGTTATTGCGAAATCGTTCATTTACGGCCAGCGGGCCGGAACTACCAGCACATAGCGCCGAGGATCCCATAACTCTTCCCTTCCGTGTAATTTTCGCGTGGGTATTTTGCACAAACCTAGTATTTCAACATCCAGAGCCTTATCCCCATCCCCGTCCCGACAAAGCCTATGCGATCTCCAGGTGATAAGGACAGACTATCCTTATTTTGGCACTCGGCAGGAGCCAAGGACGCACAGCGGGGGAGAATGCTGGAATGTGTCCAGTGGCGGTGGATAAGGGGGGGGCAGGGGGGCAGTTGCCCCCAAATATCAGAGGAGGCCCTGGAAAAAATACGCAATTTTAGCTAGGTTCTTTTCTGTATGTTCATGAATGACCTGACTGGGCCATCAACAGTTTCTCGGTTTGAACAGTGTCCGAGCTTTATCTCAGGGGCCCCCTGAGCTTGGACTCGGGGGCCCCTCTAGCTTGGGCTCGGAGACCCTCTAGCTTGGTCTTTAGGGGCCCAAGCTTAGCCTAAAGGGGTCCCCGAGCCTGGTCTCAGGGTGCCCAGAGCTTGGTCTAAGGAGCCCCTGAGCCTGGTTTCAGGGCCCTCGCTCTCGGTCTCAGGGAGCCCCGAGCTGTGTCCCCCCCGAGCTTGGTCTCAGGGCCCCCGGGCTCGGTCTCAGGGGCCCTGAGCTTGTCTAAGGGGATCCGGAGCTTGTCTAAGCGGGCCCCCGAGCTTGGTCTCAGGGGCCCCCAAGCTTAGTCTCAGGGGGCCCTGAACTTGACCTCAGGGGGTTCCGAGATTGGTCTCAGGGACCCCAGGATTGGTATAAGGGGGCCTCCCAGATTGGTCTAAGGGGCCCCCGAGATTGTTGCTATGGGGTCTTGAGCTTGGTTTCAGGGGCCTCCAAGCTTGGTTTCAGAGGCCCCCAAACTTGGTCTCAGGGGCCCCCGAACTTGGCCTTAGAGGTCCCGAGCTTGGTCTTAGGGGTCCTGAGCTTGGGCTCAGGGGCTTACGAGCCTGATCTCTAGGAGCCCCCAAGCTTCGTCTCAAGGGGCCCCCGAGCTTGGTCTCAGGCCTCAGCTTGGTTTCAGTCTCTCTCATTTTTTACACGGGCAACTAAACAACAGGGAGGAATAGCCATTTTTGAAGTGGACAAAAAAACTTTTACCATTTGTGACGTTTATGCAGGAGCAAAACCAGGATTTTGCTAGGGGTGGCTGAACTTTGAAAAATGGCGAAAAAGGGGGAAAATGGCGAAAAATGGGGCAAAGGGGGGCCTGAAGCCCCTTCAGTTCCCCTGGATCCACCCCTGCGCTTATGCCTCTGACCTCAGGCAGCAAGTCCCAACCAATCTATTGCAGTTTTTGGGGCCCTTTTCTGCCGAGGGGGCCCCATCGTCAAGGGGGCCCCTGGAAGATTCTTGCCCCCCATCCGAAAATAGCATCCGCTGCCACTGGATGTGTCCACCCTTCTCAGCGTTATCAGCTAGCTCAGTCCATGATCCCTGTCGAAAGTAAGCGCTTTCATTGATGCGGTTGGCTCCGGTTAAACATAGCTTTAGAAAAATATAATCATCGTTCCCAAGTTTTTTCTTCAGATTATTTTGAATTTGCCTTCCCAGAAACAGCAAAAGCCCTTAGAAATGTTTGCATTCTGTGGTATTCAATCGAAGTTAGAGTGAGTCGGTGTTCCATATTCGTGACGTTGCATGCCCTGTGACTGCGGCTCGCCGTGATACATTCCCAGAGATACACAAAAACAGCCCAGAGACTCTTCTGATAATGCAGATAAACTTCTCTGCACTATCTAACGTGCAGCATCGTACGGAACAGCCCCGCAGGCGATGAATGCGCCCTGTTCTTTTAGAGCTGTGCAGCAAATGTAGTTGGATAAAGGTGCGTGACTTCGTCGATCGACTTTGGGATGTTTTGCCCATACCTGAAGGACTCTGTGCTAAGTTTTTCGCCATGGTGCTAAACATAATCTTAGCACACAGATAATAACACTGCGGCGCTTATGTGTAACATTTGGAGTGAAACATAGCTACTCAAACCACATGTATCACTTCGCTGATCAGAAAGTGCGAAGAGTCGCCAAGGAAGACCCAAATACAACACTGACAAATGTATTTCCACCGGACTATAATAACCGGGACAAAAATACAACGCTGAAACAGTCTACTTCACGCGACCGGCACATTGTGCGCTGTCGTACACTTTCAGGCAGAGGAAGGCAGTGGCGCGATTTCCCAAAGCGACTCTTTTCACCACCTAAGCCGTAGCTTGGACGGCATCGCACATCAAATGGTCCTCGAAGCGTTTCGAGCAGCAAGCAGCCTGCGCTTTCGGCAGCACTCCACCCGCCGGTCTGGCCTGCACTGACAACGCTGGACACCAAGCCACTTGTTGCATCGTTCACGAGCTGACAAGCACAACATACAGGACAAGTAGTTCCAAGCATGGGATTTTCACCGGGCTTCGTTAAACTGATCGTTGACTTTAGGCATTTAGGCATCACACAGAGCACCACCACCTCCCCCCGGCCTGCTGCGGCGACTCTCCAGCCGTTTCATGCCTGCCCGGTCGCTGAAGTGCTCCATGCCTAAGTTCGAGGCAGAAGTTTGTGCGTTCTAAAGAAGGAATGACATTTTTTGCGTCAACCGCTAGTTGCGTGACATGTGATTAATTTGCCACAGAAGTAGGCTTTAAAATTATGACATGAACGATCATAACGTAACGAAACTACATATTGAATAGTACAAACTTGTAAATTTGTCTTCATTTTCGGGGACGGGTGGTTTCGAGACGGTCCGGCTGGCGCCTGGTGTACACCAGTTGCATTGATCCAGCATTTGGTCAGCGTCGGCGGAGATTTGTCGTCGTCGTCGGCACTACGAGGCTCGTACGTGGCTGCTCCGCTTACGCGTGCTCATCCGGATCCGAGCGGCCGACTCTCTGGCGCCAGCCGCCATCGACCGCACTACATCTGGCGGCCAAAACGCGAACTAGTCCGGCTAATGGCCGGCTGTTCTCTGGAGCGGACCGTACCCAGACCTACTCCGGGTAGGGTTTCTCCGGGCTAAATGGCGGCCATGTGTTAAGTGAGGTGGCGCAAATATATGGAAACATTGTTCAATTATTTAATCGAATGGATTTGGCCACATATCAGCTTTCTCCTGCTTTCAGTGTGTGCAAATCCTTGAGCTTATACTAAACTTACACTTGAAACGCGACAAAGCATGTCGTTCATCCCTGGATGTCTTAAGCCTTACCTTTTTTTCACAGGCGTGATGAACTTTCGTTGCCACCCCCCCTTAATTGCACTCAATACTGAAAGGTCACTTCTCTGGTGTCAGGTACCGAACATTTTGCACATCTTGCACGAAAGGATAGAATAACAATTCAACACAAAAATACAAATGTTGCCAGCCCAGAACCGTTCATAGTGGTGAAATACCTAGGGAAATATTGGCCACATCCCGAGTTTGCCAGCTGGTTAAAAATCCACTCCCGGCCAAGTTCCAGTCTTTGGGATTGAACTTCGAGGGCACATGCCTTATATAATTCGGATCAATAGAAGAGTGGTTATGCCATGTTTTGTATGAAACATCTATCGCAATCATTAAGTCAGAAGAATCATGCATACAAAATGGCGTGTTTCTCGATCAGCGCCCGTGTGGACTGGCAGCAAATGGCAGGCGTTTCTTCACATGTGGGGGACGTGTGCGGTGGGTTTGACGGTGCGCCGGGGCGTTCTAGGGTGTGTTGCCGCACGTCGTGCACTTGTCTGCCCGCATCAGCCAGCAGCAGATGAGGCCCACGGGGAAGAAGATGACGGCCAGTATGATGCCGCACAGTGTGAAGTCCTTCCCGTAGTAGCCGTTCTGCCGCAAAGACACGGGCACGGAGCATGGTAAGACAATGCAAACATCCACTTGGCTGGCTTTGCTTTTCTTACTGGTCAAACTCACCACTGATTTGGCTCAGTGCGTTGGCAATTTATATCATACCACTGCTTAGTTAATAATTTAGAGGAAGTTTGCGAGCAAGCGAACGCAGTCGCACAGGCAAATACATTTCACAAGACAGTGGTGGCAAAGCGTGAGGTCGCACGAGACCACAGTGATTGAGCCCGAGGTCTCGCGAGACCGCGGTAACAAAGGTCGAGGTGTTGCTAGACAATGTTGGTGAGACCGCTGGAGGTCTCTCGTCACCCAAATATCTCACAAGACCACAGCACCAAGGCTGCACCATCCCGTGTCCGGCAAGCTCATCATATGAGGCCTGCGCCCTCACCTCCTCACTTTTGCCCGGCCATCAAACCGCCATCGGCAAAACAGCCTGCGCCTTGTAGTGCGAGCCACTGGCTCCGTTCTCAACAACAATGTTTATCACCTATCGGGCTTGTTACTGACTGGTCGGCTCCTTGAGAACGGTTTCAGCCAATTGTTTTGACCTCGTGCTTCAAATGAACGACGCCGCCGGGGTGGGACAAGCGGCAGCTGGCTCCCGTCAGCCAGGAAGCGAGTGCTGCTGTCGTTGGCACACGTCACGAACTGGTCGGCCTGGTGAAGGCAACGCCATCACCAGAAACGCCAGGTGCTTACATGGTGATTGTGCATTGTTTGGAAAGGGAGTTATAGCTCTCAGCCTCCTCCAGTAATATTTTTATAGTTTTTTTAACAATACATATGTACAGTAGCCTGACGACTTTTTGCAACTTTTTATCCGATCCTGGCTCCCCGGGGCTCAATCGATGCATCTTGGCGAGCTTTACAACATGGTAAATTTTATTTGTCAAAATTCTGAATTTTCGAGATCCCGACCCTCCAAAAACTGAAAAAATATTGGCCAAAATCAGGTTTTGCGTTCATGTTTGTTGCCAAAATCACTTCGAACTGTACTTTTGGTCAATCATGTTCATGCTTACCAAATGTAACTGTAGCCGCTCAAAAGAATTAAGTTTTGAAGAAAAAATACCAAAATTCGAAGCGATCTCAACGTAATAGACAACTTGATGGCCTCTGAACAACAATATACCAGACTTTTAAGCATTTGGTCGCTTTGAATGTGAGACCGATTATTTAGATCACTTTAAAACATCTGATCACACTTTGCAGGTTAAAAAAATAATTAGGAAATGTCATAATTTATATACCCTGATGCCGAATTATCACAGAAGGAAAATTGAATAACACGCATATCATGACAGCCTGACGACACTCACTCTACCGGTCTGCTCCACCGCCTGGTGACTTGGCCGGGGTGGGTCTTCCGAGCACGCTTCTATTTAAAGCGGCTCCATCCTGGCGTTCCTCGCCGACCACTTGTGCTGCAGCCTCCGAGGTCAGCTTCACACATCTCTCGGTAAACTGGGTATGGCACGGGATTCCACAAATGAGTGGCTCTTGGATTAGATTCTTAAGCTCTGCCTCGGTCATGCTCTTAACGTACGGTGGCTCAGAAGATATCATCAGAGGTACATTCTATGTCTGTCAAAACATTCCAACCAATTTGGTGCTCTAACTTCCGGAATGTTCCGACCGAAGTCATAGAAGGCACGTCACGAGAATTTAAGCTCATCTATCTCTGCACCAGGGCAGCTATTAGTGGTGAGGTGGGAGTCAGCTTGGCCGAACAGAGCCATGGCAAGCTGTAAACAGCGAGATAGCATACCTCTCAGAGCCGTTTGCCGCGCCACTATTTTACCGTTAAAAAAACCCGAGGACACCCTTGTTCGACTGGTGCCCTACATTGTCTGTGTATACGTTCCCACCATCCTGAACGTAAAATACCGCTCTGATGCTGTTAACGCGGCACCTAACCTCTTCGAAGAGATCAGAAGACAGCAGGTCTACTGCACGAAGGACAACCTGGATATCGTGCAGAAGAGCAGGGCACGATATGGCTTTATGGCTCACTCAGAAAGCATCATCCTCGGAATGATCGCAGATCAGGACAAAGTTATCCGGGAACGAGCTCTGGCACAGATCAAGTCGCTTCGCCGTAAGTCCGCGCAAACAACGCAGGTAAGGAAGTTGAAAGTGCCAGAACTCAACTTCTCCGCAAATGCTTACTATGAACTATCGGACATAGGGGGTGAACGGTCTTCTGAGCCACCGTACGTTAAGAGCATGACCGAGGCAGAGCTTGAGAATCTAATCCAAGAGCCACTCATTTGTGGAATCCTGTGCCATACCCAGTTTACCGAGAGATGTGTGAAGCTGACCTCGGAAGGCTGCAGCACAAGTGGTCGGCCAGAAACGCCAGGATGGAGCCGCTTTAAATAGAAGCGTGCTCGGAAGACCCACCCCGGCCAAGTCACCAGGCGGTGGAGCAGACCGGTAGAGTGAGTGTCGTCAGGCTGTCATGATGTGCGTGTTATTCAATTTTCCTTCTGTGATAATTCGGCATCAGGGTATATAAATTATGACAATTCCTAATTATTTTCTTTTTAACCTGCAACCTGTGATCATTGGCGGATCCAGGGGGGGCAAAAAAGGCTCGGGGCAAAAAAAGGCATTTGCCCCCCAAACGGAAAAGCTCGGGGCAAAACTATGTTTTTGCCCCCCCCAAGCAATCAACCTCCTTTTCCCTGACTCCTTTTTAGTTTATAAGCCAGATTTTGGTGCTTCAACTCTCAACCTCAAACAGAACTAGTCAAGCTCAGTGTAAATATTGGGCCTTGGATAGGAAAAAAGTATCTCGAGGCCATATTTTTTACCGTGACGTTTTTTCGCCTCAAATACCCAAAGTTCTACCGGGAAGTAATATTGTAGCACAGATTTTCTCTGCGTGGCGTTTTTTTTTTGCTTTTCGACTTTGGTTTGCCCCTCCCAAACCGACCGGCTAGATCCGCCACTGCCTGGGATTAGATGTTTTAAACTGATCTATATGTTCGGTCTCACATTCAAAGCGACAAAATGCTTAAAAGTATGGTATATTGGTAGTTAAAAGGCCATCAAGTCGTCTATTACGTTAAGATCGCTTCGAATTTGGGTATTTTTTCTTCAAAACTTATTTTTTAGCGGCTTCAGTTGCATTTTGTAAGCGTAAACATCATTGACCAAAAGTATAGTTAGAAGTATTTTTGGCAGCAAACATGGGCGTAAAACCTGATTTTGGCCAGTATTTTTCAGTTTTTGCAGGGTCGGGATCTCGAAAATTCAAAATTGTGACAGATAAAAGTTACCATGTTGTAAAGCTCGCCAAGACGCATCGAATGAACCCCGGGGAGCCGGGATCGGATAAAAAAACTGCAAAAAGTGGTCAGGCTAATGTACAGCAATTCATTCATATCGCCGTCCCTGAAACAGGAGAATTTAGCGTGCTTGAAATTTTGGAGACCTTCGGAGCGAATAGCTGTACCACGGCACAAAGCACTTTGTTTTAAGAAATAATGTATATTTACTGTTATCAAACCCTGAAATATACTGCAATCTACGACCCTGTGCTTACCTCGACTATTTAATCCTGCTAGGATTGTTATAGTCCAATATATACTTGCTGCAACCAACATTAACAACATCGATGAGCCAGCAAAGTTAAACTTTTCACCGCTCGGCTCGTCTTTAGATTATTGAAATTCTTGCAAATTAGTGCCAAGTGTATTCAGATTTATTGAAAATAGAAAAAAAGGTTTTGAAAAGTAAATGCCCGGACCGGCGCAGGTATCACTGCGAGGTGGCAGTTTTGTTCTTTGAGCTGTAACACCGGCCGGCTTCCTTCGTGGTCTTGGTTAAGTGCTTAGTGTAATCGTGTGAGCGGCACCTTTTTATACTAATTGCAAACCAGGTATCACGTGTCAAATGTCCTAACATGGGCATATACGTCTGTCTATTTGTACGGTCTGGTTGTTGTTTTGATGATTATGCTATATAGAACTAACCGGCAATCGCTCATAATATAATGTAACAGAAAACGCCAAAGAGTATATTAATATTTCGACGACGTGTCTTCCTCAGAAAAACGTTTTCTGAAGAAGACACGTCGTCGAATTCTTAATATACTCTTTCGCGTTTTCTATTACATGATATTATGAGCGAGTGCCGGTTAATTCTATATAGCATAATCATCATGACTATCACGCTCAATACATCACTTCAAACTCTTAAAACTTATGAACCAATTTCTGGTTGTTGTTTGATGTATTGAAAATGTCCTACGAACAGACAGGATCCTGAAGGCATATTACGTTATTGCGTTAGCAACATATGTCGACGTTGTTATTTTTTTGTGATTATTGCAAAAGGGAATTCAGCAGCTTGCCAAGATTCCAAAAAGAACTATTTATGAACAACGTTAGGATAAAAATCCGAAAGCCACATTTTGTTTCTACAGCAATTGCTCAGAACAAAAATTTAACCTTTTTGCTACAATTTAATGTGTTATTAAAGCAGAATGTGGCTCACTTGGGGCTAGCATCGCCTGTAGTTTTGAGGCTGATCGCTAGGGTGCCGTTCGCAGCATGTGAACGTTGCGACAGCGATACCATCGTTAACTTTATCACATGACATGCGTGACACTCACGCAGTTAAACCAATCAAATTGTTGCAGCCCTTAGGGCCCTTTGTATAGAACTTCAAAGTGCACGAAAATTGAGTACACAGAATATTGGGTGAAACTAAATATGCCAATAGTGGTTTCTCAAAGCGGTGCCAATGGTGAAACACTCCCTTCATTGGCCACTCTTCGCCACGAATCGACTGAGTGGCCTGCACGCCACCAGCATTTCCACGATACTCGAAGTCCAACGTCTCCAATGTTCTGTGTTCGCTCGTCAGCAGTCCTTGACCTTTGTGCGTCGTGGCCGTTTGATCGAAACTTGGATCGCGAGAATCAATGGAAACAATATTAAAAGTTTCAGCTAAAACGGCTCTCCGGTGATTGCTGGTTTTGATCTCTTCGAGTCAAGGCGGAGAATAACCGGCAAGGAACGACTGAACAGTTTTGTGACGGTGATGTGATGATCAGGGTATTTAAATGTGGCCGTGAGTTCCACTATCCTAGTGGTTAAGAATAAAGTCCCTGATTTCAGGTAGCCAGTGTGAACTGAAGCCTATTCGCTCACATGTGCGTAGAACGCAACTTTTCTGGTAATATTTTAAATGCAGCATCACACTTTGAGTATGATACGACATCTGCCCCCGGTGCCAAAATTTCCTTCAGTCTGTGGATATGATGCCATTGGCAACTCTCACTCCTGAGCTCAACAAAAGCACGGCGGGTTTATTAAGACATGTTTTGTATTGTGTGACCAGAGGACTGGGCACACATATCAAGATGATGGTGCTGAAGAAGACCACGGGCAATACCAGTATATTTTTAGGATGAAAATGGTTTTGTTAATTTCATCCTTATTGGGCACATGTAATATTTTTAACGAAGAGAGCCTGGTCGGGATAATTATCGCGCTCTGAACTTTTCTCATTTTTTCACTTCCTTTTGGTCAGAGTCTGCTCTGAACTTTCCTCATTTTTTCACTTCCTTTTGCTGAGAGTCTGTCATGATTCTGAAGAGACCTTTAACACTTCCGTCGTCACTTTGTTGCCTAGAATGCCAGACTCTGCGAATAAATCTTTCACGTGGCCGGTTGTACTCCCGAAAGTTGTGGTAGTAGTCGGTAGAAGTCTCTAAAGGGTAAATCGATCTACCGACTCCAAGCTGCTCCCTAGGGAATCGGGGTGATGCACCACCCATGTTCTGGTGGAGGGCTCGGCTATTTCAAGTTGCTGAAGTTACCCCATCATCACACTGGGTGGTGGGGGAGAGGGTGCGTCGTTGGCGGTGGCATACTTCTACTCCCGTCGCGTGGTATCGTCGTCGCGGGAGGTAGCTGGCTCTCGCCAGCCACGCCGGTGGCGACGCCACGGCGGCAGACCAGCGTACTACTCGCCGAGGTAAGGCTGCGCTGCCGTCTATTTACGACCTGCCTGGTGAGAGAGACCAGGTGGCGTGCAGAGCTGGATGGGGAGGGTCAACGGCTCCCATGAGTCATAGCTCTGCCGAGCTGTAAGGTTCGGTCGCAGCGGAGGAATGAATGCTGCCAGTCAATTTTGTCTGGAGCGACACTTTGTCTCTCTCGATTTCCTTTCAACCGCCTCTGTTGTTTTTTTAAGCTTCGCAGAGCCGCTGGTCAACAGCGTAGTTCTAAAGTCAGATCAAGGTCTGCGGACGGTATGCACAGATGGCCTGCTTGGAATTCCAGTCGACTTGTTGAGACCGCACTTCAGTGGCAGCCTGAAACAAATGGCATGTGGTGGTAGAGATGACACAGCTGGCAGCGCTGGTCCTCCACAGAAGACGGACGCGACCGAAATAGCGGACGTTTTATTCTATATTTCTATACAAGTCATTTCAACGCCTGCAGGCAGTATGCACGGATGGTCTGTTCGAAATTCCAGGCGACTTTTTGAGATCGTAACCTAAAGACAACCTGAAACAAAGCTTGCTGTTGAAGGATCACGCGACCTTCGATACAGAGGGTCCGAAAGGACGGCAGAAGTTTGATGTTCGGTATTCAGATGGATATTCATATGTGAAGCTGCATCTTACGAACGTTACGGGCTGGGATTGTCTTTTCACACTTCTTCGTCATTTGAATAGTCCCATCAAACCATGCATACTTTAAAAAGAAAATTCAACGAACCCTTCCAGATACGGTATTTGTAGCATACATGTTCAAACCTTCCAGTCGATAAATATTCTGTCCACCTCTTATATTTTCATGGACTATCTTCGAAGCGGTTCACGATAGGCGTTTGAAGCTTTCTGAGCTTTGCTTTACTCGATTCTGAAAGTTTTGAGGCAAAGGCTTCACCAGGGGCGGAGCTGTGGCCCGGTATACCATAGCCCCCAACCAAATCGAGTTTAGCATGATATAAATAGATCACACTTTGAACATATAAAATTGGACGAGCAGATTTTGAGATCCTAAGGGCAGAGTTCGCCCTCTCCCCCCGGCGGTGAAAGGGGTAGCCAGGAGCCTGACAGGAATAGGGTTAAATATGAATATCAGTCTGAATATCGAATATCGAACTGCGAAAGAGAAACCAATTTCCCATGTCATATATAATTTTATTACGGCCGCGACAGTTGACAACTCGATGAAGTTCCGCTTAAAACCAATCTTAACCCTTTAACGCCCACGCCTACTTCCAAGTTTCAGAATGGTGAGAAAAGACTCTCCTGGGCATAGAAGGTGCCAAAAAGAGGTTCCAAAAGTTTGAAACCAATACCACTTTTAGATCCTGAGATATGACACCGGACAAAAATGGCCCGCTGGACGTTTGGGACATCGGCTGGCACTGCGCGGCCGGCTCCCGGGCGGCGCATTCACCACACTCAGCGTCCCGGTGCGTGTCGCTTTCAGTGAAGATTCGTGGAGTGCTTTATTTCCTCTTGTATCGTGGTGATATTAAAATGCTTAGATAATTTTATGTTCTCCAGGTTTGATTATGACAGCATCAACCGTACATTTACCAATACTACACATTAGTGGTTTATCTAGACTGGTGATACGGAGGGGGAGGGGAGCAGGGCTAAAATTGCGAATATCACAGTTTGTAAACAATATTTTTGAATATCAGAGGTTTTTGGGAGCTGTTTTTTATCTCCACCCCTCACCCCCCCCCCACCCTCCTCCCGTCTCTCCTGGATTTGTCACTGATGCTCAGTGAGCTTTGAGCGAGCATTCGTCATGTTCAGCATACATACGTAAAATTTGGAGACTCAATTCGTATCTCCCCCACGTGGTTTAAATCAGCTCGGTCGATCTCCAAACGGGTGCTTTCTCATCTTCCCAAATTTTTTTGGAGCAAGCAGCGTGCTCCATAGTTTCATCAATGTGAACTTCCACATTTCTAGGCAATTCGCTGGTCATTGCAACGCCGCTCAGCTCATCTTTTTCATCCTCAGCACTAAAATATTTTTACGGTGGAATATTCATGGTATCTACCTGATCTGCTCCGCTGTCTTGCTCATTTAGCATGATTTATTTCGTTTTTTTCCTGTAAAACATTTAATCCATGGCTTTGGTAACAACTCTGTTGTAGATATATCGATGTCTGCAAGACTATATCTCTTCTCGATCCAGGAGGGGGTTCTGGATGGGTTAACGCTGGCAGTACAATG
Organism: Lepas anatifera; assembly: GCA_034440635.1. Taxonomy (NCBI): domain Eukaryota; kingdom Metazoa; phylum Arthropoda; class Thecostraca; family Lepadidae; genus Lepas; species Lepas anatifera. The sequence goes on along the minus strand of JAOTON010001906.1, from coordinate 632,684 downwards.
CAATCCCATGCAGAATCTATGGGAGACAAAAAATCCCTAGGATCCTGACCCCCCCCACCCCTGGGTCTCCACCCATGGATGTTTCACACGAGCGGAACAAAACCTCAACAGCGCTAATTTTGTTTTATACCTAAGTGCCAGAACTTCCCATGCTCTTGCCCCTTTTATAGGGCATCGGACGTATATTGTGACAACAAACCAGCGGCCTCAATAATTCCCAACTCATTTTGTGAGCTCACCTTTGGTTCTCTATCACTTGCGGATACAAATGGGCTAGGAAGGCTTAAGCCCCCCTTCCCGAAATGCCAGTGTGCCTATAGTAAATGCATAGCTTGAGTCTGTTCCGAAGCAATGGTGGGGAAGGCTCGAGCCCCCTAGCTCCCCCAGCAATGAATTCGGGATCCGCCACAGTTCTCTGTCCACTAGGTACACTATTCTCTATCCACATTTCACCACACACAAACCATCAATATAAACAGTAAGGTTCTGCTAGTGTAACAGGTTAGTCAGTGCTAATATTTCGATAAGTCTTAAAAAAACCCTAAAAATTATCTTTATTGAAGCCTTCACAAAACCTCGGGACCATCTTGTATGTTCTCTTTCAAAACATTTGACTCTCATTCCAAAAAAGAAGCAGGCCCCAAAAACGTTGGGAGGCATTTCATGGACTTTAAAGTCTCTAGATATCGATATTCGTGTCAAAAACTCAGACAGGAAAACCCAAACTGGCAACCCTAATGAGCCCCCACGATGCCCACTAGGAACAAACGCACCAACCCACCAGGAAACACCCACTTCCCCTTCACGGCCCGCCATGTCGCAACGCCCAGCGGGTCAGTTTGTCCGCCCATATTTGACAATCTCCATGACAAAACCTTTCAAGTAAATCTTAATATGTCTTGACGATCTGACTCCTACTTGTCTCGCCCTAATGTCAAGCATGCACACTGTTTTCGGCTTTCCATATATTACCGCCAGGAACAAAATTTGTGAAGCTTCTTCAGGACGGCCAAAACCTCGCCAAAATAAGTTCCGCCAAAATTGTTTCATGAAATTTTAGGAATTTACGGATGCGTTTTTCGGCTTTTCCACATTCTAAAACATGCAACCATATCATAAACATGAACATCACTCCACTGGTACCGATTCTTCAGCCTGTCAAAATCAGAGGACAAAAATGGCCCGCTGGGCGGAAATGGGTAAGTTGCCGGTCCTCTGACCCTGAAAACTGTATGTAACTGTAGACTGTGGTGGTTGGGGAAGGCCAAAGGCTTTTTTACATTCATACTGAGACTCGCCATTCAGGGCCGTTTGTGGCCAATTCACGTGTGAGGTTCTTGCAAGAGGTTTCGCTGCTGACCTCAATGTCAGGTCTCGGAAGGAGCCATTTTGAGTTTGACGTAAAATGTTTAAAGAGGGCTTTTTTCTCAGACGAATGTGTCATTTAGAGCATACCATGTTCTTGGCAAGGATATTTAAGAGTTAGGCTGCTGGCAATGGTTTTCATCTGAATGAAGATGTGGCACCTTTGCAATGGGATTTGAACCAGGAAGCCAAGCGATAGATTAGCCCGAAAACAGGTTTATGGTTTGGATTCTCCAAGAACTCATCGTTCACTGAGAAATGGTGTGTGATTGGCGTGGGATCCGGTCCCGCCGGCACCGTGCCGGAGTCAGCCATTTTCCAGCGGCCGCCTCCGACCGGTAGACCCATGCTCCCTTTTCCTCTCCGTCTGAACTGGAATTGCATCCATATCTGGTGGCATGAACGCAAAATGACCATCGTAGTAGACGCACCTTAAAACCTCAATAATTATAATGATGACGATGGACGTTAGCCTCGTAGGGAGGCGGGGCTGAGAAAAGTTAACGTTAGTGTGCCTAAAGGGTATTACGCTTATGAGGCGCTATTTCTTTTTAACAGGAGAGATCTGAGGCAAATGAAATATAAAACCAGGTGTAAACAAGTACTTCGGTATGCAGTTTAATGTACAACGTACGGGGGTAAATTATTTGGTCAGAATGCAGCTAATTATAGGAAAACGCACTGGTAAGAAGCTACTTTCTGAAGAAAAAAAGCACAAGTAAAGGTGGAGCTGAAAAAGCTGCACGTTTTGAAGGCAGTGCTTACAGAAATCTGTAGTGTACACTGTAAGCCGTGTGAAGCTGCTCCTTACGCCAGCGGCACAGCGTGAGACTATGGGGGCTTTGACGTCGCATGTCGCCCTTTGTGGGTCACCGTCATGCCCGGACGTCATAATCATCATATCATCGTATGCACACACGCTTCAGAACACCAGCTCAAAGAGAAACTTCCTGCAAAGCACTCTTTCATGGAAGGGTACAGGGGCGTAGCCGAGGGGAGCGGCAGGCAGCCGCCCCCTCCCCCCTGAGGGCCTGAAGGGTCCCCCTGAGGACACGATTATGTAACAAGCAGGGCGCTTTTTACCCATCAGGGCCGTTTTGGCGCTGTCCCAGGGGCCCTTTTCGGGGCGCCGCCCCTCCCCCACCCCTGAGAGAAATCCTGGCTACGCCCCTGAAAGGGTAAGAGCTAGCGGCAGAATACAAAGTTGAGCTCAATCTGCTCTGGATATAAGCTTAAATATCAAATACGAATTCATGATATATGTGCTGTCAACGTGCAGTTGGAACATATGTTTAGCTTTTGAGTTAGTATCCAACCTCTTTGAGCTTGGTTCCGGTTACAAACGTCTGCATTTGAGCTGTGTGTGGTAAGTCTAATGCTGTGAAGAATGGTTAATATCAATATAACAATGTCCCGTGTTCTACTGCACAAGACGGAACATGGTCTCCAGTTTGTGTAGGTACAACGAATTAAACTGCCGTATTTGTAACGGAATCCTCTGCGAATCCTTTACCATAGGTCGATTTATTAGTTTTGCATGCCTCGTTTAGCAGTCACGAAACACGAATGGTTGTACCTATTTGTCCGCTTGATCCCATCGCCGACTCTTTCCTGTTTTTGACACACCTTCCCTCGCCCGAGCTGGCGTGCTGTTGCCGTGATGACGTCACGAGCTCATCCACATTCGTCGCCGGCGGCCTATCCCACTGCTCCCCCAAGCGCCCGTACCGTCTGGCGTGTAGGTGCAGGGGCGTAGTCAGTTCGGGCTCAGGTGAAGGCAGCTAATTAATCAGCCTGGACTGCGGCCATCTTGGCTGAACAATGACTAATGCCAGTCCAGTGCATGTCGTGCAGCATATGATTCCCATTTGCTTGATGACAGTCGTTTCTGCGCACGCTACTGCGACGGGTGACCTTGAGGTTGCGTGGCGGGCGCGGTTCCGCCTCCCTTCCACCAGACAGGGGATGGCGTCCCCCCTCCCCAGTGCGCCGTGGGGAAATGGGCCCGCCGCCGCCGCCGCCGCCGGAATTGTTCGCCAGCCCTATGATCACGGTGATTATTCTGTCAGGCAGCTGGTGTACGCTGTAGTTGAACGCCAGGGCAGGCCTTCTATCAAAGACGAGTTAGCGTCGGTCGCTTATTGCGGCGATGCGTGACGTACTAGCTTCCACAAATAGCAGCCACCTCTGCAAGGTTATCGAAACGCCCGATTTTGGGCATCGGACTGTTTCCGTGTGATTCTGGCGTATTTTGAGATTTTTCAGGAGTCAGAACAGAAGGCGATGTGTCTCTGACTCGTTATGACGCTGATTATGCGAATCAGCCGTTATTGTTGCTGTTGACGGAATGCTTCTGTTATCGTCAAAAATAAAATTTGGGTTAATGTTAGTAGCTGGCTGGAGTTTGGTTCCCTTTTCCCTCGTAGGCTATATTTTTCAACAGGCTGGTGACGTCAAAAAGTATTGCTGGATTGATTGTGATCGGAACAGGCGTGCTGAGAGTGCGGACCGCCTCCTGATCGATTTCAGTGGCGGCCCGTTACATGTTTAAAGCCAGGTTGATTTTCTTTGAGCTTGTCACAACTTACCTTTAGAGCTTGGACTTGAGCAAACAGAAATTTTCTGGCTGTTTAAAAAAATGTGTCAATTATCTGTCCTTGATTACTTCGGCTGCTCACCAATTTCTGCATTCAATGATCATCTTAAGCTTCCACTGGCAATGGTTTATTTGTTTGGTTTTGTCCGCGATTGTATCCAAGGGTCTTGCCATTTATACGTACCGTACGAACAGCGACAGTAAACTTTAATAAAGGCACCAGCATGTGATTACACCAAATCATGGCCACATTGGTTAACTTTCTGTCTGAGCTCCAGAGGCCATGTCTCTCCCACATTCTCTCTCGGTCTGGCACGGAAAATCCCCGCTTCCCAGGCCGCTGCGTTTACTGACTTGTTTTGCGCGCTGCCCTTGGCACGGCTGACCTCCCCGCGCGTCGCTGTGGGCGGTTAGCACCGCTCCGTCACAGAGGAGCTGGGGGAACGCCCAGAAAACTCCACAAATGGGCTTTTTACCGTCCAGCTCGAGATTTATTTTCAAATGTGTACTGAAAATGGCTCTGGAATTGTCATAGAAAGAGGTCTGCTAATTCAACATCGTCCTGAAAGTATGAGAGCTATGCAAATATTTAGCCAGCCATATCAGAGCGTGTTCATGAACTTGATGAAATTCCTTCAGTTCTGTGTAGGAAGCAACAAACTGGCCTAGTTTCGGGTAAACCATTTTCGGTAATAAAACGTTCAGGGAAAGCGGATGCATGAGTCGTTGGGCCGCTGCAGAGCCCTCTCCACACCGAGGCGCTTCGGCTCCAGCCCCAATTTACATATAGAAACCATCCTGGAGAAGGAAGCGACAGACTTAATTCTATTTTGAAATTGTCATGTAAATAACGGGTTTGAGCCCTTGAACTCTTTGAGGCGCTTCGGCTTCAACTGAAATTTACATATTGGTATCGAAGTCATCCTGGAACAGGAAGAGATCAACCAAACCTGGCTTTGAATTTCTCATCCAACATACTGACATGAGTTGACATATGTTAGATGACCTTCCGTTATAGTGATTAATTGTATAAGTGTGATATAAGCATACACTAGGAGGAGTGTAAAATTGATCTAATACACTAGGATTAGGTGTATACAGTGTATTAGATCGATTTTACATCCGGAATTCGAGGAGGCAGGTCATTTAACTTCTCAACTTAAAATGATATTCCTTGCATCAGCACTCCGAAATCTATGTACATACGGACATGTTTTATTGGGAAGAATGGCTCATTCCTCCACGTATGTACCCTGAGCTTGTATTCTCTATATGCGTGGCACCTCCACTCTGCGGGCTTCGTACATGTGGTAAAGGCAGCTTACCGGACAGTTAGAACACTTGTTGGCTCCTCCCTCAGGCATGGTGCTGCACTGAGTGACCTGGAAACAAAGAAGAGTTAGTTATGATAGCGAGCTGCGGATTTTTTCTCAGTTATTGCGAGTTTGGCTTTTGGGATCAAAGCCTCACGAAATTCATAAACTGACTTATCACGACCCGATCATCCGAACGAGCAATTCCCGCAACGACGGGTTAATCTGGAGGCCAAATGTAACGCCCCGAAAAGCACAGGGACGGCTGCCCCGCTCAGGTCAACCTCTCACTAGTCGCCATGTGACCCTGGCAGTTGGTGCGCCGGTAAGCACCACCCTTCTCTCACCAGTTAGCTGTCAGCCGACCTACGTCGGGTAAATATTGAGTGCCAGAGTATTTCAGGGGAGCCGATGCCAAGCCTTCAGCTGTGCACTGCCGCTGCACGGTTTTCTGGGTGGGCCGGAGCACAATATACTGTCAACTGAGCTGCCTGGGCGGCTCAGTTGTGTTTGAGATTCAGACACAGATGCAAAGAAAGTTTGTGGTCGGTTTGCATTGTCGATTAATAGTTTACTGGCAATGCATAGGTCGGAAATACACCAGGTTAATTCCCGACTGTGCGTTTCAGCCGGATGTTATGAGTCCCTTGACTGAAACTAAATACGCTTACTACTTGAAAGAGTTTAAAACCGGATGTCAGTAGTCTTAAATATTTCCACCAAGCGTGCTCCAAAGTGCCCCACGCCAGCACCCTTATGCGCTAGCGACCTGTGGTCACTTCCATTGGCGGACGCGGGGTGGGGGGCATTCCGGCCATGCCCCCCCGCCCAAAGCGCTGGAGGAGGGGCAAACTATCTATTTGCCCCCCCAAACGCCGGAGAAATTTTAATTTTTGAAAAAGGTGTGTACACTAAGTCTGTAGGGCAAAAAATCTTCGCTCCCCCTCCCCCCGAGAGCGATCATGCACTTGGAGAGGTAGCTTATACTAGGTCTGTCAAGCACTGAAAAAGGTGTTTACACTAGGTCTGTAGAGCAAAAAAATCTTCACTCCCCCCAGGAGGAGAGGCAGACATGGGTTTGCCCCCAAAAAAAAAAACTCGGGTCTGCGTCCGCCCCTAGTCACTTCCTTATTCGTGACGCGCTTATAGATCCACCATCGTCTCTCATCACGTCGAAAGTCGTCATCTTAAACTATCTCTGCTCTGCTCTTGGTTTAGAGAAGATAGATGGGCTAAATTTCTGCTCTGTATGTTTTTTATCTCCCTATCGACGTAGACCGAGCTACGAAGGCTCGTTTCCTGATAGATAATGAGAGTATACGGCCTTGATTTGATCGCCTGTCGGCATGTCGATAATTCAGTGACGATGCGTGGATGTCGGCTTTTAGTGCGATTCATTTGCATGTCCGGGATTTCCATTCTTTTCCATGAGTGGAATGAAACGGATGCTGTTATAAAAGGCGTCGCCACCGACCAAATGATATGGGTCATGGAGGGAATCTTCGACCTCTCCGCTGATAAGTGGAATTGTGTGTTCAAGGTTGGTATGGCAGAAAGTACAGTTGTGTCGTGCATTGTCAAAGGCTACAGGTCGCTAGTGCATGAGAGTGTTTGCGTGAGGCGCTATGGAGGAAGTTTGGTGAAGAGGACGTGTCTGGGAGGGTTGGGGGAGAGGATAAGAGACCAGTTTGTGAGCGGGACGTGGTACATAGTGACCTCACTGGGTCACAGAGTGCAGCCTGGATGTTTTCCTCGTATCACGTTGAATCGTATCGGATAAGATGGAAAGAAATTCTTCAGCAAGGTGCTTCGCATCGGAGCCCGCTTTCCAAAAGGATGGGTAGTCAGAGCATGCGGGCGGCATTTCGACACATCTTCCGACTTATGGACCAGCTAAATGTTTGACGGCTTGCTGGGGGTGCGTACTGCCAGTCTTAAAATGTTTGGGAGGGCGAGATTATATTCGAGTGATTATTTGTTGTTGCAAATTATATATATATATATATATATATATATATATATATATATATATATATATAAACCGGAAGTCGCAAATTATATGTAAACCGGAGCGGAGGAAGGTGGGAGACGAAACCAAAATTGAATAGTTACGCTAGAGAGTGTTACCAAGGCAGTTCAGCTATAAAAACCTGGTAACATTGACGCAGGTCCACGCTAATAAGACTAAAAAGAGGCGAAAATCATGTGTCGAGCGCCGTGATTTTGGATGACCTGGTCGCCTTCCTCATCATCATCATTGGTGTTTTTGGGTGCATCGAGGGCTGTGGTCATTTTCCACCCATAATGCAATGGGTGGCCCTCCTGTCCGTTGGCCTGCCACTTGGAGGGGTGGGGCCGGGCGTTTTTTTGAAGTAACTCCCTCTCCTTCCGCTTTCGACGTCCATGGCTTTTTCCTGCTGGGAAGTGATGGTATAAATGGATCATATCGTGGTAATTCACTCATCAGAAGTAAAAAATTGGCTCACATATTGAAGTCAGCGCCAGTGCAGCGCAGCGCAGGTGACACTAAGTGCAAGAGAGGCATCTGCAAATGGGTGCAACGTTCGCTGGCTAGCCTCAAACTGGCATCCCCACAGCCGCGCTAACGTCTCCGTTTTGGGTGCAATCACTGAATTGCCATCTCGCCACCTTTTGTCAAAAGTTGGCACCACTAACCTTATTATATCTGGAAAGCGCCCCCAGTTTCCCCACCAGGATGTGGCGCTGCCAAAGTGGGTCTTTATGGTGCCGGCGGGTGTTCCGCCTTCCGCTGTGTTTCGGAGCCTGCGCGGAAGTGCGCATGGCAGTCTCCGGAAGCCGCGCTAACTGGTCGGCGACCCAGCAGCGGTACCGGACGTTGCACGGCGGTGAATGCACCGCAGACGCGCGAACCAGAGGAAGCAGTTGCGGCTTAGCTTGATGCCTTAGCCGGACACGACACGCTGCTGTCGCACGCTGTAGCTGTGCCGTCGCGAGGGCGGCCGGCTGCTTCGCCAGTGTTCATCGTTTATTTTGTAACTCATATGATATTTGCAGTACAGTAAACTGCATTAATTTAGGTACTTTTTCACTTGAGGCCACTGTAACTTCATTTCCCTTGAGCCAATTTTTTAACGTCGTGACGGGCCTGTGCAAACGGTCTTGAGGAAGAATTGTAAGATTTTTTTAGTACGAAATGTGTATTAGAAATACCCTTCAAACTGGTAGATTAAGTGGGACCAGTGCTACGACTAGATGTTATAGACATGGAAACAAATTTTCGTAAAACTCGGCGTGCCAGGCCTAGAACCTCTTGATACATCCATGTGGACGTATTCAGCTGAAGAATGTTTCCCCGTCGCGGTTTTTTTCAACCCAGGGGCCCTAGATGAGTAGGCCAGGACATGACAATTAAGAAAAATGGGAGAAATCCGAAATCCAGGACGGGTTTTTAGTCCCACCGACCGACCAGGGTGGTCTCTCACCCTGGATGTGTTGTGAACCTTGTGATCTTCAGCCTCATCAGAATGGTCAGCGCTTTGAGGCGTTTGGGGGGAGGCTAATTAACGAATGACTTGGATTGATCAATACATGAATATGCGCAATACTAGTCTGCGCTTCGCTTTTCGGTAAGATAACTCTAATAATATTGTTAATGGGAATGGAATATGTAAGAGAAAAGTAGGAGACAGATAATACCTGAATAGTTTTCAACTAAGTGAGAAGTAGGGAGTTCCAATGAGATTCTGCAATTGTTCTTGATTTTGGCAGCATCATGCCTATTAGGAGCATTCCTTGTCTAACTTAGAAGCTTAAGATGAATGAATTGCACAGGAACTAGTGAGAGCCTGGGTCACTATGTCACTATAACCCTTAAAATCAGGTCAGTTTTAAAATACATATTCTCCAAATTTTCCATTTATTGCGAGTATTTGTTGTGTAATAATTAAGACTAGTTAGGAACGTATTGCCACAGCCTTCCATGTTTTGCATACATGTATACATACAATCAAGGCTGGAAGTGTCTTCTCGACCCAGGAGGGGTCCCCTGGATGGGTTAACGCAAGCACGGTAACACAAACCCTATACAAAGCCTATGGGAGACCCATAATCCAGGGGGTCCTGACCCTTCAACCCCCAGGATCTCTACCCATGCATACATACACTGGTATGTGTTTTCTAGTTGAAAAGGGTTGGTTTGGTTTATTTTCTGTTTTCATGTTTACAAATCAGAACTCAGTATGGGTATGGCTAATTTATGGCCAAAGTAAGGCTAAAAAATAGTTCCCAGTTTGTATGTAAAAACACGTCCCGACTTTAAAGGCTTGCGGGGGTTTGGACTGGGTCCGGCGGTCGACTCTTCCTTTAAAATGGTGTCGCCACTCACCAGAAGCTCACCTTCGCGGGCGGGTGTGTCTTTGATACAGGAGCGCGGCGTGGTCAACGCTACCAAGAGGTGCACCTCACTTGCTGCGCGGTGGGGTGGTTCTGACAGCCCGAGACTGGCATGTCAGTCACCGGACGCTATGATATCAGTAGTATCTGAGAGGAAGCCTGGGGCTTGACTCGGGTTCTGTCCGGGGATCCCCCGTGTCGCAACGTCCGCTCAAGACGCGAGATAATTACCGGGGCGGATTCATTTTAGCCGTAGCTGTGAATCATTCCGATTGAAATCGCTTGGAAAAGGACGGACGAGTTTTCCAGTTGCCGTCTTAAAGAAGCGTTATGTGGGCATATATACAAGGTATATATACGTTATATGTGTTATGTGGGCATATATACGTTATGTTGGGATCAGAGTCTTACGGGTGTTGCACTGTTTGGTCATGTTCTTTAGGTTACTATTCAATGTTTTCGAGTATTCCATGCTGTTAAGCCAGAAGAGGGAACGTGAAATGCTGGTGGTTTTGGTTTAAAAGCCGAAGTTACTGCCTGATGTCCAGACCAATGCCATGGTTTTAATCCAAAGGCTGCCACTCTAAAGTGTGAAATCACTTTGTTGAATTATGTGGTGTTGTAAAAACAGTCTCTGAAAAGGATACAGAACACTATTGGTATACTCACCTATCCAGATGTGTCAAGTAAACAGTGATATCCCCAAAAGTAATCAGTGATCCCTCAATCATTTTTGTTTGGAAGCTTCTCAAAAATGTTAAAGGGAATGTGGCACCTTCACAACGTGATTATAACTGAGATAGCCAAGTTGTAAAGCAGGTCGGAAAACCCGGTACTCCATATTTCATTTGTCTTGGAACTCGATATTTCAGTAGAAAAAAGCTAAAACCTACCTGACACCAGCCCCCCTCAGCCCCCCGTCGCCGGCGGCCATTGTTGTGAGCTACTGGTGTGACGACATATGCTGACGTCACGATGAGCATCAGCCAATCGAAGCCCTTGAAGCGTTTCAAGTATGGTAGTGGTTGCCAGATCGTGACATCATCCACAGGCTGATATTTATTTCTTTTTCTAGAGGAGTATTTTTTAAAACCAAATATTGAGCTTATTGTATATTTTTTTCAGAGAAATCGTGAGTGGTTTCATTATTTTTGACTAAAAGTACGCCTAATAACACTAAATTCCAGGATTCGACCAAGGTGCCACATTCCCTTTAAAGGGATGTGTCACTTTGTACAAAGTCTAAAACGGGGTATTTACGAACAAAATACGTTTGAAAATCAGAAAACCATATGTTGTGACCTTCGTTCGCTAAAAGCAAAAATATTGCCTCTTGTCTTACAGCCCTGGATTTACCTAAGCGTCGCCTGCAATTACGAATGTGGCTGCCTGCGGAGGCTCGCAGCTTGTAAGGGAAGCGATGTCATTTGTTAATCTTTATCACGTGACATGCCCTGCTAGATGAAAAGGGATTCCTCCATGGTTTCAAATAGTGGAAAAGCCCCCTTAATTTTGAAATTAAAGTGTGGAAATTTAATTGCAAAAAGTGAAATTTAATATTGAGAGCCCTGCGTTAAATGCAATATGTCAATAGTGGTTTTTCGACACGCTCCGCAAATTTCCTGGCTCAGTTCAAAGCCGTTAATAGAAGCGAAAAATCCCTTTAAAATTATGCGTAAATAGAATTACCGCCGAAAAAGTCAATTTCTTAAAATCACGGCACCCGAGGGGCCCTGTCAAGTAAAATTCAAAACATAACGGAAAAATGATGACCCCAGCTTAATTAAGCGTTCGTTAGTTTGATGCGGTGATTATTGTTCTGAAGAAACAAATAAAAAACGGCTGCAATGTGTTGGAAACAAAGAAACAAACAAGGAAAACACATTCAAAGAAAAGGACGTCGAGCATGTTCAAGAACAGCACTGAGCCGATACAGTTGCGACGAGGGAACTGCACTGTTCGGTCCCAGAACGTGAGGAACCTGCTGCTTCATCCGAGGATGGGAACTAGTAGCATACTCTTGTGCAGGTACCGCATTGGATCACCCATGATATGTTGGACCGTCTGTAAAGCTGGACAGCGGTTGGCGTCGGTACAGTGAATTGTCTGGCTCGGGTCGGCGGATCTGGCATCAGCTGAACCAGTAATGACCGCTGGGAACTGGGAGCGGTGCCAACTCCACGGCGGCCGCCATTTTCCGGGTGGCGCCCTGCCGGCCGCCCGCCCCCACACCTCCCGGCGCAGACCACCGCCACCCCCCCTCCCCCTCCCCAAACTCGTCAAGGACACGCCATCGAGCCCAAACTCGTCACTCTCCGCACAACAGTGCACCAGCGGACGGTTATGCACGACGAAATGCGACCTAATTCCTCAACGTAAACGGACTGCAACATCCTGGGACTAGACCCGACTCTCCTGCTAACGACTCAGCAACGACGGAGATACCAGCGACAGCACATGTCGCCTGCCCAGCTACGCCAGCCTGCTGCGCTGCTGCAGCTCTCACCTGAGCAGGCGGGGCTGGAGCTGTTTGCAGTGGTGGTGTGTGCTCGGCTGTTGCAGGGGCTGCGTGCTCGGGGCTGGCGCGCTCCGGTGATACTGCCAGACAGAGCCACTCGGCTCCCGGCTGCAATCAGCTGAGCCGCTGAAGCTCGGTGTAAACTTACCAGCCCTCGTCACAAGGCGCTCAGAGTTCGCACTTTGCCGAAATCTGGCAACAAATAAAGGGAAGGGTGAAGTCACCAAGTCTGCTTCTCCCAGGAATTTGGTACAGATGTATAATGAGTTTATATGCGGCCGGGTGGACATGTTTTGCAGAATGCACAGAGCGGCGCCTTTGGGAAGGTGGTGACGCAGCGAGAGGAAAATCGATAAAATCGCCGTGGGGCCGATTCAGTGGTGTCAGCAAGGGTACGAGCCCTTATCGATTCATACGTTCTTAATGAAACCTGGGTCTTACCAGTGGGGTGTCTGAAATTGGCTAGAAGTTGTGTTTTTCCGAGGCCGCTACGATTATTATGGTAATAAATGCATAGCTTTCGAATCTAGATCATTTAGTTGGCATGGATCCAGTACTGAATGCCATGCCACCATTGGCGGGTCCATGAGCAATTTTTCGAGGAGTCCAAACCAACGTCTGGGGGTGGGCAAATTGAGAAAAAATCGCGAGAACATTGTATTTTCAAAGAAACACGGCTAAAATTTAGTGCTATTGAGGGGACCAAAAGATACTATTTTAGGTTTTGGAGGGCGCCGCGGTCCCTTTGGCCCCCCTTGGATCCGCCAGTGCGTGCCACTAGCGTCAAATGCTATTTTGTAGCGTAGAAGTGTCGTTTGGCATGTGACGGCTCCGCTTCATATCCATCACCGATTGACCTGTAAGGCGGCTGTGCTTTTTCGTGTCACCATTTGTCAGGGGCACGCCAGCTGTTCAGGGATTCATCAAATTGATCATGCTGAAGTTGTGAGGACACTGCTCGCTCCATTCTCCACAATCCAAGAGAGTTATGACCGCGAGGGGAATCATGCTCAATGGACTCACTCAAGTAATGGACCGAAATACATATAGTGTGAGTAACAATGGCAAACTAGACATTCTTTTAGATTGGAGTGGAATCAGACAACCCAGCCAGCAATTTTGCCCTCGCCCAGACCGGGGAGTAGTGTGGCTTACGAGTACTCTGGCAAAACTAACCCGGAAGTGCACGCGTTTTGTACATTTTTGCATGGGAGTTGACACGAGTACTTGAATTCATTTTGTTTGGGAGTTGATACCCCTGATGTAACCCCATTCCTCTCAGTCTCCTGGCCACCCCGATTCCTGTTCCGGGGGTGGAGACGGATTGGGCCCTAAGATCTCGAAATATATATGCTCGATTTAAAATGAAATAACAAATAATATATATTTTTCTCACGCTTAACCCCATTAAAAACTTATTATCATTGTGGGCAGGGGAACTCAAAATATACATTTTCTAAACAATTTTTTTCATAACTATTGGCTCTTTTGTTTGATTTTCTCAAAACTGGTACGAGCATTGACCGATAATTGATTGATAATTGTCATAGCTTTCAGTTAAAAATTCCAATTAAAAAAATTAGAAATAGAAATTCCAATAACTGTTCCACGCCTAGAAAATATGGTTAAACATGGATATCTTATCAGGTTTTTGTTGCAATGGTTAGCAAATGTCAAATACTTCGTGGCCACTTTGAAATCGAGATAAGTTGTAACAGGCCAGAACAAATTATTGGGCAGAGACAGAACAGTAAAATAGTGGGGCAAGATGCATATTGTTGAAGTCTTAGAGGCATTTACTTCTTCGGCCATTTAAACTGTTCATATTGTCCAGCCTTTATCCGTCCATACCTAACTGGGGAGGAAGGATTCTGAATGAGCCTATTGATGAGTTTTATTTTCGGTTCTGGATGTTTGTCCCGTTCATTGGTCTTGTGTGCTAAACTACGCTTGCACATGCGTGAAACCTTCTTAACTGCGGTGCCTGAGCACGGCTATGGCATCTGAGTACCATATGTTATTGGGCGGGGATTATGATATGGCTTCTTTTGTTCCTCCCAGCCGTTCTGTAAGCACACTATTCACTCTGCAACAGTACGGTCCAATTACAGTAGAAACGCTTCAATTTTGAGTTGCTGGAACCGCCTCCGTAGAACATTTATATGAAAATGAAAATATAGATTACCTATCACCTGACATTTAGTTCATAATACTTAAACATCCTAGCTGCGCTTAACGGTGGTACGGACTTGCTTTGTACGATAAACGTACCGTACACGATGATGCTCGGTTTGCGAATAGATTCATTGTAAATACTGAGCGATAACTCCTCCCGTGGTAAAGGTAGTATTTCAAAACGGTCAATAAGTCTGCCCCATTTGGTTTTAGGAAAAGTCAGAAAGTTTCAAAAGCCTGTCGTCAGTCGTTTTGGATATATCTCGGAAAAATGAGGGGTGGGCAGAACCCGCGCCTTGACAGGAATAGGGTTAGTACTAAATATACTTTTGTTTTTTCGTCGTCTAGTTTTTGCCCAAAACTTTGACCAACGCTGATCGGAATTTTCTCCTAAGTGGAAGGAAAACCAGGAGATAGTATCGAATCATTTAATCTACTTACTGCTCCATTAGAATGCCGTCCTCTGTTGATGCCAGAGGTGCTGCTCACTTTCAACTAGTTCCGGAAGTATTTTTCAAAAGTTTACTACCCTATACATTTGTCAGCAATCTGTATTTGACATTTTATGCTGTTTGGAATGAATTCTGACCCCGACTCTGTAGGCCATTGAGGTTGAAAAGCATGATGAACCGTGAGTGACGTCACAACAAGAGGTGAAAGGGAGGGCAAGAATAATAAGGGATAGGGCCGAGGGGCCTAAGAACGATGTTTGAATGTTAAGTCTAATATGAATTCCTCGTGATGACACAGCATAGTCGATGATAAGTATATTAACCACCGACGACATTGCTATGCACGACATGCCCAATGCAGATTGCTGGCTGGGAATACACGGACCCTTTATATGGCTGGTTTTGTCACCAAACTTCATCTGTTCGACACTAAAGGTGCTTGAAATTACGCACCGTGCGCCTTTGTGCTGATTTTCAAGCATTCAGTGCGCACCTGTTGGAAAGGGGAGCATAGAATCCTGGCCCCCCTTTGGTATCGGAAAAATTCCCCGGTTTCTGCCAGATAGGAAAACTCGGAAGGTTTTGTAACCAGTATGCGGGGAAGTTAGCAAGGATCCCAAATCCGACGAGGATTGTTTCTATAGGGGAAGATTCTTGTCTCTTGGATATTAAAGAATCACTGGCCCCCATTCCCCTACACTTTTGTCGGTGGTGATGTTTATGATTAAAAATGTACGCAAGTTCTTGACTTCCTATGAAAAATCACAAATTGCAGAGAAGGATGCCTTCAGGTGGACGGGTCAATAGTCGTTTGAGTGCTGCCCCCCATGCGGCCCTGCAATTGCATCCGAGAACGGCCGAGCTATTTGTGTACCGAGCGTGAGAATTACCAAGGAGTTGGTAAATGTCATCGCGTGTAATCATATTGGGAGCTGTGAAATCATCCAGGAGCTGCGAAAACCTGACCATGCCTTATTCAACACTTATTGCTCGCCTCAGCATACATTCGCTGTACTGTGACGTTGCTGTCGCTGCCTTATCAGAGTTCATCGCTAGTTTGAAAGAAAAGGTACGAGGAAAATGACTAGAACAACTCTGAACTTTGCACTCATTGACGAGTCAAAAACGTTGGAAATTTTATAAACGCTTACCATTTTCTGTGCATTGAATCATCGTTAGTTGACGTAGTTGATCTGTGAAGGTTTCTGTTCAATATTTTATAATCAATGAAATGTAATCAGTCGGGAAATGGACCATTTTGTGTTTATTTGTAGATTAAGTCTCCACGTAAAATCCATCGAATAAAATAGTAGCATCAGGTTCACTATAATCGATCGCAAAACAGTTCGGAGCGTATAACGCCATACCGTCTGTGCTGCTGGCGCAGCGATTGCTTCGGTCAGAAACGAACCACCTGAGTGGTTGAATCGCCTTACACTTATCCATATTCGCGTAAGTCTAAACATCTTTTGGTCATGTTGAATATATAGGTGCTTTTGGTCATGGGATATAAGATTGTTCCCACTGCCATAGTGTTGCGGTCCCTGGATAACAAAACGCCAAGGTACAGTTTCAGTGCCTCCGGCGGAGTCTACTCTTAGATGTCTTCAGTCAGCTACCATGAGCGTGTTATCTTTCTTACCAGCTGCGGTTTTAGGTGGAGACTTAAAAAAATGGAGAAAAGGGACTGGAGGGTAGTGCAATACCGGCGCCTCAATTCAGTCGAGATCGCCAAGACTCTTTGCTCGGGGTCTTCCTGTGAACGGTAGTGGCGAGCATCGACTACCGGTGTTACAGCTTAACATTAAGTCCAGACTCAGGGTCCCGGGTCCACTAACACAGACCCGTCCAATTTCTTTGGCTGGGGTCCAGTCCCATTCTGGACTAGGGAGCAGTTTTCAGAGCTGCAAATGTGCAGCTGGGTGGATTCCAGCGTACCGTTGCCAAGCTATATCATACGGTGTGGCCGCGGCCGGCGTCTGCGTGTCTCAGCTCTCTAGCAGACTTTGCTCTGGGCAGCTTTCTTCTGCTGCCGCGCACTCCGTGAAAACCGTGGAGGTAAGGATGACAGGTATAATTTGGCTCAAAGGCCACCGTAATAGTCAAAATTGACAGAAATGCCAAGGAATACCGGGAAATTAATGCTAGTTTGGCCCTTTCTCGACTTCGATTTGACTATTTCCTGGCCAAAGGAACTGGCAACTTCTAGCTGTGGTGGTTGGTGGAGGCACGGGAACTGGCCCATTGTGTCCGCTCCGTCGATCTGAGGCTGAAAATTGGGCGGCATGTTCCAGCTAAGCTTCACTGAAGTCACTGGGAGTGCTGAATGTCTGTATCATTTCAACTCTAGCGACTCTCCAAAAACCTGTTTTTCCAGAAGCGATTGAAACACAATAAAGTTTTCATTTGAATGGAAGGAAAAGGCATCAGTGTGGTGATTTCTGCTCTGGGAAAAACATTTAGTGGGTCCTTTTACGGTGGGATTAGACTTCCCACAAAGTTCTATCCTTGTCCGTTTTACTGGCACTGGGCCGCCTCTGCCTCCAGAATGCGCTGTAGATACATTAGTCGGCAATCAGAGCTGGTTTACGCTATGCTATGTTACGGAGTTACGTTACGTTACATTGATTTGATGCCGAAATTGCGCTACAATATTTTACATGGCCCACGGTTTGACGAAATTTTAGCTACATCTACAGTTCGAAATATATCGTCTTACGATCTTCAAGGCGTATTCGTGAATGTTAAGCTCAAACGCTGTATAGCTAAAAAATAGTTTTGGTGCATCCGTTCAGTAATGATAAGGGAACTTACACTCCTCACTCTGCTCAGTGGTAAGTCTCGCTGTCACTGGTTTGTGAGGAGGATGCTGTCTGAACCTTAACAAGGTTTTACTATTTAACACATAGCACGATTAATGCGCGAGCCTTGTGAAGGCATGACCCGTTTATTGGCAGGCTAGTGATGTGGCCTACCCATTACCAATGAAAAGCGTAAACTACTCACCTTTGCTCTAGTTGTGTCATTTGATTTTGGGACCATCATTTCCTTATGGCGGATCACTGATGAGCATTCGCTGATTTCAATCCTGTCCAGAAGCTCTGGAACATTACTTTCGGTGTGGAATAGTGTGACACTGCTCCGTCACACCAGTACGTGCTCCGAACTCATATAACCAGCCTTAATCAGCCTGTTGCTGAAAGCCAACGCCCTTCATTTCGCAACATACTGCAGCCTTGGACAATGCACTCGCTATCGTGAAATAGACTTGTGAAGTAGCAACAGTTGAAGAAGACTGCGCCTTCCGATGCGAAGTTTTCGCACAAATTCTCCAGTAGATTGAAAGCTCTGAGGAGCGTCCCGCCGGTTGCGTTCTCTCGCCATTAGTCATACTCGCCGGCCAGATGTGATCAGTTGCCGGCTGGTGTGTCAGGAGAAGCGTGACCGGCACCGGGACCCTCCGCTCATTGCCAGAGGTCACGGGTGCGCGGCAGCTCGCCGCCGCCGCGTGTCCCCGATCCGTGAGTGGCCGGCCCACGTCGTTCTCCGAACTAATATGGCAGGCCTGCCCCGCGGGCGTGTGGCCGTCTGTACAGCCGGGTGGGCGCCGGTGCTGCCAAACTGGTCGTCAGCTCCTGCCGACTGGCGGTCCGCGCTTCACCACTGCGAGAGATGTTGGACAGTGGGCGACATGTGCTGGATATTTTCAGTTCGGGTGCTTAGCTCGAGGAGATAACGCCTGGTTCGTTGCAGAGGTGGAAGGGGCCTTGCGCGCGGCCTCACGCGGTGTTTGACACGGCTGCCGGCTGGACTGCGGTTTATTCGTCGACCACAGAATGTGCCATCATGGGTACTGGGTCAGACAACCGGTGCACGCCGCCTCCGTCCCAATTGAGCCAGGAATTGTTCAAACTTGCGCCTAACGTGCTGTGAGGTCAGACCTGGGACCGGTTCGTTCAATTACACTCGGGAATCGTGTCGTCACGTTTACATAGCTGTACCGGTACCGGTATGCACCAATAGACGATGCTAGGGTATTGGCGTCGGTGACTAAACCGGCTTCAGCCTCTCTCTTGAACTTTGTGTGGCTCATGCCAGTCTGGCCTGAGCTTTGTTCTTCATGAGCAAGTTCTGCACCTTGAACAGGCGGAATCATTCTGATGAATCGGCTCATTTACGCGTCGTTAAATGCATTCACAACGTACAAAGAAAATGGTTTGAAAGAGGAACTTGGCTCGGTGCCTGGAACAAATTTCGAATAAGGGGATCCGATGAACGTCTTATATCAGCCGTAGCAGAATTCGCGTGCTCGTCACTAGCACTGCGCAACTCACTTGGGATACATTTTGAACATCAAATAAATGGGCATATTTCGGCAATCTCACTAAAACAGGCAAGGACAGAATCGGAATATTGGATTCTGGCACGTGGACAGTGTCGAACATGTTCAAACTTTTTTCCATTGGACTATTAAGTGACATGTCAGGTTCCGCACATCCTTATGACGGATGCAGGTCGGGTGTGGTGTATTTCTTATCTCGGATTTCAAATAACTTACACAATTGTAAGCGCTCGGTATTGGATACTGGGCTCATCGATATGCGTGCTGCACAGACTCAGCTTGCAGAGGCAGCATACGCGGGGTCATGCCACCTCCAAGGCTATCCAGGGGCCCTCGGCGCGAAGCTGATCTTACGCAGGCGCCCGCCCGTTGCGCCCGCTGATGCGCATAAACAGGGGGGTGTGCGCTTATGCGCAGTGCGTGTGTGCAAACTGCTCTGGATTGTTTATGTGACAGGCTGCTCACATAAATGTTGCAGAGTTGTGGGTGCCAAGCCCGTTGTTGATGTTGGCCGAACGGCGGCCTTTGAGCTGGCAGCGTCACAAAAGGATCCCAGTTGGTTTTACGTCTACAACGCGGCAACAACTCTAATTTATATGGCACGGTGGACCGCTGCAGGCCAGCGGGAGCAGCTCCAAACAAAACCGCTACATGCTCAAACAGCTTCGAAACATTTGCCGTGTTTCCATGCATCTTATCCTGGAGCCCCAACATTGTACTTAAAGGGAGTGTCCCACTTTGATAATGGGTTTTGAACTGAGATAGCAGTTTTGTAGAGCGTGTTGAGAAACCACTATTGGCATATTTGATTTCACCCCAAACTCTTGGTATAAAATTTCCGCCAGATTAAAAGTTCAGAGTAAAGGGACTTAAAGGGAATGTGGCACCTTGGTCGAATCCTGGAATTTAGTGCAGTTAGGCGTACTTATAGCCGAATATAATGAAACCACTCATGATTTCTCTGAAAAATGTACAATAAGCTCAATATCTCCATTTTTGAAATACTCCTCTAGAAAAAGAAATAAATATCAGCCTGTGGATGATGTCACGATCTGGCAACCACTACCATACTTGAAACGCTTCCAGGGCTTCGATTGGCTGATGCTCATCGTGACGTCAGCATATTTCGTCACACCAGCAGCTCACAACAATGGCCGCCCGGCGAGGGGTTGATGAGGGGGTTGTTGTCAGGTAGGTTTTAGCTTTTTTCTACTGAAATATCGAGTTCCAAGACAGATGATATATGGAGTACCGGGTTTTCCGACTTGCTTTACAACTTGGCTATCTCAGTTAAAATCACGTTATGAAGGTGCCACATTCCCTTTAATGCCTTATTTCAAACCCTGAAGGAATACCTTCCAACTTGGTTGCAGTAATCTAATCGATCGTAAGCTCTAAGCCTCGCCCATTTTCTGAAAATACCACGCTAGCGAGTGAACGAGCATGAAACATGCCTGTCGTCCGAAAACTTCAGGCAAGCAGTCGTCCATTGCAGAGCGTCATTGGGCCGAAATGAGCGTAATGGTGGCAACACACATCAGTTCCTCCCTCCCCCATACTTGTCAAAACAATTATCAATTAAGATTTTTTCCCAAACCCCAACTGGAAATTGTTTCCTAACATCAGGCATAAGCATCATCTTTCCACCACTGAATAAACACGGTCGTCGTAACGTCATCTGTCGTTCAGTTTTTGAACTAGTGCTTAACAAGACCGATAATGGATGGGCGGACCGAGAGTGCGATTACCGTGGCAAGTGAGCAAATATGATACTGATGATGAGAGCCGATGTCCTGAGCGGAAAATCGGTTGCGGGTACTGCGATTATTTCACTATGTATTTGAATAGCCCCTGCATGCGATTTTTGCCATGCGGAACGCTGTGAATGGGCCTTTACAGCGAGTCTATGATGAAGGTCGGGGATTTCAATGATTATTACAAGTGTTATTTTGATGACGTCACATACTTTTAGAAAGAGGAGTATTTCTATTTAAGCGTATGAAAGCGGGGAAAAATATTTTTTCCTGATTTTCAAGCCTCTCTTGTTCTTAAATAATTATTTTAGAATTTCGACGAGGTGTCCCTTTAACGTGTTCCCAAAGGTTTGACTTAACACTTTAGAGAGAATGTGTGTTAATTGTTCAATATAAGTAGAGTATTCCCTTTGACTGGTACGGGGAAGCGCTTCTGACGCGGTGCTCGAGTTCCTCCGAGGTCCCCTCACGGCACGTAGCATCGGCTCCAGGGGCCGCTGTTGCATACGAGACGCGTTTCTCTGCAGACGAAATGGCTGCCATGCTGGCTACCTAGTATCTCAAAGGGTGTTGCATATTCATGAAGTCTTAGCCTCGCGTTTGCAGCTGATGATCAGCCCCGCGGGAGTTAAAATTGCCGCCCGCCCACGGCACCTTCAAGAGCGGTAAATCATCGGCCAGTGAGACACCCTGGATACATGATCAGTTTCAGCACACTATATTTACGTATCGACCGCGGGAACGGACTTATCGACTCATGCAACCGGGAGGCTGCCGTCGAGACTCACGGAGTTGATAGTCCGTCGCCGGGGACGGTGCTTAACTGAGCGTACTGAAACCGCTCATGTATCCGGGGTGGCTGGGGCCGTTGGAAATTTAGGCGTTTGTGGGATGGTTCTGCCGCCGGATGATATTTCTTGACAACATGCCCTTAATGGTGGGATAACACATTTTATGTGATATGATTTGTTGGGTTTGCATATTTGCGTCCGGCTTCTTTAGCCGCTCTTAGTTTTTGTTCGTGGCATACCGCCATTTGCTAACGAGCGGTTGTCTAGTTGGCATGTTTGACTCATTTGTCGATGCTGCACGGGTAAGCATAAGCCGTTCGTCATTTATATTTGTAATCTTGGCTCAGCACCCTTTGTTCAATCCTCCGCCCTGCACGAAGTATTCCGTCTCGGCATATTTGCGCTGCGTTGATGCGTAGGAAGTTGATTAATTTCGGCATGTGTGGGAGCGACATTGCTGTGAAGTTGAATGGAGTGTTTCAAATCTCGTTTTGTTGGCTACTTAATCAGGCAATTGATGGTCTGTGTATGTCCTTGAGCCTAGACACTATCCATTTAGACGACAGTCCTTAGTTTGTTAGGTTTTCTAAGCAGCAGACAGTTGTCAAAAGTGGCTCATGGGCACTCCCCTATTTTTAGCCTCCGCAGCAGCGGTGTCATCCAGCTTATGTGTATCAATGTAAAAAACCAAATAGCTCCCCAAGCCTTATTAAGACTGCCTGCCTCGGGGCGCCTGCAATAATCCTGACTGCTCACGATAATGATGCTAGATAGCAGTGAGCGTGTCCGTTTCAGGCACCGGTGCTGAGAACCAGGCCGTCTGACGGCCTCGTTCGCCGAACAGCGGGGTTCCCTGCGTGCGTGCTGCACTCAGCTCTTTCCAGGGAGTATGCCGTTGTAACCGGGCTGTGCGACGCCGGTCCTGGAATCTGGTAGTCCCCGGCGTCACCCGAGAAACATGAGCACTGCCTGGCGAGGTATACGCTGATTCAAAACCACGAAAGCTTTTTTGTCTTACCCACGCGGATCCGGTTGACGTGTCCGCTCCGTTGGATGGGCTGTTGGTTTGTGCGATGAAAAAGTACACCGGTGAACTCCATGTCCGCCCTCACCAGGGCTGCTGGATTCCTAACCTCTCTGGGTTGTACTAACCTAAATGAAGAATCATATGGTTCTTACCACAAGTCTCTAACCACTATTTGTTAACTTACTTCTTGAAAAGGAAAATTAAAAGAAATAACATGCAGAATAAATGTAATAACGAGAAGCATAGGCAAGTTTAAAAATATATCACCTGATCCGTGCGTTTTCTTCGTTAATCGCCGAGTGCTCTACTTGCTGCTCTTGGCCGGGGCTGCGGGGTGGACCGTCATCACTGAATCGACTCCCGGTTAGAAATGTCCCAAATCAATTATTTTAAGCTGATCGTGGTGTTGAAAAGGAGAGTGTCATTGACCAATAGGGATCTAGAATTTTTAGCTGTAGGAACTTTCTAGCATAATGCGTAACCCAGAATCGATGTCGGTATGGATACTGAGTAGACCTCAACACCAGACTTTTTGTAGTTTATGCCTCCATAGAAAATAGCCAAGTTCCCAAACTTAGGTTGAAAATATTTTGCAGGAAATTGTATCCATACTTATTGAAAAAGGACACCTGAAGTGTCTTTTAGTTATAACTATTACCCAGAGACAATTCCAGAATCAGCAGCTGGCTCCATCGCTCTCGGTGTAATCTTACCAGTTTTTATTCCATGTCTCAACGCCCAAAATGGAAGCGCCTTCATGAGTCAACATCACTGAAGGGGACCATCATCTTCATAATGGGATTTAAAGTGCGACAGCTGTGTGATGGAGCATGCCGAAAAAACCTCTTAATCGATATTTCATTTGTCCCGGAAATTAACGTTCTCGAAGAAGGAAATGTAAAAACTACCCCACCCTCTCCTCCGGGTCACACCGTATGGGGCAACCTTGGAAAAGTGACGTAATGCCCAAGCTCCGCTGCCCCGAAAAATTGCATTGCTGGGACCTCTTTAAAACCTACGTCCTGGACGGGGCTTTTGTACTCGCAAATGTGAATGCATATAACTATGTTCATTGCCTAGGTTAAAACTTGAAATATGTTTAATATATCAAGGAAAAACAGAAATTGATAAGTGTTTCTTTGGGTCCTATTATTAGCTTATTTTAGCTAAAACGCTTCATTTGTTACTCGTATTCATTTGTGGCGCAAATCAAGAAGTTAAACGTAAAATAAGGCGTTACCAGGTAATGGCGATACGTAAATATGCATACTTTTGACCTCACTGCTGCGGCGCGCACTCCCCAGTGTACCGCTATTTCCTCGGTAGGAGGCGGCCACGGAAAAGGCTGCCATAGGTCAGCCTTGATCCAGGGGCCTTCCACAGCCAAGCGTGGCGCCTATTGCCAGCTGCGCCACGGAGCCATACTTTTGACCTCTATCAAAATAATTTTAAGTAGTACGAAATTTTGAACTTTTTAGTCATTTCTTTAATAAGGCTACATTCATTATGTTAAAAAATGCACATGCAACAGTCTGCATTCCATTCAATGGAGAAAGTTCGAATGGACACCCATGTTTATTTATTTATTTATTTATTTATTCAAAATAATCGCCAACAGATAAAATCCACTCACAGGCGAAGTCAAAGAATTAAAAAGGACTATCTAAATCACAAGATTCGAGACAGTGTACTTCCTAAGAACGGTAAAAGTTAAAATATATAAATATAAAAAACACAGAAACATAAAAAGAGATGAGAGCTAATAGTGCAGTTCGTACCGAGCATTTACAAATCTCACCACACATGTCTTGAAAATATTAAAATAATCACAAAAGAAGTAGGCTCCGGAAGCGGCTAAAAATGTGTTCATGCCTCTCGGTACCCTACAGAAAATCCCCCCGTTGACAGTGCTGACACGGCCGCGGCGCTCAGCGAAGAGTCGAAAGGAGCGAGTGAGCCGGGATGGGATATGCAAGGGGAAACAATTTAGCAGGTCGATGGAGTTAATCCTGCCTGAAAAGATACTTTTTAGGAAATGAGTAAATGAAAATGTTTCCTCCTCTTGTATTTCAGTTAACAAAAATCGTGAGCAAGTCGTATTACAGATGTTGTATGCACCTCCAGTGAAGCCATGAAATTATAAATATGTTTATGGTTAGAAGTGTCCGCCTTGATTTTCACTGACCATTAAATTGTGTAACCGATAACCGTGTAGGTATTTGCTAAAGGAAGGCACTCAATTTCTAAGACTGCTTAAAAAATAGCTGCTGTAAAAAGTTTTCACTGGTGTGTAATGCGTTTTGACGGTCGGCAAACGAGTTAAGTCCCGGGCATAAGCGTTGCCACCGGCCAAAAAGCGGTGGGGCCGGCCGATACAGATACATATACAGATTTATTCGAATAGGGTTCACGGCAGGCATGGCTTTTCACCCATTCACGTCAGCTATAAAAATGTAAAGAAATTGTTTAAAATCGGCAGACACACGCACGCAACCACTCATAAGGTCTGCAGTGTTAACCCTTTGTTCCCAGTGGTCGAGATCTCGACCACAAAAAGACCAGGGCTAAGCTCGCCACAGATTTCCAAATTCGGCAGAGTTCTCCAAACTCCGTTGTCAGACGAAAGATGGACCAGGCTATCATCACAGCTGCAAAGTTTTGTTCTGTCGTGTTTAGGGGAGTGGGGGCATATCAAAGCTGGACATATCTAACGACAGCCTTTGTGGAAATGGCTACATTTGTTTCTCTCGGCTATCAAAAAAAATCATAATTATTGATTCATTTTTACTGATGTGGTGGCCAGAGAGTCAGGCAGAACAACAGTATTCATTGTTTTGCTAGGGCTTCAATTTATCGCGACTTAGAAACGAAACAGTTTTGGTGGTCGAGTATTCGACCACTAGGAGGATATCCATCAACTAGGTTCAGTCATAATTTGGTCTGGACATTTGGCAAATTTAGAGCCAAATGTGAGCAGGTATTACAAAAACAGCCCGGTTTTGAACATTTTGACATATGCAAACGTAGGGGGGTAAAAGCGACAGTCAGTGGTGGATACAAGGGGGCTAGGGGGCTAAACCCCTCTCGAAATTTCAGAGTACCTATGGTAAATACATAGCCAGGGGCCGATAAGAGGCACTAGTAGGAGAGGTTCAAAACCCCAAGCCCCTCCAGAAATGAAATCCTGGACCGCCACTGGAGGCAGGTGATACGTCTCTCCTCCGTCGAATTTCCGCCCACCTGAAATGTCATCGGCGCACTTATGAAAATTCGCTTTCCACCCCAACCCTCTTCCTAGGACAGGAGTACATGCTCCTCTGCGATAATATTTGGGCCGTGATGACACCTCTCCTTCCTAGGTTCAGGGGCGTCGCCACGGATATGTCCCGAGGGGAACGAACTACGATTTTACTACGATCGGGGAGAGGGAGGGCCGGGAAACGAACCCAAAACTCAAAGCTGTCTCGAAGGGCATTAGAGGCTGCAAACCA
The DNA here is from genome assembly GCA_034440635.1 of Lepas anatifera. NCBI lineage: Eukaryota > Metazoa > Arthropoda > Thecostraca > Lepadidae > Lepas > Lepas anatifera. The sequence goes on along the minus strand of JAOTON010001906.1, from coordinate 606,486 downwards.
AGACTGCGTAAGCCCGCGCTTACAAAGGGCAAATAATGTAAAAATATGACTCGAGGCCCACAACTTGGGGCATGTCCCTTCCTGGCTTCCAATCTGAGGAGAGCCGTCCCCTCCCCCGGCAATCATCAAGTCTGCGATGTGGAAGAACCGCTTTGAGTCGTACATGCAATTCCTGCACTTCCAGGACAACACAAAGCTAGACATGAGTGACCGCTACTCCAAGCTATGTCCTCGGGCTGATCGCATCCATAAGAAATTGCGGGAACACTTCATCCAACAACATCACCCTACCTGTAAGATTCGGGTACGAAGTTTTCTGCTTGAACCAGGTCAATGGATGCATTGTGGCGTTTGATCTCTACCACAACGTATCGATTATCTCATCTGCTCTACTGCTTTCGGTTAAGGTTCGGGCGCCTCTGTTGACCGATACTCAAAACAGGACCAAGGGTGAACCCAACGGCAAATGCTAAATTATGTTAAAAATGACGAGACAATGGGAGGCACAGATCAGCAGGATCAGCATGTCAACAGCTACCGCGCTTCAGTCAGAGGAAAGAAGTGATGTTTTCCGACATGGGGGAAGTTGAAGGTCAGGACCCCCTCCTCAACAGGCTGGTACATATATCGTTTACAGCAGTCATGATGAGTTAGGTACTGTGTGATTTGCGAAGCTTCCTATTCCTTCTACGTGTGCTCGTGACTTAGGCTGAAAAACCATATATTATGGATACCTCAATTACGTCTCCTCTACTCTACTCCTCGATTTCGGGTTTCTCATAGGTTTTGTACCCTACCCCTTCCCCCATAGGTTTGTATTGTTGTGCCAGCGTTAACCCATCCAGGAACCCCTGAGTCGAGAAGAGATCTCCAGCCTTGGTTTCTGATCTTTGTGGTGGTAGTTTCCAATGAACCTCTACCTGGGTCAGGTTACAGAGGCACCCAAGGGTGCAGGTAGACCTGCCACGAGCAAGCCTGGGGGACACAGAGTGCGCTTTTTGCACCAATTGGAATACAGATTTGGCTCTGCGATCCCGATTTTGTGTGTTTAGTCCATAGTGGATGGAAGTTGCTGCGATATTTATTTCCAAAGTTGAAAATTTGGCCCGTTCCAAAGCATACTGGTCCTACCCTGTTTTAAATTGAGTAGCTGACAGGTGCAAATCAAGCATGGTCAGTCCTGTCGTCAGCACGACAGCACATTTTAGGATACTCGCCATTTATTTAAGGCTCAATTATAAACTAAACCGTATCTGTATGCTTGTGGAATTATTTCAGTACCGTTAGAAGACCAGCACATGCAATCAATGGCATGTGGGCATAAAAGTTAATTGACGGATATCCTCCTAGTGTCGAGATCTCGACCACCTCAAAATCCAAATTTGGGATGGAAGGGGGTCGGAGGTTAAAATGGGGATGGCACTGTTAATGACTGACCCAAGCAAATATTTCTGTAAAAGGAACTCGAAATCCTAGCAAAAATTAATTCAGGAACGAAAGGGTTAAGAAGCTTAACAATTTAAAAGCAAAAAGCCAGTTGACAAAACTAGGCCGATAAAATAACCCTAAAACAAGAAAATGTAAAAAAGCTTAAACAGAACCTAAAAATTGTCTTCCCTTCAACCGGCCACAATCTCTGATTAAAAATATCTGGTAACATATCCTTGAGCTTGCCGTAAACTGCTGTGAACCGGGCCCCAGTCTCGTTCTGTTCTGTTATCGTTCTGTTGAGCAGGGAATACACCTCTGAAGCACAGCCGCCTCCTAGCAGCCTCAGTGCGGATCCGTAGCAAGGATCCACTGACCCGCATGCCTCGTGTTGTGCTGATGCACCAGGTTTACCCGGTGTCCGATCGTTTCTTTCACATATTGTGGCTGACCAGACACTGAAATTAGAAATTATCTTGATGACGCACATGGTATGGTAGTTAATCGTCTCGTCTGCTGTTGGCCATCATAGCTGTCTGACTGCATCTGATACATGCCCGTAACGTCACCTTCCAGAGACAACATGTGCACAAACATTGATCACCTTTTGCACACAATGCTTTTGAGTCACGCCACATGAACCATACAGAGACATACAGTACCGCAGTATCGAAATAACAATAATAATAATATTGCTTCTACAATGGTCTTCAATACGGCTTTGGGTATTGCGCCTGTCTTACCGGCCAGTCTTCAACCGGCTACTGACAACAATTGTTCCACTCAAAGAGCAGAAACTCCTCGGGTTTGGGCTCACTTTTGCCTTCCGCACTGGTTGGTTTCAATATTTTCCTGTTTCCCAATTTGTCAGTAATACATGGAAACCATAAGGAATTGTCGGGATTACATACAAATGATTTTTAATTGAAATTGGAGGGCAGTCCCTATGCCCCTATTCGGACACATTTCCCTCGTGGACATTGCCCTGTCGTCTGGACAAGGCCTCTTCGCATCTGCTGTCAGAACGTTTCAAGGGAATGGACCACTTTGTCGAAATCACTAACAGCACTATTTATTGACAGGATAGGTTTAAAACCAAGAAACCACGTTTTGTTTCCATCTGCAATCGCTCGAAACAAAAATGCCACCTATTCTCTTACTTCCCGGAGTTTACCTCAGCATCTGGTGTCAGTACGAATCTCAGCAGAACTGGATGTTTTTGGCATGTAACGTTGCAAAAGCGTTGCCATTTGCTAACATTTATCTTGGCATGCGTTGCCAGATGGAAAGTGTTTCCTTCATGGCTTGAAAGCGGGACGTAACGCCGTTTATCTTGAAGTTTAAATTTGGGCGGAAATATAAGACAGAGCGTTTTCGGTGGAATTAGATATGTCAGTCGTGGTTTCTCGACACGCCCTGCAAAACTTCTACTTCACTTTGAAACCCATCATAAAAGTGGGACACTTCTCTTCAGACTGGCTTTTGGAGGTGGCTGGTGAAACCATACAAGTTTCACTCCTGAGAAAATACAGATTAAATCGCATCGCCTGGTTTGTCCGGAGCCGTGCCGTGTGTTCATAGTTTATTGGCCCAAGGCGCAGGGCAAAGACTGTGCATTGCGGTCGTTGTTAAATATGAATAGTTTGAATATATGTTAAAAATGTGCAGGTGTGGACTTGTCCAATGTACTGGTGATACGGGTTCGCTAATTCGTGCACCACGACCTGTCGCTGTAGTACTGTCTATAAATCGGTGAGTTTCCCCCTCTCACAATCTCTAGGTTCGTTTAATTAGCATGAATTTCAAAAGCTTTATCTGCATTCCCTATCAGTACCGGTATCAGCAATGTGTACGCCCCTGTAGCATCAGCCCGGCTCAGACGCCGTTTTGCGCAGGTGGAGGATGGTGCGGCAGCGGTAGTACCTGTCCTGCCTCAGGCATCGCTCCTGCTCAGCCATCCCAAGCTGGGCAGACTGAGCAACATCGTGGAGGAACACTTCCGAACGTTCACAGAGAGGGGAGAGAACACACGCGTCATGGTGTTTTCTCAGGTAAGCAGCCAGTGCTTGGGGATGATCTAGATGTGTGTCGAGTGGGAGGGAACACCCCCCGGCACTGGTGGATTTAGGAGATGTCAAAATGTTTCTTTAATAAATTGTGTGCAAGTTATTGCAAGTGCGGGTTCTGGGGTGGAAATCTTACTGAAGTCATCAATGTAGTTGTCTCGAAAGCTCCGATACTACCATCCGAACGAGCAATTCCCCCAATGAGGGGATAATGTGAAAGCCAAGGTCTAACGTCTCACCAAGCACATGGACGGTCGCCACGCTCAGGTCACTCTCACCAAGTCAGATGCCAGCCGACCTACGTTGGGCAAATATTGAACGCCAAAGCGTCTCGGGGAACTGATCCCAAGTTTTTACCGGTGCACTGCCACTGCACGGTGCTCTGAGCGAGCCGAGGTCCAACGCTCTACCAGCCGAGCTACCGTTTCCTTAATAGGCTGAAAATGGATCATGTCCGTCTGGGTAAAATCGAGTATAATCTATAAAGTGGGAGATTGGAGAGTTTCAAACGAAAAGCTCTTCAGATCCGATAAAATCGAAATTATGCAGAACGCGCAGAAAGCATGAATTTCACTACTCGGTGCGGGAATTTTCACGTCCCACTGGTTAACATTTTTCCACCTTATGAATGTGTGCGTCCCCTCCCCCACCAGCTCTCGCCAGAATTTCGGCCCAGCGGACCGCCCCTTGACCCGCCGGTGACCCGCCTAGGTGACCCATTGCGTCTGCCGCTGCGGTTCACCGAGTGCGTTTGTATCGTCTGATCGTCCAGTGTCGCTGTTCCCCTTCCCTTCTGGTTCGTCAGTTGGTATCTCTCTCAGTTCCACTTTCCGCCCTTGCTCCTTTCTCTTCCTGTCTCTAAGGGGTTTTATTCTGCAGTCTTGCTTGCTGATGACAGCTTAAAGGGAATGTGGCACCTTGGTCGAATCCTGGAATTTAGTGTAATTAGGCGTACTTTTAGTAAAAAATAATGAAACCACTCATGATTTCTCTGAAAAATGTACAATAAGCTCAATATTTGGTTTTTAAAAATGCTCCTCTAGAAAAAGAAATAAATATCAGACTGTGGATGATGTCACGATCTGGCAACCACTGCCATACTTCAAACGCTTCAAGGGCTTCGATTGGCTGATTCTCATCGTGACGTCAGCATACGTCGTCACACCAGTAGCTCACAACAATGGCCGCCGGCGACGGGGGCTGAGGGGGTTGGTGTCAGGTAGGTTTTAGCTTTTTTCTACGGAAATATCGAGTTCCAAGACAAATGAAATATGGAGTACCGGGTTTTCCGACCTGCTTTACAACTTGGCTATCTCAGTTAAAATCACGTTGTGAAAGTGCCACATTCCCTTTAATAGTTTGTTTAATTTGTTAAGAGCCAGTTGATATGGTTTGGAGTTCATCTTTGGCGACAGTGGTAACAAGACCACTTGCGGATGACGCAGATGACAGTTAGATAGCGTTGGTGCCCGCGCCAGCCAGTTTGTAGATGTTTTACCTATGTCGCCCTAATATGGCTATCTTTTAAGGAAAGAGGAGACTGGTCACAGGTGTCACGAGTGTTTGGAGGTTGGTTCTGAAAGGGAATGTGGCACCTTGGTCGAATCCTGGAATCTAGTGTAATTAGGGGTAATTTTAGCCGAAAATCGTGGAACCGTCCATGATTTCTCTGAAAAAACATGTACAATAAGCTCAATATTTTTATTTTTAAAATACGCCTCTAGGAAAAATATTATCTGTCTGTGGATGATGTCATGATCTGGCAACCACTACCATATTCAATGCGCTTTAAGGGCTTCGATTGGCTGATACTCACCGTGACGTCAGCATATGTTGTCACACCAACGGCCATGACTACTGTGGCCTGCTGCTAAGGGTACATGAGAGGTACATTTCAGGCAGATTTTAGCTTTTTTCTACAGAAATCTCGAGTTCCAAGACAAATGATATATTGAGTACCGGGTTTTCCAACTTGCTTTACAACTTGGCTATCTCAGTTAAGATCACGTTATGAAGGTGCCACATCCCTTTAAGAGAACATCGTTATATTTATTTGTTGATTGTGAAATCCGCCAAGCCCGCCGAGGGGTAGCTTAGAGGGATGTTTTGGTTTACTATCTGGTTTTGAAGCAGGGTTTTCCCCAATCTAAGCATGTTTTCTCTAGACAGTTTTCCCATTATCAATGCATAGACGAATCCAGAGATCATGGGAGCGCGCTCTGTCCCCTTCCCTCCCTCCGATCGAGACTCGCCCCCCCCCTTAAAACGGCCCCGGCACCCTCCATCGCTTCCCATTACCCCAGGATGCGAGTATCGGCGCCTCAGTGATAAGAGTTGCCACTCCCTCCTTGATAGGCTGCGCCGTTCAAAAACAGTGCGGGATGCCCCCGATCGGAAATCCTAGATCCGTCTATGGAGCGACGGTGGTGATTATTCAGTGCACGGTTCAACCTTTTAGAAGCTTTGAAAAAAAACATGCATGTCGACTAGGGGCGGACGCAGACCCGAGTTGTAGGGGGGGGCAAACCGATGTCTGCCTCTCCTCGGGGGGGGGTGGGATGTGCAATTTGGGTGCTCGACGGACGTAGTATAAGCTACCTCTCCAAGTACATGATGGCTCTCCGGGGTGGGGAGGGGGGGTGGGAGCGAATATTTTTTTGCTTTAAAGACCTAGTTTAAACACCATTTTTTTAAACAAAATTCCGGTGTTTGGGGGACCAAAATATAGTTTGGCCCCGCCGGAATGCCCCCCCGCGTCCGCCAAAGCCGTTGACTGTATATTTCTGCGCTGTGGGTGACGGCGGTGTTGGCACTACTCACTGTCCGGTTTTTCTATGTTTTTTTTATAAATAAAACCTACCCCGGAGTTGTTGCACTTTATTGCCAACGTGCTCAAAGGTAAAGAATGTATTAACAATAATGCATCCTAAACTTATTGGTAAAAAACATGCTAACATGCATGCTAAGGTGTTCCTTTGGTGTCACTTCAAACTAGTAATGTTGGGTTTTTACGAATGAGGGATAAAACAACTCTAAGTTTTGTCGTTCTGCGTTTTTTTCCTTCTCTCGTTTCGCATTATTCAGCGAAATCCGGCAGGGAGCGGTGAATTTCTCCCCCCTGCACCGGGGCGCGCGTTAAAGGGAACGTGGCACCTTGGTCGAATACTGGAATTTAGTGTAATTAGGGGTACTTTTAGCCCAAAATCATGGAACCGTCCATAAGACCATATGACCATATGGCCATATGACCCTGGCAGTTGGTGCGTCGATAAGCCCTCCATGGAACCGTCCATGATTTCTCTGAAAATGTACAATAAACTCAATATTTTGATTTTTAAAATGCGCCTCTAGGGGAAAAATAAATATCTGCCTGTGGATTATGTCATGATCTGGCAACCACTACCATATTCAATAGGCTTCAAGGGCTTCGATTGGCTGATACTGACCGTGACGTCAGCATATGTCGTCACACCAACAACTGACAACTGTGGCCTGCTGCTTAGGGTACATGAGGGGTACATTTCAGGTAGGTTTTAGCTTTTATGTACGGAAACTTCGAGTTTCAAGACGAATGATATATTGAGTACTGGATTTTCCGGAATGCTTTACAACTTGGCTATCTCAGTTAAAATCACGTTATAAAGGTGCCACATTCCCTTTAAGGGAATATGAGCTTCCCCACCGGATGCGAACCAATGCTGAAGAGCAATGATAAGTTTCAACTCACTTGTAGTACGACAACCTACATGCATGTTCGATGAAAATAGACTAGAAACAAGCACGAATATAGATGTCTCAAAGATATATTTTGAGCACAAAAGAAGACCGATAAAACTCACAAAACCACTATCCATGTTTTTTAACCAAAAACCTGGGTTTTTCCAACCTTGGGTGGACGAAATGGCGTAACCACGTTTTTCCAAAACTGTCACTGGGGAACTGAAGTCGGGCACGTATGCCCACTACAAGCTCTTTAGGTAAGGTGTGATGCGCCCTGGTTGGTTGAATGGCTTGATTGCCAAACATCCTTGTATGAGACAACTCTTATCTTTACCTGAGATAAGGCCGTGCCTTGGGATATTCAGCCCTTCTGGATATTCGTGGAACAAGAAAGTAACTTTCAGAAAGAATAATTGTATTTGTGATATTTGTGTACATTGCCAGTGTTAAACTCCACTAGTTTTGAAGAGGACAGTAAGCGACACGTATATGTCATATACGTATTCAGTGCCTTCAAGGTTCTGGCGTTCGTTATTTCTATTTCTTCTATTACTTTTATTTTATTTTATTTTACCTGAAAATATTTTTCAGCACCCAGGTAATGCGATCAACATCAGTCAGCATGTTTCTCCAAATTAAAGTAATGACATCATCATCATCATCACACATGAAACGCTCCGCTGCACGCCGTTGTCAACCGTGGGAGCAGCTCACGGCAGAACTCTCGCCAACTGCACGCTCGCCACGCCCAGTCCCGGCGCGTGAGCAGCGCCTCTGGCGGCCGGTTTCGGGTGCTGCCGGGCTGACGCCGCGTCGTGACGGGAGAGCCATGAATCGGCGGCCTGCAACAAAGACTGAGCCCACGCCGTGCATGGTGCGAATGGGCGGTCATTGACCCCGGCAGCCGGCCGTGAGCCAGTGTGCAGGGGCGGGAACGAAACGTTCAATGGTTTGCGTCAGCACAGTCATGAAAGGGTTTATCGTAGTTGGCGGGGATGCATCTTGGTTGCTGGATAATGCTTGTGATTTTATTGTATCATGTATGTATTGAGAATGCCCTGGGTTCGAGTTGCTCGTCTCGCCACGTGCGCGCGGCCTCCAATTAGATGAGAGTGGGCGAGGCACTCGGTCTTGAGCAGGGGCGGATTCAGGAGAGGGAAAATAGTACTCCGCTTAAACATTTCATTACTTCAGAAATACAGTTTTCACGATGCTGTCCTGTTCTCCCTCCCAAACCACCACCAGTCCAGCTCTGGCACTGGGCTTTATCAGCCGATGCGTGATCTAAACTCAGACGAAGATGCTGGGCTGCCTCATACGTGATAAATAACCCCACCTGCATGTCACGTCATTGGCGTATCCAGGAGGGGGAAGGAATTTGTCCCCTCAAACCCCGATCTTCGCTGTTTTTTCGATTTTTGTGAAAACCCATGTGTTTTTCACAATCTTGGACCTTGTTATGCCCCCAAAAGCATTGGTCTGGCTCCGGCACTGTATGATGTGTCACGTTCCCGTGCGTCCCGGCAGCAGAGGCTCTGCTTATAAATCAGCCTATGCTATCTCTGCACGCTGACATGGCATGAATCTGCCCACTGGCGGAGTCAGGCGGGAGGGGAGGGGGGAGGGGCAGCAGATGCACTTACTTACATCCACACTGACCTGCTGAGCCTTCCCAGTCACTACGCTGACAACGTGCTCCCCTGACAGAGTGATGTGTCTGGGTCGGCTTGTGAATCTGATGGTATTGGCTTTGGGTCAGTTCTCGCTGCAGGGGTACATACGTGTAGTTTGTACTATGTAAGTGCATGGTGGCGTTACTCGTCCGATGCTGGCAGGACTGTTGCCAAGACTGTCTTTGCACAATGTCACGAGGCAAATCTACGTTTATTTTTATGGCGGGAGCGAGTGACCATTCAAGCATGTACCAAAATTGTATACGTTCTCAAGTATTCCCGTTGACATGGATAAATTATGAACAGTTTATTTTTTGCTCAGCCATGTGCCTCATCGCTAAGCGGAAGTAACCTCTCCTGAAGTGTTCAGACTAATATTTAAAAGTACATAAGCACCTTCCATTATTCGAAAGTAAGGTGGCGATCGAAATTTGTTCATGTCTTACAGCTGTCGTATTTATCGTTACTGATGCATCTCATTTCTGGCTTTGTTTGTTCTGTTGTAAGCGTGAATATTTCGTTCGTCGCAAAATAGGTATCCTGTTACTTTGCTGAATTTCCAGAGACGTAAATTATCGCACGTAAACTTCATTGTTCCATAATTGCTTATTTGTTTCACGGACTAATTCAAGCTCCCAATAACTTTTTTGGGTCTTTTGATCGTTTTTTTCATTTATGTTCTGCTCGCACCTCATACAGATCCATTCCAAGCTTCGAAAGTTCTCACTAATATGATATATCCAGTGGAAATAATGACTTGTCGCTGCTTTGGTCGGCTCATATCAGGGTTTTGGCTGCATTGAACAAAATTTTGCCACGTTTACTGCATAGTGGACGTATTCGTGTTAAATGGACTCTTTGGTCCCGAATTGGAATGAGGGAACCTCGAGCCGCTCAAGGTACCGATCTTAACTTGTCGGCTTCATTTGAAAAGTCAAGATTGGAGCAACGGGGAGTGACGCCCGCGGGGCCCAGTCAGTTTTGGGGGTACAGATGCGGCTCGCTGCGGTCTCGTCTCCTCTGGCTCTCCGGGTTCCTCCCGCTGCCTTTTCCGGCAATGTTTGGTAAGAGGCTGTTCGCATACGACGTCAGAAAAATTGGAGTGTGTTCGGATCCCTCCCCTCTATTGTCAGAAATTGTAAGAAGATGGCTGACCCCTCCCCTTTGTCAGCAATCGTCAGAAATTGGCAGACCCCCTTCCCCCTCTCGACAGCAACGGTGGTCGACATGAACAATAGGCTCCATAAAACAATCGCCCACTTCACTACAAAAAAAGAACACTATATGAAAAGGGATGGCAGACAATCGCAGTAAATAACATAAATGCTGCCTTGAAAATAATGCAAAAGCGCATGAAGAAACCACGAAGATATCCTCCTCTTCAGGCGTATGGGTCCTTGTTTTGTTTAGAAAATAATACAGCAACCAGCTGCAGTCGCTTTGTGGTTTAACATTGTATAAAAGTACTTAGCTAGCATAATTTCTAACATTTTCTTGGTATATCAAACTAAAACTGACACCATGCCATAGTTCTAAACCGGTGGGAGTAGCTCTCCGCCCAACAATAAACAGCTTTGCCGGTGTTACTTGTCGGAAGCTTGCGGAGTCAACAGAAAAAGCCTGACTGAATGGTTTGAAGCAACAAGGGTGGAAAACGTACGGAAAACGTATAAGAGGCTGAACGGTGAGTTTGTAGCGACAAACATTTTCGTCCTTACGTGCAATAGCAAGGAGCTGCCCCAGAAAACCCGTTTAGGCTGGGTTTCCGTGCGTGTTCGTAAGTATGTGCCGGACCCCACGCGATGCCACCGATGTCAACGGCCATGTGGTCAAGACAAGGGCACCCAAGCGGAAACCCTCTAGGGAGTTATTTCGGCATTGTGCGCTGCATCTTCATGTGATCCTTCCAGGGAGTGTGCTGGGAGTGAGAATGGCGGGGAGCCGTCCGTTTCAGACCCTGGTACTGCTTCACAAACAGCAGAGAGACAAGCCAAACCCCATAGGCGTGAATTCGAATGCTCTGCTTCAGTGGTACCAAAAGGGTGCAGCTCTCCAGAGGACCGCAATGCAGCACTCTCGCCAACAACATTGGACAGAGACGCAACGCTGATGCCACCGCCTTCCCTGAACCACAACCACCGATCCAGATACCGCGTCCGACAATAAGCGACAGGTCCGCCCAGCACAGAGTGGCGTGAAAGGGAGGCGAAGGCGTGGCTCCCCTTGTTCAAGTTCAGATAACCCCCAGCACGGTGCGAAAAACATCTTGAATAATATTTCCTCTTTCGCGATTCAAAGGGAAATAAAATATGGGTTTCAAGGGTGCAAAAAGAGCTTCCTATTAAGATGAAACAAGCGGGCTCCTTAGAAAGTTTCGGAGAGGTTAAAAATATCTGCAGGATGTGCCCCGCCCTACTGCTGGTAGCGATATAGCATAGACGCTGCAGCGCCCTAAAACCACAAGCTGCTGCTGGTAGTGCTGGGAGGCATTCCGAGCCGAGTGTCCGGATGATATACATGAACAGGAACACACATTTCGTTCGCCGCTCTCCGCCCAAGGGTTTTGGATAACCCGAATTGATAGAGAGACCACCGCAAGCGTGGGATACATGCACAGCTTGTTGCGTGTTAGAAATGTATGATGGTAGGAGCTCGAAAACTTAGTTATGTGCTCAGTACCGTCAGTTCTATAGTTGCAGTTTGAGTTAAATAGTATGATATATGTACTTGCCTTGTTTCTTTATTTCTTCCTTAAGTATGACTTACAGACAACATGGTTGGATTCCAACGTATTGGCCTGTTCCGTGTGTGGTGCCGGGCCTGGTCCGTGTGTGAAGTGTTGGCCTGTTCCGTACTTGTAGTGTCGGGCCTGTTCCATGTCTGTGGTGCCGGGCCTGTTCTGTGTTTACAGTACAAAGACAAAGACAAAGACAAAGACTTTATTCAGAGTCATGCACTGTTCCGCATGGCTGTGGTGCCGGGCCTGGTCCGTGTAGTAAAGGGGTGGTAAAATGGAAGCACATACACACGCTATTAAAACCATGACTGTGGTGCCGGGCCTGATTCCGTGTGTGAAGTGTTGGCCTGTTCCGTACTTTAGTGTCGGGCCTGTTCCATGTCTGTGGTGCCGGGCCTGTTCCGTGTTTACAGTACCGGGTCCGTTCCGTGTGTATAGTGCCGGGCCTATTCTAGGTGTATTGTGCCGGGCCTATCCCGTGCTTGTAGTGTCGGTCTGTTGCGTGTGTGAGGTGCCGGTCTGTTGCGTGCGTATAGTGCCGGGCCTGTCCCGTTTACGTAGTGTCCGGTCCGTTCTGTGTATATTGTGCCGGGCTTGTCCCGTGTGTGAAATGCTGGTCTGTTGCGTGTGTATAGTGCCGGTCTGTTGCGTGTGTTAGGTGCCGGTCTGTTGCGTGTGTTAGGTGCCGGTCTGTTGCGTGTGTTAGGTGCCGGTCTGTTGCGTGTGTATAGTGTCGGTCTGTTGCGTGTGTGAGGTGCCGGTCTGTTGCGTGCGTATAGTGCCGGGCCTATTCCATGTGTATTGTGCCGGGCCTATCCCGCGCTTGTAGTGTCGGTCTGTCCCGTGTGTGAGGTGCCGGTCTGTTGCGTGCGTATAGTGCCGGGCCTGTCCCGTTTATGTAGTGCCCGGTCCGTTCTGTGTATATGGTACGGGCTTGTCCCGTGTGTGAAATGCTGGTCTGTTGAGGTGTGTATATAGTGTTGGGCCTATTCCATGTGTAAAATTCCGGGCCTGCCCCGTGTTTGTAGCGCCGGGTCCGTTCCGTGTGTATGGTGCCGGGCCTGTCCCGTGTGGTGGCGACGGCGTGCCATATGTATGGTTCCAACGTCATGCCATATGTGTGGGCCGACGGCGTGCCATATGTGTGTATGTATGGTTCCAACGTCATGCCACATGTGTGGGACGACGGTGTGCCATATGTGTGTAAGTATGGTTCCAACGTCATTCCATATGTGTGGGCCGACGGCGTGCCATATGTGTGTATGTATGGTTCCAACGTCATGCCACATGTGTGGGACGACGGTGTGCCATATGTGTGTATGTATGGTTCCAACGTCATGCCATATGTGTGGGCCGACGGCGTGCCATATGTGTGTATGTATGGTTCCAACGTCATGTCATATGTGTGCCGACGGCGTACTGTATGTGTGTATGTATGGTTCCAACGTCATGCCATATGTGTGGGCCGACGGCGTGCCATATGTGTGTATGTGTGGTTCCAACGTCATGTCATATGTGTGGGCCGACGGCGTACTGTATGTGTGTATGTATGGTTCCAACGTCATGTCATATGTGTGGGCCGACGGCGTGCCATATGTGTGTATGTATGGTTCCAACGTCATGCCATATGTGTGGGCCGACGGCGTGCCATATGTGTGTATGTATGGTTCCAACGTCATGTCATATGTGTGGGCCGACGGCGTGCCATATGTGTGTATGTATGGTTCCAACGTCATGCCATATGTGTGGCCGACGGCGTGCCATATGTGTGTATGTATGGTTCCAACGTCATGTCATATGTGTGGCCGACGGCGTGCCATATGTGTGTATGTGCGGTTCCAACGTCATGCCACATGTGGGGCCGACGGCGTACTGTATGTGTGTATGTTTGGTTCCAACGTCATGCCATATGTGTGGGCCGACGGCGTGCCATATGTGTGTATGTATGGTTCCAACGTCATGCCATATGGGTGGCCGACGGCGTCCCGTATGTGTGTATGTATGGTTCCAACGTCATGCCATATGTGTGGGCCGACGGCGTGCCATATGTGTGTATGTATGGTTCCAACGTCATGCCATATGTGTGGGCCGACGGCGTGCTGTATGTGTGTATGTATGGTTCCAACGTCATGCCATATGTGTGGGCCGACGGCGTGCCATATGTGTGTATGTATGGTTCCAACGTCATGCCATATGTGTGGGCCGACGGCGTGCCATATGTGTGGTGCCGACGGTGTGTCATATGTGTGGTGCGATGTGCCATATGTGTGGTGCCGACGGCGCCCCATATGTGTGGTGCGGACGGCGTGCCATGTGTGGGCCGACGGCGTCTCATATGTGTGGTGCGGACGGCATCCCGTATGTGTGGCCGACGGCGTGCCATATGTGTGGTGCCGCCGGCGTCTCATATGTGTGGTGCCGCCGGCGTCTCATATGTGTGGTGCAGACGGTGTACCATATTTGTGGTGCAGACGGCGTGCCATATGTGTGGTGCAGACGGTGTACCATATTTGTGGTGCAGACGGCGTGCCATATGTGTTGTGCGGCGTGCCATATGTGTGGCCCGACGGCGTGCCGTATGTGTGGCGCCGATTGCGTGTCATATGTGTGGGCCGACGGCGTGGCTTATGTGTGGTGCAGACGGCGTGCCATATGTGTGGTGCCGACGGCGTCCCGTATGTGTGGTGCTGACGGCGTCCCGTATGCGTGGGCCGACGGCGTCCCGTATGCGTGGGCCGACGGCGTACCATATGTGTGGTGCAGACGGCGTGCCATATGTGTGGTGCAGACGGCGTGCCATATGTGTGGTGCAGACGGTGTACCATATTTGTGGTGCAGACGGCGTGCCATATGTGTGGTGCGGCGTGCCATATGTGTGGCCCGACGGCGTGCCGTATGTGTGGCGCCGATTGCGTGTCATATGTGTGGGCCGACGGCGTGGCTTATGTGTGGTGCAGACGGCGTGCCATATGTGTGGTGCGGCGTGCCATATGTGTTGTGCGGTGTGTCATGTGTGTGGTGTGATGTGCCATATGTGTGGTGCCGACGGCGCCCCATATGTGTGGTGCGGACGTCGTGCCATATGTGTGGTGCAGACTGCGTACCATATTTCTGGTGCCGACGGCGTCTCATATGTGTGGTGCCGACGGCGTACCATATGTGTGGTGCCGACGGCGTCCCGTATGTGTGGTGCTGACGGCGTCCCGTATGCGTGGGCCGACGGCGTCCCGTATGCGTGGGCCGACGGCGTCCCGTATGTGTGGGCCGACGGCGTCCCCTGCGCGGCAGTACCGGGAGAGTGTTCTGGAGATCGCCGCTGTGCTGCAGCAGCTGCAGCCTGTCGTGCGCGCCATGCACTTCATCGGCCAGACGGCCGGCAGGGCCAGCCGCGGCTTCTCGCAGAAGGAACAGCTCAAGGTCAGCCAATCAGCCCGCAGACACCCCCCCACCCTACCTCCGCACACTCACACAAGGCCATCGGAGCCCAGGTCCGTGCTGGCGGCGAGCCCGTTCAATAACCCTCATCTGTTCTAGAGTGACGTGAGCTCGCCGCCAGGGTCGCGAGATTGCCACGTTAGCAATCTTATTAAAGCTGCCGGCTGCCAGAGGAAACATGAAGATGCTGGTGGCATGCGAGTCCAGGTTTCGCGGTAAACATTTGTGAGGTAGGTGGTGCCCAGCCGTGGTGACCTCGTCAAGAATAAACATGAGCTCATGCAACACAAGCTAGCGTCGGTTGTCATTGTGGATCTGTCCAAATTAGGTTTTATCACGCGCATTGACGGGGGCGGGTACCCGCCCCCCCTCGGGTTTTTCGGAGACAGTAGAAAAACGGCGGCGCGTAGCGCCGCCGTACTTGGTATACCTTTTCCCTCATTATTTTTACAGCTTCTGTGAAAATTTCAAGGTTAGGTCATCTCAGGTCAGGGTCACCAGTACAGGTCAAGTGACCCGACCTCAAAAAAAGTTTAAGATAGCATAAGTCGGAGCAGGGTGAACTTATCCGATTGAAACTCATATCACATAATGGCCCCACCGAGTTCTCTAAAATATGTTCCGGTATTTTTTATATCGATGACCTAAGGTCAGGTACGAGGCATGACCTCCATTGGAAATACATGGGAAAAATGGTTTTTACGGAATAACTCAGTAACGGATGGTGATAGAGCATTTATTTTAGCTGCATTAAACTCGCCTGGTCTTTTCGGTTCTAATGATATGCATTTTATATAATTTGACCCTGACGTGACCTCAGGTCAGGTCAAATCCTTGATTTGACCTAGCAAGGTCAAATTATATATCATTCGATTCGGCTTGCTAAGAGGATTCATATAGTTTAAGTCGTTTTGCTCTATCTTTACTTGTTCAGATGTAATGGCCGAAAAACCGAATTTACATGTTATCCCTATGACGGGCATGTCTTGACCTCTCCTGACCTTAAATGTGACCTGACAAAAAAATGGTTCAAAAGTTTTCGATGGAGAAGTGGATGGGCAGCCCAACGCCGTTTACCGTTTTTCGCTACCTACCGTGGTTCTCGAGATCTTAGGGGGCCGGGTACCCGCCCCCGTCAATGCGAAGGTGGCTCAGACCCCCGTCAATGCGCGTGTTATGTTCCTGGCTGGGCAGATTGCGGATGTATTTGTGTTTGCTACAAGCGTGCAAGGAACCAGATTAGCAGTGCAATCTTGTGACTGTACCCGCCCCCCTCGATTCCGGATATTTGCGGGCTGGAGCCGCCTCAGAGGGAGATTTGGTGTCTCTCCTAGCTCAAATTATATTACGTACAACATTTATATTTTTACCTCCGACAGGGGCGTAGCCAAGGGGGGAGGCGGCAGGGACAGCCGCCGCCCCCCCCTGAGGTCCTGAAGGGCCCCTGAGGACACGGGCCGCGCGAAGCGCGGCTCGCCCACGCTATACTCTGTGGCCAAATTTGGAATTTCATAGCAGACAGGGCCCTCTTAAGCCCTCGTCAGCACTCTATTCTGTAACAAGGAGGGCCCTTTTTACCCATCAGGGCCCTTTTGGCGCTGTCGCAGGGGCCCTTTTCGGGGTGTCGCCCCCACCCCCTGAGCGAAATCCTGGCTATGCCCCTGACCTCCGATGTCTTACAGCTTAGCTGTACCAGTGGTAAAACAATCCTTTCGTGCCGAAAACATAAAAAAACTTGAGCATTTAGGACGGTAGCGTCATCTATTTGGCGTCCGGGACCCTTAGTTCGCCGCCTTCCCGCCAGGTGATTCGGGCGTTCCGGGAAGGAGGCTACAACACGCTGGTCTCCACGTGTGTCGGAGAGGAAGGTCTCGACATCGGCGACGTCGATCTCATCGTCTGCTATGACGTCAGCAAATCTCCCATTCAGATGGTGAGAGTACGGGAAAAAATATATGACAAAGTTATAAAGTTACCTAAACATTGGCGGTTACAAATGTGTACCCCAGCTGGTATATGTGTTCCCTGGGTTCTCAACTTATAAGATGGATTTTTAAGTTATATACCGTAGCAAGAACTAGTCCATTCTTGTCTGCTGCTGCCGAAATATGTCAGAGGGCACTAAAAATGATGGTACGGCTCTTTGTCTAATTCCATGTTGTATGAGCCGGGGCATTATATTCATCGTGATAAGTTCGAAGTTATTTTAAGACATTGAGGCAAGTGCGGTAAAAGCAGTGTATGTTGTCAGGATACCTTCTAATAAATTCAGCATATATTAATTGATGTAATGCAAAGGCAATGCTTTATAAGTACCCTGTTCGCATGTGTAAAATATAGCTGAGTCGCTCTGTGTGTGGTGTTCAGGTACAACGTATGGGGCGCACGGGTCGGAAGCGACAGGGCAGGATCGTGGTACTCGTCACTGAGGGCAAAGAAGAGCATGCATACAACCAGAGCGTCTACCAGAAAAAGTCCATCCTCAAAACGATCATGACCAGTGAGGACCAGTGAGCATGAGATGAATGGTGGCTAAACGTTGAAGTGTATCGAACGATTATTGGAGCTATAGAATAAAGGTTTCTGTAGTTGTTTTACTGCAAACGCCCTGAGAGCCTCCTTGACAAATAAGTACTTCAGACTCGAAACATGTTTTATGTTGTTTTCCACGTATACCGCTGGTTTCGCGCTGTTCGGTTGAATGAGTTGGATTGCGATGTGTACTCGAGCCTCCGAGTCTACTCGCCGTATTTGCTTTCCAGTGTTATTAATCTGACGTGTGAGTACGTGCCAGGTGGCGTTCTGAGCTTCGTCACGGTTGTTTTGCCTCCGGCAGCGTCGAAACTCCAGCCGCACCTGTACCCGAACAGTCCCCGCATGGTGCCGCGCGGCCTCCAGCCGCAGTGCCAGAAGCTGCACATGCTGGTGGTCCCGGACGAGCAGCCGGCGCGGGGCCGCGGCCGCGGCCGGGGCAGGGGCCGCTCGGCCTCCCCTGCCGCCTCCGCCGCCAGCCGACGCAGCCGGCCCCGCAGCGGTGGCACCGCCTCGCGCGGTCGCGGAACGCAGGGTTCGCGGACTGGCCGCATGGCGTCGCTGCTGGCGTCGCTGGCGCCGTACCGCGGTCCCGCGGAGGAGGCGTACCTGACCGACGCTGAGCTGGAGGAGTGGGACAGGAAGTACAAGCTAAGGCCAGGCGACGGATCGGCGTGCCGATTACCCGAGAGGAGGGCACGACAGAAGAGCGGCGACGCGACAGGTGAGAGGACAAGGCCGAGAGGAGAGCACGACAGAAGAGCGGCGACGTGACAGGTGAGAGGGCAAGGCCGAGAGGAGGGCACGACAGGAGAGCGGCGACGTGACAGGTGAGAGGACAAGGCCGAGAGGAGGGCACGACAGAAGAGCGGCGACGTCACAGGTGAGAGGGCAAGGCCGAGAGGAGAGCACGACAGAAGAGCAGCGACGTGACAGGTGAGAGGGCAAGGAGTGTCGTGGGTTCCCAACCACCCACGGTGGGAGTGCCTCGAACTACGGTTTGTACTTGGCGTCTTTAAAGGAATCTGCAGGGCTCTCAGTGTATCAATCATGTATTTCGTTTCAAATATTCAAGAGGAGACTCTTTAAATGAAATACGTGATAGTCTCCTACAACATTTGCGGTACTGTAGCACCACTTGGGCAGAGAAGCTGCGGTGTGCTCCGGTCGCTTTGAGAAACGTTGAGTAATGCACTGTGTACTTTGAGAAAATGCAGCACATATGTATAATGTGGATTAACGCCGACACCCGCCCTCAGCTATAATTGGCGTACTGTGACTTGCTCAAACATTTCAATGTCGATTCACTTACAGTTATCTAATCCGATGGACACGGTTCCTTAGCCGCCGAGAGCCGTTAGCTGGGAATCGACATATTTCGAATAGAGACGAGCTCAGGACCGACTGAATTCAGCCCACTGCTTCCTAGGCCAGTAATTGTTCTGCGTCCTATTGGGTTATGGCTGCGTTGCCGCTGTATTGCTGTAGTAACAGTGTTTCGTTTTGCTGCAGTAACTGGCACACCAGGTCGAACCAAAGATACCATCATGCTGCACGAATGGCTCCCTTGGCAGACCACTCTGCAGAAAACCTACCAGGTGGGGGCATACAGGCAGGCGTGGTGTCCTAAATGATAATCTTGAACATGGTCAACAGCATCACTTGCTTCGATGGCTGCTGTGCATCGCTTGCACGAAATTTATGAGATAGAACATTCATACCATCGCCTCGTTTTCAAGTTCAAATCCATTGATACTCTTTGTATTGTTCTACCCAGATGTAGACGATAATCACCTGGACTCTTGGTTGAGTATGAGCTTGCAAGCGTAACGCGATGGTGTTGTCAGCGTCGCCGTCACAAGCTTCGTGACGGTCACGGTGACCTCCGTTCGGCAGGTGTCACACTCGGCCGTAAGCCGGAACCTCGTGAACACCCTCAACTTCATGTCCAAGCAGGCTGAGACGGGCAGCGATGTCTACGACATGGAGATGAAGGCCCTTCGCCTCGCTGCTCACCGTGAAGGTAGAACGAGTTGGCTGTTAAGGGTCGGGTTAAGGAGCGACAGACCAGTGCGTCTATGGATTGTGCCCAGTGTCACCGTAGCTTCACAACCTACATGTACTGCATGCATTGAGGTGTATGCAGGCAATGTTTGGTGTTAATGTAGAGCAAAGGCGGGTCCAGGGGTCTTTCCCCCCATCGAATCACCCGGTCCCCCTACCTCTGCACTGCGCCCTTGCGCCCGCTTTAAACATTGCGTCCAGCACCCCACCATACCAGGGTGCAAATGAGGGCCCCCACGATGAGATTTGTCGCCTATCTAGTTGGTTACGCATTAGAGATGGGAGCCCCTGGCTCAAATGCCCTCCCCTGACCGGAGACCCTCCCTTCACACCCATCAGAAATCCTGCATTCGCGTATCTTTGATAGTATTGGTAGTCATTTTACGAAGCGTTTTCGGAAAAACCTTATTCCTAAAATATAAAAATGAGATTGCATAGCTTTTTCGCCTTTATGTGTGGCGGAGATATTACGGACTGTATGCAAAAACTAAAAGGAGCGACTCCTCTTTTCATTTAGGGACATAATTAACCTCAGACATTTCCCACGACTTTTTGCAGAGGACACTGGACGTCTGCCACTGCGAAGAAGCCGTGCAAATCCTCCAAAGCTGCGTCCCGCACCACCTCTGCTGCACCCGCACCCGCCGCAGAAGACACGGCTGCTGCCCCGGCCGACTCCAGCCGCCACCTGGCGGACACCAGTGTCATGAGCGAGTCCGAGCAGATCTCTGAGGCCATCCGGCGCAGTCTGCTGCAGCCTGCCGAGCCGGAGCCGTGGCTACCGGCAGGCCCGGAGCCAGTCTGGGCTCCCGTCCCGCCGCCTCCGGCACAGTTCCTGGGCTGGGGAGAGGTGCAGGAGCTGGCGCAGGCGCTGGCCGAGGCGCTGGCGGCTCCGATGGTGACTGAAGTGGAAGGGAAGTGCTTGCTAGAAGCGGAGTGTGCTGGTCAGAGTGGTGGAGATGACGTGAGGACAGGCAGTACAGGGTGTAACGGACTGGGTGGTGTTGTGGAGACCGGTGGAGATGGTGAAGAGGCAGATGGAGTTGGGATGAACGTGGGCTGTTCTGGTGGCTGGAGTGATGGCGATGACCCGCTGGCTGGCGTCGAGTGGATGGAAGACAGCCAACGACAGATTGAAACCTCACCGCGCAGAGAACTGAACTGTAAACGCCCCGATCCTGCGGGTATTTGTACAGATAAAGCCAGTGGGGTGAATGTTACCATTTTGTTACAGGGTCCATACCCTAAGCCCTCGCCGGCTGCTGGTTTGGTGCAGAGCGGTGTGGTACGTCATGCCTCCCCGCCAGCTGGCGTCACGTCAAAACACAAACTGCCATCGCCCAGCGATGACGACCGCTCGCCCATTCTACCGTCCCAAAACCCGACCAAGCGACGCAAGCTCTCGCGCAAGCGGGCTGCACGGCTTTTCCCTCCAATGGAGACCTCAGTCCCTTCTAACAGTCTTGTTGGTAAAGAGCCCGTGGTATCGTCTGACGTTTCCAGTCACAACCCAGCTCCTGGAGTGGAGAAACATGAGGAAGTGGAAGCTGCTGCCGTTCCGATAGCGGTAGTCAGACGAGCCTCAAGTGAAGACATGTTCGGCGATGACAGTTTGTTTGCCGCTGTGGATGAACCGGTGGGATCCATAGGCTTCTCTGTGCACTTGCCTGACGAGCCAGCGGGCCACATTGAACGGTTAACTGAGAAAGCCGAAACGGAAGAGGAGACTCAGTTTGACAAGCTACCAATGCCAGAGGTTGTACGCGAGTGGCCAGATAAGTCAACTGCGTTGCAGTGCACAGTATCAGAAGCTGACAAGACTGTTCGAACTGCAAGACATAAGCAGTCGACCGCAGCAAACAAGACGCCAGCGTCTGTCTCGTACGTCCCGCCCTCTACCCAGCGTCGTCCCTCTGCCCAGCCGCTGTTTGATTTCGGCCTGGAGGACGATGATTTGTTCTCGGAGATAGTGATGTCTCAGACAGTGGCCGACCCCGCTCTGGGGGCCGCTGACCCCTGCCGTCCCGCCGATGCAGTGTTAACCGCCCTGAGCGCCGCTCCCATACTGGCACCGAGCACCGTCAGTCACCACAGCATCCCTCCAGGTCAGGTGTCTCCTGCACCCAGCCAGCTGGCGGAGCTGATCTCGGAGGTACCTCCGGGTCTACTGACCTTCCCACTCGCCGGCTCAGACGGGCAGCAGGTCGGCGTACCCGTCACGCGAGCTGCGCCCGAGACTGTGAATGATGGTGCACCAGTGTCGCTCCGAGTGGACGGCGCTGCGACCCCGGTCCGGCCCGGAGGTGTCTCGATCCTTGGGATGACACAGCTGCTGGCGCTGGTGGATGACAGTGGTGCCGACTCTCCTCTGCTGGCGGCTGGACGGGTGACGCGCGGCACAGACCGCCGCGCCAACCAGGCGGTGCCTGGTGCTGCGTCCGGGTCCCGTGCGAACGTGGAGGAAGGTGGCGCCACCGGGGGCTCTGATACTGGAAGAGGTGGCGCTACTGCAGGCATAGCAGTGGAAGTGAAGGACGTTTCGGCTGATGCCCTACCAGCTGCGTCAAAGGAACAGGAGAAGAAAAGGCCTGTCTTTGACCTGTTCTCGTCTTTCTTTGATGACAGTTTAGTGCTTGACGGACTCTTTGAGGAAATACCTAAAGAAAGGGCATCGGAAAAAGAAGTGGATCTGTGCCGCAACACAGATCGTCTAAATGCCAGAGACGCCGTTGATCAGGGAGTTTCAGTCTCCCCTGAAACAAACGATCCAGTAACGGCACCGATGTACTGAACACTTTCTGCCACAAGCCAGAAACGGTCAAGGTAGAAACCACATTAAATGTGGACGTGAAAAATGTCGATGAGTGCGCTGGGGAAGAAAATTCGCAGGAGCCCGACGTATCTCCCATACTATCCTCTCAATCACGCCGGTCCGCTGCTGGAAAGGGTCACGACACCCCGCTTACCCGTCGGAATCTGGGAAAAGACTCCACCGCATCCGGGAACCGTCTCAAGCACAGCACCCCTCTGACGCGGCCTCCCCTGGCACGGAGAAGGCTGTCCAAACACGTGCCCAGTCCGCTGTCCGAAAAGTCGGTCGCTCGCCCTGCGGAGAGGAGTGGGAGATATACCGCCGGTGAGGATTGTTCGGACGACGAGTTCCGGTCTCCCCGGCGTCCTGTGAGGCGGCTGGCGTGTGCGGACGCTCCCCCTGGTAAGTCCACGGCTCCGCTGAGGAGGACCAGCCCCGGCAGCCGGCTGGCCTGTCCCAGCGCGCCCTCTGGCGAGCCGGCGGTCCCCTCGGACAGGAAGAGTCCCGGCGTCCGGTTGACGGTCAGTTTCGCTGACTCGCCGATCGTGGTGTCCTCTGACGGCGAGAGTCCGCTGAAGCGGCGGCCGGTGTCTGTGCGCGGTCGGGACAGCTCCGCGGGGAGCGGCTGTCTCCGCAGCCCGGTCCGTCGCCCGGCGCCAGCTGCGGAGGAGGTCGATCGAACACCGCCCCGCTGCGCTCCCAGACCGGTGCCACCTGACTCGGACAGTCCGGTAGGTCGTCCGGCACCGGGGGTAAGGCGAAGGCTGGCGCGGCTGCATGAGAGCGACGACTCCGGCCCGGCGGCTGGGGCAGACACGTCGCCGCTGAGGAACGAACCCGGACGAACTGACCACTCGGAAAACCTTCTGCCGTCGAGCGAGGAGTTTGAGCTGGGTGGTCCCCTGGTGGACTCGAGCGTGCCGGGAGGGTCTGGCGACGGTGACGGTGGTGGGAGCGGCCCAGGGGGTCGGGGAGCGGGCCGCTCTGACCGGGGGCGGCCGCGTGGACGCAGCAGTCTCAGCATCTGGAACGGGTCCGACCGCCGGTCGCCGGCTGATCTGGACTCCCCGGCTTCAGTACGGCGCAGGGGCAAGGTTAGTGCTGCACCGGCCGACGGCGCTGGTTTGGGCTTTAGGGTTGGTGCTGTGTTGGTGTGCTATCATTGGCATTGGTGTTAGTGTGGCTGCTTTGCTTGCTGGCTAGATTTTGTTGATTTCACTGCCACCGTTGATACCGTGCTTGTCATGGGCATGTAGTAGCATGTAGTTTGGGCATGTAGTTGCATGTAGTTTGGGCATGTAGCAAGTAGTCGTGGGCTTTAGGGATATAGGCCTCGCGTTGGGTTGGTGGCAAGTGGGCTGTCCTTTGTGCTCCGCTGTTCCGTCCCAGTTATTCATGTCAGTGATCCTCATAATACGGGTTCTGTGGCATATTGCAATTTTGTCTCACTACTTGAACCTGTACTCACTGCTCACCATTTGAATCAGCCACGGCCCGACTTGTATTCTATGGTTGTTTTGGCCTAAGCCTGACACTGAAGGGAAAGGCTAGTCTTTGTAAAGACACAATTATCCATAAACCAAAATTTTGTGTGGCGCGATCGGCGCATAAAGGGCCGCGGGTCCCTTTATGACTAATCTCCTTTTATTGGAAGCGGCGGCACGTCCGTGATGCCTCCCTCCCCCCATCTCCACCCTACATTGTCCTCCTCCTCTCTCCTCCTTACACCGTTCTCCTCCCCATCTCCACCCTACACTGTCCCCTCCCCATCTCCACCCTACACTGTCCCCTTCCCATATCCACCATACACTGTCCCCTTCCCATCTCCATCCTACACTGTCCCCCCCATCTCCACCATACACCGTTCTCCTCCCCATCTCCGCCCTACACTGTCCCCTTCCCATCTCCACCATACACCGTTCTCCTCCCCTTCTCCACCTTACATTGTCCTCCTCCCCATCTCCACCCTACACTGTCCCCTTCCCATCTCCACCCTACACTGGCTCCCCATCTCCGCCCTACACTGTCCCCTTCCCATCTCCACCCTACACCGTTCCCCTCCCCATCTCCACCCTACACTGTCCCCTCCCCATCTCCACCCTACACCGTTCCCCTCCCCATCTCTACCCTACACTGTCCTCCTCCCCATCTCCACCCTACACCGTCCCCTTCCCATCTCCACCCTACACTGTGGCTCCCCATCTCCGCCCTACACTGTCCCCTCCCCATATCCACCGTATACTGTCCCCTTCCCATCTCCACCCTACACCGTCCCCCGCCTTTCTCCACCTCACACCGTCCCCCGCCCCTCTCCACCCTACACTGCACCTCCCCATCTCCACCTTACACTGTCCCCTCCCCTCTCCACCCTACAGCGTCCCTCAGAGGTGTAACGTGACCTAACCGCTGACCTCGTCTGCGAACAGCGGCGGCGGCGACACGCGTTTCTGGAGGACGAGGCTGAACTGTCGGACGCGGCCGCCTCCGACGAAGACGACGACGGCAGCGACGGCAGCGACTGTGCCTCTCTCATCGACGACGCCCCGCAGCAGACCCAGCCTGGCGTCGAGTAAGCTCGGGTCGCGAGGGCAGGGGGCGTATGTCGAGCACCAGCCGAATTTATCTGATTCATAAAGTTTTGTATGGTGATTTAATTGTAATACAGGACACCTCTTATTGGTCGTGTAAACTCTAACAGCTTATACAGTGAACGACCCATTTTTAGTGTTCTAGTTTAAATCTGTGTCTGGCTTCGCTGCTATTGCCTCGGACGATATCAAAGTTCTATGTAGCTGATTCTCCTGGATCATTCCAGAAGGAAGCTACACCCTTGCATATAAGGCCGGTGGGAATAGTAATTACAAAAACGGAACACCTTTTGGTCACATTTTTATTTCACCGTTATAATAAGACCGGTCATGTCCCAAAATGTAATCCAGTTACCTCAAGTTCGGTATTTCTCCGGTGTCTTTTGCAAGTGTTTATTGCGCTCTAAAAGCGTGCATGCAGCTAAAACCCACTCGGGAGAACTAAAAATGCTCTTTTATCAACTTTATCCGTGGCTCTCACAATTTGCCCCGCTCTGTACCGTCTAGCCAGTGTAATGTTCTCAGTTGTTCTGTATGTGCTCCCCTGGAGCCCCCAGCACTCACTCTCATCCCCCTGTGTGCCGGTACAGTATGCGGGCGGTGTACATGGACTCAGTGCGGAGTCCTGTGGGTCGGGGCCGCTTCAGGATCGGTCCAGCCCGCGCCCACGTGCCCGACTCTGAGGTGTTCTCCCAGGCTGCGCACCAGGACGACGACTATGAACAGGTGAGCTCTGCCGGTGGCGACACCGCGTGCTCTCAACTGGGTTAGGGTTAGCTGTGTAGGTTAGGTTAGGCTAGGGGATGGGGTGTTAGCAGTTTTATATGTGCTTATTTCGATGCCGATTTGGCTGGCGTGCTTCCATTTCTATTGATTGCTTTGCGTCGTTCGGACTGTTTATTTCAGCCGAATCATACATGCGTGCTCAGCATGAGTGTAGATTTCGGGGGCTGAGGCCTCTTGATCTTGGGTCTGCCGGACTGCTTGTATAGGACTTGTATTGCCGGGCTGATATTAACGGATCCAGAACTCTGCTCCTTCCTGGCCCGAGAATAGATCTCCAGCCGTGGTGTTCAGCGCGATATTTCAACGTGCTTTGTCATCTGGTTATGGGGAGGTATTCTGTAATGATCAATTACAAGAATAACAATGGTGTCATTCCCATATAGAAGTCAACGAAGATCACTAACGTACATTAGTTTCAAGTCAGTGTTCACACTCGCCACCGTTGCTATGGTGTTACTTCATCCCCCCGCACTATGTTCTGTCCTCATTTTCGTAACGCACTGCTGGCGCGGCGTGCAGGACAGCTTCTGTGTGGGCAGCGACCACGTGGAGTTTGTGACGGACCACTCCTCTGCGGCGGAATCGCCGGCCAAGGAGCGGCGCCGTCGCGCCCGCCGCGTGGTCCGTATGTCATCCAGTGAGGACGACGGAGGCGACACCTCGCGGCACGACGCCAGCGCCATCCGACGCACCGATACCGACTCGGAGGATGCTGACTTCCAGACGGGGTGCGCTGGCAGGATTCGGACGGCTTTTGAAAGCATGAGTGCGAACTCTGCTACAACGAAAGCCAATACATCGCATGATAATGAGGTTTGGTTATCAAGCAAGCGACCTCAAACTTCAGCAGCTAAATCGTCAGTCACTGGACGGCGCGGTGGAAAGAACGGGGCCGTGAAACCGAGGCAGGATCGGTATGGCTCTGTGCATGCTGCGAAATCAACGTCGCACAAACCAGCTGTCTTCGACTTGGGACTGTCGGATAGCGACGATGAGTTCTCGACTGCAGCGCCCCTGGCGGACCGCTCCGTAAGAGAGCTTCCTCAGTTCTCCGCCAGGGCGCAGCAGACTTCTGCAGTGACACCAGTCCGTTCGGCAGCCGTCTTTGATCTGAGCCTGCTGGATGCTGAAGACGATCCGAATCCCGGTGCTGAAGCTGCAGTGGTTGGTGTGAGTGAAACCAGGACATTGACGGAGCCGGAGAGGCAGCGACAGGATCGACTGCAGAGAGCCAAACAGAAACAGGCCGAGTGTCGACGGGCAATGGCGCTAGAGGCTGCCTCTAGTGGTTCGAGACCGGACGGGAGCGAAGTCAGAACGGAGAATAAGGAGAATCGAGGGCTCGAATCAACGGGGAGTGCTGGTCGGAAGCGTTTGGGAGACTCCGGGTTCGAAGCCGCGTCCCCGGTAGTTGCCGTTCCTGAAGCACATCTGGAGACGCTTCCGAGGATACAGGTGAGCAGATTTGGACCATGTATTGTGTTCGTTCCCAAGGATGGGTGAAAGCATATTCATAGTAAATGTTTTCCCAAAGACGTAGTTTAGATTGACAACAGAACGTGGCAGCTGACAACATTTCTCCAACAGCGTCTTTACTGTCTTCATACTTCTAAAAAATAACCGAATTGTGAAAAAGGATGCGGTTATATCGTAAAGTGATCTTAGCTGGAGCTTTTACACCCGCTCCATGATGGCGGAAGCTGCCGGCTCAGGTGCCCCTTGTCTCTGCCGTAACCCCACCGCACGGCTGTCAGACTCCGGCAGGCCTGCTGGTGATGGTGGCCAGCTCCCGAGAGGTAGCTGTGTCATAACCCCACCGCACGGCTGTCAGACTCCGGCAGGCCCGCTGGTGATGGTGGCCAGCTCCCGGGAGGTAGCTGCCGGCGCTCAGGTGCTCTCCGACCTACGCGCCGTCCACAGGGTAGCCACCGAGGTGTGCTCGCTGCCCGTCGAGGACTACATCGTCAGCTCCCGCGCCGCTGTGATCCGGCGGCCCTCTGCCGGTGAGCAGAGGGGTCTCCTCCAGTGAGGGGGGCCAGGTGTTGTTAAGTGTAGCAGTGGTTTCCAAGCGCTGGAGCATAATCCGATGTCGGGTCACGGAGTCAGGTTGTATTCTGGTGAGATTATACATCGCAATGGTTGGCTATTCAGCTTTGTTTATACCAAGGCCTTGAACTTTTTGCCATTGGGATGATTTGGATTGGACTTGTTCATTCATTCAACTTTCAAGCCTAAAATGTATATTTGCATCACAAGCACTCTGAAGCTTCCCGTCCCTCCTACCCTCAGGTTGATCCTATATTTAGATTAACTTTACTCATGATAAAGGCTATTTCAGGTTTCGAATGCGTTTTGTGGACCAAATACACTGCAGATTTGTTTATATTTTAAATCTCATTTCGCCTGCACCATCAGCTAAAACTTTCTCAAATCTTCAAATTCGAACGACAAACGCCTTGGAACATTTTTGGTGTAAAAGCCATATCTCGTTTTTAGACCTAGATGGTAGATTGGATTTTCAGCAAGTGCCCTGGACAGTTGTCTGTCGCGAATTGAGCTTAAATATACAGGAGCTTAGTTTAAGTGCTGCATCTTGTCTTTTCTCTATTTCCCGTTTTCATGCACTCTAGCATCCTTGTTGTTTTATTTTCTGCTAGTCAGGTGTAATTGGTTTAAAAATATTTTCAAAAGCCACCCTCCGGTACCTTTGCATCAAATTTTTTGAAAATGTCAAAATACTGAACCATTTGGAAATTCTGCTAGTGGAAATTGTTCATCTAATTTTGTAATCCAAAAATCTTAATGTATGTCAAGTTCACCCCCATTACATCAACCTATTATGTGTACTGTGAATTATAAACATGCTTTTTAGTGTTCGCCCATCCTAGTTTTATGAAACTAATCCCGTGCAAGTTCGTTTGGATATTCACACTGAATTCACCTGTACCGGAATTCTAGTTGAAACCGTCAAAATCCCAGGCTTATCAACATCCGTAGCGTTAACCCCGTGCGTTCTTAAGTCAATCTTTTGTCTAATTTTCATAGGTAAAGGGCAGATTTCAGCCACATCAAGTTCACGGATTGAATTGTTATACCAATTGAGTTTCGGCATGCTCTACAAATTGCATGTCATCCTTAGAAAACACACTGCGTATGTGTGTATATGAGTAGATCGCAGGAATAGCGTGTTATAACCGTACCATTGTGCAGTGCTCCCACACTCGGCGCTGTATACCGTGCTGTGTCTGTGACCAGACCTCGCCTCGGTGGCGGGCCGGCGCCGGCTGGTGGCGCGTCTCCACCGGCTGCGGCGGCTCTACCCTCGCTGCCTGCTGCTGCTGGAGGCTGACCGCCCCCGCCCGGGCCAGCCGCCGCCCCCGCCCACCGCCCGCTGCCGTCCCGCCGACCTGCTGCTGGCCAGACTCAGTCGCGCCGGAGTTACACTACTGCACTCTGACGGCTGCGGTGAGACGGGAGCGCGGTGTGGAGAGTGTGTACTGTGTAGATCTCGGAGATGGCTGTGTTGGTGTTGAATGGTTGCCTACTATGCACTGTACCGGCTGTCTTATAAGAATTGATGTGAGATCAGGCACAGAGCCGTCCAGGGAGAGAGAGAGAGAGAGAGAGAGAGAGAGAGAGAGAGAATTTGCAGGTCTCCTCGTCACAATTAGGGGTGTAGGTCACCCCCGAATCACGATGATGGGGTGGCGACCACCCTCTGGATGGCTCAGTACCGGCGAACAGTAGCAGTTTTTGTCAGATATGCACTACTTTGCAATGTGACCCCTTCTGCTAATTTTATAACTTCAATAAATGGCTCTTAGCCTAGTGTTTACAAACCCCTCTTATAATACACATGTGGAAATTAATAAATTCAAGGTTGAGCGATTCCCACAGTCTTTATGAAATCAACAGGTAAAAGCCGGGAGTTGGGGCCTGTTCACATCTGCCAGAATCTACCGACAGAATCTGCCCACCAAAAGTACAAAAGCACCTGAGGAGATTGACAACAGACAAATATTGGCAGATTCTGTCGGCAGATTCTGCCCAATGTGAATAGGCCGTTACAGTCCGTACACGGTGTACTGACAGCTGTGTTGGTATCCCAGAGGAGAGTGCCACCCTTCTGACCCGGCTGGCTGAGGCGGAGCGGGCCGCCGGGTTCGCGGTACCTCCCGGCGGGGAGGTGTCCTCTCTGGAGGAGGCTCGCCGCCGTCTGCTGGCCTCTCTGCCTGGCGTCACCGCCCCGGCGGCGGTCCTGGCCCGACAGAGGTTCCCCTCCCTCACCAGCCTGCTCAACAGGTGAGGGGCGGGGTTGGACGGGCGGATCGGTCCCAGACTGGGGTGTGTGGGATTGTCGATGAACAAGACAGAGTGGCATAGGAAGGTGTTCACTTTAAGTGGTTGAATGAAAGGTGTCCGCGCTTGGGGTAAAACCCGGTGAGTAAGCGACGGGACGTGTCTCTGGACTCAGGGGACAGGGTGGTCAATGGCAATGTGAAACTCCAACACGGGATACCGTACTTATTCTGAGTTTTGAGTAGGTTTGTATTTAGCATTGTTGTCAACAGTAATAATCTCAGTCTCTGGCTTACACACTGGGTTTTTGATGGCCATCCAGCATACTATTTATTAGCGAGACTGTGTTGCCGTTCCTGGTGCTGCAGTGCCGGTGGCATGACTATCTTGTGTTTCCGTTCCCGGCACTGCGATGCCGCTGTGCTTGCTCTATGTCGCTATCGCTGGCGCTGTCATGACTATCCTGTTGCCGTTCTCGGCGCTGTGGTCCCGCCGCACTGACTCGGCGTGGTGCGATTCGGCAGTACTCCGGCCGAGATAGCCCAGCAGTTGCACGGTGTTGTATCGCGGGCCGGCGCCGCCGAGCTCTGCCAGACGGCCAGACGCAACTTCGCCTCCTGATCCAGCGCCGCCCTACATCGCAACTTCGCCTCCTGATCCAGCGCCGCCCTACCTCGCAACTCGCCTCCTGATCCGGCGCCGCTGTATCTCGCAACTCGCCGGCTGGTAGTCTTCTGTTGTGCTGGAGGCACGGTCGCAGTTCTTCGTGATGGCTCCGGTAGATGCTGACAAGTTTGGAGTCATCTTGGACTGGAATCTGGTCAGTCGGAGGTCTGCTGGAGCAAACTGGTCGCCGTCTCGACGACGTATGTTATGACCGCCCGTTGGGCCAAGATGTGCAAAATGATCTTTCGCTGGGTCGGGATGTGTGACATGACCACTCGCTGGGTCTGGATGTGTGACACGACCGCTCTCTGGGCCGGTGCTCGCCGGGTCGGGATGTGTGATATGACTGCTCGCGGTCCGGGATGTGCGACATGATCGTTCGCTAGGTCGGATGTGTGATATGACCGCTCGCTGTGCCGCGGCGCGTGACGAAACCCTTCGCGAGGAAGCGACCTGACACGATATGAGACGACCGCTAGGTGGACTCCGATCCGCGTCTGCGGGTAAGCGTGTTACGCCAAAGATGCTCACCTCGAAACCGGCTGGTGACGACTCCGACGAGCTTACTACATAGTCGGTTGCTGAAAACAGTTCGACCTGTATGTGTACTGAACGGAGATGGCAGTACCATCACCGAACCAACTGCTTATGTTCCCGTCTTACCGGGCGGTTGTGTCACCAGTTCTGTGTTGATGGCTTTTGATAGACTTGGTCGATAAGGTGACGGTGGTTTGCCTCCGTACGGGTACCTCTGTGATACTGCGAAACGGGCGTGTATCAGTTGTGGATGACGTGCTAATGTTAATTCACTTATTTCAGCTCAAAATGGGTGTTGTGTTGTGAGCTATACCAGAAGGCTGTCTCAATAGTGTGTACTCCATTATTCTGTCCTATTTGTATTGTTAAATGATTGTTGCGTGCCAAAAACTTACTGTATGGTATCTTTTCGTAAATGGCGTCATGCAATGCAATATATCTTTTGTAACCAGCAATACTGTTGGACTCAGCTAAACACTTGGCTTTTATTGCAAATTTTGTGAATTCACCAAGTATCGGGATTTTTTGGCTGCGCTGGTTTAAGATTGATATTTCTCCAGTTTGACCCTTTGTGCACGGAATTTGTCGTGCCATACGCCTCGTTTATCCCGTGTGTACGTCATCCACCCAGTTGGCAGGATCGAGTGGCCCTGTGGAAACACATCGGAGTCTGGACCGAAGAGTTGTGGGTTCGATTCCCACCTCGGGCACCTGGGAGCGCATTTCCGGGTGTTTTTTTCGGGTGTGAGTTGGCGATGCATCACGACCGTAGCAGTTTGTGCGTGTTTAACCCCAAATGGTGCGGTAAGCGAACAATTAGCTGGTAGGAGGGTTTTGGGCCTCGGATACATCCAGTAAGCTTCCGGCCGTTTCACTGCACCCCCCCTCCCCTTATTGCAGTGTTTGTGATTGCTGTGTCTTACCGCACCTCATAGACTGAAAGCAAGGCGAAGGCGTGGGGTTTTCCGCTACAAAGGCATCGTCTCAACACATATATTCATCAAATATGTACAGTTACAATGTGATGTGAAAACGCACGTTGAAGCGCGCCTTATCAAAATTAAATATCTAACCTATTTACTAAACACATGGTAGACAAGACCGGCTTAACTAGATAATAAAATTCTGTTACACCATCAGAGGTGGGAGCGAAACGCCAGTGACACTGGTGTTTGAACTAGTGATTCGTTGGTCCTTTCATGAAAAGTTCGGCTTGCGACGCGTTGGAAATGAAGGTGTGGTCAGAAAAATAATCACGCTAACGGTTATCACGGCTCAAGCAGGACTCAACGTGTGGCATTCTGCAAAGACAGGGCGTTTGGCCCGTGTCATTTCATGATAGCAACAAAAACATTGACACCGTCGAGAAACGAAGAGCTGACTTAAAACTACATAGGCAGTTCGGCTGTACGTTATGCATAATCTCCAGGTAAATATTGGACACACCATCACCGTGGTCGCACCTGTATCGGGCTCCTGCTCGGAAGCTCGGTGTTCGCCGTAGACTACCCTCACCTGATAAAATAGTTGCCACTTGTCACTGAACCTAACACTGTACATACACGAATGTAACACTTATTACTGTCCCTGTGCAACAACAAGTCTCCGGGAGCGCCATTTTTCTACCCTGGCCGTTTTTAATTTTAATAGAATCATGTATCATCGAATCAACACTTTTCAATTTACGCAACTCGAGATAACCCTTCTTTCAAGAACATTATGACGTGCCGGGTACGTTCCCGTTTAACGCAGAGCTATGGTCACTTTAATAACAGAACGGCGGTTTAACAAGAATTGGTCTCAGTGGCTGCTATAAAGCCTGGCGTGCAAACCGCATCCTGTCAAGCTCTGTCGACACGTAGTCACTGTCCGTGCTCTGTAGCCGCTCCCCGATGTCGCCCTCTGACCCTGAGTGGCTGGCCTTGACCTCTCGTCTCCACACGCTGCGCGGCTGGGTCAGGTCAGGCTCCGACCTCGTCACCGGGTCAAACACGTCGACCGACCCCCACGGATCGGACTGGAGCGCTGTCCGGCGAGGTTCTCCAGCTCGGACCACTCGTTCTTTCGCTGAATTCAACGGTGGTGGCGGTGGCGACGCCGTTCTGCCCAGGATCTTGCGCCGTATGTTGGTCAGGTGTTCACGGTACTGGGAGGGCGGCATGCGCTGGGGCGACGGCGGCCTCCTTCGACGCGGGGAGGCGACGTGCCCCGCACAGCACGGCACTCGGATCTCTTGGTGGAGGATCTGGGTTACGCCGGCTGGGTTCACTCCGACCGACGGCTCCCCACTGATGACCTGACCGTGAGTGACGTCGTACTCGGCTGATGACGTCATCTCGGTGTCCAGCTGGAAGCTGGGGAGGTCGGTGATGAGGACGTCCTCCCTGGTCACCGGCTGGTACGGCGGCAGGGTCTGTAGGATCACTCTGGCGCGGTCGCGGCGCCGCTCCAGTAGACTACGCATCTGCGCCAGGCTCTTCTGCAGGCTCAGCTCTACCTGCTGAAGCCGACGCCGCCTCTCGAAGTCCTGGCCGCCGTACCTGCCTCGGCCCCGTTCCCGCTCCATCCTCAGCTTCTCTACCTCCGCTCGGATGTGGCGCTCTAGCGCCTGCGCGCGCAGACTGGACGAACCGACATCAGACGCGAACCGGCGACCCAGCAGACTGGAGGTGCTGTAGTCAGAGATGTGGTGACGATCGCTGGAGATGGGGTCAGAGGTGAAGCGGTGCTCCGAGCCCGAGTAGGGTCGGGATGTGTCGGTTAGACCACTGCGGTAGCGGTAGTTGGTCAGGCGATGAGGTTCGTGTGTGTGGTGCACAGAGTGCATCCTGTAGTCGGGGAGTGGTGGACGTACCCCCGGACGTAGCAAGCCTTGGTGTGAAGAATCTGTCACTTCATAGCTGCGATTCAGCTCCCGTGTTGTGCTGTAGTTGTTGAAGGACGAGGTGACGTCGTAGTTGGTTGGAGGTGGCTGTATGTTGTAGCCTCTTTGGAGGGCGTAAGGATCATGTGCATGATATGCTGGGTTGGTTTCAAATCTGTGATGGGGGTCTCGAATCCAGTTGCGGTGAGATAGTTCGCCACCGTGTCGACCGAGTGATGCTATATCGTTGGAGTTGATGTCCGTCTGTGAGGACGCGTCACAGGCTGTCTGAGTGGAGGCGTTGATTAGATTTTGCTGCTGGAGCGGAGGCGACGCCTTTCGCCCTTGAATCAGGTCCCAATCTGCTGTTTCCAACCGGGACTGGCTCCCTCTGGGGTCGGCCGCCACATACCGTCGCGCCCTCTGGCGCACATCGGCTGGCATGGTGAGATTGAAGCCCTCTTGTTGCCGTTGCTGAAGCTGGTGGTGACGACGGTGTAGGTCCTCCTCGTCCGAACCAGATTCGCTGCTCTCTTCGCTCATCGGCGCCGTCGAGTCGGCACCACGAGACGTCGGCGTCGATGCCGTCTCGTCGTTAGAGCGTACCTCATCCTCCGGGGAGTGCAGGACCTCCTCTAGCTCCCCCGTCCCATGCAGATCGCTCCAGGACACACACTTCTTGCTTCGGTTCCTGTCTCCGCCCGACGGAGACGTGTCGCCGGAGTCCTGTCCTCCGCGGTGCAGCCTCCCCAAGGCGATGATGGTTGTGATGTCGAGCGGTGAGATGTCGTCGGCGCTGCAGCTGCGCGGCAGAGGTGTCATCTTCTGACTGCCCCACGGCCGCACGCTCTCCATGGAGGTGGCCCTTTCCAGTTGGACGGCAGGTTCGCGGTGCTGCTCCCGCGGAACAGCGGCGCTTAGGCCGACGTCGGAGAGTGCTGAGGTACTGCCGCGCTCCGCCAGAGCGGAGCGACCCATACCCGACGGCTCAATGTAGAAGTACATCACATCGGCCTCCGCGGCCGAAGGTTGGGATCGAGGAGGCTGTTCCTCCACCTCGGTGCTGCGTCGGTGCAGTTCTACAAACTGCTGCCACATCCGCACCTTGGGGTCGTCCGCGGGGGCGCTCCGGTCGTCGGCGAGCCTCCGTCCTCCTCGTCTTGCCGCTCGAGCCATGCGTCTTCATCGTGAGCGCCCAGATTGTGGCTGTAGCGAACGAGGCGGGCCAGGCCGTGGTGCGCCACCGTCGGTGGGGGTTCGTCATGGCCGTCGCCGTCGCTTTCGTGGATGTCTGACAGCGTGGACGTGATGGTTCTCAGTGGTCGA
Source organism: Lepas anatifera (assembly GCA_034440635.1). Taxonomy (NCBI): domain Eukaryota; kingdom Metazoa; phylum Arthropoda; class Thecostraca; family Lepadidae; genus Lepas; species Lepas anatifera. The sequence goes on along the minus strand of JAOTON010001906.1, from coordinate 570,954 downwards.
GCTGTCGGTGGTGTTGGCAGGGCCTCGCGAGGGGAAACCAAGCCGTCCAATTCTACCAGCGAGGTCCTCTGTCGAACGTCCAGCTTCGGGACCGGACGACGCACCCGCGCAGGAGTGGGCTGCCAGTCTATTGCTTCGTCCGAAATGTCAGATACCTTATCGACTTGCGGTGAGTTAAGAATTGTTGCTGAAGTTACAAAGACGTCAGAAAAGTCGGCCATAGGAGACACGGCTTCAGAGCAGGTGGCCTCTTGAAGGACAATCTGATCGTCAAGATCGTGTGTTGATGGTGTAGGAGCTGGATCAGACTTAAGATCTCTCAGAGTGTGAGGTGGCGATGAAGGATTGGAGTTTGTTTCATCATCATCAATGGATGGTCCTCTGTCAGAAGGCCAATGAACAGTAAGTGGGTTAATATTCACGGGCTTTTTAGGCGTTTCGTGACCCTCACGTTGCGGGTCATCGCTTAAAACTGTGCTGACAGATGGCGTTGAGTGTGCTTGACGATCTTCACCGACCTGGCTTAAACTAGAATTAACATCACCACCCTCTTTGTTTTGATTTGGCGAATAGCTCTCATCAATACCCTGTTCTTTGATCTCGTCCTCAACATGATCACCTGGCGTCTGGTCCGTGTAAACAGTTGTTCTGCAGTCATCGTCCTGATGGGCTCCAGTTGCGATTCGAGGCGTATTATTCTCCGATGTATGTGAGCTATTATCATCTGAATTGGCCAATACAAGGGCGCTTGATAGGTTCATAGAGATCTCCACCTCCGTAAAGACGTCCAAAACTTCAGTCACTTCACGTGTTGGCTGGGAACTGCGACTCGGAATAGCCTCCAGAACGGTGTGTTCATCGTTGTCGAAGCTGTAAAAGATCTCCTGCTCACCATCAGTGCTGATGTCGTACGAGTCGAACGCATCCTGGGATGACGTTTGCCCATCGCTGACCTCTTCCAACAGCTGCCTTTGTAAGATATCGGGAGATGTGACCGATTGCTCAAAAGCTAATTGTTGCTCTGATTTCAATACCCCCTGATGAGTCGCATCTTTCTGGGGTTCTTGATGTTGAGTCGCGACAAGTTGTTCTGTCTCGATGTCTTCGGTCTGCTCCTCTGAGGCCTTGCTTGTCGTGCCTTCTCCGTCATTTTCACCGTCATTCCTGTCGTCTGATTCCACCACAGCACCGCCCTTTTCAGAACCGCACTGGTATGAAAAACATTTCACACATGTGGATTCGGATGATTCGTCCTCCTCATTGCTTGACTTATCAGGATTACATGTTACTTCTTGGGGATGGCTAGAAGCGTTGTCCGACTCACTGCGGTACTGCAATATTACGTTACATGGATCGCTAACTACTTGGTTCATGATATCGTCTAAAACGTTGTCCACCTCATCAAGCTGAGTGCTGTCTTTAGCTGGCAGTGAGATCTCTTCTTGCTCCTTGGGTACTTCGTCTACCTTCTGTTCATCATTTTCTGGTGCATTCTCTAAAGGCTCAATGGTCCTGTTAAAATGGCCAAACTCTAAAATAGGTCCGGTGGTAGTGCTGTTCCCGTGATAAATTGTCACAGATGTTCCCTCTTCGTGCTCATATAGCTCTTCTTCAACTGTGGAGTCGCTGAGTCCTGTTTGCCCAAACAGAAGCCGATTGACGACCTCTTCTGGCGCGTTTGAGGCCTCAAGACTGTTGTCGACAACGCATTGCTCTGGTGTTTCAATCATTTCGATATGCACTTCAGCTGACACTTCAACAGCTTGTGACTGTTCGTTCCTTACCAGGTCAGGGGTGGTTGATATTGTCTCATTTGCAATGGGCAACGCTGTGTCTTTTGCATCAGTTGAGGAATCTCCCGATGTTTTGCCACCGGTTGAATCGGATAGCTTTGGCATGTTATGGGCGCCAGGGCTTGTGTCTGTTTTGGTATTTTTCTGCATCGCGTGAGCTTCCTCCCACTGTGGCTCATCGGCGTTCTCCAACATGGGTGTCAGGACAGGCAAAGAAACTACGGTCTCTGAAGTCGAAGCACCGCCCAGGCTCTTCACCTCATCCCACTCAGTATCAGAAAGCAGTTCTTCTTGTGGTGTTGATTCCATCAGTGCAGCATTCATAACTATTGGAACAGTGTTTTGTAAGTCTCCAATCTCTTCCCAGACTGTATCATCTAATTCCTGTTCCTGTGGCTGAAATCCTGCAAGAACAGCTCTCATTTGGAGAGGCATATGTTCCGGTGCGATTTGGGGTTCTTCCGAAATTGGCAACTCAATTTCCACCTCTTGGGACATCGCTATACCCGGTTCTGATAATATTACTTCCGAGGCATCACTTGATTTATGTCTAGTTTCGTCCCAGATTGTTTCTTCCCGATCTTCATCGTGTGGTGTTGGATCTGCTAATGCTGCTGTCGTATCAGTCGGTGCGTAAACCGATACTGGCTCCATATTTTCCCATATTGTTTCCTCGACTTCCTCCTGCTGGGGTGTCAGCTCCGCTAAAGTCGCTTTCTCTGGGCTTGGAGCGTGGTCCAGTACGGGCTCAGAATGTTCCAAAACCATATCTTCCAGTTCTAATTCCTGTGCAGAATACTCTCGTAAGACAGCCGACATAACGACGGTTGTGTCATCCAGTGCGGGACTCACCTCTTCCCATTCGATGTTTTCCACCTCTTTCTCTTCAGGGGTTAGAGTGGATAGTGTAGATGTCATAACGATAGGTGCATGGTCTGGAATTAGCTGAACCTCTTCCCAAACTGCTTCATTTACTTCCTCCTCGTCAGCAGAGTGTTCTAACAGAATAGCTTGCACAACCTCTCGATTATCGTCTGGCACCTCTTCCACTTCTTCCCAAATTGTCGCCGCAATCTCTTCTTCAAGAGGTTTTTGCTTATCCAACGTAGCTGACAAAACCGTGGGTACGTCGTTTGGTAACGGTAGATATTCTTCATAGGTGGGATCTTCTGCTACTTCTTCTACTCCTTTGTTCTCTGATAGGACAGCGCTAACTACCAACGGAATATGATCAGATATATTTTCAGCCTCTTCCCAAGATGGCTCTTCTGTAGTTCCTTCCAGGGAAATGCTCTCAGCCAAAACTGCAGATATCGGGGTTGGGTTAAATTCGGCTGGTATTTTGACTTCTTCCAGACAAAGATCTTCCAAGGCCTGTTCTTCATAGGTTAGCTCAGCCAACGTGGCCCTCATTATATCAGGTGCATCTTCTACTGAGACCAGTTCATCTACTTCATCTTCGAGTACCTCTTCTATCTCAACTTCGTTGGCCGATAGTTGTGCTAAAGTAGCCGTCACTGTACGTGGGTTGCAGTCATAAAATGCCTCAACTTCCTCTTCCGCGCCTTCCAGCTTCTGCTCATTCGCAGATAATTCAGCTAGCGTAGCTCGCTTCGGCGACAGCTCAAAATCTGGCAGTTCCTCCGGTTCTTCCCATGACTCTGAATCTTCTTCCGCTGATGCGGTGTGAACCGCATTTTCTAGTGGTTTCAAACAATCATCAACCATATCTTCCAGTCCTAATTGTTCGACTGGTGTCTCCACCACGCCTTCCTCAATGCCACCCTGACGATCCCCCGCACCAGCATCGTCTCCTGCAGGCGTCTCGAGAGTCGCTAGTAGCACTGGGCTACCGGACGGAGGCTTCACCTGCTCACCTTCTTCCTCGCCGTCTTCGGTGTGCGCTTTGAACTGTTGCAAAGCGGACGAAGACAACACGTCCAACCGGCCCGATATCTCTTCTAACTCTCGGTCGGCCTGCACTGCGCTGGATTCGCTGCTGGTTGCAGGATCGCCGAGGATACCCACGCGAGCGGATACTGGGTAACTCATGGATCCACTTTTGGGAGATCCAGGATCATCAGCATCAGCCACACGTGACCAGACGGGCAGACTCATGTCGTAGCTTTGATGAGAATCCGGGGAAAAATACTTGGGCTCGCGTGATTTTTCCAGAAGACTCAGCGCTCCACTGCATGGGGAATCATCTCCGTGAATTGCCTCTTCGCGGGCCTCCACAGGGAAGTTTGCAGCTCCACTGGGAGGTGATATCGGATCGTGGCTCGACTCAATCTCGGATGTGTTGACTGGTGGCGTGTCAGTTTGTAAAACGGCATCGGTGAAGGGTGCTGAGCCCGGGTCAACATCCTTCTCAGGCTGATCTATAATGCCTTCAGATGCGTGCTCCGGCTTTGACGGGATGGCCGGGGAACCTATATATGAATCATTTTCTTCATTGGAATCATCTGTGCTTTCTGGTGGGAATGCTTCTATATATTCGTGGGTCTGGTCGGGTTTACAGTCACCTGCAGCCTCAGACGTCACTGCCACTTGGTCTGCAGCCATCTGCGGGACGTCTCTTGGAGAGTCTCCCTCCTCTTCAGCACCTTCTTCTGCAACATCATCCGCTTGTTCGGAGCGATTCACTGAATACGCCCCGCTGATCCCTGTCTCGTCTGATCTCAGACTTTCACCCTCTACATCGCGGGATGTGTTCTTAGAAATGCTGTTGGATGTGCTGCTGGAAGAAGTTGTAGATTCAAAGGCCTCTACAATCTCCTCCTCAATGGTCTCAAGGCTGGCCTCCTCGTCAGTGTGTTGGAAAAAGAAGAGACTTTCTTTCATCGGCGTCGGTAACGAGCCGGAGGGTCTTGATTCCTCATCAACAGTGGTGTCAGCGTATGGTGGCACGGTGCCACCAATATCTATAAACTTTGTGTATTCGCTTCTCAAAAGTGATCCGTGATTTTCAACTTCAAATATAAAAATCGGCGGTGGTTGCTGTGGTGCGGTGATGTCTAACGCACTCTCTCTGTATACCATTGCTGCCTCGCTCGCGGCTGGCTCGATAATTTGATCGTTGTCATCGACCGCTTGCGGCTGACCGTCCTGAGATGTCGCATCGATCTGCCCCGACCCAGCATCGACGTGCTGCTGTCCATCGTCGGGATCGATTCCAGCCGCGGCCATCATTTCCAGAGGGCCTGTGATGTCCGGAGCCGTCAGCTCCCGGCCGGCCGACACCTGCGCCAGTGACGTCATTGTCGGCATCGACACTAATGCCTGGGCTATCACTGGACGATTGTGGTTCAATAGCGTGCGTGCCCGGCTCACTTCCGCCCGTGACAGCAGTCGGCGCTCTTTCATGTTCGTCGGAATCGACGGTGGGCTTGCCGTCGTTGCCACGTGCTGGTCGATCGTTAGCAAAAGAACCGTCGGCTACGCTGGCCGTTTCTGGGTCACACTTAACCGGGTGACCTGCAGTCGACGTTGTTTCACCGGACGCCGCCACCGTTGCTATATGAGCGTCGTCAACGTCGTGGGCGGGCGGCTGGGGTGTAGCGGGTCGGGGAGGGTCGTGTGACACCCCTGTCACCAGACGGTCCTCGCTGGTCGATATCTGCACCAGACTGTCCTCCACGTTGGTGATGAGTCGGAACGGCGACGGTGGCTCTGCGCCGCTCGTCAGCATCTCGTGTCTGCCGCTAAATAGTTGGGCTGACGGGGTCCCGTCGTCAGCGACGCTCAGAGCGGCGGCACGCGCATTAGTGGGGCTGCCGTGGGGCGCAGTCACGACACGCAGCAGCGGTGTGCCGCCGCCGCTGGGATCGACAACCGGCGGTGCTGCAATATTCAGGGGTCGGCTGGCTGAGTGCCAGCGCTGGAGGGCTGTGAGGTCGGAGTTGGAGTAGTAGGTGCTTCTTTTGGCGATGAGTGACCAGCTAAATCTGGGTCATCTGTTGTCCATGTGTCTAATTCGGGAGGTTCTGAAAAACTGTTAGATTTTTCTAGGACAATACTTGTTGATGGATTATATTCAGGTTGCCATGGGTCAAGATTTTGTGGTTCAGACTCACGCGGAGATTGCGAGGGATCTAAACTGATTTTATTTCCGTCCTTTTCAGCCTGCCATGAGTCCAATGGTGGCAGTTCGGAATCAGACTGAACCTGAACAAAACCCAATTCAACATTTTCTGACTCCTTTTCTGTGCTCCATGGGTCAAGACTTGGCGGTTCAGAGTCATTGTCTGACTTCAGTGGCTCCCCCGCTGGCATTTCCTAACCCCAGAACATATTGGGCTTCCAACTCTGACGTTTCTGAGCCACACACTGATTTGACTGGCACCACATCAGCCGTATCGACGCTTTCTGGCTGCCACGGGTCGAGACTTGGCGGCTCAGAGTCGTCCGACTTTACAGCATCTAAGCTGGGGGAGCCCGCGTCTTTTTCTGAGACCAAGGCCTCCATGCCCGGTGTTTCTGGGCCATTCTCCGTCTGTGAAGCACCCACGCTCGGCTGGGCAGCGCCATCTTCTTGCCACAGCTCCAGACTGGGAGGCTGAGAGCCATCCGAGACAGCCTGGGAAGTGCCTGTTTGTGTCGGTGCCTCCTCTGGAATGTCTTGCAGCATACCGCTCAGCATCTCGCGCCTCCTCGTCTCGACGTCCAGGACAGAGGTGACGATCTTGCGCTGGCTAGGAGGTACGTGAAGCACACCTGTGTGGTAGCTGTGCACCACAGGAGCCGCCTCTTCGTACACTGTCCCAGCTAGATCATCCGTGTCTTCTTTCTCTGTCGAAGTTATTGACGTTGTCTCGTCTTTGACAGCAGCTGGATCCAGAGTCTTACTGGTGACATCCTCTGATATCTTGGTCGACACTCTCGTCTCACCAGCACCCAGCACAAATACATTCACCTCTTCGACGATTTCGTAGGTCAGAATTCGTGGCCCAGTGGTCACAGATCTGGTCTCGGTAGTCTCCACTGTCTCCACTGTCTGATGAATGGTGCCACCGCTGGGGCCGGCGTATTGTACGGCAACGTGAGTTGTGACGTCATCTATTGTCCTTTCAGAAGTCACACTGCCACGTTGGTCCTTAGTGACGTCACTCGTCACCTCAGTTATCACGTCAGAAGAAAATTCTGTTCGGTATTCATTGGTTCGTTGTTCCAATGCCGCCGGCGAATCTACGATTCCACCATTATCTTCACCCTCTTCAGAGTCCTGAGCTGGCACCAGTGGATAGTTGCTGAGGGATAACGAGTCAAAGAGTCCAAGCTTGGGTGTTTTGTCGTCAAAGGATGGTGCCTCATCAGTCGGCGTGGATCCGCAGAGTATCACAACCGTCGGATCAAATTCGACTTCAGTCGCTGTTTTATTCTGACCGCCACCACCTGCTCTGTCATCTTCATCATCTTCATCGTATCCACGTCCACCACCGCCACAGCCGACATCCGATGGTGCCTCTGAAATCTCCGCAATAGTGGCGTGTGGCACCGACAGAGGTCTTACATCAGAACACCAGGCGAGATGTTCGCTGTCTTCAGGAGGTAACGAGATGAGCAGCGCCTCAGTTCGCTGTTCTTCCTGTCGATGATGATGAGGGTGTGGATGATGATGTCCAGGCACAGTCACCGTCAGCGCGGACCGATACAGTCGCGACACATGACCTCCCAATGGCACACTTGTCGGCGGAGGGGCTCGCACAGGTCCGGCAGACTCTGAGACCTCACCTGCAGTGAGACGGCGATGCCGGGCCGACGTCGCACCTCCTCTCGAAGCAGGTGGCTGCGGTAGTCGAGGTGTGACACATACCGCTCCCACATGTCCGCGTCTACCCAGCCGGCCGCCGGCTCGGCCGCTGCTGTCGCTGTCGCCAGCGCGCGCCGTCGGCCCCGGCCCTCATCGCGGCGGTAAACAGACTCTGCGCACACTTGTGCTCCCTTGTTAAGTCCAAGTGGTGTCCACGCGTCGGCGTGAGGACCACAGCTGAGCGGGGCCCTGGCGGCCGCGGCGGACCGCGTCTGTTTACTGTCGGCCGCCCGGGCAGCCGGCAGTGGCGCCTGCGCCGGCGTCGACTGCGACGCCGGCTCCCGCCGCCGGCAATCGATGTCGACACCGACTGACAGGGGCGAATTGCCGGGAGATTCGACAATGTTCGCCTCGACAACCTCGGTTATTGTGTATAGGTCTCGGCTGTTGCGCCGCTCACACTGTTCCGCAGGTGCGGTAGTTACAGGGGGAGAGGGAGATTCCCGGCCACCGGAGCTGTCAGAACTTGTTCCCAGGTCATCACATTCTTCAGGTGTAGCAGGATGACGGCGCAGTGGCCCAGGGATGACAGAGTCCTGCTCAGGAGAGCTAGAACGTGACTCGCACTCGTCCACAATAATTTCTGGAGGTGGCGGTGACGGGAAATGAATGACTGGAGGCGCTGGGTACACCGAGCGTACCTCCGTCGCTGACCGTGGCTGCTCGAAAGTAATGCCGTCGAGCGCGGACTCGAAGCTGGTGGTGTCGTCTTCAGCCGTGCGCATGCTGATCGTCTCTGTAGATCGTCCGAGTGTCTCTCGATACTGTCTCACTGACTCGAACTGAATGAAATCCGTCACCAGCGGCGGTCGCGCGGGCAAGAACCTAGCCTCGTCCTCGGAGTCCGAGGCGCCCGAGTTGGAGAGTCGGCGCTCGGCCCGCCTCCTCACGTCTGTCCTTACTGTCCTGCTGGAGCAGTGGCGGTCGATGCTGGAGGCCACGCTGCCCCACTCACTGTCCGAGGATATAGACTGGCCCCGCATCGTGATCTTGATCACGGTGTCTCTCGGAGGTTTCCCTCGCAATGTTCTGGGTGTTATAATCATCGGTGCTGCGACTACATGGCCACGGTTTGGGCCTAAGAACATACTGTCGATCGCCTTTTTACCAGACGCTGCACGTTTATTATCTCCCGAAATATCTTCGACTGAGTCGGCATCGATCATTTCAAGGGAGTCGCGTGACAATCCGAGATCACTAGGATCTAAGCTGTCATCTGAAAACACAGAGGTCACGGCGACGTCAAAGCTACCACCCAGGCCTTCGTCTATGGAACGGGAAAGGAGAGCACCGCGTGGTGAAGACGCGCGGAGCATGGTCGGTCCATGGCGTCCACTCGGTGTGGCAGCCAATGGCTCAGACTGGATCCTCTCTCTCTGCTGAACAGTTCGGCTGATGTTTGGCTCCGAGAAGCTGGTCTCTGCAATGACGTCATCCTCTTGCAGCAGCGGTGGGGGTGTTCGCCGCGGCTCCAGTTTCGGCAGTTCCCGAGTGCTGACGTCTAGCGGCCTTGACTGGGAGCCTCGTCTGCCCGGAAGTTCGGACAAAGGTCGCCGCTCCATCTCAGCCACCTCGTCCATAATCCTACCGCGCTTCTCGTATGGACGCGATTCAGTCGATCCTTCTCTGAGTCTTTTGCGACCTCCGCAACAGCACCAGTCAGGCTCTTCGCCGGGATCACGCGCTGGGGCCGCCTTACCCGCCGCTCGAGGCATGGCGCGTCCTCCCGGGTATAGCCTCTGCACGACCTCCCTAATGACCTGGCGGCGGCTGCGGCGCTCCTCTGCCAGCGTCTGCATGTTCACCGGCACGCTTGCCGGCCGGTAAAGTCCCCTGCGGCGCTCCCACAGCAGATAACTCGCCCAGTAACGCCGCTCCCTCTCACACAAAATACCACGTAACTCGTCCCACAGCTCAGAGTCCGCGGCGCTGGTCACACTCAGTGTCGACGCTGCCGGACTAACCTTGGCCTGGTCGGTGACCTTGACCCGGCTGGGCGTGACCTTGGCCGCCGCCTCGGCGCCGATGGGGCTGGGTCTCTCGGTCGACCCCGGCGTCGGCTCCGGCTGTTCGGTGGCCTGGGCCCGGGCGAGGGTCAGTCGCCGGCGGCCTGTAGCCTGCGGCGCTGCATTGCGGCACCTGTGACCCGGCGTGCGACCCGCAGAGGCCAGCGGGACGTCCGCGACCCTCGCTGACACAAGCTCCGGGTCACTGACGCTCAGACGCGCCGACTGAAGGTAGCGACGGGATCGTCTCACTGCTTGTTCGCTGCAGGGCCGTCTGAAAAGAACGAGTGGTTGTGTAATCGGCCAGCTCTTCAGCCGATTCACTTTATTAGGCGACCGGTTAGAAAAACGGTATTTTAGTTTTAGTGCACCGCTGGAGCTAAGTGTAACGAATCAAAGTGGCTCGGAAGTTAGGATGCTTCTGATTTGCGCTTGAAATTGAGTTAACACGCGCATTGACGGGGGCTCCCCTTCGAGTTTTTCGGAGATAGCAGAAAAACAACGGCGCGTAGCGCCGCCGTACCTGGCATACCTTTTCCCTCATCATTTTTACAACTTCTGTGAAAATTTTAAGGCTAGGTCATCTCAAGTCAGGTCATCAGTACAGGTCAAGTGACCCGACCTAAAAAAAAGTTTAAGATAGCATAAGTCGGAGCAGGGTGAACTTATCCGATTGACACTCATATCACATAATGGCCCCACCCAGTTCTCTAAAATATGTTCCGGTATTTTTGATATCGATGACCTAAGGTCAGATACGAGGCATGACCTCTCCATTGGAAATACATGGGAAAAATGGTTTTTACGGAATAACTCAGTAACGGATGGTGATAGAGCATTGATTTAGCTGCATTAGACTCGCCTGGGCTTTGCGGTTCTGATGATATGCATTTTATATAATTTGACCCTGACCTGACCTCAGGTCAGGTCAAATCCTTGATTTGACCTAGCAAGGTCAAATTATATATCATTCGATTCGGCTTGTTGAGAGGATTCATACAGTTGAAGTCGTTTTGCTCTATCTTTACTTGTTCAGATGTAATGGCCGAAAAAACTGAATTTTACATGTTATCCCTATGACGGGCATGTTTTGACCTCTCGTGACCTTGAATGTGACCTGAGAAAAAAATGGTTCAAATGTTTTCGATGGAAAGTAGATGGGCAGCCCAACGCCGTTTACCGCTACCTACAGTGGTTCTCGAGATCTTAGGGGGGCGGGTACCCGCCCCCCCGTCAATGCGAAGGTGGCTCAGACCCCCGTCAATGCGCGTGTTAAAGTATATATGAAGCAGGGTGGTGTTGCTGATTTGCACCACGGAAACTAGTTAGATCATGCTTTATTTCTATAGGAGTACCCTCAATGGCATTAGCTATTAGAAATATAACAATGATCTATAGAACTATTCTCTAGTAGACCGGAGATAAACGCTTTCGTACTCTTAGTGAATGGCATGCGAATGTGTTCTTCCTTTCCTTCCCCTGCCATTCCGGTCGTGCAACAGTTAATTCAATACGAGGAACATCAGAACAGAAAATTCACAATAAAAGCGAACCGTGAGAGTAGAAGGACGCTCATGTAACTTTCCAAACGCTCCAAAACGCGATCTATTTTGGAGTGTTTGGAATGTCTTCTCCCAAGCATATTCGTCTTGTTCGAGAACTAGAATGTTTCACCATTCTAGACCGAAGAATCAAAGCTTCTCGATTTCGCGACTTGGGAGACAATTATTCATAATCGTGCATCATCAGTAGGTTTGCTCACTTGCGCAACCATAAAAACCACGAGTGTTCTCCGTGGCGGAAGAGGATGGCGCTTACCGCTAGCCAGTATATCAAGGTTAAGTTTCAACGAGTGAGCATGAAAAACTACCAATAGTCTAGCACATTTCTGAGCTTCACATCGGTTTTAAAGGAGTTACGTTATTCTGGAAAAATTGCCCACGGTTACGGCACAAATTAATCCAAGAGCGAAATCCACGAGTGCATGCCTAATATTTACTTAGTCGGTCCTCAAGTCAAGGTCAGTGCACAGGTCAAGGTATACCGCCCCGCGTGGTACGTCCCCGTGCATTTCATACGTCATGGGATACAGGTCGTCAAGGTAGGTGGTCAGGATCCATCCCGCAAACAGTGGCTAAGTTTAGTCATTATATAGTATCCAAGACCTAAGGTCAATACCTAATGACCGACCAGTGGGGGCGAGCTCCTTCGCCACTTGCATTTCCATTACAGCATTTATCAATCGATACCAGCATGGCCATATTACCTCGACCTCGTTACTAAAATATGACCTAGGTCAATATGGTCATAATATCCCTACCCCCCAACCAAGTGGCTTTTCACCCTCTTAGTTATGCGCCAGTGCGTGTCAACCCCCGTGCGGGTGTTAAAGATTACCCATGTAGTCCATGCCAAGGGTTAAACGACTAAACGTCATCACAATTATCGTACCATGCCATGTTTGTGGAATGAGAGGATGAGGGTGAGATTTAGTTTATCCATGTTCTTCTGACCGGCTATAATACCAACCTTATGTTGGAAGAGTCCGACGTGAAACAAAACAAATACAATATAATACACATGGGTTGATTGCATCAATGGGAAGATAACGGCGTGCACATATCTTGCAGGCTAATTTTCCACTAGCGTTGAGGGATGCAACGGAAATCTCTATAGCCTATGCTGGACCGAAAATGTACCAATAATATTGAAAGAGATGACCCTAAAATTTCGCACAGCTCATCAGGGTTGTGGTTTTCTATCCCATTCGGGGCACCTGAAGACCACCAATGAAAAGTGGGTTAATGTCAACATATCCTTTAAAAAATTCAATCACCGGGATTTATTACTTGTTTTATTTTGTTCCAAATGTGAGTGTGAGATATCTTTGCATGTGATTATCGACATCATTTCAAATTTCAGCACCCCTAATCATTTCGTGAAATGCACGCCCCTCCGACTCATTCTTCACGGCAGTCATCGCAAATAAACCCCCCCCCACAAATCCTCGGGCTAAAAATGTATCCCTTGCGCCAACAAACTGTTCGCCCATAAATCGAATATAAACTACAAATTACAACAAATATGCCAATGACCAACCGGAAGCCCGCTCAAACCAAAATATTGCAAAATGACTATGAAAAATTAAAGTTATGTTTTATAACCCATTGCTTAAGCTTGCGTGTCCAACACCTCCACCCACCACCCCCTTTCTTAGGTTGACAGTGTTGAACAGCCAGGTAAGTGATGTTGGTGCACTCCAACGCTCTCTCCCGCACTCACCAGAATATAGGCTGCTAAACTTGAAGCCTGGATCAGTCATTGCCATTATTTTCACATTTCAAAATTGCATTTCAGCTTATCGCCAGACTTAAGGCCTGTAGAAGGCTTCCCAAGCACCCAATGAACGAGAACCCAGTGCCCAGAAGGGCATATCCATTTTTAAGGGCATACCCTCAACGTACCCTTTGCGAACTACTTCCCAAAGAGATGAGAGTGGCCCATCAAGTGAGAAGTAAACATATTCAGAAGCTAGAGGTAGCACACAGCTTGTGATCGGGCTATGCAAGTAGAAGGTGGATTTAGGGTGAGGGTGTCGGGCCACTTTTTTGCCTCTTGCCCCTTTGAGGGTGACAGGGCACCTCCTAATGATATGTAGAAGTAGTGTAAAAGTAGGGTAGTGAGTAAGCGTAATGTAGCGAGTACACTACTTGAACTCTTTAAGTAGTGTAGAAATTGCATTGTTTTTCATTCTAGGGGATTTAAAGTCGTTTTGTCATCATCATCATGTTTGGGGTTTTCGGGCGCGCCGACAGCTAAGGTCATATGGCGGCCATAACAATGGAGAGAGAACTCGGTTCCTTCTGTCAAGTAAGCGGCTCCAGCCTGTCAAATATTTGTATAAAAACTTCGCTTTCCCTTCATAGAGATCTAACCAGTAGCATATGCACACGCGTCTACCCGCTAAATACAGAACATCGGGGAAAAACCTTCAGTTGGTCACGGGAATGAAAACAGCAAGATCAGTAAGGTCCTTTTATAGGAAGCATACACACATAGACCCACCTACGCAGGCGAATATATCACCTTAGAGTTAATTTTCCTCAGATATTCTACATCTGAACAGCTAACGGAGGGAGATTCCCCGGGGATTCACTGCAGCGAAGGTGAGCCGAGCAAATAGCGCCTCCTCTCCAGCTCAAAGTCACGGCACTCCACCAGGACGTGCCTTACCGTCGTTTTATTGTGTTCAACAGGCCTCTATGGTAGCACAAACCAAATTATAGCATATTATTTCTTGTTTATGTGATTTTTATTAACGTTGGTTCAAATTCGGGTGCCCACAATATTTTCCGACATTGCACGCCACTGTATGCCACTTGATGACAATTCATGGAAAGACATGAGTGGTTTGGGGACTTGGAAAAAAACTAATTTCTTTAAACTGTATATTTTTACTTGTTTTCCTGGAGATATTCTTTTAAAATATTTATGTTCATACATGGTAATCGTGAGGTAAAGGATAACCCATCCGTAATACTAAGCCCAGCTCGGTCTGCCTCCCAAGGCCTTAGAAATGGTTATATTCAGGCAGGCATTACATCGACACTTGGGTGATTTGGGGTATAACGACACACACGCCTGCACTTCTCCGTACCGAGTGAAGCCCGACCCTGTGGATGGCGTCGCGTTCGAGGATTAGGCGTCATTGCCCCGAACATGACGCAGCGTCGCGAGCTCTCAGATTCAATCCTCATGCATTTGGTCAGGAGACTATTGTAAGTTCTGAGTAGGTTTACTTAGAGTTTCAAGTGGTTGGCCAAAGACTGCAGGAGTGCATCAGGACCCAAATACTGCCCTGGCCCAAGCTTTGGTCCTGTCAGGCTTTTTTAAATATTCTCCTCATATATGCTTGTAGAAAAGGGAAGGACAGCAGGATGGAACTGGGCACGCGGGCCCCACTACAGTTTCAATAGTTATTGTATGGGTAAGCGTGACCTTTTTAGGAGGTTATTCGGTTATTAGAAATTATTTTCAAGCATGTTCATTTCGGGGAAAAAATAAAAAGCAAGTGCAGTCAGAAACGGCAGGGCTTTGCGACATCAAAGTAAAGCCTCGTCTTATAGTGTTGGGTGATACCGACTCTGACCTCAAACTGACTCAAACATAGTTTGGCTCAGAAAGATCGATAAATGCGACCGGCACAGCAAAACTACGGCATTAAGTAGTCATTCAATCTGAAATAAAAGGTCAGATCATTTGAACCACCCAATTCAGTCAGAGTCATTTTTTATTCTTCTTTAGGTTGAGTCGCCTATCAGTTACCAAGTCTGTAGTGACAGCGTTGGCTGCAATAACAAACAGGCTGTGGCTGCCTCTGCCGTCACGGCGGAGGCTCAATTTTGCTCGAAAGATCGCTCATCATGATGGTTCAAACTTCGGTTCTTCCATTTTCTCTGAATTTCTGAAGTTCGCGACATCAACGCCCTGTCTCGGCCATCTTAACACGTGCTGGTACGGGGGCGGGTACCACCCTGCCTAAAGTTTTTCACAGATAGCCAAAGTGAGGGCGGCACGTAGCGCCGCAGTTCTTGGTACGCCTGTTACCTGGTCTTTCATTGCAAATTCTAGAAAACTGAACGCCCAGGTCATATCAGGTCAGGTCTCCGGCCAAGTTCAAGTGACTTTACCTCACATTTTTTAAGGTGCATCAGTAAGAGTGTTAATAGACCTATCTGAGATTCACCGCACATAATAAGGCCACCTAGTTCAACAACAGTATTGGTCATGGAATTTTGTATATCAATAACCTGGAGTGAAGACAGAGCCATGACCTTTCATTGAAAATGCATCGGAAAATTGTCTTCAGTTTGGCAGCTTCTCAGAAAATAGAGATAGGCCACCTATTTTGACATAATTGTGTTTGGCTTGTAACTGAGTTCAAAATTATCAGCTATGGTGATCTTGACCTCACTTTAGGTCAGGTTGATCTCAAGATTTTACTGAAATTTCACACCGTATGACCTTGGCAATTAGTGCGTCGATTAGCCGAAAAAGCTAACCTGAAAGGTCGTATCGTAGATAGTTCGATTGGGTTTGATGAGAGAATTCTAATATTAATGTTGTCATATTTAAAGGTAAGCTCTGTCAGTAGGTATGACACCAACCTCAATCTTCTTTTTAAACTTTGAGAACACGAGTGTGCACAAGTTTAATCCTTTTTATACTTTGAGAACACAGTGTCAAAGTTTAATCCTTTTAAACTTAGAACAGGCACAAGTTTAACCTTTATACTTGAGAACACAGGCACAAGTTTAACCTTTAAACTTAAACAAGTGTGCACAAGTTTAATCATTTAACTTGACACAGTGCACAAGTTTAATCCTTTTATACTTGAGAACACAAGTGTCACAAGTAATCCTTTATACTTTGAGAACACAGCACAAGTTTAATCCTTTATACTTTGAGAACACAAGTGCACAAGTTTAATCCTTTATACTTGAGAACACAGTCATAAGTTTAACCTTTTATACTTTGAGAACACAAGTGTGCACAAGTTTAATCCTTTTATACTTGAGAACACAAGTGTGCACCAGTTAATCCTTTTATACTTTGAGAACACAAGTGTGCACAAGTTTAATCCTTTTATACTTTAAGAACACAGTGGCACAAGTTAACCTTTTATACTTTGAGAACACAAGTTGCACAAGTTAATCCTTTTAAACTGAGAACACGAGTGTGCACAAGTTAATCCTATACTTGAGAACACAGTGTGCACAAGTTAATCCTTTATACTGAACACAGTTCACAAGTTAATCCTTATACTTGAGAACACAAGTGTCACAAGTTAATCCTTTTATACTTTGAGAACACAGTGTGCACAAGTTTAATCCTTTTAAACTTGAGAACACGAGTGTGCACAAGTTTAATCCTTTTATACTTTGAGAACACAGTGTGCACAAGTTTAATCCTTTTATACTTTGAGAACACAAGTGTGCACAAGTTTAATCCTTTTTATACTTGAGAACACAGTGTGCACAAGTTTAATCCTTTTATACTTTGAGAACACAGTGTGCACAAGTTTAATCCTTTTATACTTTCAGAACACAAGTGTGCACCAGTTTAATCCTTTTATACTTTGAGAACACAAGTGTGCACAAGTTTAATCCTTTTATACTTTAAGAACACAAGTGTGCACAAGTTTAATCCTTTTAACTTTGAGAACACAGTGTGCACAAGTTTAATCCTTTTAAACTTGAGAACACGAGTGTGCACAAGTTTAATCCTTTTATACTTTGAGAACACAGTGTCACAAGTTTAACCTTTTAAACTTGAGAACACGAGTGTCACAAGTTTAATCCTTTTATACTTTGAGAACACAAGTGTCACAAGTTTAATCCTTTATACTTGAGAACACAGTGTCACAAGTTTAACCTTTTATACTTTGAGAACACAAGTGTGCACAAGTTTAATCCTTTTATACTTTAAGAACACAGTGTGCACAAGTTTAATCCTTTATACTTTGAGAACACAAGTGTCACAAGTTTAATCCTTTTAAACTTGAGAACACAGTGTGCACAAGTTAATCCTTTATACTTTGAAACACAGTGTGCACAAGTTTAATCCTTTTATACTTGAGAACACAGTGTGCACAAGTTTAATCCTTTTATACTTTGAGAACACAAGTGTGCACAAGTTTAATCCTTTTATACTTTGAGAACACAGTGTGCACAAGTTTAATCCTTTTAAACTTTGAGAACACGAGTGTGCACAAGTTTAATCCTTTTATACTTTGAGAACACAGTGTGCACAAGTTTAATCCTTTTTATACTTTGAGAACACAAGTGTGCACAAGTTTAATCCTTTTTATACTTTGAGAACACAAGTGTGCACCAGTTTAATCCTTTTTATACTTTGAGAACACAAGTGTGCACAAGTTTAATCCTTTTTATACTTTGAGAACACAAGTGTGCACAAGTTTAATCCTTTTTATACTTTGAGAACACAAGTGTACGCAAGCATACTTTATACTTTGAGCTCTAATGACCTCTAAGTGACCTGACAAAAAACGAATGCTGGAATTAACATTTAATTTTGTAAAGGAAAAATGTGATATTTCCCTCCATATTTTTTCGTTCCGTGTTTGCTCTTTAACAACAACAGTATTTATTTGGATGAACACCGTTTTTAAACCATTTATGAAAATATTTTTTCAATCAAAGTTATGTAAAATGATTTAGTTTTGATAAAGTATAAAATTGTGGAAGAAAGAATTGTCCAATGTCAGCTTCTCTATACATGCAACATCGAAACGTGCCATCCATGAACTCACCGAGTGATACATAGGAGTTGAGGACATTTGCCTGACACGCTCAACACAACTCCTTTTCTAAGCACAATTGCATACGGTCTCAACAATGATATGACGCTGGAATCTAAAGTATTATCAAGGCTCCTTGCAGTATTAGGCTACGGAAATTTTTGCTCCAGCTACAGACATTAGAACGACTTCACATCCGGTTGTGGCATCGTGTGGCTTTCGCATAAAAAGAGCAGCTATCATTATTTCCCCACCGAGGACATATTTTATGACACAAATATTTATGCTGGGCTTATGAACGTTGACCGGGAAAGCAAACAACACAAATAACATATTTCAAAAAGGGTTACAACATATCGGAATAGAAACGACCTAAAGTGAACAGATACGGTTTACACCCGCTATCATTGCTCGCATCATATAACGGAGTGCAAAGTATAGAATAAGTACAGGACTTTCTCCTCAGACTTACGAAAAGACACGTGCTATCACGGAGTGCATTGCCTTCACGGAGGAACTTCCAATACAGTTGTGCTGCTTAAATCCGTCTCGATGAAGTTTTGTCGGGAGGTGCCACTTTTTACTATGAAATGTAAGGTAGCAGATTAGAATCGACGTAATTGTAAAGAAACCCTGTCCATAAACGAGAGCCCTGTCCAAAACGGGCCCTCCATAAAAGGCCCTGTCCATAAACGAGAGCCCTGCCCATAAACGAGATCCCTGTCCATAAACGAGAGCCCTGTCCACAAACGTGAAATGTTACTGCGTACATACTTTTGGACACATCATACGTAAAGCTTATTAGTGAAGACTTTGGATGTGTGCTAATCAGAATAATACCTCCACAATCAGTATAAACACACTTCCATGTTTACCTAATTGCTGCAGCTGGCTTGCACTTTGGAAAGCAGCCAGCCTAGAGAAGAAAGAATTCTACGAAAATCCAGCCAAAACCCAAATTACTGCTTCAAAAATAAGCCACCAATGCTGCGTCGCCAGCGCACGGCACCACATACCTTGAAGGTGGGACGAGACGCAGCAGCACAGTGGGCGTCGACGCTAGCCTGCGGGCTGACCCGTTACAGGTGCACTGCTACGGGGAGCAGCACCCCTCCCCTGACCTCCACAAGTGCACTCTGTTGTCCCGTCAGTATGGTCAGCCGTGAACACACTTGACAACTGGCTGATAGAACGTGTCATCACATCACTGGTCCGACAGTGATGCGATGTGCTGAGCATCGCCGATGTGGAAATCACTCAGAGGAAAATCTGTGTGGAGGGATGTAGATACCATTTGTTGACTAGAAATGCTGCCATTGAAATCTGAGGGTTAGTGATTTTGATCGAGCTCGATGTCGCATTGCAGAAGAGATGCAGTTGAAGCCAAGTATTTTGAAGAATTAGCCATGTACTGAGTACCGTGCCTGCAGAATAAGATGCCGCCAGATATGCTGCTGTTATTCATGCTGCTGTTATTTGATCCCATCATGGTTGATACCGCCGATGTATTCCTCATAGGTTTTGGTCACGATCCCAGATCCTCTCCAGCACCCCTCGGATCGAGATGGATTGAGATCCAGCTTCCAGCCATGACTAATGACATGATCGACTATCCAGTACCGCGTTCCCCAGAGTAAGCTGCGACCGTCCTTGCGCTACTAGCTGTCCAACGTGCTCAGTGTGGTGGCAGTGCCTCTGATCGACGCTCGCGGCCGTTTGTTGCCGGGGACAATGGAGCAGGGCAGTAGGTACTAAGCGAGCACGCTTCATGCGTAGGTGGAAGCAGTGTCTTTGGGCAAGTCAGAAACAATCACCAGCAGATATGGGTATGCAGCCTCTCCTTGTACTCCGTGACTGAAGTCTGGCTCAAGCGTTCATCTCGAGTCTAATGTGCAAGCGTTCATCTCAAGCTTGACGTGGATTCGGCTTTGGATCACTACCGACTGGATTTGAAATGAACATTCTATAAATTCGAAATATATTGTTGCTGTATGCTTTATTAGGCTGGAGGATCAGGTGAAAATTAAAAATTTGCTAGCCCGACAGCTACCACATATCATTTTGTGTTCAACCGTCTTGACAGAATATGGAAATCCGCAATGATAATAATGATTTCTTCAATGAAAACATAATGCGCAGGGCCCACTTGCTTTCAGACACACATATTTCCCTGATAGCTGCTTTCAATTGTTTCCGAAATCCAAAATCCATATTTAAAAAATCAGGCGAGCCCAATTTGTTGGCAATTTCGTGGCCACATCAGTAAATGGCTGCCTACCAATCCAAAAATGGACAACCTTTGTCTTATTAATCGTTTAAAAACAACGAGCTTGGATTTATGTACATTACAAGCAGAAACGTTTCCAGAGCGCGGTAGTCATCCGTTTTTATCGTCGTGCCCCTACGGCCTTTCTGGGAGACAGCTGACGGCAAGTGGACAGACA
The DNA here is from genome assembly GCA_034440635.1 of Lepas anatifera. NCBI lineage: Eukaryota > Metazoa > Arthropoda > Thecostraca > Lepadidae > Lepas > Lepas anatifera. The sequence goes on along the minus strand of JAOTON010001906.1, from coordinate 550,579 downwards.
CTGAACACAGTGCGCTCCAGCGGGTCAGTTTCCCATGCCGAGAGACATTGAGCCGGTGCAGCGAAACCAAACGCGCGAAATGCAACTGAAAACAGTTCGCATTTCAGCACCTGCCCTAGCTCGATTTTTCAGCTCTTCGAAAGTTTTAAAATCGCTGATGAGATAATCATCTAATGCTACTAGAAGAGTTTGCTGATCCTGAAAACTGAAACATATCAGCGTACCAAATTAGTAGCAACAGCATAAAACCATAACTCACCCCCAGAACTCCCTGCGCTCAGGGTGCTGCTCCCCACAGTTTGCGGTCACCACATCACTAGCACAGTGTGTTGGTGGCTGCAGCCCTGTCGCAGCTCTGACCCTGCGCTCTGAGCTCGGGACTGAGCTGAACCGGTGACTGGCCTGGCGACATTCGAGCGGTGGTGAACTCACCTTCGATCCGGCCCGCTCCGATCCTCCGCTGGCTGAACACCTGACACCATCGACATCTGAAACAGGGCAGCGGGTCACGTCCCAAACCAACAGAGCTAACCAAACTCATAGATGCTTGTCGTAAACTGTTTATCGTTGCAGACACTCATTAAAAAACCTCCCGATTGTCTTGACGTGTCCCAGTCGACGTCATTGACGTCTAATAAGAATCTATGGATTCGGCTGTTGATCAGAGTTGTGCGCAGTTTTCCGACAATCGTCAATAGATCAGCCTCCCTTAGGTGGGGATGGTGGCGGGATGTCATTGGCGGACGCAGTTCAACGTGTGCGGAGGGCCTGTATTGGTAACGCGGGAGTTCAGGTAAACCGGCATGGCTGAGAGAAATGTCAACGGCGAGAAAAAAACTCAAAACTCTCGAGGCGAGTGAATTTGGAATCAAATGAGTCCAACATCGAAAATTTTATTCTATTTCGAAGGACAGTTTTCTGTCAGCGGGAAGACAACTTTCACATGGCCACTGCTTTCACCTGCATGGCATAGAAAATGTTGAAAATATCACCTTAAAAATAGGAAAAGTAGTATTCATATAAACACAAGACTGATCTAGAATCACTGGAGTATTTCCTGGATTAGTTTCTCGGGTCATTTTTACCCTTGACTCGACCTTAGACTGACCTGGTGTGAGGTCAAGAGGCGGCGCAAGCGGTCCACCTCCCGTCTGAGCTCTTGTACGACGCGCGGGCCGCCCGCGTCGGCAGCGACGGGGCGAGTGACGACGGCGGCGGCCCGCTCGGCGAACCTCAGCGTGCTCAGGGTGTCACTGTAGCACGAGCTCGCTGGTGACACCGCTGTAAGGAGGAACATACAACGAGTCATTGTAGAAGGAGGCGCCTCTCTATGAGAGAGGGTAAAGCGTGTCGCTGGGACAGGAAACATCGCTAAAAGAGGAAGGGTACAGTATGTATCTGTGGGACGAAACATCACTGTAAGAGGAAGTGTACAGTATATCTCTGTGGCAAGGGCTCACCGGTGATTCCGCTGGAAGGATTCGGCGCGAAGTGTCAACGGGAAGACTGTATGAGAAGACTCATCAGGCCACTGTGAGTTGCATTGAAAATGTGTCAGTTCCTGATACAAGCATAAGTTGTCTTAGTCTTTCAAAGCGTCAAACAAATGACTACTTGAGGCATTCATTGCAATAATTCAGCGACAGGGGAGGTTTGAAATAATCAACATCAGACTGAGGGGATGGCGAGCGCCAGCAATGGGTGACAAGTGTCGCAACCGTTCTACTGGCTCGGAAACCAACAATATACAGCAAAAACCGCAAGTAAAGTCTGGCTGATAGCGTATCAAAGTGTGCTCTTTTTATGTTTATATTTATCAGAACCTTCTTAATGAGGATATTAATTCATCTAACAAACGATACTTTTTCCAGAATTCATAAAGCTGGCCTGCCTGATCACTATAGTGAGGTATGTTGGAGACAGACAGGGCTTTCAATAAACGCATGGTAATAGAGGTTTATATCGGATCTTTGGTTGATTTATTCATAATTCATTCAAAATCATTCATTCATTCAATTCATTCATTCATAAATCATTCATTCAAAAAGTGAATTACAACACATTTCTAAGGCTGTTTGTTTTTCTTCGAAATAACCAATTTTATTAGCGCAGAATCTCACCCCTTACCTATTCCATATAGCCCCGTAAAACGCTGATTTCTACTTTACACTCTTCACTTTTATGTCACATTCTTTGCATCACAATACGCTTTCTACGTTTCATTACTTGTCAGAGTTTTTATCTCTTGAAGTTTTCTCAACGCCAGACTGACCTATTGGTAACATGCGGATGGGTGAACACAAATAAATGCAGCTGCGCAATACGCGTCTACTTTATCAAAAAGGTCTTTCCTGTGAGAAGATAATTCAACATACCCAAATTTTCAAGAAATGTTATAAATATACTATCTTTGTTTCATTGCGGCCTTGCGGTTTAGTTAAAACTGAATTCGCTGTTATTTCGAGGGCTCTCGACCAAGAAGCACTTGCACTCATCAGGCCAACGCTTGATCTGGGTCAACCACGACATGGTGCAACATACAACTTATTAACTGATTCTGGCAGTCTTTAGTACTAACGGTACAGTTGGCACTGTCCAAGTGTTCACTGAGACTCTGTCTTCATAAAACGCTAAACTCTGAGGCAAGGCAAAGAATCTGACATGGTCACCATGAAGCTTACCAGTTCGATAAAGAAGGATTGTGGCTCTCGTCATGAGGAAAAACACATTATCTCCCAAGTTTCATCGATAGATTTGTGGGCAGTAGCCATGGCAAAACAAATCTTGCGACGTGTTTCCGGATTTCTGGGCAGGTGAATCGGAAAGCGATCCATTGCTTTTTCTTAGCTTTAAATATTCATAAATTTGCTAACTACAGTCCATGCCACGCCCACCAAAGAAGCTAAACATTTCCTGCATGGCCACCGTCCACCCTTTCCGCTGGCACATATTGTGCACGCACGGTGTTTCCGAACACGGCCATGTCGACAGTTAGAGCGGCGCCAACGTTTATGTTTGCTGGTGGACAGTGAGTCATGTTCACCGCTTGCTCTTCACAGCTGGACTAACGACAGACACTTGTGCTTCTCGACGCTCTCGCGCCCTGCCTGTCTCAGTACTGGCCCAGTAACAGGCAAAAAATGGACATACTCGATGTGGTTATTCAGGCATACCATGATGCCTCATACACGGATCCAAGGGGATGGGCAAGGGGGGTAGATTCCTTCCCCCGATCGACCCTCGGCACCCCCTGAAATGGTCACGGCGCCCTCCTGAAAGGTCGATGGCACCTGAAATGTCGCTTCCTCCCCCAGGATACAAAAAGCGGCGCTCACCGATAGGATTTGGCGCCCATTTGATGTGTTTGTCTGGTTAAAAGTGGCACCCCCCTTATCCGGATGGTGCCCCCACCCCAGGGAAGTCCCTCCCCCGACTGGCAATCCTGGATCCGCCTACGTGATGCCTTGTACATACATACAGGTGGCACACCGTGGTTGACACGCTGTCCTAGAAAATCGCACAGAAAGTGTCAACACGGTTGCTAAAGCAAAGCCAGTAAATAATTGGGATAGCTGGTAAGCTCTGAAGTACCATAAATTAAATCAGGCATGTTTTCGCTCCTTCCAACTAACACTTTACCACAGTTTCAGATGAAAAGCTGTACCTTCTATGTTGTATCATCAAAACAGTAAAGCTCATCCTGTCGTGGCATCAGGCAACGCCATGTGGACTGAGCATTCAGTGTGCCGTAAAGCCCCAAGGCACAAATACACATATCCCAGTATTACGGGTCTCCTACTCTCTCCACTTTGCTCTGGAAATGTGACGCCGCAGTGACGCACCTACCCTTCCAAAGTTGTCATCGCAACAAACACAGCACAACATCAGCCTCTCCATATGATTCGCGTAACGAGCAGCAGGTATCGATCTTATTCCGAGCCCTGGACACTCGCTACTGCCTGCGCAAATAGCGTTATCGACCGAAGGCCGCCGGGCCTTCAGCACTTACCCTGGCCCCTCTCCAGCGGTTCCGGCCCACTTCACACCCAGCCCGGTACTGGGGTCGGCCTCAGCCGTCCTCAGGCCGATGCTGTTTGTACTGTTGCCCTGCCATTACTGCAGCTGGCTTGTGTTGCCAACCGATGTTCACATACCAACGTCCGAATAACGTGTTTAGGTGTGAAGGTAAGACACTGTGCCGGTAAATACATGCGGTGATGCGTGTGTCGCTCCGGTCTGGATTGACCAGGGCTCCGGCGACCTGTCTCGTTAATCCTCCAGCTTAATCCCGAGGTCAATCGACCGCTAGACACAGGGACTCAGCAGCTACAGCGGTGGCTCAATACTGAGCGCATGGTATTACACGGCAGCTTATCCGAAACACTTTGAATATCACATTCATATAAGGTTTCTACCTCACTTAAAGGAAATGCAGCACCTTTAAAGTGCGATTTGAACTGAGATAGCCAGGATATAGAGCATGCCGTAAAACCTCATTTTAAAATTTCATTTGTCCTAGAACTCACTATCTACGAAGAAATAGGATTTGAAAGGGCGGATTCCGACCCTCTTAGGCCTATGCAGACAGCAGCTAACACCGACGACGCGCCGCACCAACCTACGGCTCACAGGGGGAGGGGGGAAAGCATAGGATCAATTGGTTCAAAAAGAAAAGCGCTGTTTCACCTCAAATGATGAGTTCTAAGATAAAAAATATGTAACCAAATAATTTTTGGTATATCTGTGCGACTGGTAGCTCAGTTCAAAAGCCACGGCGATGCTACATTCCCTTTAAGTGTTGATTTATTTTTGTGGAATGTATAGGCGGTCCTAGGATTACCGATCGGGGCGGGGGTACACGGTCAGGGGGTGCCACTTTTGGATGGCAAAAGTTATCATGTAATCACCAAATACTATCGTTGGGTGCCTATGCTTGCATCCTGCGGGGATGAGGGATGGGAAGCGACATTTCAGGGCGTGCCGAGGGTAGACAAACAGGAGGGGCGGGAAAGTACTCCCCTTGTCCTCTGGATCCACCCATGGAGTAATGTTTTGAAATGTTTTATCTTACCGTTTTGAGCTATAGAAGGGTGCCTGAGGCCTGTTGATAGTTTGGGTACTATCATTTAATTGAATAATTATTGAATACCTACGATTGAAACAATTCATAATGAAATGTAATGAAATATTGCACTTATAATTTCGTAACTTCTGGTTACATTTTATGTTATTTTTGTAATAGTCAGATAGGCTCAGGATTTAAATTTGGAGCTAGCGTATCATGGCTTAAAACTCTTCTTGGGTGCAGAATCATGGTATTTGAGACCGCAAGCGTCGCCACATGTAAAAAGTGAGAGGGAAGCGGGTAGTCAATCTTCAACCAACTGCTGTCTAAGAAAATTCCCCTCCAGATCAGATTTGGACCATTATTGCGTTCTACACTTGCTTGTTGTAAAATTTCGATAATGATCTCTTTGCAGGGTAAGATTTAAAATTAGGGGTGATGCAGCATATAGTTTTCTATCGGGGAATGTGGAGAAGGGAGTCCAGTCGTTTTACATACCAAGGCCTTTTAGTTTCAGCCAAATTGGTAAAATAGGGAGGGTTTGCCGGCAAATCGATAGAAGAGCAACTTTAGTTCAAAATGCAAATCATGAGTGCTTTAGGTCTTATAAATAAGAATTTTCTGCCACGGGAGGTGAAATTTCTCCCCTCTCCCTCCCAAAGTCAGGGCGGGTTGAAACAAAGCTGAATGTCGGCACTCATAACCGGTAAAGGGCGAGTGGGTCAGTAAAACTTCAACTTGCGACCGACAAGAAACTTTTCCCCCAGAACAAAGACCAAAATAATCGAATACGGGCTTAATGCTGCCTTCCACACCACCTCGCTACAAAATGTTCCAATTTTCCCAGTTTGGCAGATATCGGGAATTTTTGGGACGAATAGTGGGGGTGGAGGCAAGGCCCTCGTAACCCTTTATTCCGACGCGTATTTTAGTACTGGCATCAGAACAATACCTACACAAGACACGCAACTCTTCAAAAACACAGTTAGAATAGCGAGACTCAGCTGCATGTGAATAATAAAACAGCGTGATGTTTCAGCTCAACGACCCACACAGAATTTGGTCGATAACGTGACCTTGACTTGAGTCTTGCGTGTCCCTCAGCCTGACAACCACGGCCCACACTGCTAATGTATAACACCGATCTACGGAAAACTCAACTGTAATTAACTGCTATTAGAAGCGTACGAGCTGGGCTCTATTGGTTCGCGATATTTTCTCTACATGGCGTGTCTTGTGCGGTATAAATCAGCTTTATGTGTGCATAAGGCTAAGCTAGAGGCGTGGTGTCGCTAAGCCAACAACCTGAATAGAAACACGCATGATTGAGGACCAAAGAAGGGATTCTCTCATGTGAGCTCGGATATACTTCTTGATTAAAATGTAGCATAATTTCAAAACAGAATTTGAATTTTGCACTCTGACTGTTGCGTAGCAGCTGTGGTCATCATCACCATGCACTAGCATATCCAACGGAAGAGGGCTATACCCCTTCCCTTAAAGACTGACACAGAGTATGCTCCCTCCAACGCCGCCACTGATAAATCAAACATGAACAAGAAACTGCAAACAAAATATATAAATTACCAAGCAGGATCATTCTAAAGAGTCCAGAAAATGTCATATCACGTAGAAAGGGGAATAAGTGGTTTTCATTACCCGTTTCTGGGGCTTAACTTTCCTACCATGCCCCGGGTCAGCAATTGTTTCTCACTGAAGGAGCACAAATCCCACCTCCAGCCCCCCCCTCCCTCACCAGTCTCGCCCCAGTTGCCTCCACAGACTCGTTTCCTAGATCCGTCACAATCATCATCACCGTCACCATCACTCACCGGCTATCATGACCGTCTTGGAGTTTCCACCCAGCGAGTCCTTGAGCAGCCAAGTTAGCACAGAGCTGCGATAGGACACAAACGGCCCGCGGCGTCGTCTCCGGTCAAGAGGCCGGCCGCTCAGACGGGGGGAGGAGGGAGGTAGAGAGCAAGGAGAGTGCTGGGTGGGCGTTCGGGAGCTGCAGTCTGGTGTGACCATACTTTTTGGGGTGGCATCGGAAGACTGACGGCTCTGCTCGGCTGAAATAAAGAAGATTGGAATTATTTGACTTTTAACGAGTTACAGTCATTTTTCTCTAGCTTGTAACTCTGTTTCATTCCAACTAAATATGTTTTCAGTGACATGATTTTTTGCTGACTTGCAATACCAGTTGCATGAATAAAACTAAGACATCGACAAATAATCATAATTTCTTAATCTCTCTGCACGGTGTCTTTACAGTCAGTAGAATGCAGTACACTGCCCTCTATTTGTTGCAAGCATGAGTCCAGATGGCGTTGGCTACTTAGGCTCGGAGAGACGAAAATTTGCATAAAGCTTCAATGAGATTCTGTGATAAGCCGAAAGTCAAGTTTTCAGAAAAAACGGAGGCTTCCGAAGTTTTTCCTTTGTCAGATGAGCTTTTCCTTCATACCCAGAGCCGAGATGACGTTTCCTAGCGCGACAAGTGACCGGTTGATGCTGGCTCCCTCTTTCAGGCGACGCGGGCAAAGCTGATGTTCTCCAGCCCTTTCGCTGCGGAATCCAACAAGATTAGACATTTTCACCGAAGCAAGCCATCTAACATGCTCAATACAAGATAGAAATTAGAAATTATTTGTCTGAAAAATACATCTGAGGGCAACAGGCCGGATTCAAAGAGCGTATTGGTCATAACCGTGTAAGCAGGTGAAATGATGAAGAGATGTTTATGTCTTCGCAGTCTATGACACAAATGATTTAGATGAACCCATAAATTTTTTTCCAGGAATTGTTCCAAATTATTTGAGGACAAAATATGTAGAAGACGAGGTTCAAGTCGAGGTCCATATGTGGAGTTAATGAATACCGGCCATAATTTCCTTCGATCAACTATGTTTCTGATAAGGCCTTGTGAAAAAGGAAAATTGGCTCACATTAAAGTCCTCGTATTCCAGCCCTTCGCTGAAACTAGTAGCTACAAAAAATGCAAAAAAAACACAATGGGGATTTGCTTTGATTGGCCAGATGATTTTCTTTGAAAAGCAAAAATAACTTTGTACAGATTTTCGCCAAGAGTTCTGAAAAACGGGCCCAGCAAGCGACTGCCGCCATTTTTTGGTCTCACGCATCCAGGTGGCTCTGCCTGAATAACACAAGCAGACAAGTCTCATACCACCCATCTGCCTGAATAACACAGGCAGACAAGTCCTGAACCGTCCAAGTAAGCACGTCAAGCGTCACAGGTAAGGCAGGACAGGTGAGTGCTTCTGGTGCTTAGTTTTTCCATTGCAAGTATATAAACGCAGTGCTGGAAATAGTAGTTTGGGTGCACGTCTAATCCTCGTAGCGGTTTCCTGCATGCCAACCTGCTGTGGGGTAACTTATCTTCCCAAAGAGTAGAGAGACTTTCTAGGATGGTTACCATGCTACACCACATCGGGAATCAAACAAAGGATGAATACGAGATATCAATTCTGAAGACATTGTTTCAGGCATGCACAACCTCGGTACTGTGAGTAATCACAAGATGTTGCACGGACATTACGAAGTTACAAGAACTGGCAAATAGTATCTGGTTGAACAAAGCACACTTTGGAAGATGTGTATAAGGGATTCCAGCCTACCGTATTTTTCCTCGATTTCACACTCAAGACACAAAAAATCGAAATATAGGTACATATGCACACACAACTGAAAATCTCAGCTTTATGCAAAGCCAAATATTGCAGAAAAGGCCCCTTCCTCAATGAAGAAATGGAATATCAGTGAAAGATGTTTCGCTTGAGAAGTTTTCCAGGGTCTGAGCTACAACGTTGTTTCGATTAATTAAAATGATTATTTTTAAAATATTGAAATATAGGTACATATGCACACACAACTGAAAAAATTCAGTTATATACAAAACCAAACATTGCACAAAAGGTCCCTTCTTCAATGAAGTAATAAAATATCAGTGAAAGAGGTCTCACTTGAGATGTTTTCCAGGGTCTGAACTGCAACGTTATTTCGATTAATTTGTTAATTTATGCGCAAATGTATGGATGGTTCACATACCACATTGATCGAAAATTATAGACTCCATACATGAGTTATTTGGGGATTACTATTTTACATCAAGAAATGCTATTCGGTTCTTTGGAAAAAGGTTACTTTCGCTAAAGACGTAGTCTGCTATTATGTTTCGATGTTTCAAATTTCCAAACAGAAGTCTTTGATAAGTTTCTCTAGACTACTTTATGTGACCGCTGTCACTGCTGGAATGAGGGGAGGGGTGCATTTAGTCACCTCACTTTTACATTCTACATTCACAATCAAGCAAAACATAAAACCTTCCTATTGGTATTGTTTTTAAAACAAAAGCTGGACAATAGGTCTGTATGGGACAAGGAACGGAATGCGATTACAGAGCGGAGCAAAATGGGTTCGAATGGGACGGAACCTCCAGACTTTAACATGGAACGGGGCAGGAGGGAATACATTTTCTAAAAATGACAGAGGGAAAAGGGAATGGGGTGGTAAGGATACACTTATTGGATACATTTTCTGGTAGATACTGAACGGGATGGGTGAGACTCAAGCCGAATAAAATGGCATTAATACTAAAATTACGTCTCTTGAGATAATCCGGACAATGTACCTGATTCCACTAATACAGTCCGACTAACGCTAGCTCGGTTCCTCCCGCATCCTTCGGGGAGCTCTCTGAGTGATCCTCACCTCCCCGCCAAGTCCACCAGGTGCAGTTTGGAGTGAGTGCAGGCGGTGCCGGGGCCACGCTGTAGCCGGAGCGTCAGCAGGGCGTGACTGCGGCTGCTGCGGGTGTTGGAGAGGGTGGCGCCCGCCTGCCGCCGGCTCATACCCCGCCACAACAGGGCGCGCAGCTCCCCGGCAGAGGTTACGCGGTGCACCCCCAGGTCTGCCGGATGGGGATGTGTTATAGATGAGCTGCGTTGTGTTCGTGTCGGAAAATCTCGAGCATTGCTGGAGATCCCGATTTGAGGCTGGGAGAGAAGCTCAGGGGCTCCTGGATTTATTGTATTCAACTGGTAATGTATAAGCACATCAGTGCCAACCTATCCAGGACTTCTTGTCTCCCGAAGAGATATCCGGTCATGGCTTTAAGACATTGCTTTCGCTTGTCTATAGAATATTTCATATTCAGCTCACCGGCCCGAGAGCACTTTAGTTTTAGATGAGCTGTCAGATTTTTAGCTTAACACGCGCCCCGCTGGGGGCGAAATTCGCCCCCTCCTGGTTTTCCCCAGATAACGTAAAAAAGAGACGCAGAACAACGAAACTTATAGTAACTTGTTCCTGATGAATTTTGCGCTTCTGGCCAAATTTTTAGGTCAGGTCATGTCAGGTCAAGGAGCTATTTAAGGCCAAGTGACCTGACCTCAAAACCCAAAATCACGAGTTTGAAGCAGTGCCTAAGGAACATCTGTCAACCGATCAGTTTGAAAATTTCACGATATGATTAAGCCATAAGGGTCTACAAATCTGCTATCTTGGAATTTCGATATTGTTGACCTAAGGTGGGGTCAATTTTTTGGTCACCCCATCATAAGTCTATGGTGAAAAATAGAATGGGCTCGTTTTCAGTAAACACTGGATAGATAAAGCTGAAAATCCTCAAACCGTCTATTCTTACCATCATCTTGACCATAAAGTTGCGTTTTTGACCATCTGACCTCTCAAAGGTCATGTCAGGTCACATGAGCATAGAGTGATTGTTTTGCCAATAACTTCTCACTGAATTGAGATAAAGCTCTTATTATACTTTGCATTGTGCTTATATTGTCACGGGGAGTCGATTGGTATGCAACATGACCATACCAGGTCACTCTGTGACCCTGACCTAGCTTGAAGTCAGGTCATTTTCACCATTTGACCTAACAAGGTCATATTATACATAATTTGATTTGCCGCGATGAGAGAAATCCAATGATGCATCAAGATTTGCTCTAGCTCCCCTGAGTACAGATCTAGAGAGAGAAACGTACACTGCTCTGTTGTAAGCCTATGGAGCCTTCTTTGACCTGTGCTGACCTCAATATTGACCTGACATAAAAATACTCCTTATAATTTCTCTTCGTCTTGTCAAGAGCTTTCGAACACCGTCCGTAATTTTCCTTTAACTTTCCCAGGAAATGAGATACGGAGGGGGGCGAAATTCGCCCCCCCCAGCGGGGTGCGTCATGCCCGGGACCCCATCGGGGCGGTTCAAGTCAGTACCGTAAAACCATATACATTGAAGATCTGGAGAGTTAGACAAATGCACGTTTGGGACGAAGGTGATCACAACGCAAGAGGCGAAGATGTCTACTTTATAGTTAAGTTTCATCGAACTAAGTCAATATGTTCAAGTTCAAACAAGATCGTAAACGTCAAATCGAGTCCTGTTGGAGACCATTGGGAAATACAGTGATTACAAAAAGTTGGAAAGACCAAACGTGGCCCAAGGTCATAAAGGAAGGTCACACACAATGTTGAATTAAAGTTTGAAGTCAAGGTCGTTCAAGGTCACTGGCCTATGACGTAAAACTATTAAAGATTCTCAATAATGTCCAATATAACGCACTATGACAGACTTTGGCAGGAAATGAGGGTTTGTAGGTGATAAAGATCTTTGACCTTGACCTTGACATTGAGTGGCCTTAACTATGAAGTCATAGCACAAGATACGTCATACTGAATAATGTTATCTCACTGGAATACTGGAGTCAATGACCTTGGTCTGCGACATTTGATCTTGACCTTGACCTTGATCTTCATGTTGGGTGACCTTGACATATAACCCGATTATATGACGTTATGACGTCAGCACTCTGTCTACAGTGGAGGCTAACTGATGCAACCCCGCGATTCAGACGGTTCAAAATATAGGTCTGGGTTTGGAGGCCCATAAGTAAAAAAATTGACAGATTTTCGAGAAAAATTCACTTATCAACGCGCCCGTGAATTCTTTCAAATGTAGCTAAGTAACATTTTCCTTCGGTGGACGGGTTCTCCCGCCACCTCGGACAAATAGGGGGTTAATTTAAGACATCCCACTGGGCGCGTTAATAATTTACAGCAAAATGTTTTCTATCATGAGGCTCAGCCGTGCACTCGACACAATTCAGATCCTTTAAACAAAAATTCGAGCACCTTGACTAATATTGAACAGTCTGACAATACAAACATTATTTTTCAGGCATTACCTTGCACGTATGGCCCCGTTTTGGGGTGTTGCCTCATACGCAGTGGACCCGTTCGGGCCGACAACAGGTCTCGAAGGCTCTCGTTGTATAACTCCACACAGCTGCAACGATAGAATTGTTACCCATCACTATTGCTCAGATTATAACTCAGGTTTTCATTCTCATTTTTTCATATAATTTTACCAAAAAGAAAAGGAAAAACATCAATGAACTTCTCAGGTGTTCTCACTGACCCGTTTCGTGTACCAACTTTGTGAGCGTCATGATATACCTATGATATATGATGTATATGATACATGACAATATCATACTGTCATTTGTTATTGTCAGAACGCCAGAATGATAAGTGCTTTATTATCGAATAGAGGAAAACACAGTATTTCATTAATTTGTAATGCAGTCAATTATTGTACCTCACCAAACTCAGCACATCATGGTTTCTTTAAAGCAGGAGCGCAGAAACTGTTTGAAAAGTGGGGGAGGGGGCAACCTTAGAGAGAGCCCAACTCAAAGGGGCACCAGTCCAAGGGGACCCATGATTGTGAGCAGTTTTAAAGCCACTCGGTTGGTGTCAATAAGGCACGCGTGTACAGCAGCCTACAGTATGTAGGCATTTACATACGTGACTTCCTGCCTTCTTTCCCGCCGTTTCCTTTCATTGAATAGCTTCGTTATGTTTTTTTCCACTTAGTAGTGGAAAACGGCGGTCTTGTCGCGCCCGTCGATATCTGAGGGACGGCTGTTGTTTTGTATTTGGTGCGGGATGCGTGTCCGAATTCGTGCTCTGTGTTGGGTGTGTTCTGGGCAGGAGTTTGATTGAGACCAGCTTTCAGAGTTCATCTGGAAGCACTCGGGTAGTAGGTGCCTTAACCTTTTTCACGAATCGCTCCTCGTCCAGGGACTTGCATGGGGAACTAAGGAACTGAAAATTTCTCAGAAAATCTACCAGGCTCCACTGCGTTTTTTTTAAGTTCAGCTGCTGATATTTTACATCCGTTGCGAGGGCCCAATACCAAACTTAGGGAGGAGGGGTTGCGGCAGTGGCTCCTCTGAGCCCCAGTTTCTACGCCTATGCCGCTCAAGGGCCACCAAACCATCTTAGAGGCCCCCACCCTCGAGATCATGGCTCAGGAGACCAAATCAGTCAGCTCAGTGGGCCACAGACCAGTTCATGGGCCCCAGACCAACTCATGGGTCCCGAGACCAGCTCATGGGCCCCAGACCAGCTTATTAACACGCGCATTGACGGGGGTCTGAGTCACCTTCGCTTTGACGGGGGGCGGGTACCCGCCCCCCTAAAATCTCGAGAACCGCGCTAGGTGGCGAAAAGCGGTAAACGGAGTTGGATTGCCCATCCGCTTCTTCATCGAAAATAATTAAACAATTTTTTGTCAGGTCACATTTAAGGTCACTAGAGGTCAAAACATGCTGTCATAGGGATAACATGTAAATGCAGTTTTCGGCCATTGTATTTGAACAAGTAAAGATAGAGAAAAACGATCTGAACTATATGAATCCTCGCAGCAAGCCGAATCGAATGATATATAATATGACCTTGCTAGATCAAATCAAGGATTTGACCTGACCTGAGGTCAGGTCAAGGTCAAATTGGGCAAAATGCATATCATTAGAACTGCAATGACAAGGCAAATCTAATGCAGTTAAAAGAAACGCTCTATCTCTATTCATTACTGAGTTATTCAGTTAAAACCATTCTTCCCATGTATTTCCAATGGAGAGGTCATGGCTCGTACCTGACCTTAGGTCATCGATATAAAAAATACCGGAACATATTTTAGAGAACTCGGTAGGGCCATTGTGTGATATGAGTTTCAATCGGATAAGTTCACCCTGTTCCGACTTACGCTATCTTAAACTGTTTTTGAGGTCAGGTCACTTGACCTGTACTGGTGACCTGACCTGAGATGACCTAACCTTAAACATTTTGACAAAAGTTGTAAAAATGATGAGGGAAAAGGTATCCCAAGTACGGCGGCGCTACGCGCTGCCGTTTTCATGCTATCTCCGAAAAACCCGAGGGGGGTAATCGCCCCCCCGTCAATGAGCGTGTTAAGGGTCCCACATAAGCACTGGGCCCCTAGACGTTCAGCACAGGGAGCCACAGATTAGCACAGGGGGCCAGATTAACTTAGGGGTCCAGCTCAGTTCAGAGAGCCCCAGGTTGGCTTATATAGGGTCTAAGAACAGTTCAAGGGGCCGTTCAAGCTTGCAGATCCCAGATCAGCTTAGTGGTTTTAGAATAGTTCAAGAGGCCATCTCAGCTCAGAGACCTCTAGGTTGGTTGATATAGGTTCTCAAACCAGCTCAAGGGGTCCGTTAAAGCTCACGGCCCCCAGAATGGCCCAGGGACCTTAGGAAAGTTCAGCTTTCCTCCCCCCCCAGAACAGCTCAGAGGCCCCAGCTAAGCACAGGGGCCACATAAGCTATGGGCCAAGTTAAGTTTAGGGGACCCCACATTGGCTTATATAGGGTCTTAAAACAGCCCAAGGGACCATTTAAGCTCATAGCCCCCAGCTCTGTTCAGAGGCCCTATAACTGTGTAGGGGTCCCCAGACTAGCTAAAAGGCCCCAGTTCAGCATAGGGGCCCTTAGATAAGCTTAGGTCCAAAATAAGCATTGGGGGGCAGGTCAGCTCAGGGGCCCCCTGGTCTATAGAGTCTTCAAAAGATCTAAAGGGGTACATTCAAGCTCACGGTCCCAGCTCAGTGACTTTACGGCATTTCAGGAGGCCCCCAGGCCATCTGAGGGATTCCTAGTTCAGGACAGGGGTCCCCAGATTAGCTCAGATGCCCAGATTAGCTTAGCAGCCTGGCTCAGCTCAGGGCCTTCGGTCGGCTTATATAGGATCTCAGAACAGCCCAAGGATGCCCATTCAAGCTCATGGCCCCCAGCGTAGCTTAGGGGCCCCTATTACTGTGCAGGGCCCAGGCTAGCTCGGGGCCACCCACTTAGAAACAGGGCACCAGATTAGCTTCGGGGGCTCAGCTCAGGGCCACCAGGTCGGCGGATACCACTGGGCAACAAAATTTAACTTGTGTCGTGGATCCAATACTAAATAGTCCGTTCCTAGGGTAATATGTGGCGCTGAACACGAATCTGGCAGCAGAAATGCCATATCAGATCAGAATTTTGAGATCCAGTATGTCTGTGTGTCGTTTTTGCGCAAGCTTTCTTGCCATCAGTGACATTGACAGTGAAAAACCCAAGAGGTCTAGGAAAATTAGCGTTTTGGCGTTTGTGGAGGCTAGAGTATTCTACCCTAAACCCGTTTTTCATAGAACTAGGTCAATATATTCAAGGTAAAACAAGGTCATATAGGTCAAATTCTGTCTGTGCAGGGTAGCCATTGGGAAATGCCATGATTATGCGATGAGAAGCCGGATATGAAGAGAAAGTGACCTAAAATAACGGAGGGAAGGTCTGAGGCAATGTTCTCTGAAACTTTTAGGTCAAGGTCGTTCAAGGTCATTGACCTTTGACGTTAAAATATTAGATTTTGCCTATAACGTATGCTGCAACTATCACTATGGCGACCGTCGGGCGGAAAATAAGGTTTGACCTTGACCTATGACCTTTGAATTTAACTTGCGACCTTGAGCTCAAGTTTAAGTGACCTAGCCTATGACTTCATAGCATAATATACGTCATATTAACACGCGCATTGACGGGGGAAGGCGGGTACCCGCCCCCTCGGGTTTTTCGGAGATAGTAGAAAAACGGCGGCGCTTAGCGCCGCCGTACTTCGCATACCTTTTCCTCATCATTTTTACAACTTCTGTGAAAACTTTAAGGTTAGGTCATCTCAGGTCAGGTCACCAGTGCAGGTCAAGTGACCCGACCTCAAAAAAGTTTAAGATAGCATAAGTCGGAGCAGGGTGAACTTATCCGATTGAAACTCATATCACATAATGGCCCCACCGAGTTCTCTAAAATATGTTCCGGTATTTTTGATATCGATGACCTAAGGTCAGGTACGAGGCATGACCTCTCCATTGGAAATACATGGGAAAATGGTTTTTACGGAATAACTCAGTAACGGATGGTGATAGAGCATTTATTTTAGCTACATTAGACTTGCCTGGGCTTTGCAGTTCTAATGATATGCATTTTATATAATTTGACCCTGACCTGACCTCAGGTCAGGTCAAATCCTTGATTTGACCTAGCAAGGTCAAATTATATATCATTCGATTCGGCTTGCTGAGAGGATTCATATAGTTTAAAGTCGTTTTGCTCTATCTTTACTCGTTGAGATGTAATGGCCGAAAAACTGAATTTACATGTTATCCCTAAGACGGCATGTTTTGACCTCTCGTGACCTTAAATGTGACCTGAAAAAAATGGTTCAAATGTTTTCGATGGAGAAGTGGATGGGCTATTTAACGCCGTTTACCGTTTTTCGCTACCTACCGTAGTTCTCGAGATCTTAGGGGGGGCGGGTACCCGCCCCCCCGTCAATGCGAAGGTGGCTCAGACCCCCGTCATTGCGCGTGTTAAGCGACGTCATCCGACCGAAGGCAGTAGGGTCAATGACCTTAAAAATGGTGATATGACCTTGTCCTGCGACTTTTTACTTGAACTTGACCTTCAAGGGAGGTGACTCTGACATAAAATCCTCATCATATAATGTTGCGACGTCACCACTCGGTCTACAATACCGGCGAGCTTGTGCGACCGAGCGCAAACCTTGTTCAATGTACAAACAATGTTCATGCACTTGAATGCGAGGTAGTCTTCCGTTGCAATAAATTCACATGTATAGTGATAACCTGCATTGTCTGAGTGCAGATAATCCGGGTTCTCGACATCCTTGATCTAGATTTTTCCACAAAAAGCTAGGCTCATGCCAGTGTGTGGACAGTGTAGGGGCCATACACCAGGTATGCTCTGGGCAAGAAACCAGGTCCGATGGCAAAAACGGTTACTAAATTTGAAATCAGCAGTATCGAAATAGATAGAAACAGGTGCTTACGTGCCGGATTCATTTTGGCTATTGACCATTGTGATTGATCTTCGACCAGCTTAAGGGGCCACATTCAAACTCACGGTTCCCAGCTCAGCTTACAGACATTAGAACAATTTAGCGGGCCAAAACCATATCAATGACCCCCAGTTCAGTTCAAGGAAACCCAAATTAGCTCATAGGGCATCAAAGGCAAGTTCGGGGGTACCCAAATAGCTAAGGGGCTTAGATCGACTCAAAGGACCTCAGGTCAGCTCAGGGGCCCCAGGTCAGCTTAACCCTCGCCCCGTTGAAGGGGGAGGTTTGAACACCCCCCTCGGGTTTTTTCCGACAGCACGAAAAAAACAGAGCGCGAAGCGCCGCCGTACTTGGCACAACTTATCCTTGATCAATTTGGCGGCTTTCCCCAAAATTTTAAGGTAAGGACACCAGTGAAAAAAACAAATCTCAGGTAAGGACACCAGTGCAAGTCGAGTGACCTCACCCCCAAAAATGTTTAAGGTGGCATAAGTAAGAAATGAATGAATCTATCGGATTGAAACTTATAGCACATAATGGGACCAACGGGTGCTACAACATATATTCCGGGATTTTTCATATCAATGATCTAAGGTCAAGTACAGACTATGACCTCTCCATTGGAAATAAATGGGAAAAGCAGAAATTGGACTGTATTTGTGTAGATACAGCTGATAATACCTTCATATTCTCTAAATCGTGGTATCCTTGACCCCTTTCCAGGCTCATGTTGCAATTTTTTACCTGTGACCTCTGAGAGGGCATCTGGAGCTACTTAAGCAGTTTTCAGACTTAGGTCAATAACTTTGCAAGAAATGATGATAACGTTTTTATTTTGTTATCATTGGGTTTGGATTGGTTTGCAAGTCTATTGATATGCCTATTGACTATGCTATTTAAAAAATGACCTTGACCTGACCTGAGGCCAGGTCATTTTTGTGTTTTGACCTAGTATGGTCATATTATACATCATTCTATTTGCCGTGTCAAGAGGAAGCGAATGGTGCCTAAAAATGATTCTAACTCAACTCTGGCAGATGCTAGAGCCCAAAAACTTTTCTCAAAATGACACTTCCTTTGACCTGTCACGACCTCAGTATTGACCTGAGCCAAAAAGTGACTGGCATAGTTTCTTCATGAATTTGTATGAGCTATCCACCAGCCTGGGAGGTGCTCAAACAGCCCACTCCCTCCCTCCACCAGGGCGAAGGTGGCTCGGAGGTCCACCGGGGCGCGGGCTAAGGTGTTTCCAAGACAAACTATCGGGCCGAAAATTAACCCCTTCCTATGCTTGCTCTAGCCAGACCGGAATCGTTCTTCGCGACCAAAAATTCGTGATGATGCCCTTTCCCACGAGTGCGTCTTCCAGTGACCTGGATAATTAATCGAGGGCACCCTCCTTAGACGAACCGTCCTACCACGTATGGTTTTCGGTCTCACCATGTCATGTAATTCTAATTTTCGCGGAATGCCCTCAGAAAGGTGCAGTGTGCTAAAACATCCAACAATTATTTTAGACTCCGACGACAAAAGTGTCATGCCTTTTCACCCATTCAACACAGAATAATACAACACGTGCTTCTCTGTATAATATTTATTATTTCCGGTAAGGATTCGATGTCCTCTCTAGGACGGCTATAGCTTTATGTTGCAAGCACCCCTTCCCTATTCTTCCATCGATCACCTATAGGTCAGGCTCCATTCCTCAGTAGTCAGAACTTATCTCAAGGCTCCCCCTTCAACAAACTCGGCCACTGTCTCGTTTGTACCGGAAATGAGACCTTGAAAGTGAATAAGTTCATCGGCTTCGAAGTACACATTTCAGGGTCATATGCTCGCTTTCAAAGTTAAGCATAAGTAGTCTGCCCTTCAATGTACCGAAAAATAAAAACAAGTTTAAGCTTTAAATGGCTGATATTGCGCCTGTGATGCTTCATCGGAATCATCAATACACAGCACAAGAAAACAGGCTATGATGTCGTGTGCTTTCTTGTGTTGTAGATTGATGACTCTAATGAAGCCTCAAAGGCGTAATATCATTCATATAAAGTCTAAATTTCCTTACAGTTCCGAAGCATTGAAGTAAAGGCTACTTATCTTTTATTCAAAACGAAAGTGAACAGATAATCAGGTCAATAGGGAACAAACTATGGCTAGAAGTGCCTGAAAATTGTATTTAGCATCAATATCCACGTACAAACTTGGTGATACCAACGCTTCCATAAAAATGCTGACCCGCGAGGCACAGAGGTGAGAGGGTGAAGGGCTTAGCCAAGGGGCCAAGGTCAAGGTCGGGCTAGAGCCTACGTGGGGAAGAAGGCGTAGCGGATAAAAATACCTGCAGGTGTTGAGGTGAGGGTTTTGGTGCCTGGTAGTGGTTTATAAGTGCGGGCTATCGAGATGAGGAAGGAGAATGGGTGCAGGCACAAGGTACTCCGTGTCTGAGGCTGGGTATAGGGGTGAGATGTTTGTACAGTGTGTAGTGTCCACAGCAATAGAAAGAGAGTGCTTCAAATGAGTTTACAATGTAAAAACGCTTAACCAGAGAGGTTCCAGGCGCTGCTTTTGAATCTGATGTGCTACTTGGGATCAGGGAAAATTTTGGATATTTTCAATGCTGTCGTTTTTGTGGCTAATAATTTATTTTTGGGCCGCAGTTTTTTTTTGCAATTTAGTCCTTGCTTCTAAGACTCAAACCCTCAGTTTCCGAATGATGTCTAGTTGAGTATAACTGGGACAATAGATAACATCACGTGCCAGTTACAATAAACTAGGCAGGTCAGGTGTATACGTGCCAGGTGTAACATTATAAATGGTTAATCTTACCACAGAAATATATATTTGGAATATTTCTAGTTTATAGACCAGAAAATATTTCAAAATTAAACCATCAAAAGGGAGTGTGAATCTCTCCATCTCTCTTTCTGACTCTCCTCAAAACTATATCTAGTCTAACATCCCATCATACAAACTTATATATTTTGCGGACTGCTTTCCAAAGAGCCTGGTGGGGACGGCACGGACGTCGGTATTTGTACCCAGAAAATCAACGTAGATGTTCCGATGTAGTTTTGTTGACCTGTATCCATAGTGCTCTTCACGATAGCTGTCCAGCTCGGGTTTTACCTTTCACCTCTTCTCTCAAATCATTATCAGATCTAAGTCCAACCCCCATCACCCCGTGCAAAAGCAAAAAAAAAAAAAACTGGCGACGTTTCTGGTACGATGTCTTGGACCAGTGTTTCCTTAAAAATATTACCACTTTTATGGCCGCATGTACGCTATTCCAAACTCTTTCCCCGCTTAGTGAGAAGTTTATAAGTCAGCCCGAAGAAATACCCCGAAACAATAGTTTTTCACTTTAAAGGTAAAGATGGTAAAAAGTGCAAAATACAGCTGTTTTCAAACCACATTGGATACTATATAGTCCAAATTTTGGAGGAAGGGTACACCTCCCTCCGCCCACTAATTAAGCCAGTGACAACCTACGTTCACAAGTCCTTGACTAGCTGATAAGGAAAACGTGGAGAAGGCTCTATTTGTCACGTATCCAATACAGAATGGTTCCGGAATCCCGCATTTCCGGATGAATCCAAGGCGAGTGTGAAAAGCTGACAGAAGACTTGCAAGCCATGGTGCCCCACATATCGTTATCAGCACTTGTGGTCATCACATAATAATTCTTTCCATAGAGAGCGCCGTCGTTAATCCACGGCAGTCTGTCTTCTATGGTATCGGTAGTCGTGCTCCAGGAGCTAAACCTCTCTGTGAGCGTAGTGGAGACTTCTGGTGAGTAGCGGACCAGGGAGCCATCCTTAGGTGCCGACCAGATTCCTCCCCACTGCTGTCGGGCCGCTGAGGCCTGGGCCTCCAGACGGTACTCAAACGTATCTGCCTCGCTGTGCGCCAGCACCTGGTCTCCCAGGTCCAGGATGGAGTAGTCGTCGCTCAGGCTCGGCGTGTTGGCGTTTCGGCGCAGCATGTTCGCCGTTGTGTTCCAAGTTTTTGTCGCTGTAGTCAGAAGCAGGGTCCAACCGCCGCCGTTGTACTCCTGGTCGCAGTACACGGGTACTGGAGGGGATGGGAAGTGCTGAACGCCGCTGCGCATTCCTGGGAACTGTTGCTTCAGCTGCTGGCAAGTCTTGGGGCAGGCGTCTGTGACTGCGGCAAACATTCCGCCTGGGTCATCGACGAGCGACTGTTTTGCTAGATCATGACAGGCAATTCCTAGCGTCATCAGCTCACAGCGGCCCCCGGAGCGCAGGTTAAAACTGTTGCATGGTGGGTCGCGTAGACAGAAGACAGCGCACTGGATTAGACTTTGTACAGACATAGTTGCAAGAACTTCATCGGTATCGACCATCTTCATTGGAGTTGTGGAGAACATTAGTGGCGACGGCAAACATGACGTCAGGCACATGCTGAACAGGAGGCAGGTCACAGTATTCATCACTGCTGCAGTCTTCAGCTAGCTTGTAATTGAGCTACTGGCGATGTTACTTTGAATGGTAAGCTACTTGTGCGGCCTCAGTCACGTAGCAAGACTAGCGTTTATTTAATTTTTCAAGCACATGTCTAACCTGAACAGAGAATGTTTGAGCGTAGGATATTCACTTAGGTAACGAAGCTGCTGAAGCGTCTGTCACAAGTGGAAGCAAAATCGACAAAGCAAGAGACGATGACAAATCTATGCAAGGCAGCCCCGCCACAGTTCCCCGGTGAAGTGGCTACGGTAGATTTGAACCCCGGCGCACCTCAACATGCAATCTACTCCCTCCCGGACTCGTTTGTTTCCGTCCCCAAGGATACAGCTGCGATAACCTTCACGTAGCCAAGTTATGCATGGGCGTATCATATCTGGTATCCGGTATCCGGATATCCGAACACTGACAGCTGATGATTCGATGTGCCAGCTGTGAGATGATATCAAAGTAGCTTTGGAAATACAGTGTATGGAAAGCTGCAGTGTCTGTATACTGAGTACTGTCTGCGCCACTGCACAAAGGCGTGCAAATGGGCTTATGTTCACAGCGCACCATGCAGCATGGTTTGAAAATGACCGTCAGGCACGTCAGCTATCACAATGTGTCGGGGATTTAACACGCACATTGACGGGGTCTGAGCCATCTTTGCCTTGACGGGGGGGGGGTGTCCCGCCCCCCTAAGATCTCGAGAACCACGGTAGGTAGCGAAGAACGGAGAACGGTGCTGGGTAGCCCATCCACTTTTCCATCGAAAATATTTGGACCATTTTTTGTCAGTCTACATTTAAGGATCACTAGAGGTCAAAACATGCCGTCATAGGGATAACATGTAAAAGAAGGTTTTCGGTCATTACATCTGAACAAGTAAAGATAGAGCAAACAAAACGACTTGAACTGTATGAATCCTAGCAGCAAGCCGAATCGATAGATATCTAATATGACTTTGTTAGGTCAAATCAAGTATTTGACCTGACCTGAGGTCAGGTCAAGGTCAAATTTGATAAAATGCATAGCATTAGAACCGCAAAGACAAGGCAAATCTACTGCAGTAAAAATAAACGCTCTATCACCATCCGTTACTAAGTTATTCAGTTAAAACCATTATTTCCCATGTATTTCCAATGGAGAGGCCATGGCTCGTACCTGACCTTAGGTAATTGACATCAAAAATACCTGAACACATTGTACAGAACTTGGTGGGCCCATTATGTGATATGAGTTTCAATCGGATAAGTTCACTCTGTTCCGACTTATGCTATCTTCAACTTTTTTTTAGGTCAGGTCACTCGACCTGTACTTGTGACCTGACCTGAGATGAACTAACCTTAAAATGTTCACAAAAGCTTTAAAATTATGAGAGAAAAGGTATACCAAGTACGGTGGCGCTACGCGCCGCCATTTTCATGCTGTCTCGAAAAAACCCGAGGGAGGGGGCGGGTACCCGTGCCCCCGTAAACGCGCGTGTTAATATTCGCTCTGCACGGGTTTCGTGATAAACATTGTTCATTGCATTCCGCAGTAGCAGTTGGCTAAGGCTTAATAGCCGGTGGGGTGTTGTTCCCGGTTAGGTAAATACAGCACAGTCACGAACCTGTGTGCCTGCAGGGTGTCCCAGGAGAAATTTAACTAAAATATATTTTGTTTGCATCGTGTTTGCATTGCGCACAAGAAACGCGCAAGGAAATTCTTGCGATGTTTCTGTTCAATTTTCGTGCTCTATAGACGGCCTGTAAAGTATTTTGATTGAGTAGTTACTTCTTCTCCTTTCTGGAAATGAATATGGTGTAATAGACTGCCCGATTGTGATTTACTCTTACTGCCAGAGTAATGTCTGAGTTTGCGGTTGTTTGTGAGAAGGCACAGAGATACATTGGCATTATTGGTGAAGTAGCATTATTGAAATTAATGTCATAAATTATTGGTAAAATAATCACTGTATGCTCATCTGATCTCGCATGATCTTTGAGAGGTAAAATGGTCAAAAGCTCAACTTTAAGGTCTGTATTGTGGTAGGAATACATGGTTTGCGGATTTTCAAGTTGATATATACAGCATTTACTGAAAACGAGCAATCTATATTTTCAACATAGACTTATTATGGGGTGAACACAAAATTGACCTCATGTTTAGTTAACAAATATGCAAATTCCTAGATAGCAGACTTGTAGGCGCTAATAACTTATCATATTGTAAAAGTTTGAAACTGATAAATTGGGAGATGTTCCTTAGGCACCGCTTCAAACTCGTGATTTCGGCTTTTGAGTTCGGGTTGTTTGACCTGAAATAGCTCCTTGACCTGACATAACCTGACTTAAACATTTAGGTCAGGTACGTAAAATCAATCAGGGATAAGTTACTGCAAGTTGTGTTGTTCTGCGTATCTTCGTTTCTGCGTTATCTGGGGATCTCCGTTTCTGCTTTATGGGGGGCGAATTTCGCCCGCCTCCCCAGCGGGGTGTGTGTTAATCATAAGCATGACATGGGGTATCAGGGGCGCTGGAGACCTCCAGTCAGCTAAAACTGGGGCCTACACCCGCCACTGACCAGTTTCATGACCCTATCCTTGAAATACGGCTGGCCTAAAAACATCCTCCATTATTCAAGGGGTCTCTTTTATGTGCAAATGGGGCTCCTGTAAGTAGCCTTAAAGGTAACTGAGTCACGTATTGATGATGTTGGGAACCTCCTCTGCTCTACATGGGGCCTCCGCGTGCCATTGACTTCACTGGATGGGACCAGTGGTGTATGCAAGGGGGGCTCAACCGGTGGCGGACCAGTGGCGGACCAGTGGCGGGCCAGTGCAGATCAGTGGCGGGCCAGTGCAGACCAGTGGCGGGCCAGTGCAGACCAGTGCGGACCAGTGGCGGACCAGTGCGGACCAGTGGCGTATGCAAGGGGGCTCAACCGGTGGCGGACCAGTGGCGGACCAGTGGCGGACCAGTGGCGTATGCAAGGGGGCTCAACCAGTAGCGGACCAGTGGGCTCAAGCCTCCCCTAAAATGTCTGAGTGCCCATAATAAATGCATAGGCGGAGACTGATCCGAGCCAATGGTGGGGGGAGACTCAACCCCCTAGACCTGCTCTCAAATAAAGTCCTGGAGCCACTTCTGGATGGGACCTTCTTGATCTGTCCAGGAGCACTTCCTGGGGATGAGGTGGCTTAGTGGATAGCATCCTTGTCTTCTAAGCCACTGGTCCCGGGTTCAAGTCCCGGCGGAATCTCTGAATAAGTCGATCTGATCCCCAAAATTATTTCCAACAGGGTGAGAGTTGGCGACGGCGTATGACCCTGGCAGTTGGTGCGTCGTTGAGCCCCAAAAATTATTATTATTATTAGGAGCATTTCCTTAAAATATTAAGAAAACCGCCATCTGTAGCTGGCCTAAAAACATCCAATACCGCTTATTGAGCTTCCTTATCAGCCAGGGGGCGGTCCATGCATGTCAGGGCTTGAGAAGTGCGTAAAGTATCTACGCATTGATAGCGGTGAGGGTTACCTCTGCAGTTATTGAGCGTCCTCGCGATATTTAACACGCGCATTGACGGGGGTCTGAGCCACCTCCCCTTTGACGAGGGGTGGCGGGTACCCGTCCCCCCCACCCTAACATCTCGAGAACCACGCTAGGTAGCGAAAAACGGTACCGACCTAAGGTCAAGTACGAGCCATGACCTCTCCATTGGAAATACGTGGGAAAAATGGTTTTAACTGAATAACTTAGTAACGTATGATGATAGAGCGTTTATTTTAACTGCATTAGATTTTCCTTGTCTCTGCCGTTCTAATAATATGCATTTTATCTAATTTGACCTTGACCTGACCTTAAGTTAGGTCAAGTCCTTTAATCGACCTAATAAGATCATTATATATGTCATTCGATTCGACTTGCTGCGAGGATTCATACAGTTCAAGTTGTTTTGCTCTATCTTTACTTGTTCAGATGTGGCGACCAAAAACCTTCATTTACATGTTATCCCTATGACGGCAACTTTTGACCTTTAGTGACCTTAAATGTGACCTGACAAAAAAATGGTTCAAATATTTTCGATGGAGAAGTGGATGGGCTACCCAAAACCGTACCGACCGTACCGACGGGGGCGGTTACCCCCCCGTCAATGCGCGTGTTAAGGCATCGGGTGGAGCCTGCAGGGGCGAGTACCCGCCCCCACCCGTCAATGCGCGTGTTCAGGCATCGGGTGGAGTCTTCATAACCTACTAACAAAATCAGGGACTTCTTTTATCAGCCAGGGTCCTCCCTAAATTGACCAAGTTGATTTCAGTCTCAAGTAAGTATACCTATGTGCCTGGTAACACATTTCTAGTTCATCGTGGTCCTGAGGTTTTCCTAGCACGTTCCCAGGACCAAGGGAGCCTCTTAAGTCCAGCGGAGGGACTCCCAAAATGTAGTGGGGGCCAGGCCCTCATGAGTTTGTGGCTAGCAGAGCTTTGACCCTATGACCCCTGTGATGGCAAAGTCCCCGGTTCCAGTTATGAACGCTGTGTCGGTTACCCGGGGGGTCCTGAATAGCTTAACGCTGGCATGGCAATACAGCCTCTATACAAAGCCTATGGGAACCTCAAAATCCAAGGGGTTCCCGACCTCCCGCCCCCAACCCCCCCTCGGATCTCCAACCATGGTGTTGGCACAGGTGCTCTTCTAAGCTCCTGCACCGCCTGTCAATGCTAGGCCGCGGTGGTAGAGTGTATGGCGGCACAGTCCAATAGTCCCAGCTCTCTCACCTGTCAATACTGTGCCGCGGCATTGGCGGAAGCAGGGGGGGGCATTCTGGCCATGGCCTCCAAAGCGCTGGAGGGGGGGCAAACTATCTTTCAGCCTCCCAAACGCCAGAAGTTTTCAAAAAAATGTTTACAATAGGTCTGTAGAGCAAAAATATTCTCTCCCACCCCCCCCCAGGAGAGCGATCATGTATTTGGAGAGGTAGCTTATACTAGGTCTGTCCAGCACCCAAATTGCACGTCCCCCCCCCCCAGGAGGAGAGGCAGACATGGGTTTGGCCCTCCCCAAAACTCGGGTCTGCGGCCGCCCCTGTGCCGCAGTGGTAGAGTGTATGGCGGCACAGTCCAAAGGTCCTAGCTTCTACACCTCCTCGCAATGCTGTGCCGCGTTGGTAGTGTTTGGCGGCACAATCCAACAGTCCGAGCTTTCTCTAACTTGTCGATGCTGTGCCGCGGTGGTAGAGTGTATGGCGGCACAGTCCAACAGTTTGAGCTCCTTCACCTCGCTATGCTGTGCCGCGGTGGTACGGTGTATGGTGGCACAGTTCAGCGGTCAGAGTTTCCACTGTCAATGCTAGACTGCAGTGCAGTAAATGGTAGCAGAGTCCGAAATCCCAAGATTCTCCACCGCTCTAGATGCTGTGCCGTGGTGGTTCAGTGTATGCCGATACAGTCCAGCATAGTGGGTTTCTGTGTGGCCTTCGAATACTGGCCCCAGAACAGTGTGTCGCAGCAAAGTTCAACATTCCAGGCTTTGCCGCCCGTGAATGCTGTGCCGCAGTGGTAGATAGTATTGCGGCACAGTGTACCCGTCCGCACTCCTTTACTGCCTGCCAATGCTGTGCCGCGATTCAGTGTATGGCGGCACAGTCCATACTCAGGTGATTTGTGCTCTACTTTTGAAATGCCTGACAAACAGCAAGTGCACCATATGGCACTGCAACTCATTTGAGCGATTTGAAAATCGCTCATGGGCGATCACAGTTTTGCATAGGTGATTAGGTATTCAACCAACAGGGTGATGACCGGTGTTGCATCAAATGAGACAGATGCTGGAGGGGGGGCGACGGATGCTGACCAAATGGCTAATATTGTTTCCTCAAATTAATGACCAGTGAAATTTCAGGTGTGACAACTGCAAGTCTAGGATTACGAAACGCGATGTAAGCAAGATAAGTCCACAATCCAGGTGGAAATGAATATAAAAACATTGGAAAGCTACTGTCTGTTATGCTGCCATTAAATAAGTCCCACCATCAATTGCGTTATCGGATGCAGCCTAAGCAGGACCACAGTCTATCTCTCGTGTCTTCCCCAATTTATACTAATTGAAGCAAAGTCTGGTAATTTTAAAGTCTTCGCGAGAATTGATAGAGCGTATTTTGATGGATAAGTCATGAAACCCTATCCGCATAAAAACCAGGACCAGTTAATAATTGCCAAGATATCTACTTCATCCACAGTGTATAATCCTGTCAACAGACACGTAATTCTCTTGACCTCGCTTGCCTAATAATTATCATAATGACGTTGCTTCAAATTGCGTTAAAAGCCGCGCCAGCACACTTCAGCATCTCACTATCAAGGCGTAACTCTTACATTTTGGATTCCTAGAGTCAGTTGAGGGATGATGTGCCCCAGACTTATTTTGCGTTAAAAATTGAGGCTTTTCCACGACACAAGTCATTCTTACGTGCACTTATGGCGAAGAAGGCAAAAATTGAAAGCTCAGCCGCAAACTCCAGGGACTGAAGCTATATTTATCTCCAGCGATACTCCTTGGATTACCCACCTTAGATCCATAGTTGCTTCCGATCCGAGCAACGGTAATTTTTCCAGGAGCTCCTCACATAGTCGCGGCATCATGCCAGGGCATTCCTGGAAGGGAAGAGTGTTACTCATATCAAACAGGAACGAGAAGTTCCGTGAAACATCCCTCAAGCTTATGCTTGAATGTGATAAAGGCAGTAAAAAATAACAACAACTGGCAATTCAGAATTAACCCGCGCCCCACCGGGGGTCCGGCGCCACCTTCGCCCCACCGGGGGCCATCGATGGCCCCTCCTCTAACTCCGAAAATATGGGCGTTAGCGCAAATCTGCAAAGTGCAATAGAAAGCTCGCGTGAATTCAGTAAGAAATTACTTCGCATGTTTTAGTGCTCAGGTCAATGGTTTGACCTCCAGAGGTCAAATTAGGTCAAGATCGGCTATTTTCACTCAAATATGCAATGATTAAGCAGACTGGGCATAACTCTTATGTCATTAGAGCTATTGAGGCCTGGTAAAGTACATTTGATAGCAAATTGCCAGCACTTTTTCCGCTATGTGGAACGTAAAGACCTCCCGCCAGTGGTTTGACCTCCAGAGGTCACCTCGTGACCTAATATGACCTGAGATCACGAAAGGTCAAAAAGTGACGCCGTATATCAAATGAAAGTCAGTGACAAGACAAACACGATGGTGTTTGTTTCACCGCTCTAGCTTAATTAGGGCAAAAGTTATTGTCAAAATACTGTTTTTGACCTCTGGTGACCTTGGATGACCTTGGAAAAGTCAAAGGGCAAATATGACCCCTGGGATCCGTGAAAGGGTGTCTAAAAACGTTGTTCTGAGCAGTCTGAGTATTTTCAATCATTTTTGTGGCTTTTATATCATGAAACAACTTTTCCCCATGCTTTTCCAATGGGAAGAGGTCGCCTCGTGACCTGACCTCAGGGCACGAAATCGAAAAATCCCGGATATACACCTTATAGACCCTGGAGGGGTTATGAAGTGTAGGAAGTTTCAAATTGATCGACTTTGAAATGTAGCTCTTACAGAGCTCTAAAGATGAAGTGAGGTGACCTTGGTTGACCTCGTCTGGTGACCTGACCTTGGGTGACCCGGGGTAAAAAATTTCAGGGATGATGGGAAAATGATGCAGTGAGAGGTAGAGCCCTCAACCGCGGTGCTGCGCCCCGTCGTTTTTCTGCTATCCCGGAAAAACCTTAGGGGGCCATCGATGGCCCCCGGTGGGGCGAGGGTTAAATTGAAGTGGATCTGGTTGGCGAAACCGCTAATTTCTACACTTCCCGTACGGCAAAAAATAGCTCAGTTTTAATTTGCTGCACTTATATTCTATACTGTTGCAGCATTTGGGCCTAAAATATATTGTCCATTATAAGAAAGGTTATAAACAGGTCAACGACCCCGGTGGATGGTGCCATGAGTAGCTTGGCTCAGCTCCAATACCTAAATGAAGGCCATTCTACTGCGGATTCATCCATCTGACTGTTTTGTGTGGCACCATTGACTCCCACGTTCGATCAGCAGCCCATCAGCAGACACAAAACGCGAGCCATCGATGTTGGGTTCAACCGGCATCAGTCTCAGGAAACACTATGTCAGCGCACTACAACATATGTCAGGCAACAGCTCGTTTGTATGCGGATCTGATAGTGTTCCCCGACGCACTTTCGAACAATCCCAGTATTTAGTGGCCAGTTTCGACGCATCTAATAACGAATTCATTCACGTTCGACACAGATCGCTGGCAGGTTTCTGGCGCTGAAAGCATCGATCGCTGGTAACTTTGTCGGATAACTATCAACTAATCATGAGGTGGCTCTGTCGGCTTGTGTGGCATTGGCGGTGCCATGAGCCGAGTGACTCGCCCCCCCCCTCCGCCTCCTCGCCCCTGAACGATCGCGGACAGCTCTGATTCTGTTGTTTGCAAAGGTCAGCCAATGCGGTGATATATGAACTGTAGTCACAGGTGGGTGCAACGTAGCAGTTAATGCTTCAAAGGATTTTGCGTTAATGATTATAGGGGAGAGAAGAAAGGGAAATAGTTGATAGCCGATTGGATATAGAGTTTCAGTTTCAGTTTCAGTTTATTATACATATTGTCGACGGGTGATCCCAATTATGGACAAAGTCATACAGTAAAACACGTAAATATAGACAGATAAAACATGAGAAATGGAACTTCAAAAGAATAGCTGAATAAGTGAATACGATAAAACGGCGAATACGCCTAATCATAGTAAAAATTAAAAAAAACAATGTATCATTGAGCTGACTACCGAACCGTGCACACCGGACATAGGTATATCGGCATTCATATGATGGGATCTAAGCTGGCTACATATGTACATACTGATGATTTAAACTGACTATAAGAATCATTAAAAACATCACTATCAGGAAACGTTACTAAAAACTTATTCATGGCCACTGGTAGTCGACTGAACAATCCATTCTTAATAGTGTCCACACGAGAGTGCTGCACATGCATGAGCATTTGCTGACGCGTTACTCTGGCGGGTACTGATAGCGCGAATACTTCGAGCAGGCATGGGGAATCAATCCTACATCGCAGTATATTACGTGCGAATAAAATGTCATGCTGCACTCTACGAGATGAAATGGAAGTCATTCGAAAATGATCGAGTAAGTCAGTATATCTAAAAGACTGGGACCTATGGTCAGAATGTGCATTCAGCCAGAGTAAAAACTTATGCTGGATGCGCTCAACTCTAATCATGTGGCTGTTTGCCGCGCCGCCCCACACAACACAACAGTATTCCAGAAGCGATCTGACATGTGCATAGTATGACGTGAGAACAGCCGACCTATTGAGACTACGGCGCACCAGTCCAGCCGTCTGATAAGCTCTGATAAGAAAGCCCAGTGATCTATTTGCCTTCTTCACAATGTTGTCCACATGCGCTGAAAAATTGTGTTTTGAGTCCAGCATGACTCCCAGATCACGTATTTGTTCGACATATTCTAATTCAATATTATTCACCGTGTAAGTTGAGTGAAGTGGCTTAGTTCTCAGTGTCATTCTAAAGTATTTACACTTGACAGCATTCAGATGCAGCTTCCAACGGGCAGACCAATCACAAAGCCTCTGCAGGTCTGCCTGCAAGAGAGTGGCGTCCGCTTCACAGGCCACCTTTCGGTACAACTTAACGTCATCTGCAAACATTAAGCATTGGGAGTCTACAATTTCGCTGGGCAGGTCATTGACAAAAATAGCAAAAAGTAAGGGTGAAATCAAGCCTCCTTCAGGGGCACCACTGGTAACCTGGCACCACTGCGAGCACTTCCCATTTAGAACAACTCGCTGTTGTCGATTTTGGAGATAGGAAGAGAACCATTTTAATGCTGGTCCATAAATATTGTAGACTTTTTCGAGTTTGTAGGTCAGAAGAGCGTGATTTACACTTTGAAAAGCAGCCGAATAATCAGTGTAGATACAGTCAGTTTGCTGGCCGAGAGAAATAGAATTCCAGGCATAGCTCAGGAGTGATGCCAGGTTGGAGGCGCAGGATCTCCCTGCCATGAACCCGTGCTGGTTGCTTGGCAAGACAGGTTTGACATGTTGCTGTAATTGGATACGAACAATACGCTCTAAAACCTTTCCGAAGAGTGGGATAAGTGAAATGCTGCGGTAGTTACTGGGGTCATACGGAGAACCCTTCTTAAATATTGGAATAACGTGGGCTTGTTTCCATTGTTTCGGGAAGATTCCCCGCGCTAATGACATCGAGCATAGCTTAGTAAGAGGCACCACAAGTTCCTTTCTACATTCATGAATGATCCGTGCACTGATCCCATCAGGTCCACACGCCTTATTGATGGGTACATTGTCCAAAACAGCTTCAACAAGGTGTACATTACATTCAAATCGGTCAAGAATTGGTACATTGTATGCAGTGACGGATGGGAAGATATCAACACCTGGATCGGTGAATTTGGAAGCAAACGTTTGATTCAATACGTTAGCCTTGTCAATATCACTGGTGTATTTCCCTCCCTCGTCACGCAGTACAGGCATATCTTTCTTTGTTCCCTTAAGACATTTAAAAAGACCAAAAGCGTTTCGAGTTAGTGGTAAAATCAAATGTAAGCTTCTGTAGGTACTCGCCAGATTTGAAATCGGACATATCTTTAAATGTTTGTCTCTTATTAGCAAACTGTATGCGCGCTTCCTCGGAACCAGTGCGCTTTACACGCCTGTGAGCACACTCCTTCTCTTGCAATGCTCTCCTTAAATCCCTGTCAAACCAAGGAGGGAACCGGCGTTTCATCTCGACAATCGGAATATGATCTGCAATGGCAGACTCGAGTAGATCATAAAAGAGATCGACAGCGTCATCCATATTTAGTTCGTCAAGCAAACACCAAGGAGTAAGACGCAAAGCAGTTCTCAGGCCCTCAAAATCGGCATTCTTATAGTTGAAAGCACGGGAACGCGAAACAAGCAGCACACTATGCTTGACGGATTTGACCAGGCATACCACATCACAATGGTCCGATTTGAAGATTCCAGGCCTCACACTAGTTTCCACATGAAGTTGTGTGGATAGAACAAGATCTAGTATATTATTTCCTCTGGTAGGTTGTCTCACATGTTGGGTTAAGCCTTCTCCGTTCCTATCCTTCTCCGTACTTATCATCAGAAAAATAAGGGAGCATGTGATATCTGTTGCCATGTGCAAGTTAAGGCATATTGGAGTCAAAAATTCATTTGTTATGCCCACTGGTTTTGTCGTGACGAGGGAGCCCTGGCTGAACTCGGATTAAGTTCCTTGCCTCTTACAAACGCCGTGGGACGAGGAGTGGCATAGTGTCTTTGGAAGAGCACAATTTTTGCTGCCGGAATAATTTGGGAGATACTTTTTGAACGCGTTTATTAAGTTCCATATTCTCATGGATCGGTCCCAAGGAAGAGTAAAGAAAAGGTAAACAGGCCAGAGGTTTGGATGGGGAGGGTGGGACAGGGCTGAAAATTGTGAAAACTAGTTCTTCATTTAAATTAATAAGTAGAAATCCTGTTTAGGGGACTGTGCTCTGAGCTCAGGGGCATATGCCTTTTTATCATCCCTTCCCAAAATCCTCCAGTATAATAAGCAATTTATATAACAGGGGTGCCTAGGCATCACAAGGCGTTTTAGAGATTCCTCATCCCTCCTTACCTCCGTTTTACAAGGGGAGTTTCCATCGTGTTCTTATTCCCCATCTATTCAAGACCAGCTCTGGGCCCCCAAGTGTGGATCAGAGGTCTCCTGAGCAGCTTCCCCCATCCCCGAAGTTGTGCCTCCAAGGACTAGACTAGCTCAGTGACCCCGCCCCGAGATGATGGGAATTGACCTTGTGTTCTTATTATCTGTCTATTCAAGACCACCTCAGGGGCCCCTGTTGTAGATCAGGGCCCCAGAGCAGCTCATGCTTCACCCAGGGACTAGATTAGCTCATTGTCCCCAGAGATGAGGTCATCAGACCAGCTCAATGGGCCAGAAATAGGCTCATAGGGCCTTAAACCAGTTCAAGAAGCTCCAGAACAGTTTAAGGCGCCAGACCACCTCAGGGGGCCTCAAGCCAACTTAAGGGGCTCTCACAAGCTCAGCGCCCAGACCAGCTCAGGGTACCCTCAGAACCCCCAGATACGCTCTTGGGGCCCCAGACCAGCTTTTGGGGCCCCATATTAGTTCAGGGGCCTCAATTCAGGTCAGGGGTCAAGATCAAGTCAGGGGCACCAAATAAGCTCAGTAATCCCTAACCAGCTCGGGGCCCAATCAGTTCAAAAGCCTCAGAACTGCTCAGGGGATACCAGATCGGCCCGTAGGGCACCAGATCAACTTCAGGGACAAACAATCAGATCAGTGGGCCCCGACCAGCTCGGGGCCCATCAGCTCGGGAATACCAGATCAAGTCAGGAGTCACTTAATCAGCTCAGGAGCCCCATACCATCTCAGGCGCCCTGACCAGCCCCTGTGGGCCCAGCTCAGCTCAGGGCCTGGGAGCTGCTCAGGAAATCACGTAATCAACCCAGGAGCCCCGGGTCAGCTTAAAGGGCACCATATTAGCCGTGGGGCACCAGACTAGCTCAGAGGGAATGAGAAGGGCTCTGGAGACACACGGATGAATCAGCAGGCACCAGATCGACTCGGGGGCATTCGTTAAGCTCAGGGGGCAGTATATCTGCTCAGGGTGAACCAGATCCATCAGCTCATGGGGCAAGTTCAAGTCATAGGCACTAAATCAGCTCAGGGATCCCTCACCGGCTCGGGGCCCAAGTATTTCAAAAGCCCCAGAGCTGCTCGGGGGACACCAGATGCCCATAGGGCACCAGATCAGCTTCGGGTACAAACAATCAGATCAGTGGTCCCTGATTAGCTCGGGAATACCAGATCAAGTCAGGAGGCACTTAATCAGCTCATAAGCCCCATACCATCTCAGGGGCCCCCATCAGCCTCTGTGGACCCAGCTCAGCTAAGGGCTTTAAAGCTGCTCATGAAATCACGTAAGGAGGCCCAGATCAGCTTAAAGGGCACCATATTAGCTCAGGGGGCACCAGACTAGCTCAGAGGGCATCAGATGGGCTCAGGAGGCACCAGATCAACTCAGGAGCATTAGTGCAGCTCAGGTGGCACCAGATCGATCCGTTCGGGGGCCCAGATCAACTCCCAGCCCCCAGACTATGGCAGGGGCCTACATCAGCTCAGGGAGCAACATAACAGCTCAGGGGACACAAGATGGTTTCTGAGCCAACCAAAACAGCTCAGGGGGCACCAGACCATCTAAGGAGACATCAATAATCAGCTGATGGAGCACCTAATCAGCTGAAGAGGCACCATGTTGACTTAAGAGACAGTAGATCAACTTGGGGAGGCATGAGATCAGCTCGGGGGCCCGAATCAGCTCGGGGGCCCGAATCAGCTCAAGGGGCACTAAATCAGCTATTAGGGCACTAGGCAGGCTCGGAGGCATTAGACTAACTCAGAGAGCATTATATAGGTTCAGAAGGTACAATTATTTTCTCAGGGGGAGAGGCACCAGATTTGACTACGAGGGAATTAGATCAGCTCAGAGGGCACATGATCAGCTCCAGGGGCCAAGACCAGCGCTCAGGGGGCACCAGATGAGCTCAAGAGGCACCAGATTAGCTCCGCCCGTACGATTATTGGCGACGATGAGACATTATCTGGAAACGGATTACGTGCCTGTACTCTTCCCGGGTGCTTGGAAAGGCGACAGAATGCCCTAACTGACCAAAAAAGCACTTAGTTGTCAAACAATAGTTTATATCGCTAAAATCAGTCTAGTTCCATCTAGGCTCAACGGCGTAGGGCACTAAATTTCGTGCGGCACGGTCCAAAGAGTGTACACCACCTGGCAATCAAAAGGGCACCCCGGCACCGATGGGGGAACGTGCCCCCTGTGCCCCCCTGGCTACGCCCCTGTTTCCTCATTTAGGTGTCTACCTAGAATGGTATAGGTTTACCTACTGAAGTGCCCAATGTCTTCGATAATTTTAACTGTTGTTTTAACCAGGGGGATGAGCCCCTAAGGTTTGGGATAGCAGAAAAAACAGGCGCAGACGCGGTTGAGGGCTCACCTCCTGCATCATTTCCCATCATCCGAAATTTTTACCCCGGGTCACCCAAGGTTAGGTCACCAGACGAGGTCAACCAAGGTCACCTCACTTCACCTTAGAGCTCGTAAGAGCACATTTCAAAGTCGATCAATTGAAACTCCACACCAGACCCCTCCAGGGTCTACAAGGTGTATATCCGGGATTTTCGATTTCGTGCCTGAGGTCAGGTCACGAAGCGACCTCCCCATTAAAAGCATGGGGAAAAGCTAATTCATGATATAAAAGCCACAAAAATGATTGCAAATACTCAGACTGCTCAGAACAACGTTTTGGACACCCTTTCATGGATCCCAGGGGTCATATTTGCCCGACTTTCCAAGGTCATCCAAGGTCACCAGAGGTCAAAAACAGTATTTGACAATAACTTTGACCTAATTGAGCTAGAGCGTAAAACAAACACCATCGTGTTTGTCTGTCACTGGCTTTCATTGATATACGGCAGGTCACTTTTGACCTTCGTGACCTCAGGTCATATTAGGTCACGAGGTGACCTCTGGCGGTCAAACCACTGGCGGGAGGTCTTTACGTCCACATAGCGGAAAAGTACTGGCAATTTGCTATCAAATGTACTTACCAGGCCTCAATAGCCTAATACAAAGAGATATGCCCAGTTTCTTAATCATTGCATATTTGTGAAAATAGCCGATCTGACCTAATTGACCTCGGAGGTCAAACCATTGACCTGAGCACTAAAACATGCGAAGTAATTTCTTACTGAATTCACGCGAGCTTCTATTGCACTTGCAGATTTGCGCTAACGCCCATATTTTCGGAGTTAGAGGGGGCCATCGATGGCCCCCGTGGGGGAAGGTGGCGCCGGACCCCGGTGGGGCGCGGGTTAACTTTTACAATTGTGTTTGGGTTGAATGTGCCCCTCGGTCAGAGACGCAGCCAAAGGCATGCAGGGGAACGTGCCCCTAATTAGTTCCGAGGAATTGGCGGATCTAGAAGCAAATTTTGGGGGCCAAACCACCCGTTTGGGTGGGCCAAATCGGGAAAAAATCGCGAAACTATCCCTAATAGAACTTAACGAAGCGAGATATTTCCTTAAAGAGCCCCTAGATCTGCTCTGGGGGCTTTAGACAAACTCAGGGCCCCGAACCAGGTGAGACGCTCAGCTCGGAAGAAAATTGAGTGCCTATGTGAAGCAGCCCATGAAACCCCAGATATGCCCTAGTTTTATCCGGCAGCAGGATTCGGCCAGACAGACTAAGACACTCCTCAGCGTTTCCCTGGTGGCTTTTTTAAGCTAGCAAAAGTGCCCTTTTTCCTCGAAAGTGTTCCTCCATGGTACTGCGTCCCTCCCCCCATACTAAGGCTCTGGCTGCGCCCCTGCACAAGTTTCTGGGTTATGTTAGGGACATGAATGCAGGGTAGCAACTGGCCCAAAGCAAACAACTATTGGTTTTAGAACGAAATTTTGTTTGGAGCAAGAACTTCGAGATTAACTAGCTAACGCCACTTTTTTCCGTTGCGGTAACACTCATCGTTGCTCTCTCACCTTTTTGCTGAAAAACTTTGATGTCCATTGTTCTCGTCGCTGTCGCCAGCGTGCTAGCAAGGTGCTAGTTGCGGGCGATTGAGAACTTCACTTTTCATCGGTTGAGTCAAGCCCAGTTAGAGCGTATAGAGCACGGATCCAATTACAGTTTTCTATATGCTGGGACACTAATAAATTACTCATTCCTCGTGTTTAATGATAAATATCACCGCAATCATTTTCAGCACAATATGGTTAAATTTGTGGATGAGCATCTACCTCCAAATATTGGGGGAGGGCAGCTCTATGGTCTGGCCCCCTAACGAGAATATTGGGGGCCATGGCCCCCTGGCCCCCCCCGTTCCTACGCCTATGGCTGCATATATATTTGTGTGTTTAGGCAGGTAGTTTTTCTATGATACACTGTTGGTTAAGCGCCAAAGCGTATTTCGCTTTTCTAATCCACTTTTCCGTACTTTACTATACTATGTATACTATATATATATATAATATATATATATATATATATAATTATATTCAGAGAAGACGGAAAAGTAGATTAGAAAAGCGAAATACGCTCGGGCGTTTAACCAACAGTGTATCATAGAAAAACTGCCTGCCTAAACACACAAATATATATGCAGCATTCATTGCCAAATTACAATCATCTAATAAAACAAATTTAAAAGCAGACACAAAATCTCCCCGGGAGAGCAGCGAAGATGCATAGCTGTACTATGGCATATAGTGTTCGTTGGCGTGCTGCCTACCTGTTTTCCCAGCATGGTGTAGGTTTTCCCGGAGCCGGACTGGCCGTAGGCGATGAGGCAGCAGTTGTAGCCGGCCAGGACGTCCTCCAGAAGCGCCGGCCCCAGCGCTGAGTACACCTGGTACAGCTGGCACGGTCAGGGACGTGCAGCGTGGCAACGCCACTCACAGACACTATATCTTATCACAGCTGAATAATTACAAACATGGATGACAATGAACCAAGGAGATACAGAGCAGCTTGCTTTGGGATGTTTTCCATCGTTCAAATTGACATACACATCGTAAAACACTCTCGGAGGGGGAAAGGGGGCTAGAGTTCGATAGCTATCAGTCACTACCGAAACCTAGCATTTTCTGATGAAGTGCTCGGTCTCACCATATTTCACTTAAATGCTTGGTTACTTCATTGAATAGGTCCACATGGTACCCTACCAAGGCAGCGGCAGATCTATTTGAGGAAGGGAGCTAGGGGGTTCAAACCTCCCTCGCCAATGCCTTGGAACGGAACAGTCTCCAGCTGTGTAATTACTAAAGGCACTCTGACATTTGGGGGAGGGGGGGCTTAACCCCAGGGACGTAGGAGCCGGGGGCAGGGGTATCTGCCCCCCCCCCCCCAATTTCATGATTCTTAACCATTAAACCTATGGCGTTGACTGGAAGGAAATGACTTGAAAATTCCCGCTGCCCCCCAACTTTGAGCATAGTTCCAACGCTCCTGCTTAACCCCCATAGCCCCCTTGTGCCCACCACTGTACCAAGACGTGACCGATTTCTCTGTAAATTTCTCCCGAGCCATAGGTCCCCAACAGAAAACCCTAGGCACATGCAAACAAGCTCAATAACCTCAAGCCCACTATCAGATGAACTTCTGCCTTCTGCAATATTACGAAGCTCTCACACTCTTGCAATATTACGAAGCTCTCACACTCTAAAATCCTAAAGAGCAGATAAAAATGAAACAAAATGTAGCTCTTACATTTATAAAGCTCGGAATTCAGAAAAAGAGGACAGGATGTTGATTTCTTACCCGTTGGTGGAGATGAATAAGCTATTGGAGTGGGGATGTGTGGCTGAGTGGATAATACCCCCCCTTCCTGAGTGACTGTTACCGGGTTACAGTCCCATCGGGTTAAATGAAAAAGTGCAATCTGAGCCCCAGCCAACAGGGTGGGGCTGGTGGCACCGTATAATTTGGGTAGTTCGGATGTCATTGAAACCTTTTTTAATCACCAAAGCTTGTACACGTCAAGTCGGGATGTGTGGCTTAGTAGATAGCACTCCTGTCTCCCAGGCCGCCGGGCCGGAGTTTTAGTCACGGAGGAGGCCCTGGACAAGTTGATCCGATCTCCCAGATCCCTTCCAACAGGATGAGAGGTGGCGACGCCTTATAACTTTTGCAGTTGTTGAGTCGTAAAGCTCAAATATTATAAGACATCAGAAGTGAATGGACAGCAGCACATGTCTCGCCCACCTGAACTTAAAACCAAGTGAAACACCAAACGCACCTTCTCTGATCACGCCTGGCGATCGTCATTTCGGCCAGATCTGTTACGCGATCTTTGGGATCTCTCTCTCTCTCTCTCTCTCCCTCTCGCCAGTAACCCAGGTTTCGGCTAATGGGGTGCGAGACAGTTATCAGCCGGTGCAACTCAGCTGGCAAAACAAGACCCTGGCCCTCAGCCAGAGGTAACAACGAGCCCGGGGAGGCGGAAGACGCACAGCAGCAGAGGTGCAGGAACCACACTGTCCCATGTCAGCTGAATGAATAATCGGCAACGGTAATGCAAACATTAGCCCGTATACTGAGCACGGTGGCCACACCACCCAGCCCATCGGGGCGTCTGGCTATCTTAATTTGGTGGTAGACTTTAGCTGGCAATAGGTATAATATCACGGGAAATATTTGAGGGTGCTAGTTGGCCTATTTCTTCAAAGTCACTCTGCCACTTTGAATAAGTCCATTATGTCATTTGAAGCTGATAAGAACATAGTCACGATATCCAAACCTTTTCTTACCTGCTCTTGTTGCTCTGCTTCGCTCTCATCATTGGGGAGGAAGCATGGACGAAGCAGGAAGCGTTTGAACCGCGCTCGGTGGTCGCATCCAGAATCCTGGGGAACCTGTAGATAGATAGATAGATAGAGATAGAGAGAGAGAGAGAGAGAGAGAGAAGAGAGAATAGTATTGGCCTAGTAGTATAGGATTAGTATAGTAATAGTATTAGTATATATGATATGCCATCAGGCTATATATATTTGAAAAACGGGGAAGCAGATTATTTTCTAAACATATTGCGATGAATTTTACAGCAGCACCGATGCTAATGGCTTTCCTTCCATTGGTTTCTATCAGCCTGATTTTATTTTTCTGTTCTTCGTTGGTTTTTTTCCGAAAAGGACGTTCATAGTTATGCAGTAAGTAAAGAAAATATGGAGCAGCATACTTTTAGGACCGGTTTTAGTTTATTCTTAAACCATCTTCAGCAAAATTCCACACATCTTCCATACACTTATTAAACTAACAATCAAATTCTCAAGTCACCATGTTGTTTTAATGCAAAACATCCTCAAAACTCAGCAGGCGTCTCACATACCACAAACATATATATATATATATATATATATATATATATATATATATATATTTTGGGAGCAGGTTTTTCTCGATACATGTTTCGTTAAAAATGACAGAGAACTTAGCGTTCGTTCTTTTTGAGTTCAGAGACTCAAGCTTGCGAATTAATCGTCTATCGTCTTGGTCAAATTGATGCAGAACTGAACTAAAGGCCATTGCATGCGACGTTTCATTGTTACGAACAACATCTTTAGGCATAAGTGATATATATAGCACTAAAGTGATACATATATAGTGATAATGATAGCAAAATACAGTTCAAAACACTCATCGTCTCGGATCAAAAATGGTTAAGACTTCTTTGAATCAGTGGTTTAGAAATTTGAATTCAATCACACGAAATCAAACGGAGGGCGCTTATCATTAGAAGATCAATAATTATCAATGAAAAGTATCCAGTGTGGCATAACTATCGATAGATCAGAACATTAAATACTAGCCTAGCGTCGTTACCCATAAAAAGTCCCCCCCCCAACACTATCGCATTATAACCTAGGCCCAAGAGGGGCACTGTCAAACACGGATAGCGCCGAGGCGATGTTCATTTGCCTATTGATTGAGGGATTGATGTCCCTGATGTATACTGCCTCCAGCACTTGGAGCCTTTTCTTATCATGGCTTCTCGCTAGGATGTCCATGTTTTGGACCAGCATGTCTCTGGTTAGTCGTTCACCATATATATATATATATATAGAATAAGCATATCTCTACTCATCCCCCTCTCCCTCAAATGCCCCCGTCGTATTTCGGAGTCTACTACACCAAAGCTCACTCAGCGGAAACTATACGCCATACAGGAGCGTAGTTTTGTTTTTGATTGTCACTTTGTTTAAGGATGGTTATTTCCTAACCAGCCTATAACATTGTATTGATGAGTTCAGTAAGAAAGGGGATGAACAGCGTTAAAATGTTGTTCTGCGACTTAATAAAAACATCCTGCGGCTTTTATCATGAATGTTTAAAAATATAACAAATAAATAAAATCTATTTAAGTATTGAACAGCAAAAAGGGTGGATATCCATAGCTGTTTTTGCAGCCACGGAAATTTCCACCAGAAATTGCGGCTGTCTAGTTTTCATGGATACTTCCGCCACTTACATATGGTCTCATGCCGTTAAATCAAAACTCCAGATACCTTAAGTATTGTTTTACCCTCTGAAATATATTTCCAAGTGATATAATGCTGTAGAGAATCTCCAGAGTCTATGACGCTCTCTGTCGTATTAATTGCAATGCTGGCGTCGGTCGGGTTTGAATATCGCTGAAAACTGTATCGATGCTTTTAACAGGATTGACGGGGGCGGACCCCCCCCTCGGGTTTTCGGAGACAGAAAAACGGCGGCGCGTAGCGCCGCCGTACTTGGTATACCTTTTCCCTCATCATTTTACAACTCGGAAAATTTTAAGGTTAGGCATCTCAGGTCAGGTCACCAGTACAGGTCAAGTGAGCCGACCTCAAAAAAGTTTAAGATACATAAGTCGGAGCAGAGCAACTTATCCGATGAAACTCATATCACATAATGGCCTTACCGAGTTCTCTAAAATTTGTTCCGGTATTTTGATATCGATGACCTAAGGTCAGGTACGAGGCAGACCCTCCATTGGAAATACATGGAAAAATGGTTTTACGGAATAACCAGTAACGGATGGGAAGAGCATTTATTTTAGCTGCATTAGACTCGCCTGGGCTTGCAGTTCTAATGATATGCATTTTATATAATTGACCCTACCGACCTCAGGTCAGGTCAAATCCTGATTTGACCAGCAAGGTCAAATTATATATCATCGATTCGGCTTGCTAAGAGGATTCATATAGTTCAAGTCGTTTTGCTCTATCTTACTTGTTCAGATGTAATGGCCGAAAAACTGAATTTACATGTTATCCCTATGACGGGCATGTTTGACCTCCGTGACCTAAATGTGACCACAAAAAATAGTTCAAATATTTTCGATGGGAGAAGTGATGGGCAGCCCACCACCGTTTACCGTTTTCGCTACCTACCGTGGTTCTCGAGATCTTAGGGGCGGGTACCCGCCCCCCGTCAATGAAGGTGGCTCAGACCCCCGTCAATGCGCGTGTTAAAGCTTAGTTTCATAATGTGCTCGCACTTTCCCAAAAGTATTTAAAGTTACAGCCCTGACGTTGTGTGCAGCGAAAACCACATTCCGAGGGATATGGCATGATCAGCACTGGCACAGGCAGCTGGAGGCCAACAGCGGCGGGTCCAGGGGAGGCTAGGAGGGCTCAGGCCCTCTCTTGCCCAAATTTCCGGGCGCCTATAGTTCAAGCCCCCTAGACCCGCTCCCGAAATGAATTCCTGGGTCCACCACTGGCTACCCACAGTTCCCTTTGATAAAT
The DNA here is from genome assembly GCA_034440635.1 of Lepas anatifera. Classification (NCBI taxonomy): domain Eukaryota; kingdom Metazoa; phylum Arthropoda; class Thecostraca; family Lepadidae; genus Lepas; species Lepas anatifera. The sequence goes on along the minus strand of JAOTON010001906.1, from coordinate 507,402 downwards.
AACAGTATCAATACTGTGACGTTGCACAAAAATGATAATGTGAAACCCCAGTTTGTGCGCCAGATCTGATTAGATCATAAGATTGTCGGGTGGTTGGGGAGGGGGTTTAAAGGGAGCACTTGTCTCTCTCAATTGACCTTCCTCAGCTCCTGAAATGGCCAAGACGCCCCTCTTAAATATTAAAGGTGCTCCACGCATGAAATGTCGCTTCCAGCCAGGATGAGAGCATCGGCACTGTCGCAATATGGTTTGCTACCCAAAAATGGTGCCCCCTGGTCCAGATGGGGCCCGACCATGGGTTGAACATGTCTTATAGCTAATATTTTCCTGAATAGCTTCGAAATTTGGTTATGAGAGGTCTAAATGTTTGAAATCTATAATGCGTTATTTTCTATCAGTATCTTTATCAAAAACACTTTCTAATACCAAATAAAGCTGGGGATTTAACCATCCTAAGACCCTTTGCTTTTACGAGGCAATGGGTATCTACAAAGTTTTTTTGGGGAGACAACAAGGTTAAAAATTCTGATGTTTTTAAAGCAGCTTGAGCCAAATAGAGGTAGCGGGATTAGCTCCTTTTTTCTGTCCCTGGATCCGCCCGTGCAGTGAGGTGATACGTTGGTGAGCCGAGGCCGGTGTTGGCGCTTCAGAGCTGGTGTGAGCCCGGAAATAGTCGCGGAGGGGAGAGGAGACACCCAGTGCACTCATACGTCCGCTGGGGAAGCAGGCTCCACAAACAGAGGGGTGGGGAGGGGACGCCGCGGGGAGGGCTGCCTGCGCCCCAGCAGACCACACAGCCTGGTGCGTGGGTGACCTCTATGTTTGTCTGACAGGAGAGACCAACTCAACGCTAATGATGGCTGACGCTCCTGATAAAAACAACATTTTCTTAGTTTAAATCTGTCACTATACTTGGCCTCAGAAAAAAACTAAGGACTTCCGCAATAGCTATCGACTTATATTTTGGAGATATTGTTGTCAAGCAAAAAATACGTATTGCACCAAGACCTCTCCTTGAATTCAGCGAAATCTCAGCTACGTGCAGTGCTTGGAGAAAAAAAACACACACACACAGCAAAGACATTTGAGAGCACCTGTCAGACTCCGTCGGAACCTACGGATGAGTTGGAAAGCCCCGGAAGTCACCAGTGGATTGCGGCTCATATCAGCCAGTCAAAGCCAAGCCAGTCAGTGGGAAAACAGCGAACCACCAAAATAGCACACCAAGCAAAGGGTGCTATAAGGTGAGGGTTACTTGACTCGGCACCGCCTGGGCTTGTTTCGTACACACCACCACCTGGCGGGCTAGATTGGAGCTCCCCTTCCCTACGATCTCAGGAACCAGAAGCGATACAAAAATTTGAAAGCGGACTAAGATGTCCTTACCGTCTTCTACTCTCGAGCCTAGTTTAAACAATATCCGTTGATGCGTGGCATCACAGTGGGTCTACATGGACCAAATTTAGACCAATTTAGAAAAATCCTTATAACTCAGGAGCCATTAAACCAAGAACGAAATAAAACACATGGATGTGTATTTTTTGACACAAGAATTTGACACATATGTAGCATGATAATGAAAGGGCATACGATAACTTTGACATTAGGCCATTGTAAATTAATGAACTTTCAAGATCATGCTCCTTATTATTCAAATCCTTGGGTAATGTTCATTACTATACCATCAAATTTAAGACTGTATCTTATTCTGTTCAAAAGTTACAGACACAAATAATTTTGAAAGCCGTGACCTTTGGTGACCTCTCTCTTGTGACCTTCGTTTTGACCTGACCTCAAAATGGATAATAACGTGCAGGTTTTTCATTTCAATAACTTTTAAATGCTATTCAAAACTCAATCTAGCTCTTCTAGAAGCCGAGCTACACCCTGGTCTTGTCAGATTCAATTTAGAAGAGTAGTATCGCCTTAAATGGGTTAAGAAATGACGCCATAACTCGCTGATCTGGACTCACCTGACCCGATACCAAATTTTGGTCGTAAGTTGTCAAATTGGTTACCCTAAAGGCCTGCAAAGTGACGCGTGTCTCATTTAAATAAGCTTGGAATAATTCACGAAAAACCGAGTGAGGTCCGATCGGACCCCCAGGTGGTGGAGGGTTACCTACTCGTATATCTTGCAGGATGAGGCTGTCTCCTTCGGCGGCGATAACATGTCTTGCACCCTTCTTCTTCTCGCTGGCAAAAATCAGACGCGCAGTTTTACCTCCGGAACGGTTTACACATACCGTGCACATTACATGGATTTGGCCAGAAAGGAGGATAAAACGGTCAGGCAGATATGTATGATGTATGTATGTACATACATACCTCTGCACTTCAATGAATATCTGCACTTTCAAACAAGTGAGCAATGTTCCTAGAGAACTTAGATCGATACCGAGTAAAACCACCCCAGGACGAAAATAAGTACCTAACTTCAGTCTGGTATTTTACTAGAAATAAATTTCCCAGTTTGATACTCATCAGATCTGCATGGGTAATTATTTTCAAACAAAGTCAATATCTGCAGAAAACTATTGCATATGATGACTCGTGAAAGACAAAATGCCTGCACTCAATTTTTGGAGGCAGCTCCATCCATAGCCTGGAAAATATCATTGGTTTTATCTTCGAATAGGCCAAATTTGGTGGATTTATGCACTTGGAGAAAAAGTTAGCGATTATGTAGTTTCAAGGTTTCAATCCATGTTCCTAGCCACAAATTCTCGATGCCCAGAAAACTTAAGCCCTCTTCACAAGCAGCAGCACACACTAACTTCCACCGAACCGTCACTCTTTGCCTCCGTACCGTGCGTTGAGGGGTCTCACTCGCACCACCACTCTCACGTGCGCCATCGCACGCTGCCCTTCCAGACAACGTCGACGACGACGCAGGAGCGGCACCGCAGCCGGCGCGGCCCGCTGCCGACTATTTCGGGAGCGTCGCACTCGTCTGCGACGAGCCGGCACTACCGGCAGTGAGGACACTCGCGAATGAATGGAAGGGGGAGGAGGGGGTGAGGGGGAGCCTTTGTGAATTGAAGAGGAAGTTGTTTGGAATAGACCCAATTTTGCGAGGGCTTGACCTTTAATCTCTTTTGAAGCGGAACTGAAGAAAATTGTTGCTCTCAAGAATACGCTCTGAGAACTGTTACCGTTAGGGACTGTTAACATATGACGTCAGATGTGTCATCATATGACGTTACCAAAGAGGGTGGAGTGGGTCTAGCATTTTCGGATTTTTTTTTCTGGCGAAGGGTGAGGGATCTGGCTTTTCCTGACGATTTCTAACGGGTGGGGTGGGGTTGGCGTCAAAACCTCGGCTGTCATGGAATTGTTTGATTGAACGAGAACTGCAGCCCCAGGGTAGTAAAACGGCGGGTACTGCAATGCTTTGTAGTCAATATTTCGTGGTCACACCCAGTGCCCACTGCTACCAGGTGCCCGCACCGCTCGAGCATTGCAGTTCTGCGGCGTTTCTGCATGATTGCTCATGTCGACCGCTGTTGCTGTCGAGAGAGGATGGTTTGGTAGTTTCTGACGATTTCTAACGAAGGGGAAGTGGGGTCAGCTATTTTCTGACTATTTCGAACAAAAGGGGAGGGGTCCGAAAAACCTCAAATTAGGCTGACGTCGTATGTGAGCAGCTCCTTGTCATTTGATCGGTCTGTTTAAAAAACTGTATTAAGTGTTTATTGGGCCCCGAAATATATAAAATAAGGTCTGAATTGTGTTGAGGTCATGGTGGGTACAAAATAGGATTTTGGTATCTAAACATTCTATTGCTAATCTTAGAAGTAATTGGTCACCCATGCTCTTGATAAAATAACCTATTTTGAGCTCAGCACCTGCAGGAAAATTGAAAGCCAAGTCATGCATGAGTGAAAGCAAAGCTATTTCACCCATGTACGAAGCCTTTTATTGGCACAAGAGCAAGGCGTCGTAAGCCCCAATTCCTGGCTGAAACGCTCCTATTACTGCCAAAGTGGGAAGATACCGCACCTTTATCAGTACTGTAACTTATAAAACGAGCACAAATTCAACCGGTACCACTTCATGCGAACCAGTATGAACAAAATCTCAGGCACCGGTTTTATGGTAAAAGAGAGCGCTTTGCACAAGCGAAGTTCAGTTATTTAGACACTGCCACCTATGGGTGACAAATACATCTTGTTTGCATTCACCTCATTTGTATGCCTTGAGAAGATTATCCTGGTAGATTCGTATTGGAATGCAGAGAAGGTTTAGAAATTTAAACCAACACAGCAGGTAGATGAACGTGTTTCGACAAAACTTGTCTTCTTCAGCATCTATGGTAGGAGGGATAAGGAACCCGTCATGGAGACATGCAGCAGTTTCATCGTTTGGATTTTTGTGCAAAATCATCGTGCGGAAGAACTATAAAGGCACCGTTTTTGAGGATATTCCAATAATGTTTCTTGAATTATTCTATAATGTATACAAGCAAGCTTCGATATGAGACATTCTAGACTTATCACTGTTCTAAATAATGCTCTATTTTTATTTTATAATCATTATTGTTTTTGTTATTATTATATAAAACTATTATTATTTCTCGCTCTTTCCTTAACCAACTCCTAATACAGCTGCAGATTTTGCCCATTTAATGAACCCTGGCCTAAGATTAAAAGTATCATTTTTAGCTATATGTGCTGCTTCTGTAGCTTTTCTATTATCTTTGTTTTTACAAACTGCTATAATTTTAGCTCTATCCTAGTTTGGTAGATGATTTGTTTTCATGGAATGTATGAAAAAATGCCCTGAATTCTGAGTTTTTTTCGAAGGTCTCTTCTATGTTCTTTTAATCGTGTTTTTAGACCCCTTCCTGTTTCACCTATGTACGATTTCGTACACGACCCGCGCGGCACCCGGTACACTACACTTTTTGGTTCTGGGTCATCTGATCTTTCTTTTTCGCTAAGATGCTACTAAGTTTTTGCACCGGAACAAAATGCTACTTTGCAACCGATTTTTTCAAGTTTGTTTGCCAACGATGATAATCTCGAAAGGCTACCCAACACCTTTCACCGTTTTTCGCCATCCAGCGTGGTTCCCGATATCTTAGGGGAGGTGGCAGGCGCCCCCGTCAAAGAGAAGGTGGCTCGGATCCCCATAAATGTGCTTGTTAAGATAAGATTGACCTGTCTCTCCCCTTTACAACGTATATACAAGAAAATTCAATAGCAGGTGACGAGCAAAGACCGTGCCACGGAAATTTACGAGTGTTTAGCCGTCACTATGCAGTTACCATTTCAAAGCGACATGCCTGCTTGTAATAAGGGCCGTCGCTCGCGCTGATTCTCGAGGAAATGAAACTTCCTGACTCACTCATACTCGCGGGTGTCACAACATTCGTGACTGAGACACGTTGCGAATCTGAACTTCATGTTTACTTAATTAAGAATGAATTTTATGAGATCGCTTGGGTCAACGGTACAAAGCAAGAACGATGGGAGGGGAAAATTGATTCAGTTCTGTATTAAACATAAGGCTGTACTACTGCAGTGGTCAAAAACCGTCTACATACCTACCTTAGGTGCTAAATATTTGGAACTTATAGTAAGAACGCATTTTGTTTTATTTTTCCTATCGAAAGATATTTTATTAATCAAAATTTTTGAGGTGTCTAAAATGGCAATTTCAACTGGGAAAAGGTCAAGCTAGGTCAAAAAAGGTCAAACAAATTAAAAGTAAAAAATTTTCAAATTTTGAAATTTTCTTTTTCAAAATAAAGTATAGTTCAAGACGAGTTCAATGATATACAAAACTTGTTAATCAGGCTATGCGTTTTTTAGTTATGAAGCATCAAAAATGAGTCTATAAGGTGACCTCCCGAAAATGCCTCGGGCTATAACTCGGTCACCGTTGATCGGAGGGGGCTAAGATTCTCACAGGCGTGTTTCTGGCCCAAAACTACCCCAGAGACAAAGTTTCAGATTTTTTCTAGACATGGTGGTGTCAAATTGAAATATTTTTGGTCGTTTTGTCCTGGAATGCCCCATGAGCCAAAGCATTACACAGGGTAAAAAACACCATCAGCAACGTAGGAATGAACCTATCAAGATCATGAGCTTTTTGCAACTTCGAGATGACAACAGTGCTACACACGTTTCGGATTCTTGTCAGTTGCGTCTCGCGCCCATGGTTTCGCTCCTGCATGTCACGCACAAATACATATAGCTGTTTACAAACGCATACACGTAATTATACGATGATGATACAACAAACGCCTGAAAAAATGTTCAAAACATCACAGTGTAACCAATGCACCATCAGCAACACGAGAATGAGCCTATCAGATACTGAAGCTTACGGCTATGTGCACCATTGTGTGTCCAACCGTGCTACACACGCTTGAGTGCCTCTTTTGTCAGATGTAAATAATAATTGTTGGGGCTTATCGACGCACCAACTGCCAGGGTCATATGGCGTCGCCAACTCTTTCCCTGTTGGAAGGGTTTCTCGGGAGCCAGCTTGCTCCTTGTTCAGGGAAGCCGCCGGCCTTGAACCCGAGTCGGCTGCATGGAAGCCAGCTACGCTGACCACTCCACTACCGCGCCCCCTCTTTTTGTCAGATGTGGCATTTGCCACATCTGACAAAAGACATCATTTGTGTCGCTCCACGGCTTGCAAAAGCCACCCAAACTGTTCTTTGTCCTTGACTTTGACCGCGAAGTACTTGAGCATGCCGATTCCCCCTTCTGCTATGTCATTGGTGACCTTAACCTCCTTGACAAATGTGTAAAACTCCTTGTGACAAACTCCTTGTCCTTGTGCCACTCGTCTGGGGTTTTCGTCAGCCACTCGTGGGATTGACACACCAAACCAATAGTGGTCCACGACGAATCGTCTATCAGATCGACGAGCTGTGTGGACTTTTCGAGGCATACTGGATCGCTACCCATTGTACTATCACCGCTGCGTGGACGGGGCAACTCCTGTAGCTTTTCATAGATCGCCATCTTTTCATCATCACTGATGGAGCAGCTGCACAGGCTGAATATCAGCCAACTTCATTAGTGTGGAAGTGTGAGTAATACATGATAATACATGATGACCAGCCAACGATCTGCACCTCTACCAGAATCTGGTGCGGTACAGACAGATAGACGGTGCGGTAGCGACAACTGCGCTGGGGGTGCTCCGGCGCCACCTATGGTACCTACGGCCATCGGCAGTGATATTCAGCCTGTGCAGCTGCTCCATCAGTGATGATGAAAAGATGGCGATCTGTGAAAGGCTACAGGAGTTGCCCCGTCCATGCAGCGGTGATAGTACAATGGATAGCAATCCAGAATGCCTCGAAAAGTCCACACAGCTCGTCGATCTGATAATCGATTCGTCGTGGACCACTATTGGGTTGGTGTGTCAATCCCACGAGTGGCTGACGAAAACCCCAGACGAGTGGCACAAGGACAAGGAGTTTGTCACAAGGATTTTTACACATTTGCCAAGGAGGTTAAGGTCACCAATGACGTAGCAGAACGGGGAATCGGCATGCTCAAGGACTTCGCGGTCAAAGTCAAGGGCAAAGAACGGTTTGGGTGGCTTTTGCAAGCCGTAGAGCGACGCCGTAGGCAAATGCCACATCTGACAAAAGAGGCACTCAAGCGTGTGTAGCACGGTTGGACACACAATGGTGCACATAGCCTTAAGCTTAAGTATCTGATAGGCTCATTCTCGTGTTGCTGATGGTGCACTGGTTACACTGTGATGTTTTAAATATTTTTCAGGCGTTTGTTGTATCATCATTGTATAATTATGCGTATGCGTTTGTAAGCAGCTATATGTATTTGTGCGTGACATGCAGGAGCAAAACCATGGACGCAAGACGCAACTGACAAGAATCCGAAACGTGTGTAGCACTGTTGTCATCTCGAAGTTGCAAAAGGCTCATGATCCTGATAGGTTCATTCCTGCGTTGCTGATGGTGTTTTTTTCCCTGTGTAATGCTTTGGCTCATGTTTTATGAAATTGAATGCATTTTGTGTATGTCGTACCTATATGAAGTCTTCATAATTCGCTACTGATAAAGCCATGTAACGAGTCTTCCCGACACGTTCAAATTCCGAATATCGAATTATGTTCAGACCAGGGCACTTTAAATATCATCTGGTTCAGACCATCTGCAGTGTTTTATACGTTGGAAATGCTTATTTCAAGACTATTTAAACCCACCAGCTATCTCCAGTGATCCAGTCAGCAGAATGGTTGCACATGGTCCCGTTTCAGCGTTTTGACATAGGTTTTGATAATGAGCTATGTAATGGCTCCGAATTGGCTATTTGACGGCTGATCATGGAAGCTTAAACTGCCGATATTTTTCAAATCATTGATTTGACAAGCAAGTTATGGCCATATTTCAACCTTCGACGCCCAGACGATCAAAATGAATACCTATTTTGCCGATTTACCTCCATTGGTTATATTTCCCAAAATGGCGGCAGAAGTTAAAAACATAATTTTTTCAAGCTCGTTGCGATAGGTCTTAATTTTGTCCGATCTCGATAAAAATGGTACCATTCGACTTCAAATGAACCAGAGAACGGGATTAGGGGCGCAATGAGTGGGTTTGGAAAGGTTACCCCAATCTGAAACGCCCTAATGGCCATTATTTAACGTTTATGACATCGTTTGACCTGGATGAATGAAAATCGGTCATGATGTAGATCACCATAGCCCCGCCCACCCTCCAAACAGAGTTTTTCTGCGTATTTTAGTTTTTGAGATCTTAGAGGGGGCCTACCACGCCCCCTACAGTGCGCGTTAGTGTCAGACCCCTCTCCAGTGCGGGTGTTAATTGAACCAACTTAACCTTCGCCCGGGTGGGGGGTCTTTTAGACCCCCCCTCGGGTTTTTCCGAAGTGACCAAAAAACGGCGGCGCGCAGCGCCGCCAAACTTGGTCTAGCTGTTTCGTCATCATTTTTACATCTTTCCTGAAAATTTTGGCTCAAGGTCATATCAGGTCAGGTCACCAGGTCAGGTGAAGTGACCTCACCTCAAAAAATACTTAGGACGGCATAACTAAAAGAAGGGTTAATCGATCAAGTTGAAACTCATACCACATCTTGGGCCCACCAGGAGCTACAACATTGGTTCCGGGATTTTTGATATTGGTGACCTAAGGTCGTGTGCAGAGCATGACCTCCCCATTGACAATGCATGGGGAAAATCACGAAATGAGCTTTTCTCAGTAAGTATGGATGGAATCAACTTCAAACATCGGTTGCGACTTGTTCTTAGCCCATTTCTGAAGCTGATACCAAAATTTTTGACTTGTGACCTTTAAAAGGTCACCTTAGGTCAACGAAGCATTTTTTGGTGTTTTTCTCTATAAATTTTGAATAAACTAAGATAGAGCTTTTATTTTGTCACCAAAGTGTTTGTATAGTCACTGGAAGTCAAATGATATACATCATGACTATACCAGGTCAAGTTGGGTCAGACCGTTGACCTGGGTCAGGTCAAATTCTTAAATTTGACCTGGCATAGCAATATCATATATCATTCGATTCGTATTGACGAGAGGATTGCAATGGTGCATAAACTATGGCTGTATCTTGTTTGGTTTGGAAGCTATTAGCGAAAAAGTAAACGCCCTTATGCATGGGTGGCTATGGACATTCCCAAGAATATGCCCAATATTTAATGACCTGTAGCTCCCTAGGCTTTGACCTGACAAGAAAATGAATGCCACTGTAATGAAAGCGCATTTCAAGAGCTTTCGAATGGTGTTAAAAAAAATGTTTCTAGCTATCATAGTTTCTGAGATATAGGAGGTTTTCTTAGTACACCTCATATTAGCGATTTTGACCTATTTTGACCTCTGGTGACCTTGATATTGACCTGACAAGAAAAATGACCGAAGTATTTTCGATATCATTTTCGAAGAGCTTTCGATTGCCGTTTTGCGGTTTTTTCTAGCTCTCTTAGTTTTTGAGATCGTGGGGGGTCTTTTTAGCCCCCCACCAGGGCGAAGGTGGCTCGTACCCGCCACCGGGGCAAGGGTTAAGCATATATCTCCCATTGCAATTGATGTAGCATGATCTGCTGAAAATTTTGGGTTAATCGGTTCGACCGTTTCAGTGCTGTAGCAAAATGAACATGAACAAAAACCGCGGTGGCCATCCGTGAGGCCGTTTCCGACCACTGTGCGTTGTACAAAACTGTGGTACCACCAACCATTTGTGCCAGACCTGGCAAAACGTTTGGACAGGGCCAGACCTGGAAAAATTTAAAAAATCATAGTGTTTCTGAAGAAAGAAAGCAAAACGTTTTGTGCTTTGGAGAAGGGCCACAGGATCCACTGGCGATGTGCGGTTAGGTTGACTTTACCGTCTTCCTGTCAGAGGCGGGGTTTGGCGAGGGTGGATGTTGGTTTTGTCCATCCATCCATAGGAAAATATTGAATTTCCGGTCCAGGGATGGACACATGTTCAGGGCGTCATCCAGACCTGGGGAACGCCAATACTATGGGGCGGAGAAATGTATCCGGTGGGCGGCAAAATAGGCTTTTAAATGACAAATCCGATCGCGGTAGCGCTTATTCCCTGCTGCCAGGGACGGGAGGAAGCAACATTTAAGGGGGTGTCATTGACTTTCAGAGGGTGTCATCGATCTCTCAGGGGGCATCGATAGTCGGTTGGGCGAAGGGTGACAAAAGGCCCCCTTTGCCCCATAGATCGGTCTATGCATCCGTCATATTTCTTCAAGATATCTTTGAAATAAAGCAGATAAAGTATAGCTTGTGAACTGGCATCTAATGCTCAAATAGAACAGACCAGTGGCGGATCCAAGGGGGCTCAAGCCCCCTCGAAATGTTCGAGCCCCAATAGTAAATGCATAGCCGGATGCTGTCCAAGGTGCTGGCGGGGCAGGCCTCCAGATCCCAGCCTCCACTCCCCAAATGAAGTCCTGGATCTGTCACATTAACGTGTGGGTGTTTTGGGTCCATTTTTTGTGTGTTTTGAGCAGACTCATTTCCTTTTTCAGAGGCAGAACAAGTGGCAGCCATCAATAGCCTGCTGTTGGGCTGCGGGACTGCTGGGCTGGGTGGTTCGTCAAAGCTGAAAATCAAGGTCAGCCTAGTCCTTGGAGATCAGCAGCTTTTAGAGGAGGAGATCCGGGATGTGAGTGGGCCACACACAAAGCCCTTTGTGTATGTGAACAATTCTCTTCTTTTATCTGCAGACATAAGGGGCTGATCACAAGTTATGTCACCTGTTATAGGGGCGTTCGACCCCCTACTGACGTCATGTGCGTTCACTCTTTGCAGGCCACATCATAACAACTTTGATCCGTTTGTGTTACAATATAAAGAAAACGCATTGTGTTATTTTGTCGCCATGTAAATCTTTAAGAGTCTTAAAGTATTTGATTCAACACCAGTGCATTGTATTAAATTGGGCGTTGTTTTTCATGCCTCACCACACCAGTTTTACTTCTTCCGCATCTCATTCTTTTTGAGAAGTCACTGTTACGTAAGCCCATTTTCAGCTTCAGTTCCACGTGAATGGTCCGTTTTTTCTAAGTGCTTAACAAGTTGGCTGAGACTAAAACACGAGGTCTTGTTTTTTATTAGCTCCACCACAGTGGAGCTTATTAACACGCGCATTGACGGGGGTCTGAGCCACCTTCGCATTGACGGGGGGCGGGTGCCCAACCCCCCTAAGATCTCGAGAACCACGGTAGGTAGCGAAAAACAGTAAACGGCGTTGGGCTGCCCATCCATTTCTCCATCGAAAACATTTCAACCATTTTTTGTCAGGTCACATTTAAGGTCACGAGAGGTCAAAACATGCCCGTCATAGGGATAACATGTAAATTCAGTTTTTCGACCATTACATCTGAACAAGTTAAGATAGAGCAAAACGACTTGAACTGTATGAATCCTCTCAGCAAGCCGAATCGAATGATAAATAATTTGAAATTGCTAGGTCAAATCATGGATTTGACCTGACCTGAGGTCAATTCAGGGTCAAATTATATAAAATGCATCTCATTAGAACCGCAAAGCCCAGGCGAGTCTAATGCAGCTAAAATAATCGCTCTATCACCATCCGTTACTGAGTTATTCCGTAAAAAAACATTTTTCCTATGTATTTCCAATGGAGAGGTCATGCCTCGTACCTGACCTTAGGTCATCGATATAAAAAATACCGGAACATGTTCTAGAGAACTCGGTGAGGCCATTATGCGATATGAGGTTCAATCGGATAAGTTCACCCTGCTCCGACTTATGCTATCTTAAACTTTTTTAGGTCGGGTCACTTGACCTGTACTGGTGACCTGACCTGACATGATCTAACCTTAAAATTTTCACAGAAGTTGTAAAAATGATGAGGGAAAAGGTATACTAAGTACGGCGGCGCTGCGCACCGCCGTTTTTCTGCTATCTCTGAAAAACCCGAGGGGGCGGGTACCCGCCCCCGTCAATGCGCGTGTTAACCCGCGCCCCCACCGGGGGTCCGGCGCCACCTTCGCCCCACCGGGGGGGCCATCGATGGCCCCCCCCTCTAACTCCGAAAATATGGGCGTTAGCGCAAATCTGCAAAGTGCAATAGAAAGCTCGCGTGAATTCAGTAAGAAATTACTTCGCATGTTTTAGTGCTCAGGTCAATGGTTTGACCTCCAGAGGTCAAATTAGGTCAAGATCGGCTATTTTCACTCAAATATGCAATGATTAAGCAAACTGGGCATAACTCTTATGTCATTAGAGCTATTGAGGCCTGGTAAAGTACATTTGATAGCAAATTGCCTGTACTTTTTCCGCTATGTGGAACGTAAAGACCTCCCGCCAGTGGTTTGACCACCAGAGGTCACCTCGTGACCTAATATGACCTGAGGTCACGAAAGGTCAAAAGTGACCTTGCCGTATATCACATGAAAGCCAGTGACAAGACAAACACGATGGTGTTTGTTTCACCGCTCTAGCTCAATTAGGTCAAAAGTTATTGTCAAAATACTGTTTTTGACCTCCGGTGACCTTGGATGACCTTGGAAAAGTCAAAGGGCAAATATGACCCCTGGGATCCGTGAAAGGGTGTCCAAAAACGTTGTTCTGAGCAGTCTGAGTATTTGCAATCATTTTTGTGGCTTTTATATCATGAAATAGCTTTTCCCCATGCTTTTCCAATGGGAGAGGTCGCCTCGTGACCTGACCTCAGGGCACGAAATCGAAAAATCCCGGATATACACCTTATAGACCCTGGAGGGTCATGAAGTGTAGGAAGTTTCAAATCGATCGACTTTGAAATGTAGCTCTTACAGAGCTCTAAAGTGAAGTGAGGTGACCTTGGTTGACCTCGTCTGGTGACCTGACCTTGGGTGACCCGGGGTAAAAAAATTCAGGGATGATGGGAAAATGATGCAGTGAGAGGTAGAGCCCTCAACCGCGGTGCTGCGCCTCGTCGTTTTTCTGCTATCCCGGAAAAACCTTAGGGGGCCATCGATGGCCCCCCGGTGGGGCGAGGGTTAATGCGTCTTCAAGAAGAAAGGTAGTCGTTCTCAGAGTAGACGCTGCGTGAAAATTTTGTGAATCTATTACTTCTTGATAGATGGATACGGCTTCTTGTAAAAAAAATATAAAAACCGGAAAGGGTACTCACAGAATATTTTTAACACGCGCATTGACGGGTGTCGTGTACCCACCTCCCTCGGATTTTTCGGAGATAGCAGAAAAACGGCGGCACTAGCGCCGTCGTACTTGGCATACCTTTTCTCTCATCCTTTTTACAACTTCTGTGAAAATTTTAAGGTCAGTTTATCTCAGGTCAGGTCACCAGTACAGGTCAAGTGACCTGACCTAAAAAAAGTTTAAGATAGCATATGTCGGAACAGGGTGAACTTATCCGATTGAAACTCATATCACATAATGGGCCCACCGAGTCCTCTGAAATATGTTCCGGTTTTTAATATCGATGACCTAAGGTCAGGTACGAGCCATGATCTCCCCATTGGAAATACATGGGAAAAATGGTTTTGACTGAATAACTCAGTAACGGATGGCGATAGAGCTTTTATTTTAGCTGCATTAGATTTCCCTTGTCTTTGAGGTTGTAATGAAATTTATTTTATATAGGGGAGACTGGGGTCAAATGTAACACGGGGCAATTGTAACACTGCCCATATTGTTTAAACTAATCAATGGTTGGCGCTAGTAGCACAACCGGAAATGCGCAATCAGCTGCTGCCTTTGTTAACGAAGTTTCAACTCGGTGCGGCGGGTAAGTCAGACGCTGTTCACAATTGTGTTTTTGAGGGTGTTTGGTAACTTTTAAAATTTTGAAAGATTGTCAGCTTATTGATGGGAATGATAAGGTACAGCGGAAACAGCTTCAGTTCATAAAGAGTGTATAATTGGCTACGAAATGAGCACAACATCTATCGCCTAGGCCAGCTCGTTGAGCGGCAATTTGGTTTAAAAATTGCGCGTTGCGATGGGGACAATTGTAACATTTCTCTTGGGGTCAAACGTAACAATGGTACAATTGACCCCTATGACCTTATGACGTATTAAACTTGCTTCTACTGCACAAATGCAGTAGCTAGGTTAGTGATTTTATGATCAGTCGCGCACCCAGGATGTTCGTTTGGTGGGGGGGGCTGACGAGTGGACGTCAGGCTGATGAAGGGGGCGCACTTGTTCAGCCAAAGGGGCAATCTTCATATCCTGGGGGAGCGATGAACTTTTTTGCTTCGCAGACCTAGTGTTAACTGTTTTTGGGAGGAGGCACTTAACACGTTGGGGGCAGGCCTGGATCCAGGCCGACCGTAGGGGGGGTGGGGCGGTGGAGTGGCCTAAAATCGGGAAAACATGGATTTTTAAGGAAATCGACAAAAATCGGGCGATTTGCGGGAGGATTGCCCTGTTTGCCCTCCTGGATCCTCCAGTGCGGAGGGGGAAGTATGGAGTGCGAGCCCGCTGCCCCCTGGGTGTGCTATTGTTTATGATGTGCTTTCCAATGATATGTTTTTTTCGTAAGTTGGTATATGCTTCGGAAAAGTGGCAATGTGGGCTGCCCTATAATTGGGGTTTAGGGGCACGTGAGCTGCTAAGGCTATATGTGCCCAGTTTGAAAAATTAACGAGATTTCAGTCGAATTATAAATATATATTTGTAGGTAGACAATCCAATAGGAAAATGTGCCAGAAATAATGCGTTTTTGGTTCTAGAAAGGGCCATTCTTTTTCGGCAACAAGTTCAAGATTTACTGACCGGACTGATATGTAGACCTGTGTCTACTGTTGCTGGACGAAGTGCGCTAGCACTATTGTTATCGGTGACGTCACTGTGCCGCATCCTGTGACGTCATCGTGAGCCTCTGCCGGCTAGACAGCAGATGTCGCTCAAGTCTTCCGGTTGGAAACTGATTTTCTGAAAGATAGGTTTATTTGATTTCTAGGCTTATGTTGTGAACTTCTCTTGCCAAATGTTAATACAACTAATTAGTCTCCGCACTTATTTTCACCGTGAGCATTTATTACTGCCCACATAACTTGCCCTTCCGGCTCTGCCCCGACTGCCGCCTGGCGGCCAGGTCAAGCGTTGACCCCGGGTCATTTCCGCTACAGCTTCGAGCGAGAGCGCACGTGTGTGTGCGGGTGACACCTTCCTGTGAACGTAAGTGTATTCGGAAATTCTGTTGCGACTATTTGATATTTGATATGGCATTGTAAACGTGTTTGCGTAAAACCTGATTGATTCTAACGGTGTTAAATTTAGATGTGATTTATATTGGTTTCTGATTTATGATTTACTTGTGGTTTGCTGGGTTCTTGTCAGACGAGTGTTTGAATATTTGAAATGTTTCCTAGGGCAGAATTATGAAGATTTGAAGTCACGAGATGTTATAAAATAAAACCAGAAACGGCATCACTACTTTTGGACGACCTAGACAGCGGAAGCAGTTTGAGCATGCGGCTCATACCGACGGGGCCATGAGGAGACCCCGTCTACATTTTGGTGACAGCGGTGGGATGCCCGACTACATTTTGGTGACAGCGGACACGGACCTGCCACGCTGTTCTTCATCCATCGTTTTCAAGCTGGTCTTCAAAGGTTAGTTCCGGCATGCTTCACTCGCAGCCGGCAGTGACTGGCTTTCTGCGGCGCGCGGTTCCCGGTGCCCAGCGCACTAGACCCGCCTCGGTCAGAGCTCCGGCGACTGAGTCACGTGACCGCCTCCGGCTGTGAGGTGACCGGCACGCTCGCTGAGACGGTGCCTTGAATTGTGCCGTGGTGTTTCAAGAGTAGAGTATCACTGTTTCAAGTTTGGAAAGAAGATTTTGGACCATGCAGACGTCGGACTTAGATTGTAATGTTAAGTTCCTCTTGAAGCGATATCGTTAATTCCAGTGTTTAATTCAGTGTGTATCTTATGTTTCATTGCTGTTGGCTTGTTTGAGACATTTTGACCCCTGACATGACTGAGACGACCGACTGTGCTATTCCCAAATTTTCCTCATGGAATTGAGAAAACATGGCTTAGAATCAGAACTTAAGGCTCAGACTGAAAATTTGTCTTTCACAATTTTTGCAGAGATGAATTCTGGAGTTTCAGGACTGAGCATTTCTAAGTTTAGTGGTCAGGGTTCATTTGTCAGATTTCTTTAAAATTTTGAAACTAGTTTGGCACACACTTAGAGTGATCGTGAGTGCACGGAGACGGTCCACCAGTCTTCGAAAGCCCCTGACAGACTCAATTATTGATTCAGGGATGTTGAGTTACACTCTAGGTGTTAATTCTGCCGTTCACAAGAGGAAGAGGGGAATTACTGTGAAGAGACCAGTGGTCTCTTGCGTGCTGTTATAAATAGCTTGCTATAAATATTTGCCGTTTTCTGGTGCTAAATTTTTCTGGTTAGCACATTACCTTACTGTTCACGGAGAATGGCCGTACTAAGTATTTCGGACACTTTTCTTTGAAATATTCCGCACCGTAATTGTGTTAGGGTTTGAAATTTTTATTGCGTTAGAACTTGAGATGCACTCAAACGATTGCATTTATCTTTTTATAACGGGATAGAGGTGATAATCATCAACATATGTTCATGTTTCATCATGTCGGACTTCTTGAGGTTTCAGTATGGAAGATTACTAGACTCGATGTAGCGGATGTTGCCGAAGCCATTAGTGTTTGTTGGATTTCAATGATCACTTTCCAGAATGCAGAAATGATAGCTGGATTTTGCATTCACTTTCCTAGTGTTGCGTTCCAATGCACAGTCCGGCCAGGATCATGAGGAAGTTGACCATTCTTTAACTAGTAAGTTGTGAGCTGACTGCATATAGTTGAATCTTTTGCTGGATTTTGTCCTGGTGATTGACTTTCCAGAGATCAACATATTGCCGTAAGTCACACTTACACGCAGACAGTGCTTATTATTCGGTCTATAATTTACCGCTGTAAAGCCTTTTGTACAGATCATTTTGCAATTGTCTTGTTGGGGTGAAGCTGGTAATCATTTTCGCAAGTGATTACGTGTTGAATGGGCTCAAGCCGTAACGTTCTCATGAAACCAACTTAACCCTTTTATAAGCATTGTGAATTGGTTTGATCGCAGTCACTGATAATTATTATATTATTTCATTGCACCTTTGTGACGTTCACTTACGTTTACCGTTTTATAACGTTTCAAGTCTTAATGCAAACTGTCGCTTACAGCACCCCTGGCAGACACTCTTAGTGGCTTAGTTGTTTTGTCATGTAATTTGGGATGTTATATTCTGGCTCAACGGAGTTTTGTGATGCCCGAAATGGTAAGATGATTTTCGCTACGAAGTTAGGCCTTTGCTGTTATCTTTTGAGACATTAATGACTGTCTTATGGAATCTGGCAAGTTTACTCCTGTCAAATGGATAGTTTGTTCAGAATGAGCTGTCGTTGATGAATCTTCTTGAGTTAAGCACAGCTTGCTACTTAGATGCTCAGGTTGATTTTCTTTCTAAAGTAAGCTTTTTTTGCTGAAGTTACGAAGGGTTTCCCAATTCCTGTTTGGTTGATTTGATGCTACAGCACTGGACTGACCCGACTGATGACATTGATCACATGACATGTATGTTTTCACCGGATAGTTAATTTTAAGTGGTTTGTGTTTTGAGGTCGGATGAGGTGTAGACCTGTGTCTACTGTTGCTGGACGAAGTGCGCTAGCACTATTGTTATCGGTGACGTCACTGTGCCGCATCCTGTGACGTCATCGTGAGCCTCTGCCGGCTAGACAGCAGATGTCGCTCAAGTCTTCCGGTTGGAAACTGATTTTCTGAAAGATAGGTTTATTTGATTTCTAGGCTTATGTTGTGAACTTCTCTTGTCAAATGTTAATACAACTAATTAGTCTCCGCACTTATTTTCACCGTGAGCATTTATTACTGCCCACATAACTTGCCCTTCCGGCTCTGCCCCGACTGCCGCCTGGCGGCCAGGTCAAGCGTTGACCCCGGGTCATTTCCGCTACAGCATCGAGCGAGAGCGCACGTGTGTGTGCGGGTGACACCTTCCTGTGAACGTAAGTGTATTCGGAAATTCTGTTGCGACTATTTGATATTTGATATGGCATTGTAAACGTGTTTGCGTAAAACCTGATTGATTCTAACGGTGTTAAATTTAGATGTGATTTATATTGGTTTCTGATTTAGGATTTACTTGTGGTTTGCTGGGTTCTTGTCAGACGAGTGTTTGAATATTTGAAATGTTTCCTAGGGCAGAATTATGAAGATTTGAAGTCACGAGATGTTATAAAATAAAACCAGAAACGGCATCACTACTTTTGGACGACCTAGACAGCGGAAGCAGTTTGAGCATGAGGCTCATACCGACGGGGCCATGAGGAGACCCCGTCTACAGATAAGTAAATTTTTGCAAAAAAATTGAGCACAGTACATATGTTCAGGTCATTTATAGGGATTATTCAAATCACCAGTGTTGGTTTTTATGTTCATCTTTCTAAAAAAATGCATCGGCTGTTTTCAAACAAATGTATTGAACTTTCAGAGAATTGCTCGTTTTCGACCTCGCACCACCGAACGCGGGACTCGACTGGAGATGGTCCATGATCCTGAAGTGCAGGCCAAAGATGCGAAATTTTTCGCATTAGGATGTTTTTCTATGGTATAATAAATCGTCGAAATTCATACGGCTTTAATATGGTACAATTGACCCCGATGCTGTCACAATTTCCCCTCACGTGGGGTCAATTGTAACAGCTGAAGAAAATTTTTAGAAATGAAATTTTGATCCTTATTCTTTTTTATTATGAAATCTTTATACGTCTGTCACATTGCAAAATCTTCAAAGTTGATGAAAATATAATTATAATTGTTCTAACTTAAAGCAGTATTTCTTCAGAGCCAGAAATTTGAAATTTGTTACAATTGACTCCAGTCTCCCTGATTTGACCTTGACCTGACCTCAGGTCAGGCCAGATCCTTGATTTAACCTAGCAAGGTCGAATTATATATCATTCGATTCGGCTTGCTGCGAATATTCGTAAAGTTCAAGTCGTTTTGCTCTATCCTTACTTGTTCAGATGAATGGCCGAAAACCTTCATTTTACATGTTATTCCTATGACGGCATGTTTTGACCTCTCGTGACCTTAAATAGTACCTGACAAAAATTGGTTCAAAAATTTTCGATGGAGAAGTGGATGGGCTACCCAACGCCGTTTGCCGTTTTTTGCTACCTGCCGTGGTTCTCAAGATCTTAGAGCGGGAGGGGCTGGTACCCGCCTCCCGTCAAAGCAAAGGCGGCTCAGATCCCCGTCAATGCTCGTATTAAACCATCCAGGGCCCCCTGAATCGAAAGAAGATCTCCAGCCCTGACTGCAGCGATCGATAGAAGTGGCAAGGTGTGTACTATTTGATCCTTACATGCTGGCGCTGGACGTATTACTGCCTGCTTCTGCTTGAGCAAAAATACGGCCTTTTGTTGATGAGGTCAGTTCCGGGACTGTGTTTAAAAGGCATTCATTGTTCAAAATATTTTGCTAATTCATTCATTATTGATGTCGGAAAGAAAGACGTCCCCTAAGTTTGAAGAGTCGATCTTTGTTTTTCTTAAATTTTTATATATTACCTACACGGAAATGCCGAGAATTCTAGTATTGGTAAAGTTCATCGGTACCCTTTTCGAAGACAGGAGGTGCGATCAAACTTCAATTCCTATCCTCCCCCCACTCTGCCTGTCATTGCCAAACCGAAGTCATTCCTCCGTTTTCGTTAATATATTGTTTTACTTGTATAGCTTCCAGTAATTATCAAATGCCAAACACATATTATTTAGTAACATGGACGTCACCACGGGATTTTTACTCGGGATGATGAGCCTCGGATTGAAGATGACCGCGGGGAGAGTGGGGATGGGTAACACATTTTGAACATATTGGATGTCCCTGGAAACGCTGGCGACGAGGCAATTCACACACACACACACACACACACACACACACACAGACGTGTTTATGCAGCGTTATGAGGACCAGGACCAAACGCGGCAAAGTGGGGACCGGGGCAACCACCCTTTATATTAAAGAAAGGGGCGCCATATTTTGCACAAGCTGAGTAAACAGCACTAGCGTTGCGATGGTAAAGGTTAGAAACGTCAATTTGCGTTATATCCAAGTCCGCACAATGCGGCGGAGTGGGGACCGGCAGGTGTGACGTCACCATGACGTCATCCAACACAACCAGCGAAGTGAGGACCAATTTCACACACATTCGTATGCTGCTCAATACTTTTATTTGAAACATCTTAGGACCACTGATCGCATTTTCTTCGCCAGAAACAGGTGGGAGAGGCTTAATAATTTTTCCTCCCCTACAAATAACAATTAAATATTTGCATTACATCAGGCAATTCCAGTATGCCTACAGACAAAAATTCCAAGTTTAGCAGTACCTGATACTCTCAAACAGAACACTTGATCCGCCACTGTTCTTGGCCTTTGTGCCGGAATGGACTCACGCTACTTCAGGTGACTCAGGAGCCTGCTGGACACCACCAGGCAGCTGGGCCAGCCCATCACTTTTCGTAAAAAATATCGTTTCTCAGCGGCATTATTATGTATAACAGTTTTAGTGTTTATCTACGCACCAACTGCCATGGCATTGTAACATACGCGGATCCAGGATTGCCGATCGGAGGGGGGGGCACCTTCCCGGGTGGGGGCTCCATCCGGACCAGGGGGCGCCACTTTTGACCGGCAAAACCTATCAGGTGGGCGCCAAATCCTATTGGCGGCGCCGATTTTCGCATCATGGGAAGGGGGGGTGGGAAGCGACATTTCAGGGGGCGCCATCGACCATTCAGGGGGCGCCGTGACCATTTCAGGGGGCACCGAGGGTCGATCGGGGGGAGCGCACGTGCCTCCTTGCCTTCCCCCATATCCGCCTATGTCATGTAATGCTGCGAACTATTTCCCTGCCGAAAGGGTTTCTCGGGAGACGACTGCTTCTTGTTCACGGCATCTGCCGGACTTCGAACTTGGTTTGGCCGCCTCGTAGTTCTGACGCAAGTTGAGAATGGATTTCATTGGGGCATGAGTGGAGGCGTATAGGTCTAAACCATCTAGATAAGAAAGTTTTCGGTCAGTAAGAAGTCATAGTTTCAATGATGACACTTGCACCCTATAATTTTCTGCGGGTGACATTTTTTTCTGAGGAGAAAATATATTCTTGACTCTCGTTGGAGTTTGCGGGGAGCTATACAAATTTTCACTAGTAGCAGAGGTGGTAGGCAGTTCAAGGCCGCATATTGATGGGGTGATTACACTGTGCGGCTTTCTGAAGTGGGCAGAGTAAGCAATGTTTACCTAGTTTTTCCTGCCGAATTAAGCATGATACAAAGACATTGAAACGGGAAATAAGATGACATATTTGTCAAAAATATTGTAAAACCTAACCTCCATCCCTTTCTACATATGCCACATAAGCCTCAAAACTCTAGGTCAAACCGTTGACCCGTGAAAGGTCACGGCGCGAAGCATGTTGGGTCGCAAGATGGGTACAGAGATTACTGGGTCGCAAGGTAGGCGATTCAAATAAACTTTAGTAATTAATTAGTTTAGTAAATAGAGTGTTGATTTAAAATTATATGATAGCACAACCCTATTGACGGGTAGCCTAATTTAGTCCTTGTCATCGTCTTCAGGTTTTATTAACACCAAACTTTCCAGTTCAGCACCAGAAATGCCATATTTCAAGCAAAGAACATCATTTAGGGAAAGGAAAGACAGGAAAATGTCATTTTTAGAAATACAATTAAAAAAATTCTTAAAAGTACATAAATTTCCCTGCCGATGACTTGAATTCCAACGAATATTCGTTGCAACAATGTATATCCTGCCCTGGCAAAACCAACGAAAATCGACTGAATTTTCCTTTTTATACAGGACGTTTATTAGCATTGTATGCGGACGGTAGTTTTAATTTGAAGCAAACATCACGAAAAAAATCAAGGAGAATGCATGTACATTTTGCACCATAATTTTCCAAGAATCTAATTCATCAAAGCGCCAAGGAAATAACTCGCGGTAAATTTCTGATAGCTCAGCTGGTAAAGAGTTAGGCTCTAGCGTTAGAGGCGTTAATGCAAGATTGCAGGTTCAATTCTCGGGCGGCCAGGGGTTCCATTTTACCTGAGTCTGGTAGCAGTGTTTGTGGGTGCATTAACAAAGGTGGCAGGATCTCACGTATGTCACGTATATCACGTATATCACGATGATCAGTAAGCTGCATTGCGAATTTAGGAATATTATTTTTTGTTACTTTGTATCAATGTAAGTACCCTTTGTTGCATTATGTGTGCATCAGTAATTACCTAAATTTAAAAGTTAAAAACGGCAATATGTCAGTCGTCAGGGTCTAGGTTATGTGACCTGGGTCACATACGACCTAGTTGGTTGTGCATTATTGGTCCCAAGTCGGGTAACTGGAACCAGGGGAGGAGAAATGGTGCATTGCCCTCCCATTTGGTGTTATTTGGCCATGATGCAATGTCTACGGACTGCAGGTAGGGCGTGAGCGGCCGACTGTGGATGATCTGGCGGGGATGAAACTATTGTGTGCTCAAAAGCCCACTAGACAGTATAGAAGCGCAGGTAAAAAAAGTTCATGGAAGTTCGAAACTTTGGTTTACCCTTTGTGAAGGGCCGGCGCCGCCCCTGACTGATAGCAGGCGGCCGGTGGTCTAGGCGCCGTCAACTGAAAGTGACCGCTGGTAACTCATAGCTTTCAACAGCAGGTCGAAAGCAAACTGAAATGTGTGATGCCAGCGAAAAAAAAACAAGTGGTTCCGCTCACCAGAGATAACGGCATAGACAGATTTGTGGGGCAAGGGTATCATCTATCACCCTCGCCCGATCGGCCCGAATAGTGTCCCCACATCATAAACCGTTGCCCCTGGAACTGTCTGACGTCACCTTCCCCATCCTGAAACGTCTTTTTCCGCGCCCTCTCCCTAAGATGCAAGTATCGGCGCTCCCATGATGTGATTTTGAGTACCTTTGATAGGTAAAACCTTGAAAAATTGGCGCCGCTGGCCGAAAGGGCACCCCTCCAGGCTGAATTCCCTCTCCATACCAAAATGGCGCCCCTGACGAAGTGTCCCCCATCGGTAATAATGGATCCGCCTATGGATAGCAATAGACAGAAAAAAATGGAAAGGGTATTGGGGCAGCAGAAAGGCGTTCTATTAAAGGGGTGGAAGGTACCGGTCATTCAGGCGCAGTTCCGTCGTAGGGAAGCAGTACTATTTTTTGGAGACTCATCGTCGTATTAATTCCATGGTCATATTGCGTCACCATTTCCTTTCCTGTTAGAAGGGTTTCATGGCGAGCCAGATTGCTCATTATTCAGGGAATCCGCCGGGCCTTAAACCCAAGTTGGCCGCGTGGAAAGTGAGTGTGCTAATCACTACACGACCGCGCCCCGAGTGGTGCGGGAATGGTTTTACTTTGCAGGTTCTATTGAGCCTAAATGTTTCACTGAGTTACTAAGTTGTTGAGGTTTTACTGGAATTTTTTATTGAGTGAAAATTCAGAATCGCAATAGGACAAAGGGGCAAAACCCTACACAGTGCATCTATCGATTAGACTTAACTCAGGGTGCGCAAATGAAAACTTAGGGGGATTCACCTTCCAGTCCCACCTTCTACCAACGATCCTGCTGAAGTGGCAGACGGCTAGCCAGGGGTTGAAGGGAATGGACGGAGCCATAGTAAGTCCGGTAGAAGAGGGTGGCTGTTCAGAGTGGGAGCAGGTGTGCAACAGACAGGCAGTAGCTCGTCGTCCTACTGTCCTAGGGTTGCAGGGATTTGATCCGGCCCCCTTCTTTGGAAGCACTCATTGGGAGCCCACAGTGGTCCTGGGGCTGAGGGCAGCGCCCTTGATTCCGTTTTTGTCAATGCCACCACCCCATTTTCTACTGCGGTGTCAGGGGGAGGCGGTATTTTGTGTGTTTCGAGGGGCTCCGTATGTTTTCTGTTCGTGGATTTTCCTCAAGTCCAAAATTTTTGTCCAGGCTTTTGAAATAGCCAGTGGTGGATACAAGGGGAAGCTAGAGGAATAAAACCGAAAGAAGAGCGTAAATCACGTCGATTTTGAGGTTTTGAACCATTCTATGCAGAAAGGCAAGCTGCATCTACTTATTGCATTATATGACGAAATGCACTCAAATGTTTCGGTCATACTACCGTCTTCGCATCAGTCACAGGGTTGTGCTAATAGGAAGCAAAATGGAAAAACGCTCTCCTGTAAAATCTTCAAATGCGAAATGCGCTTTTTACGTTGGCGGCAGAAATTAAGTCTGCCACTAGATCTGCCACTGGACATAGTGTATATCCCTTTAATACATAATTCACATGTTTGATTTGTGGTATGATACAAGCCATCATATCAAACACATTAATTCCAGATTTTTTCAGTCACAGTAATCATACAAATCACAAATGCACGCATCTGGGTCGTGCTGAGGATCTATAATAATTTTTGGGGCTTATCGACGCACCAACTGCCAGGGTCATATGGCGTCGCCAACTATTTCCCTGTTGGAAGGGTTTCTCGGGAGCCAGCTTGCTCCTTGTTCAGGGAAGCCGCCGGGCCTTGAACCCGGGTCGGCTGAATGGAAGCCAGCTACGCTGACCACTCCACTACCGCGCCCCCGCTGAGGATCTATAAAGAAATATCATGAGAAAGCGGTAACAAGCCGCAAGCACACTGAAAGCCAACTAAGGCCATGGATAAAAGATCCCATGAGACGTGCAGTGAAATGTAAGAGCAAAGTCCATTCAAGCTCATTGACCTATCACATCACAATATCAAGTAGTTTTTGTTATTTATACTACAAGGAGCACAATAACCAACGTTGGGCGGGAAATACGGCTTTTGCCTCTATGCATGACCTCTGATTTTACATTAAGCCTTAACTATAATGTCATAACAAAATAACCGTCATACTGAGAGACGGCCTTGAACCCGAAGCAAAAGTTTCAGTGACCTTCAAAATGGTGGCATAATATTAACCTGTGATGTCTGGCCTTGATCTTTAGGTAAGATAACCGTAACGCATCATTACAATTACATTACTTTATGAGGTCACCGCTCGGTCTCGGTCTACTCAGTCTTCCATGCAGACGAACTGGTGTCATTGTTCAATTATGGCGATCTCAAAACATGGGCTTGGCTTTGAAAGCCGATAGGTAAAAAATATTGCGCCATTTTCAAGTATTCACAAGTGGACGTGGTCATTATTTCTCTCAAATGTGGTCAATCAGCGCTTTTCTACCGCGAATGATTATCCAGCTATCTGGGGGAAATAAGTAGGAGCGTCCTAGGAAAACCTCTTCTGCGCGTGTTAACTCCTAGTGACATGGCGTTGACTGGAAATAAAATTAACCTAAAAAATACGTTGGCCCAATCAATTTTCTGAACGTTCTTAAGCTTATGCCGAGAATAATGGGAAGTGCTGTGCCAGCTTTTTTCAGTTATGTGCATGGACACATAAATCCGAGCAGGGCAGAGAAGGGTAAGATGCTGATGCGTTTAAAGCTGGGGCTGGGAAATACTACAAAGAGAAGAGGGGAGGGCATTGGCGATTACTTAAAAAGAGTTAAGCAGGGCCAACAAAAAGAGCGGACAAAACACTGGCCAGAAGTCCGATGGGGACGGACAGGGCAGACAAGAAGGGCGGGCAGGGTATTGGGGGCAGACACGCATGGAGTCGGAGAATTGGGCAAAACATGACAGCATGGAGGTGATGGATAGTCAAATAGAGTCGGACAGGGTGAATAAACAGCGAAAGCAGGGGACTGGCGGGCACACTGGTGGAGCCAGGGGGTGGGACAAAATGCGTTTAGCCCCCCCCAAATCACCCGATTTTCACCGATTCTGGTGAACACTGTGCCATTCACGGGTGAGCAATGGTGCCACTTGAAACATTTCTTGCAGGTAATGTCGCCAGATCAGGCGTGATGACCTGATCTGAAATGACCCGCAATGAATTTTTGTAAAGTTTCATAGTTGATCAAGGCTACAGTGTGACAAATACAGAGCCCGCTGTTTTGTCGCACTGTTTGGAAAACTGAATGGGTGTTCATTTCCTCCCAACGGAGGAGAGTGTTAGTAAAAATGAAAATGGTAGGCCCCGCGGTTGAAAACAACAAATTAATTCAAACGCCAGGTGCAAACGCAACTTTTGGAGATGATGGTACATTCTTAGTGAAATACTCTGTATTCTTAATTTTAGGAGACCCCAGAAAACAAATCATCACTTGCCCTTACCCCTTGATTGACTCTCGGTACCACTTGAAAGATTGCCGGCGCCCTGAAAGAGGCGTTTTCTCACAAGATCCTAGTATTGACGTTTCTGACATTTTCAAGATTTGGCGTCCATGCCTGACATGTTGTACTACCCAAGTGTGACGCCACTGCGGATCGGCTATGGCTTCCCCCAATTGATTGCCCTCACCCATTTTGAAATCCTGGCTCCTCCTATGGTCTTAAAAAGATCATCTCAATTTTTGTTGGGCATTTAGTTTCACGAGTAGGAAAGCGGTGTCGCCTTACGTTGAACTCTCTGGCGCTGTACCACGAGAATTTTGCATCTCCATTGTTAGGTATCGAAAAGGGGGAGGGGAGAATGTTTCCTCTTAGTGGGTAAGGGGGATTATCCTATTTTCTGCCCTTAAAGATTGTGTTTTTTATTACGTTGACCTTTAAATAGGTATCTACAATGTTTTTCATTTTGCAGACCACACCCTTGTTAACACGCGCAGTAGAAGGAGGTCCTAAATTGCGACTCCACCTATTTTTCCAAGGTAGCCGAATAACCATTCGTAGCTGGAACCATTACTTGTTTACATTTGGGAGACTTCATGAGCGCGTCGATTGGTGAAAAGACTGCGAAAATCAATAACAAATTTTGGCCTCGGTATAGGCTTTCAAAGTCAGACCTGCACTTTGAGACCGTGTCAGTCTTGCGGTCGCACCAGTTCGCTTGCCCTGTAGATTGAGTGGCGACTTAATAACGTCATATAACCGGGAGCATATGCCAAGGTCACCCCAGGTGAAGGTCAAGGTATAATAATAATTGTTAGGGCTTATTGCGCACCAACTGCCAGGGTAATATGGCGTCGCCAACTTTTTCCCTATTGGAAGGGTTTCTCGGAAGCCAGCTTGCTCCTGGTTCAGGGAAGCCGCCGGACAATGAACCCGAGTCGGCTGCGTGGAAGCCAGCTACGCTGACCACTCCACTACCGTGCCCCCTTCAACGCACCTTGAAGTTCAAGGTAAAGGTTAAATGTCACAATTCAAGGTCACATGCCCCGGTGTTCCGGTCAGATGGGATTATTCAGTAAGACGTATGTTATGATATGGCTTCATAGTTACGACTACTTAATTTCAAGGTCACTGTCACAGGCAAGGTTTACAGGTGTTATATTGTGCACTATTGGGAATTTGCCATTTTGTTACGTCGTAGGTCAGTGACCTTCAATGACATTGACCACGAACTCTCAGAAAAAGGTTGTATCGGACTTTCAGTTTATGACATTAAGTTTGATTTCAGTGTATTTCCGTTTTTTCTACATGAACAAATCATTTCGAAACTGGCCTCAAGCACGGGCCAGATTTGACCGTTATAACCTCATTTGACCTTAAAGATATTGACCTAGTTCAATGAAAATATGCCGTAATGTATGTACATCACCAAAGCCCCCACACACACCTAAACGGGCATTTTTCTAACCCTCTTAATTTTAGATCTGAGGGGAATACTCTAGGAATCGCCTCTACTGAGCATTTTAACCCTCTTTCCA
Source organism: Lepas anatifera (assembly GCA_034440635.1). NCBI lineage: Eukaryota > Metazoa > Arthropoda > Thecostraca > Lepadidae > Lepas > Lepas anatifera. The sequence continues at coordinate 479,070 of JAOTON010001906.1, read as the reverse complement.
ACGGACTCCCCGCCACCCCTATTTCCAACAGGGGGCAGATTCTGCCCCTAAGATCTCGAAATATACCCCGCTGATTTTAAAAATTCACACTCATCGATTCCTCTTGTGCTTAACTTCATTTTGAAAAAGAGTTTCAAAATTTTGAAAATTGAGGGTAGGGGCTTTAAAATATGCAAAATGGCTGCCTTTTTTAGATTGTCCATAACTCTTATCTTTTGCAGAAATGCATATGCCAGGCACAGTGTGATATCTCTGATGTCAAGGAAAGAGCTCAAAAGCCAAAACTATTACAGAGGAGATTCAGGGAGGCAAAATAGTGGGATACGCCTTTCAGGTATGGCTATTTTTCAAATTACCCCGCCTTTATCGACAGCTGCCCGACCCGGGGAACACCCCTGGATCCACCTATGGATGAATTGTGTCCATTTGGTGTTACGACTAAATGCATGTCTACGATGCTTTGCCCCATTCAATGCAGACACAACACTAAAATGCACTTGAACACCCCCAATTACGGGACCTGAGCACGCCTATGATATCCTATTATCATATCATACACGGATGGGATCAATACAACTTTACTTTTACCCCTCCCGTCCATTCTGAAGGCAGTTCATTCACTTTGGAAGATATCGAATTGATAACATTGAAGCTCCCCATTTTGAGCTCCTGGTACCGCTTATGACAAAAAATATCGAAATACACATCAACTTTCATCCCAAATCTCATTTGGTGATAGAACTAAATGCATAGTTACAATGATTTGTCCCATTAAATACACACACAAGACTAAAATGAACTTGAGTGCGAGTGAACCCCCTAATTACGGTACCCCCGCATGCCTATGGCTTCCTATCAATATATAATACACATATTGGATCAATGCATGGTTATGTTTACCCCTCCCGAACATTCTGTACGCAATCTATTTACTTTGGAAGAGTTCAGATGGATAACATTGTAACCCTCCCCCATTTAGAGCTTCTGGAACCGCCTATGGCCAAAATATATGAAAATACACAGTAACTGTCATCCTAAAGCTCAGTAATAGCATTCAAACGTTACAACTGCCGCCAATTCGTAGCAGATAGCTTTATTGTAGGAGAGAAACAAGCCGGCGACAATGTTCGGCTTCTAAATGAGCCCCCGAAATTAGCGAGCCATAGCACCGCCTCTGGAGAAATATATTTTCCATTTTTTAGGGAACACGCGCTAGTTAGTTGTAGGAAAATCCACAAAGCTTCAAGAGCTTATCTCAAATCGTTTCGGAGATACCATGGACAAACCTGAGGGGTGGGCAGAATCTGCCCCCTCATGTTGGAAATAGGGTGAAATGAAAAATGTTCGGGGGCCCCCGACCCCAAAAGGGTGATTAAAATTACCCGAGGCTAACATTCATTTTCTCCTTTTGAAAATCCTGGATGCATCCTGTTCTCAGCAAAAAGTCGATACGCATGTCACAAAATATGATCAGCAAACACCGGAGACCCTCGCTCAACATCGCACGTGCGAAATCCGTAAAAACACCTCGGAGTGAGGACCTGGTGTGACGTCACCGAGAAACCAGCCGAGTCCAAATTCCGCTCCGGTGGATTTGTTTAAACTCGAGTTGGTCACGTGACCTGGACTTTAAACACTTTTCGGGAAAATCCAGCAAAGTGGGGACCTAGCTGAAATCAAGAGTAGACGTTATTAGAAGGTTGATGAAGAGGTTCCGACTACTCTCCGGAGTGAGGACCGATTTTCGGTCCCCACTCCGGAACCGGTCCTCACTTCGTGGGTGTTTAACCAGATGAAGTCCCCACAACGGGGCATTTACAAACACACACACACACACACACACACACACACACACACACACACACACACACACACACACACACACACACACACACACACACACACACACACACACACACACACACACACACACACACACACACACACACACACACACACACACACACACACACACACACACACACACACACACACACACACACACACACACACACACACACACACACACACATTTATGTGAGTCCCCGCTGTTAAAGGGAATGTGGAACCTGGCTGCAATTCCACTCTATGATGATTCTAAGGCTAATCTACGTTGAAAACAATGGATTTGACCTTATTTCTGCTGCAAAAAATGGCTGATAAGTCTAAAGGATGGTTTTACTTAATTTGTCTCTGTTTGGAATAAAAAGGCAGCGCATTAGCGTGATGTCATATTGGGGTATGAACTGGTAATACTTTGCACCAGATTGAACCTGTTTGATTTGTGCTAAGAATGAATACGAAACAAATGAAACGTTTTTAGCAAAAGAGATTGCCATAGGAACCAAGGTGAAATTTATCATTTCTATTTCCCTTAACGTAATAATCGTATTTCAGGTTTCAAACAAGTCAATAAGGCAATTTTTACTCGTTCTTGATCGACAGTGCCAACGTCAATTTAGAATGTTGGTTTTAACGATGCCCAAGCAAGAAAGACTGCCCGCGCGGCGGGGGTTAAGCAAGCCGGGGTGGCCTAGTGGGGCCGGGGTGGCCTAGTGGCTTCGTTGCCAGACTACGGATCGGATAGCATGAATTAACGTGGGTTCAATCCCCACGGCGGGAAACCGCCTCCCGTGTCCGATCTGACCCGGTGGAGAGGATCCTTAAACACCCACACCAATACTCCCTGTAATTGGGCAAGTGTGCCTGTTGGGAGTGGCCATAATACAAAATTAAAAAAACCGCCACTTTCCTACCATGGCCTCATAGCCCGAAAACATCCGGGGGAGAACGGGGTCGTAGGAAATGATTTTCCCTCTTTCTCGGGAACGATATGTTCTGGGATAAATTAAACCATTGCTATCTCAGTTCAAATCCCATTATGAAGGGTCATATTTCCTTTAAAAGAAATGAAAAGTAAGAACCTAGGTCGAGTAATAAAATTTTAGTGGAGCGTCTCCTCTGAACGTAAATGCCTACAGTAAATGCTTAGGCGGGAGCTGATCCGAGGCAATAGGATGGCTCGATCCCCCTAGCCCTCCTCCCGAAATAAAGCCCTGGTACCGTCACTGAAACAAGGAATCCCAATAATTTTACTTTAAAATCTGTATGAGTCATGTAAATTTGAGGGTTATGTTGTATTTACACTATTCTATATGTTTAATTATGTGAGGTTATGAAACGTGATTCCCAACTAGAAGAGGACAGTAATATATTTCTTTTACCAAATTAGAGTTAATATCTAGGCCATTTCTGATAAATGCATTAGATGTGGCTTCTATGGAATTTGTCGTATTAAACTGGTGCTCAAGGAAACTATTTAGCATAACCTTACCAAAGGATTTACTCATCTAACATTTCTACTGACATTTGTTTTGGTAATGGCTGGGAGAGTCTTGAAGGGAATGTGGCACCTTTATAACGTGGTTTTTACTGAGATAGCCAAGTTATAAAGCATGCCGGAAAACCCAGTACTCCATATATCATTTGTCTTGAAACTAAAAATTTCCTCAGGAAAAAGCTAACAACTTCCTGAAATGTACCCCTCATGTACCTCAAGCAGCGGGCCACAGTTGTCAGGCTGTTGGTGTGACGACATGTGCTGCCGTCACGGTGAGTACCAGCCAATCAAAGCCCTTGAAGCCTATTGAATATGGTAACGATTGCCAGATCATGACATCATCCACGGCAGATAATATTTTTTTCCCGAGGTGCATTTTAAAAATAAAGATAATGCGTTTATTTTACATATTCCAGAGAAACCATGAACCACTCCATGATTTTCGGCTAACAGCATCCCTAATTTCACTAAATTCCAGGATTCGACCAAGGTGCCACATTCCCTTTAAGCATCAATTTAGGTGTTTCTTAGTCAAATACGTCAATACCCGAGCTTACCTTGCTACTTTGTGAAAACAAAGTATTTTACATAATATGCGGTCAGCATTGAGCTCATACAGCCTCCCTGGTGTGTTCTTTTTCCCTTTGAACCCTTTCAACCCTTCATGCTGCTGGTTTTGTAATTGATGAAAAGTCATACAACGTCAGTGACCTCGATTGACCTTTGCCAAAGATGTGTTATCATTCAAGCTGCTTACGCACCATATCTATAGGCTGTTGTTTAGACTGATTGTTCTCGGCAGACGACGCGGTGGACAATCTCCTCCGCGCCAAGATGCCTCCGCGCCACCAGGGCATGCCGTACATGCACCGTCGTTAACCAGCCCCTGCTCATCAAGTGGTTGCACTTTCCGGCGTCTTTCCTCGTGGTCGAGAACCATCCGCCGGCTAAAGTTGCGGGACATTACGAATAACTGACTGCCTTTGCGGCATGGCTCACGTGCTTTGTCCAGTAGTGCTTGCGGCGGCTGATAGGGCTCTTGGCCCCGGCAATGTACTTCCGGGGAAGTAAACACCGACCAGTTGTACCTGTTACCCACGCCACTGAGGGGGAAAGGCACGGCAGCGCTGGTAGAGCGGTGAGTTACTATTCAGTTGCATACACAGACCTGCTATTACTTGAGGTCATGTGGCCTTTATAATGTTTTGTGTCAGTGTCCTTATTAACGATGTCTTCTTGATTTTTGCCAATGAAATACCGCTTCATATTTGTAAAGCGTGTTAGTGCTTCAGGAATATAAATTACATCAAAATGATGTTTTCACAGCAAAAAATAAACACTTTCTAAAAATTAATGTGGCTCAGTGGACGTGGAAGGGGCTTCCTCTGCATCCAATTCAGGGCGGGAGCTTGCACCCCTCTCCCATCCCCTTCACCGCCAGCTCAATGGTGCAGTTCTACACACCACACATGGATATCTGGTGAGCGAGCACTTCGGTGAACGGTAAACCAACACATGGCTTGGTGATGAAGAGCTCCAGAGTGAGTATTTATTTCACATTTACACGCCAACCAGTTCTTACCCATGTGTAAGACAACGCACATCACATATAACTCATGGTTGCCGCGTCGTTTTAGGCCATTTTAGTGCTACACGGTAAGGGCGTATTAACACATGCACAAGGTGTAAATTTTCTGTGGGTGTAGACTAAGGTCATTTATCTGACGATGCGGTTGAAAAAATGAGTCTTCCAACATGGCAGAAACGGTTCCACTCTTCAAGCGCAGCCTAGTGCCGGGAGCGTACACTTCTAAATGCAGAACTGGTACTAAGTAATAATTAACAGATGTTTCTGGGCTGTTATCGCCACTTAGTGACGTGGAATGACGTCGGAATATCCCCAATCAGTCACAAAAACGGGGAGCGACACAACAATTGAACACACGGGCGACAGTGGTGACTTCTCTCTGCCTCGGATTTCTGTGTCATTGTTTTAGTGTTTAAATTTTCTGTAGAAATTAGCAAAATTCTTAAAGTAACTCCATTTTCATTTTAGTTCGAATAAAGGTATTTAAACCTAACAATACATTTACAATCCCAGGCTGATCAGTCAGGAGCTCCAAACCCCTCTTGGGATATTTCCCCATAGTTTTGTCGAAGGCAACGGTAGAAAGATGCAGAACCACGCATTTTGGTGCCTAGACAGTGGCAGATAGGTACAGAGGGGGCTAGAGGAGCTCAACCCCTCTCGAAATGTGCACCCAAGCCCCTCCCCATTGAAATAAAGTCCTAGATCCGTCATTATGCCTAGAAATTATAAAATGTGTGGTATTCTCAGAGGAAAGGCGTCACCATGGCTACCGTTGCAATTATGTATGTTGTTTCTGCACACGTTTTTTCCGACCTGGGGACATTTTACATTTTGCACACGGGAACCATTTTTCTTATATCGGGACCCTCGCGGATCAGTCCTGTCCGTACGTCCCTGTCACACGCTCTCTGTCACACGCTCCACTGTACCAGACGGCTGGGCTATCCAGATTTCTCTGACCCGGCGGAACAGAGGACTGCTCCGGTGACACAAGGCGAGGCTGTGCCCTCGGGGTGTGCCATAGGACCGGCGGATCAGTTTAAAGGACAATCAGGTTTGTGCTCCCAATAACATGGACGCTGGTTTGTCAGCGTAAGTCCCATTCATGGCGAGTACTACCCAGTGCATTACCATCTCCCGGGTAGGACACGGTCGAGGAAAGTGCCGCCACGGGTCGGCTTTGATCCAAGAACCTCCCACACTGGTCCAAGATACATTAAGCAACTGCGCCACTCCGACGGTCTTCTCACGCGTTGTTGAAATTACAGGAAAAACCGAAATGAATGAACATGAGACGTGACGTTTTCTGGCTAAAAGACTTTTTATTCGATACAAAAAATGTCCCCAGTCTTTAAACTGACCGGTATAGGAAACCTCCTTCGGTTTTATGTCTAATCATGTTTTATTTTAACGGGTCTAACTTTAATGTGGCCGTTGTGAATATATAAAGATTCACGTTATCTCGCTCACCAGCTGCCGCCATTTTTCTGGCGATAAACATTGAGCAATACAAAGACGGTGTTTTCTGACCGAAGCGATATCTAATATTTCGTTACTGGCTAGAACCTTATGAGGCTAGAAATAATAGCGTATTCATGTTTAATCTTCCTTCAGTCTATTCTTACTCTTCTTTAACGATACCAAACCCTCCTGCTATTTAATCCCTTTTCAGAAGTCAGAGGAATGAGGTATCCCAATCTTAAATGTTAAGTTATCTCTAAAACTGTGTGAGCTAGTTACCAAAGTGTTTGGTGTTTCTCTTGTTTTGACTCTCCCTCCCTCTCTCTCTCTCTCTCTCTCTCTCTCTCTCTCTCTCTCTCTCTCTCTCTCTCTCTCTCTGGCACTTCACCCCACCTCACCTTACCTCGCCTCACCTCACCTCACCTCACCTTACCTCCTCCACCAAGACCATAGGCAAATCCGGGAACTCCAATCAGGAGGGGGTGCATGGCCAGTGACCGGTAGTATTTGGCAATAAAATCAGGGGGCGCCTAATCCAATCGCTGGGGCATAATACGCATGATACTCACATCCTGGGCGAGGGGGGGCTGGTGAAAAGGAGCATTCCAGGAGGGCACCATCCACCTTGGTTTGGGGGTAGCTAATGAAATGTGAACACCAACAAAAGAAAGAGAAACGTCACGCGATGAGAGAGAGAGAGAGAGAGAGAGAGAGAGAGAGAGAGACAGGGAAAGAGAGAGAGAGAGTGAGAGAGAGAGAGTTTGTGTAAATACGGCTAATACTGCTACGGTTTGTTGGTAGAGCTGTCGCACGCGCCTTCTACTTCTCCCGTATCCAGTACAGAACGGTTCCAGAGTGTAAGGTCTGCTGACGCATCCACGGTGATGGCAGGTAACCACTTGAGGATCCAGAGGCAAGTGTACCGTACTTCTGATTATCTGAGGTTGTAGTCAGTGTGAACCAAGGTTCCCCAAACAAGGTGCCGTCGTTAATCCACGGCAGTCTGTCTTCTATGGTGTAGGTAGTTGTGCTCCAGGAGCTAAACCTTTCTGTGAGCGTGGTGGGGACTTCTGGTGAGTAGCGGACCAGGGAGCCATCCTTAGGTGCCGACCAGATTCCTCCCCACTGCTGTCGGCCCGCTGAGGCCTGGGCCTCCAGACGGTACTCAAACGTATCCGCCTCGCTGTGCGCCAGCACCTGGTCTCCCAGGTCCAGGATGGAGTAGTCGTCGCTCAGGCTCGGTGTGTTGGCGTTTCGGCGCAGTACGCTCGTTGTGTTCCAGGTTTTTGTCGCTGCTGTCAGGAGCAGGGTCCAGCCGCCGCCGTTGTACTCCTGGTCGCAGTACACGGGTACGGGAGGGGATGGGAAGTGCTGAACGCCGCTGGACAGTTCTGGGAACTGTTGCTTCAGCTGCTGGCAAGTCTTGGGGCAGGGGTGTGTGACCACGGCAAGCATTCCGCCTGGGTCATCGACGAGCGACTGTTTTGCCTGATCACGACAGGCGATTCCTAGCGTCATCAGCTCACAGCGGGCCCCCGGAGCGCAGGTTGAAACTCTTGCATGGTGGGTTGCGTAGACAGAAGACAGCGCACTGGATTAGACTTTGTGCAGACATAGTTGCAAGAAATTCATCGGCATCGACCACCTTCATTGGAGTTATTGAGAACAATAGCGGTGACGGAAAACATGACGTCAGGCACATGCAGAACAGGAGGCAGGTCACAGTCTTCATCACTGCTGCGGTCTTCAGCTAGCTTGTAATTGAGCTACTGGCGATGTTACTTCGACAGCAGCGACAGTATGCTTGCGGCTCTGATCATGGGTCAAATTACAACGACATTCAAGTTCAGCCGGTTCTAGGGATATGCCTCATATTAGTCAATGATTGCTTCGGTTCCAAAATGCAACACTATACCGGTCTTCGGAAAAGAGCGCTGTCAAACACTCTGATCACGGCGCCGTCTCCCAGTGCAATGGTCAGGGGGGTTGAGCGCGCGCGCCTCACAGTCCGTTTCGCATCAGGCATGTTTTTCTTTCTCCATGGATACGACCTTGCGAAAAAAATATCGTGAAGAAAGCCAATGATGGGTCTCAGGTATGATTTTAAACTTATGATGTATGATGGGTTATTCGTTTTGCGGGCTGCTTGATTTATCCTAATGACTCAATTATGCTTTCAGAAGTTTGTTTTTTAATACAGAACTGAATCAATTTTTCCCTCCCATCGTTCTTGCTTTGTACCGTTGAACCAAGCAATCTCATAAAATTCATTCTTAATTAAGCAAACATGAAGTTCTGATTCGCAACGTGTCTCAGTCACGAATGTTGTGATACCCGCGAGTATGAGTGAGTCAGGAAGTTTCATTTCCTCCAGAATTAGTGCGAGCGACGGCCCTTATTACAAGCAGGCATGTCGCTTTGAAATGGTAACTGCATAGTGACGGCTAAACACTCGTAAATTTCCGTGGCACGGTCTTTGCTCGTCAAATGTATTTGAATTTTCTTGTATATACGTTATAAAGGGAAGAGACAGGTCAATCTTATCTTAACAAGCGCATTGATGGGGATCTGAGCCACCTTCTCTTTGACGGGGGCGCCTTCCACCTCCTCTAAGATATCAGGAACCACGCTGGATGGCAAAAAACGTTGGAAGGGCTTGGGTAGCCTTTCAAGATAATTATAACAAAGATTGCATTTTTGTAACGTCATATTTAAGATTGCTAGAGGTCAAAGCATGTTACCATAAGGCTTACATAGAAATGAGGAGATTTCAATGATTGCTTTGCAATGATTGCCGAATCAATCGTTATGATATATGGATTTTCCAGTTTAAGTCTAGGACTTGGCCTTGCCTGGAATTAGGTCAAGGTCAAATTAGGTTACAGTGCATATTATTAGATCTGCAATTATAAAAAATATATACACTACCGTAAAATAAACACTGTGCTGCCATCCATTTACAAATCATTCAATTTGAACCATTTGTCCCATGCAGCGGCGGAACCAAGGGGAAGCTAGGGGGCTCAAGCCCTCCTCCCAAAAAAAATGTTCGAGCCCCTATAGTTAATACATAGGCTGTAAGCTTGGACTTCAGCATGAATAGCTGTTGTTTTCTTCTGGACATTCTATTATTTCCCATTATTCTAAAACACGAAATAGAGAGTCATGCATATAACCCACTCATGGCAAAGCTCCTTTTTCCTTGGGAATTACTGATTTAACAACTGCGAGGACCCATGGTGTCGAAGGGCAAGGAGAACTAGCTAGGCTGGGGCTAGGGCAAGTCGCCTAATGCTAAATCTTGGCAGGCTCGATCCTGCGACGCTGCGCTCACTGCAAAGATCACGTGACCGAGCAGGCAAAGCTGGACACGCCCTTGGATCTCTATGAAAAAAACCGCAAACTGCACAGAAGGATACCTTCAGACTGGCGGGTCGATAAGCGATTGATGACTGCCCCTCGTCCGGCCTTGCCGTCGCGTCCGAGAATGGATGAGTTGTGCGGGTGCCGAGTTTAGGAGCACAGGTATGAGTGAGTCACAACTAATGTTGTGACTCACTCATACTCGCGGTGTCACAACATTCGTGACTGGCTTACATAGAAATCTGCACCCCTGTCGCCCACTCTCCCAGATGACCCAGCAGTGCGGATGTCGCAGGTGGCGCTAATGTTGTACCTGAGTCTAGGGGGCAGCATGGTGTTACATGCACCCTTATCATTCTCACAGACACTCCCTTTGACACGCGCAGTGGGGAGGGGTCTGGCGTCAAGGCGCAATAGAAGGGGTCATAGGCGAAGGAACCGGGGGGCCAGGGGGCCACTGCCCCCCCCCACTTTTCTGTAATGCCCCCCCGCAACGGAGACAAGAATATCAATAACTGTAGTATCAAGCAAGAAACTCAAACTGGCCCGAGAGCTTGCCCCGGAAACCCCTTAATCTTACCTGTGCTCCTAAACTAAGCTGAGGTCCTATGAGTCCATTTTAAGGTCCCCTGAGCTGTTCGGGGCCCCAGAACTGGTCTCTGATGCTATACAAGCCAATCTGGGCCCCTTGAGCTGAACTGAGCGCCACTGAGATGGTTTTGGCAGCATGAACTGTTCTAGGATCCTTAAGCTGAGCTAGGAGCCGTGACCTTGAACAGGGCCCCTTGAGTTGGCCAGATCATAAATCTGCTGACCTGGGGGGCCCCTGAGCTGAGCTGGGACGTAAAGTTAGCCTTGTCCCCTGAGCTAATCTGGGTCCCCTGTGCTGCACGGGAGGCCCTAAACCTATCCGGGCCCCTGCACAGTGGTAGGGCCCCTGACCTGAACTTTGGGTTATAGGCTTTAATTGGAATTCTGAACTGTTCTTAAACCCTATATATGCCGACAAGGGGCCCTGAGCTGATCCGGGCCCTTAAGCTAATCTGGTCATTAGAGCTAATATGAGCCCCTGTGTTGAACTGAGGGCCCCTGAGATGATCTGGAACCCCTATAAGGCTTTACAGCTACTGACCTGTCGGCCGTGAGCTTGAATGGGCCCCTCGAGATGTTCTGAGACTTTATATCAGTCACCATGGGCCCCCCATAGCTGAGCTGGGCCCTGAGCTAATCTGGGTGCCCCTGTGCTTAACTGGGGCCTCTGATCTGGTATGGGGCCCCTGAACTCTTCTAGGATCCCTTGGCTAAGCTGGGGACCGTGGGCTTGAATGGAGCCCCCTGACCTGGTATGAGACGATACCCTATAGCAGCTCCCTGGGCTGAGCTGGGGGCCATGAGCTTGAATGGCCTCTTGAGCTGTTCTGGAACCATACATAAGCCACACTGCCAAATTGAATAATTGGGTAAAGTTGGGTAAATTTCATATCATTAGAACTGCAATGACGAGGCATATCTAATGCAGTTAAAATAACGGCTCTATCTCTATTCATTACAGAGTTATTCATTTAAAACCATTTTCCCATGTATTTCCAAGGTAGAGGTCATGGCTCGTACCTGACCTGAGGTCATCGATACAAAAATACCGGAAAATATCTTAGAGAACTCGGTGGGACCATTGCGTGATATGAGTTTCAATCGGATAAATTCATCCTGTTCTGACTTGTGCTTTCTTAAACTTTTTTGAAGTCAGGTCACTTGACCTGTACTGGTGACCTGACTGAGATGACCTAGCCTTAAAATTTTGACAAAAGTTGTAAAATTGATGAGGGAAAAGGTATGTTAAGTACGGCGGCGCTCCGCGCCGCCGTTTTTATGCTGTCTCCGAAAAACCCGAGGGGGCAGGTACCCGCCCCCGTCAATGCGCGTGTTAAACCCGGATCGGCCGCTGGAAAGCAAGGTTGCTAATCACTATAATACCATGCCCACACCTCCTCGACATCACAAAGCTGGCCATGAAGTACATTGCACTTGCAGCCATACTGGAACTCTATCTTAGGCATTAAAATGTGGCTAGACGGATTTATTGTGATCAGCCTTTACCTAAATCCGTCTCTAATGATGTAAAGAAGGGGTCCGTAATAACCTAAATAAATGTTCCCATTTTCGCCATTATATAAGTAAATACAAGTTGATTTTGCATAGCAAAATGGGGTTACTTGGAACCAAACCATTGTTTGTAGTTTTGTAAACACTTTTTAATTTTGTAAATGTGATAAAAAGTGGCTAAACATCTATGGTAAATATAAAAAAACGTTCTCGTGGTAAAAAATGGTTGAAATCCTCCAAAAGAGCTTATAAATTTATTTCTTATTTGAAAAAGGGTATATGTAAAAAGCCAAAAAATATTTTTGGGCTTTTTACTATGATTTGTTAGATGATAACAGGTAACCTCTAAATCATAGGGCAAGATTTAATTTCTCAATTTTTCATATATTGAAAACCTAGTGTGCATGCCTGTCTTATAAAAACCAAACGAGCTGTCTAAAATTGTTCATAATTATGGGCCCCCTTGGGCTGGGGCCCCCCTTGAGGTGGGCCTCCTCTAAGGTTGCCCCCCCACTTTTCAAACCGTTCCTACGCCCCTGGAAGGGGTCCTAAAGTACCCCCCTCTCTGAGATCTCGGAGACCAAGAGGGCTAATAAAACGCCCCTTGGGGGCTACGTGGGGCGATAGTGATCTAAATTATGGCCAAATTTCATTGATTTGGGTCAACATCTTCAAGGTCAAACAAGGTCGTAAAGATCAAATATGGGCCTTGCTGGAGACCTATTGGAAAATGCCATGATTATGCCAAAAAGACAAGAATACACCAAAAGTGGCGGGAAGGTGTAAGAAGCCCCTCGTATCTTTCGGATAAGAACCCATTGGGACAGTTCTCATGCATGAGAACAGACGAAAACCGGCGCCAAATGCATTGTTGTTAATTTCTTCGTAAAGAACCCAAAGAAGGGGTAGTGGTTTCGAACTACTTCTCGGGAATGGTCTCAGCTGATTGTGCGCGTGCGTGACGCTGCAGGGCTGCATAGCCATAGCAACAGAACGACGCGACAGCGGATGGTTCGTTTGCAGAAGGAAAGTTCAGGAGTTGAGAAGTGGAGCATCTGGCGCCTGTTTTGTTAAGGTAAGTGTGACGGCACTTTGTTAATTGGTAACAACTGTCATGTATGGTAGCTAAATTTGGCTACTGGCGTGTGGGAAATTTGCATCGTTGTACAAAACTGTGGTACCACCGGCCCTTTGTGGCAGACCTGGCAAAACGTTTGGACGGGGCCAGACCTGGAAAAATTAAAAACAATCATAGTGTTTCTGAAGAAAGAAAGCAAAACGTTTTACGCTTTGGAGAAGGGCCACAGGATCCACTGGCGATGTGCGGTTAGGTCGACTTTACCGTCTTCCTGTCAGAGGCGGGGTTTGAGGGCGGGGGTTGTCCATCCGTCCAGAGGCAGATCTTGAATTGCCGGTCAAGGGAGGGACACATGTTCAGAGCGTCATCCAGACCTGGGGGACGCCAATGCCAGGGGCGAAAAAAATATATCCGGAGGGCGCCAACATAGGCTTTTGGGCGCCAAATCATATCGCAGTAGCGCTTATTCTTGCTTGCCGGGACGGGGGAGACCATTTTTATGGGGACGCCCTTGACCTTTCAGAGGGTGTCATCGATCTCTCAGGGGGCACCGATAGTCGGTTGGGCGAAGGGTGACAAAAGGCCCCCTTTGCCCCATAGATCGGTCTATGCATCCGTCTTATTTCTCCAAGATATCTTTAAAATAAAGCTGATAAAGTATAGCTTGTGGACTGGCATCTAATGCTCAAATAGAACAGACCAGTGGCGGATCCAAGGGGGCTCAAGCCCCCTCGATATGTTCGAGCCCCAATAGTAAATGCATAGCCGGATGCTGTCCAAGGTGCTGGCGGGGCAGGCCTCCAGACCCCAGCCTCCACCCCCCAAATGAAGTCCTGGATCTGCCACATTAACGTGTGGGTGTTTTAGGTTCATTTTTTGTGTGTTTTGAGCAGACTCATTTCCTTTTTCAGAGGCAGAACAAGTGGCAGCCATCAAAAGCCTGCTGCTGGGCTGCGGGACTGCTGGGCTGGGTGGTTCGTCAAAGCTGAAAATCGAGGTCAGCCTAGTCCTTGGAGATCAGCAGCTTTTAGAGGAGGAGATCCGGGATGTGAGTGGGCCACACACAAAGCCCCTTGTTGTATGTGAACAATTCTCTTCTTTTATCTGCAGACATAAGGGGCTGATCACAAGTTATTTCACCTGTGATAGGGGCGTTCGCCCCCCCTACCGACGTCATGTGCGTTCACTCTTTGCAGGCCACACCATAACAACTTTGGATCCATTTGTGTTACAATATAAAGAAAACGCATTGTGTTGTTTTGTCGCCATGTGAATCTTTAAGAGTCTTAAAGTATTTCATTGAACACCAGTGCATTGTATTAAATTGGGCGTTGTTTCTCATGCCTCACCATACCAGTTTTACTTCTTGCGCATCTCATTCTTTTTGAGAAGTCATTGTTACGTAAGCCCATTTTCAGCTTCAGTTCCACGTGAATTGTCCCTTTTTTCTAAGTGCTGAACAAGTTGGCTGAGACTAAAACACGAGGTCTTGTTTTTTATTAGCTCCACCACATTGCAGCTTATTAAAAATGTGAATTGGCGTTCGGCCTTAGACCTAATTGCTAAGTGCCATAAATAAGCGGATAATTTACGTGAAGCTTGCGGTGTCCCTCCTATGACGCCGGCAATGACGCCGGAATATCCCTAATCAGTCACAAAAACGGGGAGCGGCACAACAGTGGAACACACGGGCGACAGTGGCGCCTTCTCTCTGCCTCAGATTTTTTCGTCATTTTTGTTTTAGTGTTTAAATTTGCTTTAGAAATGAGCAAGATTGTTAAAGTCACTCCATTTTCTTTTTAATTCGAATAAAGGTATTTAAACCTACCAATACATTTACAATCCCAGGCTGATCAGTCAGGAGCTCCAAACCCCTCTTGGGATATTTCCCCATATTTTCGTCGAAGGCAACGAGTAGAAAGATGCAGAACAACACATTTTGGTGCCTAGACAGTGGCATATAGGTACGGGGGGGGGGGCTAGAGGAGCTCAACTCCTCTCGAAATGTCAAAGTGCAAATAGTAGATGCATAACTGGAGGCTGTTCCGAAGCAATGATCGTAGAGGCACGAGCACCCTAGCCCCTCCCCATCGAAATGAAGTCCTAGATCCGTTA
This sequence comes from Lepas anatifera, assembly GCA_034440635.1. Lineage (NCBI taxonomy): Eukaryota > Metazoa > Arthropoda > Thecostraca > Lepadidae > Lepas > Lepas anatifera. Next base: position 464,019 of record JAOTON010001906.1, on the reverse strand, counting down.
CTGTGCCTAGAAATTATAAAATGTGTGGTATTTTCAGACGAAAGGAAAGGAAAGGAAAAATGACCACCGTTACAATTATGTATGTTCTTTCTACACACCTTTTTTGTTCTCCACCTGGGGACATTTTACATTTTTTCTCCACACACGTAAATACACGCTTTGCACACGGGAGCAGTTTTTTTATATCGGGACCCTCGCGGGTCAGTCCTGTCCGTCTGTACCTGTCACACGCTCTCTGTCACATGCTCCACTGTACCAGACGGCTGGGCTATCCAGATTTCTCGGACCCGGCGGAACAGAGGACTGCTCCGGTGACACAAGGCGAGGCTGTGCCCTCGGGGTGTGCCATAGGACCGGCGGATCAGTTTAAAGGACGATCAGGTTTGTGCTCCCAATAACATGGACGCTGGTTTGTCAGCGTAAGTCCCCATGGCGAGTACTACCCAGTGCATTACCATCTCCCGGGTAGGACACGGTCGAGGAAGTGCCGCCACGGGTCGGCTTTGATCCAAGAACCTCCCACACTGGTCCAAGATACATTAAGCAACTGCGCCACTTCTTTGGTCTTCTCACGCGTTGTTGAAATTACAGGAAAAACCCGAAATGAATGAACACGATAAGTGACGTTTTCTGGCTAAAAGACTTTTTATTCGATACAAAAAAATGCCCCCAGTCTTTAAACTGACCGGTATAGGAAACCTCCTTCGGTTTTATGTCTAATCATGTTTTATTTTAACGGGTCTAACTTTTATGTGGCCGTTGTGAATATATAAAGATTCACGTTATCTCGCTCACAAGCTGCCGCACTTTTCCTGGCGATTAACATCGAGTAATACAAAGACAGTGTTTTCTGACCGAAGCGATATCTAATATTTCGTTACTGGCTAGAGCCTTATGAGGTCAGAAATGATAGGGTGTTGATGTTTAATCTTCCTTCAGTCTATTCTTACTCTTCTTCAACGGCACCAAATCCTCTTGCTATTTAATCCCTTTTCAGAAGTAAGAGGAAAGAAGTATCCCAACCCTAATGTGACTGCTTCTACAAAACTAAAGAGGATGTGTCGGTGCCTTCCTATATTTACACGTAGAATCTGTAACATCGGGCACACAGCTGTCATCTAGCAGTTGAAGTTACCGCGTTAACGTCAGATCAAATATCCAGCGTCAAAAAAGGTTAACCAAACAGTATGCACAAATCCCATGCAAAGACATTACAAGCCAAAGTGCACCATGCCAATAGAGACATTAAGCTTAATACCTACATCTTTGAGCTTTCATGCAGTGAGACGATCTTGACCCTGGTGCTGATGTGAGTCATTCATTTAACATGCCACGGATATGAATCATCCCAAGTGGACATGCTTCGCTCGCTTATCTTTCTTTCAGGTCATTCACGCTAACAACATAAATCATGCTTCTGTGGAAAAATGAACATGCGTTACAACCTTGAAATATTTCCTCGGCCCATGTTGTGCACACATTTCAACCTAAGGTGTGTTAACCTTTAGTTATATCAGTACATGTGCAATACACTAGCAACAATGAAAATGGTGGTCGTAGTTTCGGTGCTAGAGTCTAAACTCCAACACTAGCAAAAGCAGTAACATGGCTCCCTTAAATTTCATAAATTTACATCACTTTATAAGTACAAATAATGAACATATCACGAAGAAAACGAAACACGAGTGATCCGTTACTAGCTGACCTCTGCAGCACAATACGCTCTCATGAACTATGTAACCACTAGCCACTTAAGCAGCTCATGAGAAAGAGCTATGGTTCCCCTGCAAAATGGCTAGAATTGGCGAACTAGCACGCACATTTATGCCAATTTAGGGAATTTACCGAGAATGGCTCCCTTTGACAGGAAACAGTCTAAACTAGACATTTAATGGCTCCCTATAGCGTGAAAACATATTAGAAGAAAACCTTTCCAACCTCCCAATCAAAGAAGGGAAGAGGTTAGTCTTTTCCGTGCAGGTCTTCAGTGCAACAACATTTTTCAGTTCGCGATCATTTTCATTTATGGGAAATTCTTCGCTTTCGGGCAGATTTTCATCCAGCAGAAAACCTGGACCCTGCCACCAAAGCTTATTTTCAATCAGGTCTGATGCAGAACAGCCTCTCGATGCAAGGTCGGCAGGGTTCTGATTTGTATCTACATACTTCCACTGACCCGGCTCTGAGTGATCCCGGATACACTGAATCCGATTTGCTACAAAAACATGAAACCGTCGTTCCTCGTTTTGGATGTAGCCTAGCACTATCTTGCTATCTGTCCAAAAGTACTCGTCCATGTTCTCTGCCTTCAACTCCTTTCGGAGGAAACAGCTCATGTGGATCGAAAGCACGGCAGCCATTAGCTCCAAGCGAGGCATGGTTAGGGTTTTGGTTGGTGTCACGCGTGCTTTGCTGGCTAATAACGTTGAAAATTGTCTGTCGGCTCCATTTCCTGCTACCAGGTAGGTGCACTGTCCGTATCCTTCTTCTAATGCGTCTGAGAAATGATGCAACTCTATTTTCATCCCGCTGAGACCACTCGGCGCCAAACAGCGGGGTATGCTCAGAATCTCTAACGAGTTCATATCTGAGACCCACAGCTCCCAGGCTAGCTTGGCACCTTCTGACACGGTTTGGTCCCAGTCCAGACCCTCCCTGCAAAGTTCCTTCAATAGCTGTTTACCTTGCAAAACAACAGAAGAAACAAATCCGAGAGGGTCATATAAGGAGCTGACAGTTGAGAGTATGCTTCTCCTGGTGACTGATCTTTTCCTGATTGGGTTAATGTTGATTGAGAACGTGTCACTGTCCGTGTTCCACTTCAGCCCCAATATGCGCTGGGTTGGAAGCTGATCCAACTCATCCATGCTCACCTGCAAATCTGAGCTTCTGTCTTGAACGGGGACTCCACTGAGCACGAAAACGCTGTTTGAGGCGAACTTGTGAAGCCGAAAGCCGCATGCACCACACGCTGCTCTGGCGTCGTAGATAAGGCGCAGAGCAGTGGTATCATCAGGTACGGAGATCAGTCCGTCATCAATGTAGAATTCCTCCTTGATGAAGCGAGCCGTCCGATCATTTTCAACGCTGGCAGCGGCCCTCAGGGCGAACATTGCGCACGCAGGTGATGATCGTGCACCGAAGAGGTGAGTCTTGTTTCGGTATACCTTTGGTTCTTGGGCTGTATCCCCGCCGTCCCACCAAAGAAACCTAAGGAGGTCTCTTTGTTCTTCATTTACGAAGACCTGATTGAACATGCCTTCAATGTCGCACGAAAGAGCGATTCTTTCCTTTCGAAATCGACAGAGGATCCCAGCTAAGCTGTTGGTGAAATCTGGGCCCTGTAGAAGGTGCTCATTCAGGGACGTGCCGTGGCTTTCAGCGCTGCAGTCGAATACAACGCGTATTTTGTCTGGTTTGTGAGGGTGGTAAACACCATGGTGAGGTATATACCACGTTTTTCCAGCCACACCCTCTCCTTCTGCCAGCTCAGCATATCCCTTTTCCATCATGTTCGACATGAAAGAGACATAGTCATCGCGATATTTTTCGCTCTTCATCATCTTGGACCGAAGGCTCTTGAGTCGCGCCTCAGCAAGCTGCCTGTTGTCTGGCATGTCTACGTCATCTTTCAATGGAAGTGGCATCTCAAAATGTCCATCGGATCTCTTATGAATCCCTGCCTCTATTTTCATCAAAAACTTTCGATCTTCTAATGAATGTCCAACAGCACCAGCATCCCTTTCTTCGGATCCGAACTGCATTGCGTCCATCATCTGCATCACCTCCTTTGGTGTCACTTCTCGGGTTTTGCTTTTGAATACAAAGTGTGGCCTAGGGCCACTGACTTCTTCGTTTGGAATTCCAGAGGGGCCAATGATACCCCATCCTAGAGCACTTCTCACGGCCCATGGGTCATCCTCCCCTCCGACCACAACATCCCTGGGTTTTATAACCCCAGCACAGTTAGTGCCAAGCAGGAGACCGATCTCGATGTCTGGGTGGTAGGGTGGTATCTGATTTTCCAACTTCTTTAGATGAGGCCAAGCCCTCGCGGTGCTTCGATGAGGAATAGCATTCTTGTCCGCTGGGATTTCCTCTCGCATGTATGCCGGTGGAAGGGGCACCAGCGTCTCATCCATCTCACCGACAGCTACAAGTCCGCTTATAACAGCACTCTGCACTAAAGCTTGTCCAGTGATGGTTTTGATTTTCAGCGAAACAGGCTGAGGATCCGTGATACCTAGGTCCTCACATATCTTATTGGAGACGAATGTGGCATCAGACTGAGGGTCCAGTACCGCATAGGTCAACACCTGTCTCTGAGGTGCCTCGGCATGATGCAGCCGCACTGGGACGATCATAGCATGGGATGAGGCTCCCTGGCTCAGGCTACCGCCAGCTGAGACCTTCAGGGATGTTGCTTGCTCGCAGTTATTTGTCCCTGCCACCTTAGTAGGCCTGGCAGACTGAGAGCGATTGACAGTATTTGGTGTCCAAAATCTGTGAAGCAGTGTGGGGTGAAGTTGCGAGCACACATCGCAAGATCTCTTTCGTTCACAGTCTCGTCGAATATGGCCTCTTTTCAGACATCCTCTGCACAATCCCAGCTTCACAATGCAATCGTTCCTTTCTGACAGTGTCATGCTCTGAAACATGTCGCATGTTTCAACTTCGTGGTCTCCATTCCGACACACAACACATTCGACTCCTTCGGACGGATGAACTGCTGTATTAAAGGTTCTTACAGCTCTCCGTGGATTATCCTTGGGCTGGGTGTCAGAAAAACCTTGGATTGGTCCACACGCAATGCGAGCTTCCTTAGCAACAAATTTGACAAATTCATCAAAGCTTGGGAAATGGCAGTTACCCGCTGCTTCGTTCAGTGACATATCTACTATTCTACTCCAGCGGTCGACTAGCGGTTTAGGGAGCTTCTTCAGCATCATGCTGTTTTCATGTGGATCATCCAACGCCGCCAATTGACCACTGCTTTCGCAATGCGCAAATGCGTGCTCCAAAAAGTCTGCAAAGGCCCTGAGACCCTTACCATCCCCACTTCGGATCACAGGCCATTCACGGATCTTTGCCTTGTATGCGTTAGTAGTAGTGAATGGGTTCCCATATCTATCAGATAGTTTCTGTTTCGCCCTTAGATAAGCTTCATCATCACTCAGATGGAGATATCCAATGATGGCTTGCCTTGCATCCCCAGCTGTATACTTCCCTAAAAAGTGAAGTCTTTGTGTGGGTGAAGTTGTCTTCATTTCAATATGAGTCTCAAAAGACTTCATCCACAGGAGAAAGTCTCTTCCAACCCCATCAAATACCTCAGGTTCCAATGTTGGCAGAGCTGATGCCTTTTGTTCCAGCAGCTCAGCCAACCTTCCTAGAACGTTGGACTGCGGAGCAGCTGTTGGGCGTTTTGTGTCGTTGTCTGAAGGGTTGTCTGAAGATTTATCAATTGTCAAGCACGTAATTTCTGGCTCTAATTTCTTTCCATTGCCATGCAAATTCACTGAACTTGACTCGAACTCTTCCAAAGCTCTGGTTTTTGCCTCACTTATGGCCATCTCAGCTGTTAAATTGAACTCTTCCTCCTCTAACTCTGTTTCAACTTTTCTTCTCATCATTGCAGACTTCTTTTGGAGTAAAGCTGCCTTCACCCTGAGTTCTGCCTGCCGTTGCGATTCTTTCAGTCGCAAGGAGCTGGCTGCTTCCGATGTTTTACTCTTTCTTGACCGTTTTGAGCCGCCGGAGTCTGCATTAGACACACTATCTTCCGGATTAACCTCTGGTACAGGGTCTTCTTCGCGTATTGTATCTCTACTGTTTCGATCGTCTTTATCACCTTCCTCTTCTTGCCTACCAGCAAGCTGCTTCCTTCTCTGTCTTTCTCGTCTCATAACCTCCTGTTGATATTCATGTCCCTTCTCAGTCAGTACCCTAGGCCTAGCGCCTCGACCAAGCTGTTCTCCGGCTTGTCCATCCATTGAGATGTGTTAGTAACCACAGTTAGCAAAGAACAGATGAAGATATACAGACATGAAACAGAAGGTAAGGAATAAGAAAAAGGAAGAGAAAGAGCTCAGTATGGCCAACTTTCTGACTCCTGCAAGAAATAGATATTCTACTGTGACTGCTTCTACAAAACTAAAGAGGATGTGTCGGTGCCTTCCTATATTTACACGTAGAATCTGTAACATCGGGCACACAGCTGTCATCTAGCAGTTGAAGTTACCGCGTTAGCGTCAGATCAAATATCCAGCGTCAAAAAAGGTTAACCAAACGGTATGCACAAATTCCATGCAAAGACATTACAAGCCAAAGTGCACCATGCCAATAGAGACATTAAGCTTAATACCTACATCTTTGAGCTTTCATGCAGTGAGACGATCTTGACCCTGGTGCTGATGTGAGTCATTCATTTAACATGCCACAGATATGAATCATCCCAAGTGGACATGCTTCGCTCGCTTATCTTTCTTTCAGGTCATTCACGCTAACAACATAAATCATGCTTCTGTGGAAAAATGAACATGCGTTACAACCTTGAAATATTTTCTCGGCCCATGTTGTGCACACATTTCAACCTAAGGTGTGTTAACCTTTAGTTATATCAGTATATGTGCAATACACTAGCAACAATGAAAATGGTGGTCGTAGTTTCGGTGCTAGAGTCTAAACTCCAACACTAGCAAAAGCAGTAATACCTAAATTTTAAGTTATTCTTAAAACTGTACGAGCTGATTACCAAATTGTTTGGTGTTTCTGTTGTTTTGACTCTCTATCTCTCTCCCTCTCTCTCTCTTCCCCTCTCTCTCTCCCTCTCTCTCTCTCTCCTCTCTCTCTCTCTCTCTTTCTCTTTCTCTTTCTCTCTGGCACTTCACCCCACCTCACCTTACCTCACCTCACCTCCTCCACGAAGATCATAGGCGAATCCGGGAACTCCAATCAGGAAGGGGTGCATGGCCAGTGGCCGCTAGTATTTGGCAATAAAATCAGGGGGCGCCCAATCCAATCGCTGGGGCATAATACGCATGATACTCACATCCTGGGCAAGGGGGGCTGGTGAAAAGGAGCATTCCAGGAGGGCACCATCCACCCTGGTTTGGGGGAAGCTAATCAAAGTTGACCACAAAAAAAGAAAAACCTCACGCGGTTAGACAGAGAGAGAGAGAGAGAGAGAGAGAGAGAGAGAGAGAGAGAGAGAGAGAGAGAGAGAGAGAGAGAGAAAGAGTGAGAGAGAGAGAGAATTTGTGTAAATACCGCTAATACTGCTACGGTTTGTTGGTAGAGCTGTCGCACGCGCCTTCTACCTCTCCCGTATCCAGTACAGAACGGTTCCAGAGTGTAAGGTCTGCTGATACATCCAGGGTGATGGCAGGTAACCACTTGAGGATCCAGAGGCAAGTGTACCGTACTTCTGATTATCTGAGGTTGTAGTCAGTGTGAACCAAGGTTCCCCAAACAAGGTGCCGTCGTTAATCCACGGCAGTCTGTCTTCTATGGTGTAGGTAGTTGTGCTCCAGGAGCTAAACCTCTCTGTGAGCGTGGTGGGGACTTCTGGTGAGTAGCGGACCAGGGAGCCATCCTTAGGTGCCGACCAGATTCCTCCCCACTGCTGTCGGCCCGCTGAGGCCTGGGCCTCCAGACGGTACTCGAACGTATCCGCCTCGCTGTGCGCCAGCACCTGGTCTCCCAGGTCCAGGATGGAGTAGTCGTCGCTCAGGCTCGGTGTGTTGGCGTTTCGGCGCAGTACGCTCGTTGTGTTCCAGGTTTTTGTCGCTGCTGTCAGGAGCAGGGTCCAGCCGCCGCCGTTGTACTCCTGGTCGCAGTACACGGGTACGGGAGAGGATGGGAAGTGCTGAACGCCGCTGGGCAGTTCTGGGAACTGTTGCTTCAGCTGCTGGCAAGTCTTGGGGCAGGGATGTGTGACCACGGCAAGCATTCCGCCTGGGTCATCGACGAGCGACTGTTTTGCCTGATCACGACAGGCGATTCCTAGCGTCATCAGCTCACAGCGGCCCCCGGAGCGCAGGTTGAAACTCTTGCATGGTGGGTTGCGTAGACAGAAGACAGCGCACTGGATTAGACTTTGTGCAGACATAGTTGCAAGAAATTCATCGGCATCGACCACCTTCATTGGAGTTATTGAGAACAATAGCGGTGACGGAAAACATGACGTCAGGCACATGCAGAACAGGAGGCAGGTCACAGTCTTCATCACTGCTGCGGTCTTCAGCTAGCTTGTAATTGAGCTACTGGCGATGTTACTTCGACAGCGGCGACAGTATGCTTGCGGCTCTGACCATGGGTCAAATTACAACGACATTCAAGTTCAGCCGGTTCTAGGGATATGCCTCATATTAGTCAATGATTGCTTCGGTTCCAAAATGCAACACTATACCGGTCTTCGGAAAAGAGCGCTGTCAAACACTCTGATCACGGCGCCGTCTCCCAGTGCAATGGTCAGGGGGGTTGAGCGCGCGCGCCTCACAGTCCGTTTCGCATCAGGCATGTTTTTCTTTCTCCATGGATACGACCTTGCGAAAAAAATATCGTGAAGAAAGCCAATGATGGGTCTCAGGTATGATTTTAAACTTATGATGTATGATGGGTTATTCGTTTTGCGGGCTGCTTGATTTATCCTAATGACTCAATTATGCTTTCAGAAGTTTGTTTTTAATACAGAACTGAATCAATTTTTCCCCTCCCATCGTTCTTGCTTTGTACCGTTGAACCAAGCAATCTCATAAAATTCATTCTTAATTAAGCAAACATGAAGTTCTGATTCGCAACGTGTCTCAGTCACGAATGTTGTGATACCCGCGAGTATGAGTGAGTCAGGAAGTTTCATTTCCTCCAGAATTAATGCGAGCGACGGCCTTTATTACAAGCAGGCATGTCGCTTTGAAATGGTAACTGCATAGTGACGGCTAAACACTCGTAAATTTCCGTGGCACGGTCTTTGCTCGTCAAATGTATTTGAATTTTCTTGTATATACGTTATAAAGGGAAGAGACAGGTCAATCTTATCTTAACAAGCGCATTGATGGGGATCTGAGCCACCTTCTCTTTGACGGGGGCGCCTTCCACCTCCTCTAAGATATCAGGAACCACGCTGGATGGCAAAAAACGGTGAAAGGTGTTGGGTAGCCTTTCAAGATAATTATAACAAAGATTGCATTTTTGTAACGTCATATTTAAGATTGCTAGAGGTCAAAGCATGTTACCATAAGGCTTACATAGAAATGAGGAGATTTCAATGATTGCTTTGCAATGATTGCCGAATCAATCGTTATGATATATGGATTTTCCAGTTTAAGTCTAGGACTCGGCCTTGCCTGGAATTAGGTCAAGGTCAAATTAGGTTACAGTGCATATTATTAGATCTGCAATTATAAAAAATATATACAATACCGTAAAATAAACACTGTGCTGTCATCCATTTACAAATCATTCAATTTGAACCATTTGTCCCATGCAGCGGCGGAACCAAGGGGGAAGCTAGGGGGCTCAAGCCCTCCTCCCAAAAAAAATGTTCGAGCCCCTATAGTTAATACATAGGCTGTAAGCTTGGACTTCAGCATGAATAGCTGTTGTTTTCTTCTGGACATTCTAATATTTCCCATTATTCTAAAACACGAAATAGAGAGTCATGCATATAACCCACTCATGGCAAAGCTCCTTTTTCCTTGGGAATTACTGATTTAACCCTATTTCCGTCAGGCTCCCGGCTACCCCTATTTCCGGCAGGGGGGCAATATCGGCCCCCCTAAGATCTCGTAATCTAACCGGCCGATTTTGAAAATTCAAAGTGCCATAGATTCCTCTGCTGCTAAACTTTATTTTGAAAAAGAAAATTTCAAAATTTTTATTTTTTAGGAGAAGATCGTACAAAATATACAATTTTTGTGTATTTTTAGATTTTCCATAACCCTTGTCTCTGTTGTACGATTTTCACAAAACTAGTTCAGATTTACAAATAATTGACCCAAAATTTTCATATACTCGAGTTACGCAAAAATTCGAAATTCAATGGCAGTTCCAGGACCAGGACTATGAGGGGGAAATATCTACAACCTAAGAAGTTTTTGTTACGCGGATTAGAAGCCGTCATATACTGCTTGGCATCTTTGACACATAAATAAATGAGAAAAAAGTGAAAAACTCATCAGGGGCGGATGCAGTAAGGTAAAACAGTGGGGTAAAATACATACCAACAATATGCGAATGGTATGCATGAGTATATTAGTCCCTCGACTAGTTGAAATTTAATTTCTGATAATTTTTACCCTCCCATGGCAGCTCTGGGAAAGGGGGTGACATAGGCGGATCAAGGACTCGTCGTGGGGGGTGGGGGTGATTGGAAACACATTTTCAATATACAACGATATTGAGTCGCGGCGGTGATACTGGCTGGGAATATACATTTTGAAAATGTGTAGTGACTGGACACGCCTCTGGTAATCTAGAATTGGGTTATAACTATTTTGAATTTTCATATACCCAATTGTATTCGCCCTGACACGGCTGTAAGCAGTCTTCTCACTTACTAACGTTTAGTCCTTCTTGATAACATTCCCCCCATTTTGAACTGCTGTAACCGCCCCTGATGAATACAAATAGTGACAATTGTGAATGTACTATCATCTCACATAAAAAATGATATAATAAAACCATATAACTGGTATCAGGATCAGCAGAGACGGCTTCCTTTTACAAAAAACCCATCGCATACGATAATACTTGGTTTGTGGATAGAACCTCCCCAAAAACCCAGCCATAGCTCCGCCCCTGGTAAATATATAATCTTGAAAATTTCAGAAAACCTGCCTGTACTAGTTTTAGGAAAAGTCAGGAAGTTTCAAAGTTCTATCGCAAGCCGTTTCGGAGATATTCTCGAAAAACCTGAAGGGGGCAATATTAGCCCCCCTGCCGGAAATAGGGTTAACGCTGCAAACATAGTGATTGTTTTTGTAATCGGTTGCTGGCAATCATATTGCTTTGTCCTTACGAAATTTTCATCGTGCAAGTGTCAGAATTTATGACAATTAACACGCGCCCACCCGAGGGGGTGGGCAACCGGCCTCCTCAGGTCTCTACAGGTAGTAAAAAAACACCTTAGCGCAGCACCACCGTACGCCATCTATCTCTAACACAACATATTAAAACTTCTGGAAAAATAATTTAGGTCAACTGGGAGGTGGTAGGTACCGTAAATACTGAAGGCCAGCTGGCAACTGACTGGTGAGGGTGTGACCTGAGGTAGACGGTCGTCGTTATGCCTTGTGGGACTTTCAAATTTGGTTCATTGATTAACACTTCATCGTGGGAGTTGCTCGTTTGGGTGGTGGGGTCGGGGTCTCCGTAAAAAGTCCCGTGATGACTCTAGTGAGACACCTACTCCTAAAACTGAACTGGAAACAACTTGGACAATATTTATAAAAATAAAATTGCAGCCATTAAAAGTGATAGAAAGGGATCCATTGTTTCGAGGGAGACGAGGGCAAATGAACTTATTAATAAATGACCTTTCAGCCTTAAACGAAAGTTTACAAAGATGTTGCGAGTTTATCCATAATTGAAACAAATATAAGTTATCCTATGAACACCACTAACTCACACAATTACATCGTCCCCCGAGATGGAAAAGTAGTATCGATACAAAGTAACCCAGTGCAGCACAGCATACGTTTGAGAGGATTCATGCAATGTAAACAAACGTGTCTGAAAGAATTTCATTCCCAAAAAGTAATTTGAATCTGCTCATATATGCGAAAAAGTGTCCTGAAATTGTAACGCATTCGACTTGGTCACTTGAACAGATTGCCTCATGATATTTTTACAAGGTGATCATTTCATAGCTGACACGGATCCCAGAATCCCAGATGAATAATTACACTGTGAACTGGGAGTGATGCCGCTAAACAGCCAGTTTTAATCACTACCGAATATGTTACACACAATCGTTTGGTCGTGTCATCTTTGAGGCTGCTCGAGGTTACAGTATTTCTTACAGGAACAAAGTGGAAACCTAAATTTTGTGGCATAATAGGTGACAGAGGAGAGCCGTTGAAAGAAATGTTCAGCGCCATTGGAACACTCTTGTTGAGCCCAAACGGATTATGTATCTTATAATATTGCCTAGTCAAATGCCACAATTAACCTGCTTTGACCTAGAGCCAGGCTTAGGTCTGTATGGTAAAAAGAATACTAATTAAACTGCAGTGGCAAGCCAGACACGACAACGTAAAAACAAAACCTCCATCGCAATTCTCGACAATTCTCAATTTTCTCAAGTTATCAAAATTTACCAATTGCCCCATGCATTTCTAATGGAGAGACCATGACCTTGACCCTGCTCCCGGTTATCGACATAGAAATCCTGCTACGAAAAATTATCTTGCTGGGCGACCTTACTATGTAATGTGAATCAAACCACGATAGGCTAAATTTGATATTATTGATGCACTTCCCAAAGTTTTTTCGAGGTTAGGTCTCTTGACCTGGTTTGGCGGTTTGACTTGGTATGACCCAGTTCTAAAATTTTTCCAGAAGTTGTAATATGTTGTGTTAGAGATAGATGGCGTACGGTGGCGCTGCGCTAAGGTGTTTTTTACTACCTGTAGAGACCTGAGGAGGCCGGTTGCCCACTCCTCAGGTCTCTAACACTCTCAGGCAATTAACACCCCCTCGGGTGGGCGCATGTTAATTGTCATAAATTCTGACACTTGCACGATGAAAATTTCGTAAAGACAAAGCAATATGATTGCCAGCAACCGATTACAAAAACAACCACTATGTTTGCGGCGTTAAACATAAGGCTGTACTACTGCAGTGGTCAAAAACCGTCTACATACCTACCTTAGGTGCTAAATATTTGGAACTTATAAGTAAGAACGCATTTTGTTTTATTTTTCCTATCGAAAGATATTTTATTAATTAAAATTTTTGAGGTATCTAAAATGGCAATTTCAACTGGGAAAAGGTCAAGCTAGGTCAAAAAGAAAAGGTCAAACAAATTAAAATTCAAAAATTTTCAAATTTTGAAATTTTCTTTTTCAAAATAAAGTATAGTTCAAGACGAGTTCAATGATATACAAAACTTGTTAATCAAGCTATGCGTTTTTGAGTTATGAAGCATCAAAGGTAAGTCTACAGGGTGACCTCCCGAAAATGCCTCGGGCTATAACTCGGTCACCGTTGATCGGAGGGGGCTAAGATTCTCACAGGCGTGTTTCTGGCCCAAAACTACCCCGGAGACAAAGTTTCAGATTTTTTCTAGATATGGTGGTGTCAAGCCTTGGTCGATCTGTCCTGGAATGCCCCTCATGTTTTAAGAAATTGAATGCATTTTGTGTATGTCGTACCTATATGAATTCTTCATAATTCGCTACTGATAAAGCCATGTAACGAGTCTTCCCGACACGTTCAAATTCCGAATATCGAATTATGTTCAGACCAGGGCACTTTAAATACCATCTGGTTCAGACCATCTGCAGTGTTTTATACGCTGGAAATGCTTATTTCAAGACAAATTAAACCCACCAGCTATCTCCAGAGATCCAGTCAGCTAAATGGTTGCACATGGTCCCGTTTCAGCGTTTTGACATAGGTTTTGATAGTAAGCTATGTAGGTAATGGCTCCGAATTGGCTATTTGACGGTTGATCATGGAAGCTTAAACTACCAATATTTTTCAAGTTTTTGATTTAACAGGCAAGTTATAGCCATATTTCAACCTTCGATGCCCAGACGATCAAAATGAACACCTATTTTGCCTATTTACCTCCATTGGTTATATTTCCCAAAATGGCGGGAAAAGTTGAAAAACATAGTTTTTCAAGCTCGTTGCGATAGATCTTAATTTTGTCCAATCTCGATAAAAATGGTACCAATCGACTTCAAATGAACCAGAGAACGGAATTAAGGGCGCAATGAGTGGGTTTGGAAAAGTTACCCCAATCTGAAATGCCCTAATGGCCATGCGTGGGATTTATTGGGAAATACCGTTATTAAGCAGGAAAATTATGGGAATAAGCTAAAGGTAGACCAGGGTCATTGAGGAAAGGTCGCAGAAAAGCTTTGCTACAATTTTGGGGTCAAGGTCATCCAAGGTCATTGACCTATGAGGTCACAATATGATGATGTACCGATGATGTACACTTTGACTAACACTTTTGTCCAGTGTTTCGTGGAAAATGAGGATTGACCTTTAAAAACGACCTTTAACCTAATGACCTTTGACCTTGATCTTTACATTCAGGTACCATAACTATGACTTCATAGAATAATACACTTCCGACCGGGTAACGCCATTTGACCGGAAGCGCTGGGGTCAATGACCTTGAAAATTCTGATATGACCTTAACCTGTGACCTTCGAACTTAACCTATACCTCCCTGTGAGGTGACCTTGGCATATTTTCCTGGTTATATGACGTTATGACGTCACCACTCGGTATCCAATGCAAGCAAACTGGTCCTACCGCGCGATTGTGGCGATCTGAAATGCAGGTCTGACTTTGAAAGCCTATACGTCACAAAATTTTCGGCCGATTTTTTTAGATATCTTCACCAATCGATGCGCCGTTAAATTGTCTCGAATCTGGTCAAATATATTTTTGGCTCTACGAGATGTTCTTACGCCACCTCGGAAACATGGGTGAGGGAGCCTCCGAGGCCCCCTCCAGTGCGCGTGTTAAGCAAATGAATTGACCTAACCCGACCCCTAACGACCTGGTCAGGTGTGCTGGCTCCGCATGCAAAAGGGCCTACCCAGCCTCTTCTCAGACTAATCGTCTAATCGGGCTAAAAGAAAATACATATTGCCATTCTGAACCCCTGAGTGAAATGAGTTTGTGAGCTGCTTACCATTTCCTACTCTCGTTAAAATTGATATTCCCAGAAGTCACAGAAGGTCACGTTGAATGTTCTCACGATAATATGGGTTTCTTTCATATATTCAGACGGCAGGAAGATCAAGACAGTAGTTATCAGTGTACCCCTCTCATTCCCCTCTCATCATTATCAGTGTATGTACCCCTCTCATCATAGCATGTCGAATCATGTGCAATATGAGCATGGTTTATGCATGGGTGACCTTGACCAAGGGTGATTCTGGGTAAAGTCAAGAAAATCTATGAGCTGACAATGAAGATAATGTGCATAAATGTGAGCAATACGACATGGGAAGCACCCCATAAGCGTCCCCCGCACCTCGCGGCCGGCCGGCGGGCCGCGGCGAGCCGCGGAGGCGCCGGGTGGCGGGCGGGCGGACGTCTCCGGGCGGCGGGCGGCCCGGTACAAATTACATTGTGGAAAATTTTGCGCACATTTGCGCACTTAGCTCTCTTCAGGCCATGATGGAGAATTACTTGACCTATGTTTCCACAAAAAAGCTAATTGGCAGAAACGTAACTTTGTTTGTCTATTCAAAATTAGCAACTGGTTTGTAAGGTTGACTTATGAAAGGGGTAATTAAAACGCATATTGTAGCCATGACATGTATTTAGCGCGCACGCACACACACACACACACACACACACACACAAAAAAAACACACACAATAAGTATGGTTAAAACGCACAACAGGAGATCAGCGTTTACGTCCAGCGGCAGGCGCCGCACGAAACTCGTTAGATCAAACATGAGCACAGGCCGAGTAAAGTAACAAAGGGAAAGTGACGGGAAGAAGGTAAAGGAAGTGTCAAGAGATGTGAGGTACCGATGAGACAGTGAGACGGTGAGAGAGACGCAATACCGTGTCGGGCTGCGAGACCAGAGAAAACCAGCTCGGGCGGCGAAGCGAGCAACGCGGCGGCGACGGGTCCGCAGCGGCGGGGTGTGGGGGGGACGCAGGCGAGCTCGCCGGGATGCCACAGGGCACGCGTTCGCGCAAAGCAACGGATTTAAAATTCCGACGCGGCCGGCCCGCGGGGACGCGGGAGCAGGTTGGTAGCGGCGCGGCGGACGTTGTTCGAGTACCGGGACCGGAGGAATGAGGAGAAACAAGAACAAGGATAATCAGGCTTAAGACATACTGGAACATATCAATATCAAAAGCACACGGGTTATGGCTGAGTTGAGTTGGGAACAATCAGTACAACAGATTGAGACAAGTTCTATTTTTTCCCCAATAAGAAACTGCACAGACGGCCAAAAGAGAAGGAAGAGAATAGAACAGATATTTTCGTTACAGTGCCATCTTGTATGGACAACAGTAATATCATGTCGGAGTGTTGTATGAACATTTGTGTTGGTAACAAACATTAGGTCTCAGACGGTACACTGATTTTGCGCGGTTAAATAAGCGGCCAGGAAATCTCTGCGGCCTGTCAGCTGACTCCAGGTTAACACATTAACACATTAACAACCAGCGCCACCTATACTCCAACAGCCATTCGCAGTCGCGGGTAGCGCCGCCAAAGGTCGAAACTAGCGCCACCACGAACAGGCCCAGACAGTTGCCCCCACGCACCTGAACGCAGATATTATCTACCTTTATAAAAATCAAGTATACAGATAACGCTAATCATCGTAAAGCTGACATTATGAGGAGCATTTTGATATTAATTATTTTTAGTCTGATTCAGTTTTGACGTTTATTGTTCAATGTTAAAAATCGGATCTAGCAGATGCATCGAGTGGCTTACTTCTGGATTTTATCATCGCCTTACTTTGATGAGTAATAAGTGCATCTTTTAACCAAATTAGCTTGATAAAAGTGGTCATTCAAAACACTGTGAACAATTTTCTTCACATCGGCAGCCATAAAACCCCTAAATTTCAAAATCCGAAAAACGGCCCCGTGGCCACCCACGACAGCGTTTCCGACCACAGTGGAACGGTGCAAATTTCCCACAGGGCAGTAGCCAAATTTAGTTACCATACATGACAGTTTTTACCAATTAACGAAGTGCTGTCACACTTACCTTAACAAAACAGGCGCCAGATGCTCCACTTCTTAATTCGCGAAGCTTCCCACTGCAAATGAACCATCCGCTGTCGCGTCGTTGTGTTGCTATGGCTACGCGGCCCCGCAGCGTCACACACGCGCAAAATCAGCTGAGACCATTCCCGAGAAGTAGTTCGAAACCACTATCCAGAGGTGCAGAAAGTATGCTGGCTGTCACAAACTCAATGCGACGTATGCCTCCTCTGTCAGAAAAAGCTGGAAATGATAATTGTATACTTGAATACTATTTCCAATATGTTGAATGTCATCTACCTGTCTCTTACTTTTTGCAACAGACAAGGTTCAAGCACCAAGCCATTACTGCATGAAAGTATTAAACTGTTTTTCATTTTTAGATCATGTTTATGTTTTGGAAGGAAAATTTCCAATTATGGATCATTGTTTCCAGTATTGGAATCATAACTTTTATTGGCAACTCTGACTGCAGTTTCCCCTAATGACATGCATTTCCCTTTTTGAAAAAGTTTCCATTTTTGGAAGGAGTGTTTCCAATTATGGTACATTTCCCCATGATTAAATGTGGCAATTATCATGAAAATAATTATTATTGGGAACTAATCTATGAATGGGAGCGTGCACCTAAACACAATTGGGAACCCTGATCACAGCTTCCCCCGCCCCCACTGAACTTCTATCTCACATATCAACAAAAGGGACAAAAATGTCAATGTCAACATAGGATTTAGATCTACCTAAAATGTGTTGGTAAAGTGGACCTTAGGTAGCATTTTTATAGACAGATCAAATGCTTAAAATTTTCCCCCAACACCTGATTATCACCTGCCTGTTCATTCCTTCTTGCAGTAAAAACTCTGAGGCAACTACCCTGCATAGATGTAAAATTATGTCTATTGGCCTAATAGGTACCTACAGAGGTATTGGAAGTCTCATACCAAAGAAAGATCCAGTGTAGTCAAAGTCCTGCTCCATGACTCCATGCAGTTCAGGTCCTGTGTGTTGCTTACCACCACTGGTAGTAAGCAACACACCAAACAGCGTTTTTCAAAGTCTCTTTCTGAGATTTTCTGCGATTTCCTGAGATGAGAAGGGGGTCTACTAGGCCCCCTCCAGTGCACGTTAGTGTGTGTTTTAACACTTTGTGGAGGACTGCATTGGCACACATTTGCTATCTGCACAATATTGACATGATAATTTGATCATGAAATATCACCTGAATTACTGTTGTTGCCAGTCTGTTGCTGGCGCCAACTCTCCCAACTTCCTCCAGCTCCAAATCTACCTAACCAATCTTGATCTAGGCACAAATAAGGTAAGGCACAAGCAAGCTAAGGAATGAAAAACCAAGTCTGATATGTGAAAGTGCATCAGTCTCAAAGTAGCCTACATTCATCTTAGATTAGCCATGGGCAGCACTTTTTATTCCAGCCAGTTTTAGCCTGCACTTATCTCAGATATACCCCAAAAAATATGCCCTAAAAAAAGTGGCTTCCCACCTGTGTACATTTTTGGCAGGCTCTACATCAAATAAACATTACGAACTTGTCTTGTCGCTGTTGCGTAGTTTAAGTAGAATTGCTGCCCAGCTATGTTTATTTCTTTCACTCATTTAGTACTTTTCTTAGTAGCTTTTAGGCGTACTTAATACTAAATTCAAAGAAATAGGGACCGCTAAATCAGAAGAGACTCAAACTTTAAATATTATTTAACGTGACAAAATGGACAGAGAAATACTTGATAACGTATTGGCGTTATCTTTAATGCCTTAAATATGCCCACAATCATGTATTTCTCGAAAAAATTGACTGTCACATTTCGGGCATCTAGGCGGCAACTTTCTGGCAACTACTAACAATCGGCACCATTGGGCTGCATGTTAAAATCTGGCAACTGTGACAGCGGTTTCCGGGTTTTCTGCAGCGGGGTCCCTCGTTTTAGTAGAAACTAAACACAGTACCAATATTGTATCACTGATGGTACGCTGTGCAATTGAAGAACAGAGTTGCTAAATTAAATTTATCGCTACACGCTTCATTCTGTATTTCGAAAATATGCGGTTTGATTTTGAACCATACTGTCACGATCGCTATTTTGTCACACTTGTGCACCTCAATTTTCATAAATGTGTCACAAACCCCAGTAGCCGAGTTGGCAAGTTTCTGCACCTCTGCCACTATCCCTTCTTTGGGTTCTTTACGAAGAAACTAGCAATGATGCATTTGAGCGCCGGTGTTTGCCTGTTCTCATGCATGAGAACTGTCCCAATGGGTTCTTATCCGAAAGATACTTGGGGCTTCTTACGCCTTCCTGCCAAAATGCAAGGAACCCAATGGATCTTGGGGTAGAACAAAGAGACACCACTGCGCTGTAAACAAAGTTGAGCATCCAGAAGGTGCTAATCAGACAGCAAAAAAAATACCGATTTTCGCTGCTAATTTTAAGCCAGTTTTCGAGGTGCTAAATGTTTTTGGTGCTAATTTATCGATTTAGAACCACCCTGTTGTTCGTTTACATGGTGCTAATATTACGAATTTAGCACCTGAAGTGCTGAACTTTTGGCAATTCTAGGATGCTAATCGAATTAGCAGCGATTGGGAGCTGTAAAAAAACTAGCACCAAAGTAGTTTTTAGCAGCCTAGAAAAGTGTGAATAGCACCCAGATTTTTAGCTTAAAAATAGCTCCTCTGAGGCGGAAAGTGCTAAATTGAACCATCTCAGCAGCACCACAGCGCACCAAAAATTCCAGATATAGTAAAATTAGCCCTTAAAGAGCAAATGCATCCATTTTAAGCACAAAATTTATATTTAGTTGTTATCAGCATCAAGTTAAAAAGTGGCTGGCCCACTCTTTTTGCCGGTGGCGACGCACCTGCATTGGGTCATCCCACGGGTCAACATCTAACCCCTTTGCCAATATCAGCCCCCCGCTTTAGCCCAGGATTGTTCTGTGTATTAACCCTCGCCCCACCGGGGGGCCATCGATGGCCCCCCCCAAGGTTTTTCCGGGATAGCAGAAAAACGACGAGGCGCAGCACCGCGGTTGAGGGCTCTACCTCTCACTGCATCATTTTCCCATCATCCCTGAAATTTTTACCCCGGGTCACCCAAGGTCAGGTCACCAGACGAGGTCAACCAAGGTCACCTCACTTCACCTTTAGAGCTCTGTAAGAGCTACATTTCAAAGTCGATCGATTTGAAACTTCCTACACTTCATGACCCCTCCAGGGTCTACAAGGTGTATATCCGGGATTTTTCGATTTCGTGCCCTGAGGTCAGGTCACGAGGCGACCTCTCCCATTGGAAAAGCATGGGGAAAAGCTATTTCATGATATAAAAGCCACAAAAATGATTGAAAATACTCAGACTGCTCAGAACAACGTTTTTGGACACCCTTTCACGGATCCCAGGGGTCATATTTGCCCTTTGACTTTTCCAAGGTCATCCAAGGTCACCAGAGGTCAAAAACAGTATTTTGACAATAACTTTTGACCTAATTAAGCTAGAGCGATGAAGCAAACACCATCGTGTTTGTCTTGTCACTGGCTTTTATTTGATATACGGCAAGGTCACTTTTTGACCTTTCGTGACCTCAGGTCATATTAGGTCACGAGGTGACCTCTGGCGGTCAAACCACTGGCGGGAGGTCTTTACGTTCCACATAGCGGAAAAAGTACTGGCAATTTGCTATCAAATGTACTTTACCAGGCCTCAATAGCTCTAATGACATAAGAGTTATGCCCAGTTTGCTTAATCATTGCATATTTGAGTGAAAATAGCCGATCTTGACCTAATTTGACCTCTGGAGGTCAAACCATTGACCTGAGCACTAAAACATGCGAAGTAATTTCTTACTGAATTCACGCGAGCTTTCTATTGCACTTTGCAGATTTGCGCTAACGCCCATATTTTCGGAGTTAGAGGGGGGCCATCGATGGCCCCTCCCGGTGGGGCGAAGGTGGCGCCGGACCCCCGGTGGGGCGCGGGTTAATAAAAACAATTGGTAAACAAAATAATAGCGTGGATTATGCGCAGGATAAAAAGGCTGGTGGATAGAATAGGAGATATCATATTAAGGTACCCTAGAAAACTTGCTTAAAAGGCGGCGTAGCACTGGAAAGGTTGACATGATGATTTTAATAACATTGATCTTTATCTGCCTCCTCAGTAACTTCGCGACAGCCCAGACGTCAAAATCAGCGAGTCAATGCAAATTTTCCAACATAGACCCAGCACGAGCAAAGCAGGAAGCTCGTGGCTCATCACAAAATATATCGCAAAAATATGGTTCCAGTCCTCATAACTATCATATGTATCTATTTCTTACTATCACATTTAAGACTAACACTGGACCCCCTCCCTTCCCTCCCAATCTCCCCCGTGAAATGATATGTTCATTGTTGAGGATGTGTTGCATTGCGAGAAGACCGTAAACATCAAATGGACGTGCAATATTTTAAAAATGTGTGCTGTCTTTTTAGTGTTTTGTGCTTAGTCGTGATCATGCCATGAGGTGAAACTGTTGTCCTTTATACCTCTAATTCCTAAAAATTCTAACATATAATTTTGGCAGCTAATGATCATTTTTATCACAATTACCCCAGAAAAATTCAAATACTAACTCCCAGAACACCAGCCCCTTTGTCAGGCAACGTGTATTCCTAAGGCTTCAAATCGGGCTAAGTGTCAAAAATTGCATCTAATTTACCAACGTCGGTATATACATACAAGAGGGACACATCGAAGGAACGGGTCAATGCAGAAATTTAGTAACAGTACGGCAAATAAATGTTCCACCCCCAACGCCATAGGCACAGATTCTGAGGGAAGGGGGCATTGGCCCCAATCTTTGGACTGGGTCGCAGTGCACCCCTTCCCAACTTTAAGCCGATTTTGGACATTTTCCATTAACAAATTGTGATAGGTACATACATAGGCGTAAGAAGAGGGGGCAGAGGCCATCGCCCCATCAAATATTGGGCTAAAAATGTCTGATTTCATCTGAAATGGGAGGAAGTCGAACATTTTTATGAACAGCCGGTATAAAAAACAACGAGGAGTCCAAATCCAAAAGTTCTTAGCCCTGGCATGGGAAGTTTCTTGTCAGCTTCAGGTTGAAGTTTGGCTACCCTCCCCCCTCATATTCTGGAGGTTCCTACGCCTGTGGGCAGGTAGAATCACGTTCACCACCACCAGCGCTGACGACTTTTGCCCTCTCGACATAAAAAAAATATTTATACGCCGATGCCAAACTTTCCAGGCTCTCTGGAAATAGGTATCTACATGACCAGGGAATAGACTTTCAGTAACATTATTGCAAGTAGTGGAGCCTGAGGGGCAAAATAAACATTCCCTTTCGACCACTCGATTTGGTTTCCTTTCTTCTTAAATCATATTTTTCCACAATTTTGGATCCCTTGACCTCCCCCAAACCATCCACTTACCTATCGGGGGAGCTTAATAATTGGGTGATGAGAGCATTCTTCGCTGCGAGATACCTTAAGGCTGTGCTATTTCAGACATCGAGGCAAAATCAACCTGTGTTGATGTGTGCGATCAAACTCGATAAATGTATATCCAGTAAGTTCACTTACCTACAGACTTTGGTCATCGCGGGCTTTCGCCCATGCACGCAATGACTATTATTGACAGACCAGCACTTGGTGAAAGATGGCGGTTGACTGACCGCGAGGACGCGGCGCGTGCACGTGCCATGGTACATCTAGTACCAATTAGTTCTAAAAGTTCCCGCCAAAATCAATCAAGATGCTCAGACGTAGCATCTTAAAACTATTCAAGTCGGAAATGCAGCGCGCACGCACTCGCTTGCGCGCGTTTTTTTCAGGGGAATCGGAAAGACGCTAGAAGAGCATACCTTGTGGATGACCAGGTGCTGAAAAATAGCAACACGCTAGCACATAATTATATCAGAGAAGCTAATTTGTAAAAATAAAGCCGGAGATGTAATATTCAAGCACCATCTGGCTCTTTAGCTCCCATTTATGCTGCTAAGTACATGCTATAGCACGCATTTAGCATATGGTGGTGCTCAACTATTTTTTACAGTGTGGCATCTTAATGGGAGAAGTTTGTGGCGAAGTTCTCCTGAGTGGTTTTGAGTGTAGTGTAATAGAGGTAACTGTAACCTGACAACTGCACCACTCCTTCAGCATAATATGTTAATTCTAATGTGGTCATGAATATTAGTTTTAAAGCATTAAACAAATTAAGACTTAGCTGAATTGAAGTTTCACTTTAATGTTTGTCAACAACATAAGTTGGCAAGTTAGCACTTTTTCTGACCTCTGTGTGAAACGAGTGTTGAATGTTTACGAATGTTCCGGTCACTATGGCGCGGTTCTTGTGACAGTAAGACATTGTGAATTCAAGTTCTGAGAACTATTAAAAAGATAGTTTGCACGAAATACCTTGGGGCAGAGGCGTAGACATCCAGTACTCCAAACAGGTAATTTATAGTCTGTTCAATAAAGAATATTTCAATGGCAAATCCGAATAATCAGGATTGACACTTCGAAACAAGTATAATACATAACATATACCTTTTGATGTCTTAATCCCTGAATGAATCCGCCAATGGTATTGTTCACAACACGGCGTTTAGCACAGTTGTAACCATCGGCAACGAAAAGCAACAATCTGAGAGACAGTCGATTGTCAGAAGGTTCTCACACCTGACGGCCAGCGCAGCAGTCAGCTTCAAGTACGCCACCCTACTCGGATAGTTTTCAGACTTCGTGGGCTGAATTATATGTGATCGTTGTCTTGACAAGTTACCGTTTCCTATTAGCTATCGCGACCGTTTCTGTGCTGAAGAAAACTAAACCGAAAAAAAATGCAACTACCTCTTTTTCTTTAGAACACTATAACAACATAAAGGGTCTACACTAGTAGCTTACTTAGCTTGGAAGGCCAGATCAATCTGAAAATGGTGATAACTCAGAAGTTCTGGGCGTTATACGTCTGGCTGGCATCATTTCCAGCGTATGCGAATGTCTTCTCCGCCACGCCGACAAAGGTGGCTAGCACTAGGTATTTTCGAGGCAAAGTGACAGCAGAGACCAGGCTGCAGTGTGCCCTGTTTTGTATGGGTACCGCAGCATGCAAGAGCTTCAACATGCACTCCAACGGGAGCTGTCAACTGATGTCGATTGATGTCGCATGCGAAGTAGAATCTACTCAGTCACTCACCGATGAACCTGCCGGTGTATTCGCCGTGGTCAAGGATGCCTGCCCCAAGACTTGTCATCAGATGAAGCAACAGTTTCCAGGACGGCGCAGCGGCTTACGGTACTTTTCATCCCCTCCCGTACCCGTGTACTGCGACCAGGAGTACAACGGCGGCGGCTGGACCCTGCTCCTGACAGCAGCGACAAAAACCTGGAACACAACGAGCGTACTGCGCCGAAACGCCAACACGCCGAGCCTGAGCGACGACTACTCCATCCTGGACCTGGGAGACCAGGTGCTGGCGCACAGCGAGGCGGATACGTTCGAGTACCGTCTGGAGGCCCAGGCCTCAGCGGGCCGACAGCAGTGGGGAGGAATCTGGTCGGCACCTAAGGATGGCTCCCTGGTCCGCTACTCACCAGAAGTCCCCACCACGCTCACAGAGAGGTTTAGCTCCTGGAGCACGACTACCGATACCATAGAAGACAGACTGCCGTGGATTAACGACGGTGCTCACTATGGACAGACTGATCATGTGATGACCACAAGTTCTGATGACGATATGTGGGGCACTATGGCCTGCACATCGGCAATAGATTACTCGCACTCGCCTTGGATTTCTCCGGAAATGCGGCAATCCGGAACAATCCTGTATTGGATACGCGAGAACTAGAGCCTTTTTCGCGTTTTCCTTGTCAGCTAATCAAGAACTTGTGCACACGGGGGGAGGATCTTCCAATAGCTTCAGAAAAGGGCGCCCTTGCTTTTTCCACAGCTATGGAGCTTGACCGGCTGATGTTTAGGCAATCTAACGTGGTTTCACTGTTGTGGACATGCCTACCCTTTCAAGACGGTTCGATGCTATTTGTTCCCGCTATTACACAGCCACTCAAGTAAAAAGGGTCTACTTTGATATGTGTCCTTTGGTATTTCTAGGTTTTTGTTTTTGTTTTTCTCTACCCTGGAACTTGTTTATTTCATTTTGCTACTTGCAGTTTTTACGTGGCACTCCTTATTTATAGAATTTCATATTTGATTCTTTGGCAAAGGACTTTCTTTTATCCGAAAGGCAGGGAAAAATCTTGTTTCTGACGTCGTCAGAAGTGCTTAGATCTCTCCGATGACCTCCGGGTCTGTTGTGTGTCCACCTACGCGCCCTCGGCATTTTTGGACTACAAAGATGGCCAACAAAGGCTTCAGCGGGCCGACAGCCGTAGGGAAGAATCTGGTTGGCGCTCAACGATGGTTCCGTACTTCGCTACCTACCACCATTTTCTTAGACAAAGTCCCGAAGTCCCAGCCCCAGCACAGCGACCATGTCCCCTCATCCCGTTGCAGCCGGAGCAGGAGGTAGACGCGGCAGTTTACACTGAGCCGGCGAGGTTCCCTCAGCCAGACTTCTTGGACGACGCGTCACTTGTTTGGACGAGGCTTTGATTCCGCCGAGTGGCGGATCCAGAGTTAATATCGGGGAGGGGGCTCGGGCCTCTCCTCCGCCATTATCTCCAAGAGCCTCCAGCTATGCAGCTGCAATAATCGCTGACATTAGGGAGTGGGGGGGCTTGAGCCCCTAGCTCCCCTTGCATCCACCACTGGTTCCGCTGGAGGCGCACGTCTGTTCCAGTGCCTCATCCCGGGAACGCCGGTCCGTTCGCTCTCTGGTGTCTGGAGCGTGGCTGTTCCGAATTATCCAATGATTGAATAAATATATATTCCTTCTTCTTAAAAAATAGTAATTTTTACCTCTATAAACGTCATCATAGTCGAGATCACTGTATCGCAGGCATCTCATGTCACTTTCATTGTCTACCAAAGGTCAGGTGGTGATTTATGAACCAGAGAAATGTGAACGCGTATTCCGAGTGATGAAAATCATGTGCACTGCTATCTGACACGCAGCCTGGCTCGCTTCGCCATCTTGAATACACGCTACCGTCATTCGGTCGTACAGGAATGTTTTGATACCCATGCAAGCTACGAGTGCGCCATAATGCGACAATTTAGACTGTCGGCTGTCAAGGAAACGTGTTTAGGGAGCAATGCGATGGCATCGACGAGTCGTGTGCAAGATCATACCGCTTCCAGACTTACTGCCCCGGCTCAGGCGATGGTCAATGTTCAGAAATGTAACTGCGCTCTTTCCACAGCAGTACGACCGCACAAACAATGCTTTATCGTTCGCTTCTTTGCGATCAGCCCTTGGAATTACCCCTGGCGGTGCTAACCAACGGTGTTTACCTAAACAATTTCAACAGAAAGGGAGCAAAGCTTGTCTTATAAGGGCTGGAAATGAGAGGAAAATAACTCAAATCTACGCCAACTAAATGCCTGACACCAAAGGCTGTTGCGCTTTTTTTAAGGCTGTTGCACTTAACCCTCACCCCGGTGGAGGGTGTTTGAACACCCCCTCGTGTTTTTACGGTGGCACGAAAAAACGGTGGCGCGAAGCGCCGCCGTACATGGCACACCTTATCCTTGATAAATTTCGCAACTTTCCCAAACATTTTAAGATTAGGTCATCTCAGGTCAGGTCACCAGCGCAGGTCAAGGGACCTCACCTCTAAAAATGTTTAACGTGAGATAAGAAAGAAATGGGTGAATCTCTCGAATTGAAACTTATACCAAATAATGGGCCCACAAAGTGTTACATCATCTATTCCGGGATTTTTCATATCGATAACCTTTGGTCGGGTACGGATCATGACCTCTTCTTTGGAAATATATGGAGAAAACAGAAAATGAACTGTATTTGTGTAGATACAGCTGAGAATACCTTCGTATTCTCCAAATCGAAGCATCCTGACCTCTTTTCAGGTTCTTTCATACTTGAGTCAATAACTTTGCATGAAATGATGATCTGGTTTTTATTTTGATATAATTGCGTTTGGATTGCTATTTTGAGTTGATTGATATGCATATTGGCTATGCTAGGTCAAAAGTGACCTTGACCTAAACTGATTTTTTTACCTAGTATGATCACACCATACATCATTCAATGCTCCGTGATGAGAGGAAGCGAATGGTTGCTAAAACATTATTCTAACTCAACTCTGTCAGACGCCAGAGCCCAAAAACTCTACTCAAAATGCCACTTTCTTTGACGTGCCATGGCCTCAATATTGACCTGAGCCAAAACGTCACTAAAACAGTTTCTTCATGAATTTGTATGAGCTATCCACTAGCATTCGAGTTTTTTTGCTATTGCGCGTAGGGGCCGAGTTCGAAGGGGAGGGGGTGTTTAAACACCCTCGACCAGGGGAAAGGTGGCTTGGAGGCTCACCGGGGCGCGGATTGAGAGCAGGTAAAATGTTTTAATGTAATAAGTGGGATGCCAGGGGATGGCTCACTTGCATTTTCATGCAGTTTTTGAGAGAGCTGGTTCCAGCGGCTCAAAATGAGAGGGGGCTTCAGTAAATAAATATTCGAGGAACATTGTACATACCATTTAGACGTTGGCAATATCCACATTTCCTCACTATTCTGCTTTCCTGTATCCGCCTCTGATGTTTTTCAACATTTTATCCTGTTGTGTCCATTATATGACGTTTAATAATTTATGCAATGCAAAAATGGTAAAGTGTATATACTTCACCTAATCTATTCTGGACCTGGACCCACCATTGAATTTTTAATTCTCACATAGCTGAAACAAATGACTATTGTGCATTAATTATCTTGCAATAGGTAGTAGTTTTTTTAATAAAAGAACAGTGCCCATATTTTGGAGCATCCAAGAAACAGTTAAGCAGTATATTTTGCACGGCCCAATCCGCAATTTTTAAGGTTTGAAATTTTATTTTTAAATGACGTTCGGAGTGAAAAAAATGGTTCTACTTCGATTTTTTTAAATCAGATGGGTAGACTTCGAGACCTTATATACTGTAAAAAAACTTGAGCATCCAGAAGGTGCTAATCAGACAGCAAAAAACTACCGATTTTCGCTGCCAGTTTTAAGCCAATTTTCGAGGTGCTAAATGTTTTTGTTGCTAATTTATCGATTTAGCACCAACCTGCTTTTCGTTAACATAGTGTTAATATTACGGATTTAGCAACTGAAGTGCTGAACTTCTAGCAGCTCTAGGATGCTAATATAATTAGCAGCGATAGGGAGCTGTAAAAACTAGCACCAAGCTAGTTTTTTAGCAGTCTAGAAAAGTGTGAATAGCACCCAGATTTTTAGCTTAAAAATAGCTCTTCTGAGGCGGAAAGTGCTAAATTGAAACATCTCAGCAGCACCACAGCGCACCAAAAATTCCAGATATACTAAAATGAGCCTTTAAAGAGCGAATGTGTTCATTTTAAACACGAAATTTATATTTAGTTGTTGCCAGCATCAAGTTAAAAATTGGCTGGCCCACTCTTTTTGCCGGTGGCGAAGCACCTGAATTAGGTCATCCCACGGGTCAACATCTAACCCCTTTGCCAATATCAGCCCCCCTCGCTTTTGCCCAGGATTGTTCTGTGTGTTTGTAAAAGCAATTGGTAAACAAAATAATAGCGTGGATAATACTCAGGATTAAAAGGCTGGTGGATAAAATACGGGATATCATATTAAGGTACCCTAAAATTTTACTTAAAAGGCGGAGTAGCAGTGGAAAGGTTGACATGATGATTCTAATAAAAATAATCTTTATCTGCCTCCTCAGTAACTGGCGCGACAGCTCAGACGTCAGAATCAGCGCGTCAATTGCAAATTCCCAACACAGACCCACCATGAGCAAAGCAGGAAGCTCGTGGCTAATCACAAAATATATCGCATAAATATGGTTCCAGTCCTCATAACTATTATTTGTATCTATTTTTTACCATCACATTTAAGACCCCTCCCCTCCCTCCCAATCTCCCCCATGAAATGACATGTTCATTGTTGAGGAAGTGTTGCATTGCGAGAAGACCGTAAACATCAAATGGACGTGCAATATTTAAAAAATGTGTGCTGTGTTTTTAGAGTTTGTGCTTAGTCGTGATCATGCCATGAGGTGAAACTGTCGTCTTTTATAGCTTTAATTCCTAAAAAAATTCTAACATATAATTTTTGGCAGATAATAATCATTTTTATCACAATTACCCCAGAAAAATTTCAAACACTCCTCCCAGAACACCAGCCCCGTTGTCAGGCAACGTTTATCCCTAAGGCTTCAAATCGGGCTAAGTGCCAAAAAATGCGTCTAATTTACCAACGTCAGGTATGTATGTACATACAAGAGGGACACCTCGGAGGAACGGGTCAATGCAGAAATTTAGTAACAGTACGGAAAATAAATGTTCCACCCCCAACGTCATAGGCACAGGTTCCGAGGGCAAGGGGCATTGGCCCCAATCTTTGGACTGGGGCGCAGTGCACCCCTCCCCAACTGTAAGCCGATTTTCGACATTTTCCGGAAACAAATTGTGATAGGTACATACATAGGCGTAGGAAGAGGGCGCAGGAGTCATCGCCCCATCAAATATTGGGCTAAAAAGTGCCTGATCTCATCTGAAATGGGAGGAAGTCGAACATTTTTATGAACAGCCGGTATAAAAAACAACGAGGAGTCCAAATCCGAAAGTTTTTACCCCTGGCATGTGAAGTTTCTTGTCAGCTTCAGGTTGAAGTTTGGCCAACCCCCCCCCGTCATATTTTGGAGGTTCCTACGCCTGTGGGTAGGTAGAATCACGTTCACCGCTACCAGCGCTGAAGACTTTTGCCCTCTCGACATAAAAATATTTCTACGCCTATGCCTAACTTTCCAAGCTCTCTGGAAATAGGTATCTACATAACCAGGAAATAGACTTTCAATAACATTATTGCAAGTGATGGATCCCGAGGGGCAAAATAAAAATTCCTCCCAACCTCTCGATGTGGTTTCTTTTCTTCTTAAGTCATATTTTTCCACAATTTTGGATCCCTTGACCTCCCCCAAACCATCCACTTACCTATCGCCTAGCTTAATTGGGCGATGAGAGCATTCTTCGCTGCGAGATACCTTAAGTTTGTGTTATTTCAGATATCGAGGCAAAATTGACCGGTGTTCATATATGCGATCAAACTCGATAAATGTATATCCAGTATGTCCACTTACCTCCAGACTTGGTCTTTGCGGGCTTTCGCTAATGCGCGCAATGACTATTATTGACAGACCAGCATTTGGTGAAAGATGGCGCTTGACTGACCGCGAGGACGCAGCACGTGCACGCGCCATGGTAAATTAAGCACCAATTAGTGCTAAAAGTTCCCGCAAAAATCAATTAAGATGCTTAGACATAGCACTTTAAGACTATTCAAGCCGGAAATGCAGCGCGCGCGCACTCGCTTGCGCGCGTTTTTTTCATGGTAATCGAAAAGATGCTAGAAAAGCATACCTTGTGGGTGACCAGGTGCTGAAAAACAGCAACACGCTAGCACATAATTATATCAGAGAAGCTAATTTGTAAAAATAAAGCTGCAGATGCTATATTCAAGCACCATCTGGCTCTTTAGCTCCCATTTATGCTGCTAGGTGCATGCTATAGCACGCATTTAGCATATGGTGGTGCTCAATTTTTTACAGTGTAGGAGAGGGAGGAGTGGATAAATCTGCTCCCTCCCTCTGACAGCAATGCCATAGGAGTAGCCAGGATCATGACAGTAACATGGTTCGTGCCTTACAGAATTTGAAACAGATGGTGCAGAGACGATTCTAAATTGAGCCAGTTGTTTTGTGCTAGCCACGTGTGGCGGGACTGTGCAATATGCTCCGTTCAGTTATTTCTTACCTACTGATTTCGAAGTTTAGACAATAAAATCAGTGATAGGTGTTTGTCGTGGCTTAATGTTTGTGTTGAATCATTGTTTTTATGCAAAGTGTGCCTCGTTTGGTTTACTTGTTGTAGGTGATGTGAGCTGAGCGTTAATTTTTCACCTGGGTCCGCTAATGTGCTGTGAGTGTAATATTTTCCGCAGCGAGAAACCCAAGATTGAAATATTTAACCTTAATGAGCGGCATTTTTGCGACGCTTTTGAGTTTTTGTCATTGCTTCAAGGTACCGCTTTTGATGGATCGATGTTTGGTGACCGTCGTGATGATTTAGCTTGCGATAGAGCTTTGATCTTGTTCTTTTCAGAATTTCTTTGAATTCGTCAGCGCAGTCTCTGGTTTAAAATCCCTGACTTGAGGGATTGCCTGGTTCTAGCTGGTTGAGTGGTTCCTGACAGTTGAGTGGCGACCCCATTCCTGATAATCTCAATATGGTGAAACAGTCCATAGTCTTGATTCGTCACTGAATTCAAGCACCGTAAAATCAGTTTTTTCCTAAGCGTGAAGTTTCACCGATCTGAAGAAAAACTGCAAAATAAATTAAAAAGCACACAAACAAATAAAGCATGATAAATATATCAGGCTCAGCACTAAGCTAACAAAGCAGTGTTGTCAAGTTCACATATTCTGCCCCATTTCATTTGAATTTACGAAGAGAGTTGCATAGAAAATCCCAGAGATGTGTCTATAACCCCTCAAACGTGCACAATCCGAAAGAAATCCGATGGATTGTAAATTAAGATGTTCCCTGGCCTCTCCCCTCGAATCCGGAAATGTAAAAAACACTGAAGATTATATATTCGGTATTATGAAGATTATATATAGCTACTGTGTAAAATAAAAAAAGTCGTGAAGAAATCTAATCTGAAAGTACATATAGCCTGGAAGAATAACAAGAAACTTAAGTCGTCATTGGTTAGGTCGGCCATTTCTAAGCCAAAATGTCCTGGGGGTCAGAGGTGTCATTTATGCAAGACAGGTTTTAAAGGCGACTGCACACAGAAAAATTTAGTGTATCAAATAGACTGTAGACTGTGTAACCAGGATCAAAACAGGGCTCAATACGTAGGGGAGTCGATGAGGCCCATCCGATTGCGATTTAACGAACATTTGCGGGACGCGAAAAATAAAACTAGGAACACACCTCTAGATCATTTCCTCGAGAAACATGCAGCACAGGTCACTCAGGCTATATCAGAACCACTTGAGCTAAAAGTAGTTCATCGGGCACGTGATCATCCAGATAGAAAGATAGCCGAATACATAATCATTCAGGATCGTCATCCCAGCCTTAACGTACAAGGTACGTCCTGGCCTATTATGCGGGTCTAGGATAGGCTATCACTTAACAGCAGTGGCTTAAGAGGTAAGGGAGGGATCAGCGTAAGTATATGTGTTCTGGGGCAGGACTTCCTTACATTATTGATAGTGTTATTGATGCTAGACGTATATGCTTTTGACGTTTAACTTTGGGCCCGATTTACAGGCTGGGAAAAAGGGCTATGATGGTTGAATTAGTTTAGCTAGTCAGAAGTGATGGACTTAGGTCACAGGTAAGGCTCAGGTTTTTTAGGTAATTTATCTTTGATGGTGCTTTTCTGCAACCAGATGTATACTCTTTCAACGCTTAACGTTGGGCCAGAGGTACAGGCTGGGAAAAAGTGTTTATTAATGATTGATCAGATTAACTAGCTCAAAGAGATGTTTTGATTTTAGGGGTACGTACTGGGGTTGGGGTTTTTGAAATATGCAACTAATTATTGATAATACTTTTCTGCAGCTAGACGTATAACCATTCAACACTTAACGTTGGGCTAGAGGTACAGGCTGAGGAAAAGTATTTACCAATGATTGTTCACATTAACTAGCTATAAAAGTTGCATTTGTTTAAGAGGTACATACTAAGGGCAAGGGTTGTTGAATAAGTATAATGTAAAATTTATAATGTGTTTTTTTACAGCCACACGTATGCTCTTTTACGCTCAACGTTGGGCCAGAGGAGCAGGCTGTGGAAAATGTGTTTATCAATTACAAAAAAGTTGACCTTGACCACTAGGTACAATCTTAACTAAATAATTCGAGGGAGGCTTTTATTGTAAAAATATAGCATCATCTTAAAGGGGAAAGTATGCAGTCTTTACACCGAATTAGTATCACGTCTACTAGTGCTTAATAGGTAGTTTTTGGTTAGCATTTTAGCTGCAGTCGACGGAAAAATAGTAAATAAGAAGAACAGAAATATTCAAATAACCGATTAAGGTACTTCAGCGAGTTTTTCACTGTTAATCAAAAGCTAGTGTTTGGCTGAAATAATAGAAAAGACTGTCACAAATACTGCTCTAGGTTTGTCGTATTGTCGGCATTACTTTTAGGTTAGAGGTACCAATATGGTTGTTGTCACGACATCCAATCTTATTTTTAGCGATTCATTCTAAAAGGCATTTTTGTGTGAAGCTCAATTCGAGGTCTGGCTATACTAGGACTGAGAATTATTGATATTTACTCCACGATTCTGATGAAGGGCTGTGCCCGAATATATAATCTTCAGTGTTTTTTACATTTCCGGATTCGAGGGGAGAGGCCAGGGAACATCTTAACAACTCATCATCATGCTCCTCGCCGCAGCACTTCAAAACTTATCAACGTTTGAATCCAGGATTGTAAATTCTTGCAGTTCTATGTTTAGCACTGGTCACACAGGCCCAGTCCCTCCACCATGCTACATATCTTTCAATCAGCACTGCTCGGCTGGGGCCACACCACGGGTAAACCCCAAGTTCTCTGTCAGTAATCCTAATCTCGATGTTAAGCTCTAGCTAGAGGTGAATGGTATTGTTACGAGTTGCCAGCACATGCTCCCGTATCAGTCAGCAGGCCGCAAAGTCAGCAGTTTACCAACACAAATTCTAGATATATGATGCCTAGTTTTATATAAGTATCCGGTATGTAGATACAGGAGTGTAACCATACAACATCCTATACTTATCGAATGTATCCTCGCGCTCTACGGATACATTTTTCACCTCTAATATCACGATACCAGTTCTGGAGGATTTTGGAAGCTAATCTGCCTTGCAAAGTGGGAATTCCGGAGTCGAGACGCGCTAGCTGCAGTCGCCGCTGGATAGGGGCCGGTGCAAAGGTGTCCCCTGCGTGCTCTCCGCTGGCGTCTGAGGCCGGAGCTTAGTTGTCGACGTTGGTTCGAAAGGTGAGCGCAGATCCTGTAAGTGTGGTGACACTCATTTTGGTGTTTGTCTAGGTTTTGTGAAACAAATGAGTTGGAATAGGTCTATAAAGAATGTGATGAAACAGTGACAGATTAAGAACAGAAATGTGTTTTGCTTCTTCTTTTTATGGGAACTCATATGCAATATGAGATAGCGCTTGAAGCAGCATGTTTAAAAAATTACAAATATATCTATTTGAAGTTGAAGTTTGTGACTTCCAAAAAACAGGCCTTGTTATAGGCAACTTCAGTAGAAGCCACTGACGAAGTATAATTGGCCCTATTCTGAAATTCCCTTCCGAAAGTTAATTGGAAACCACTTGAAATCCTGCGGGCAGGATATATCAGGTATTCATGCACGTACTATGAGGGGATTTCTATACTCTCTTTTCACTGCTCTCTCTCTCTCTCTCTCTCTCTCTCTCTCTCTCTCTCTCTCTCTCTCTCTCTCTCTCAGACGACGAAAACAATGATCAAATTTATTATGTCTCAGCTGCTGGTTTAACGATACTGATTGTCGTTATGGGGTCATACACCATCCTGAGTATACCTTGGTTAGGTCACATTTTCCCTCTGAATGGCTAGCTGGGTAGATTAAGCAATTCATTCTGCCCTGTTTAGATATTCCATTTAGTGAATAACAAGGTTGGTGTTACGGTCACATATCAAGGTCCTAGCCCTCACCACGTTGGAGGGGTGTTTAAACGCCCTCTCGAGTGTTTCCGGTGCCACCAGAAAACAGTGGCGAGAAGCGCCGCTGTACCTCGCACACCTTATCCCTGATCAATTCTGTAGCGGTTCCCAAAATTGTAAGGTTAGGTCATCCTGGGTCAGGGGACCACTGTAGGTCCAGTGACCTCATCTCCAAAGAAGTTTAATATAGCATAAGTAAGAATAGGTTTAATCCATGCAATTGAAACTCATATCACATAATGGGCCCACCGAGCGCTAAAACACTCTTTCCTGTATTTTTATATCTATAACCTAGGGTCAGATACAGATCATGACCTCTCCATCGAAAATGCATGGGGAAAAATTTGGACTGTATTTATGTAGATATAGCTGAGACTCAATATTCTCCAAATCGTAGTATTCTGGCCCCCTCCCAGGCTTATGCTGCAATGTTTGACCTATGACCTCTGAGAGGTCATCTGGTCATCAACTAAGCAACTTTGCAGACCTGGGTCAATAACTTTGCAGGAATCAACGATAGATATTTTAATTTGATACCATTGAATTTGGATTGTTATTTTGAGTTGATTTATATGCATATTGACTATTCTAGATCAGATAGTGACCTTGACCTGACCTCAGGTCAGGTTATTTTGATGTCTTCACCTAGTATAGTCATATTATACATCATTCGATTCGCCGTAGCGAGAGGAAGCGAATGATGCCTAAGAAAGTATTCTAACTAAGTTCCATCGGACTCTAGGGCCCAGAAACTCTTATCGAGCATGTCACCTCCTTTGACCTGTCATGACCTCAATATTGACCTGAGCAAAAGTGACCCATATAGTTTCGTTATGAACTTGTATAGCTATCCACCAGCTATCGCGTTTTTTTGCTATCCTGCATAGGTACCGAGTTCGAGGGGGGTCTGCAAACATCCCCCAACAATGGCGAAAGTGGCTCGAAGGCTCATTGGGGCTGGTGTTAATAGAATGGCATAGATCATTGACTTCAGTGTTTCGTGCCACATGATGATACCCAGTGAGACGTATATGATGTTAGGACGCCATAGTCAAGGCTACTCGATGTTGATATGAAGGTCACATAGGGTAAGGGCGGGTAAGAGTACGCAGGAGATAAGAGTACGCAGCAGCTGTTTTGGTTACTTAGCAACCACTGAGATGGTGGATACCTTAGTATAAAAAGGCAAGGTCAGTGCCTAGGCTGCACACCAAAATTCAACGTGCTCCTGTTCTTTCCGCAGGAGTACAGAGCAAAATAAGTTTCTGGGCACCCTTGAAGTAATATTTCTTAACTGGGTAAACTTGTAGACCGTGCTTCTATTATCAAAAATATTGTATTGCGGTCTGTCATCAGTAAGAAGGCTGAGCTAGGAGTGTGCTCCAGGACCGGAGCTCACGCTAAAACGCCTGCCAACATGTTTATGAAGACTTTCTTCCCAAGGGAGCATGTCCGGCAAGAGTACGCCGTAGACCATTGGGCAAGAGTGCGCATGCTTAAGCGATAGGAAAATTTAATTTTCGCTCGGGACAGAGTCCGTAATTCATATTTGGAAAACCAAACGTTGCAACATAGTTGTCGTATATTCAGAACGATATAAAATCATAAAATCGCCTAGTTTGGCGACAAAAAACTTTGCGACATGGCCTATGCACCTAAAGCACAGCGCGGCATCAATGCGTACTCCAGCCTCCTCTCTTGCGTACTCTTACCGACCCACTCCGGCAAGAGTACGCACGTGACTTTTTATTTTTGATAGGCTCGTAGCGAGTTCCTTTCAGAGACATCGAGTTGAAACATGGATCATGCATGGACAATTCTTCAGGCTAAGCAACCACATAAAAATTTTAGCTATTAGACCTATAGGAGAGAAGTGAAAGCCTTTAGAAAGTTAAGTGCGTACTCTTGCACGGACTTCCCCTATCACGTAAAATATCACGGTTCAAGGTCAGTTTGTCCTGCGACCCCCTCCCTCCCGCGGTCGGCTGTTTGTCGGTCCCCCCCCACTCACGTGGCTCGGTGGTGCAAAGTGTGGTCTGTGATTTGTCAGCCGGCGGGTTTTTACGGCCATTGATGTATATATTTTGGTGTGGCGGAGCAGGGATAAGTTGGATAAGTTGGAGCAGGGTGAACTTATCCGATTGAAACTCATATCACATAATGGGCCCACCGATTTCTCTAAAATATGTTCCGGTATATTTGATATCGATGACCTAAGGTCAGGTACGAGGCATGACCTCTCCATTGGAAATACATGGGAAAATGGTTTTTACTAAATAACTTGGTAACAGATGGTGATAGAGCGCTTATTTTAGCTGCATTAGACTCGCCTTGGCTTTGCGGTTCTAATGATATGCATTTTATATAATTTGACCCTGACTTAACCTCAGGTCAGGTCAAATCTTTGATTTGACCTAGCAAGGTCAAATTATATATCATTCGATTTGGATTGCTGCGAGGATTCATATAGTTCCAGTCGTTTTTCTCTATCTTTACTTGTTCAAATGTAATAGCCGAAAAACTTAATTTACATGGTATCCCTATGACAGCATGTTTTAACCTCTCGTGACCTTAAATCTGACCTGACAAAAAATGGTACAAATATTTTCGATGGAGAAGTGGATTGGCTACCCAACACCGTTTACCGTTTTTCGCTACCTACCGTGGTTCTCGAGATCTTAGGGGGGCGTGTACCCACCCCCCCTCGTCAAAGCGAAGGTGGCTCAGACCTCCGTCAATGCGCGTGTTAAAAACCCGAAAATGCAAAAAAGCTAAAATAAACCAGAAGGAGTGACCCATTATATCCAAGTCATTCTTCTAGTCTTTCCACGTATTGAATCACCTGACTACGGAAGGCATTAAAATCGTCAGGAAAAAATCTGCTTCAACGGCGCAGTCAGAGAAAAAGTGGGTCACCAGCCGAGGCAAGCGACATATTATGCCACACTGCACAGTGTTCACACGAGCCCATGGAACTCCAAAAATACTTAAGGTGCGGGTCGATCGCGTTGGCACATAAAGCTAAGAGTCACCTATTAAATTTGGAGCATCAAATTTTGGAAACCTCGGAAACCTTAAAAACCTCGGAAGGTTTTCTATGTTATAGGCAATGGTCAGGGGAAGCTGGACTGGGCCAGGATCTCTGAACTTGGTCGCGAATACTTTACCTGGAAGAGACGCGCGTTGGTAATCGTCCGTCGCATGATTGTTGACGGAATCTCCCAGAACAGGAGAAAGAGGACATTTTCTTGTTACGCAACTCAGAAATGATCCGTAGCATTTAGGTTTAGTCTTGAAATCATCGGTTAGTTTGTGCAGATGTTGAAAAAAAACTTGAAACTGGGTATAACCTTGAATTCTCTTCTCTTCTGAGAAAACTCGGCGTCGTTGGTGGGTCCTGGATTCCGGCGAAAGGCTGCCTCCTTTGATCGCAGGGCTGAACGCACTTCCCCGTCGAACCAGGGAGGCACCCTGCGGCGTAGAGCTAATGCTGGTATGTGATCAGCAATTGCAGCATTAAGCAACGTGTAAAACTTGTTGAAGCCCTCGACATATGATTGTCGACGGTTTAATTCATGGGTCAAAGCTAGGATCAGGCGGTGATTCTCTATCGTCAGCCAGCTTCGACAGGGGAATGGGCGCTCTTTCTCATGAATATCGACCTCACCACCATCACGAGTGATAAAGCTGCTCACGTGAATTTGCTTTTGGGTCGTGAATAAAGTATAGTTACACTTTGTAATGGATAGAAATGCCTGCTAACAAGAGAAACACTAGTGGTTATCAACAGTGGCTCACGCAGTTTTAACATAAAGGCAATACAAATCCTTAACAAATCAGAAAGAGGACGAAAGCTACAGTATCGCTTAGATCAATACCCTACAACCACAAATGAGAGGTTTGCGACAGGTCCGTAAAGCCAGAATTCCAATGAGACCAATAACCTCAGGTATAGGAAGCACACCGCATCGGCTGGTGAATATGTTTGCCAAGCCACTGACAAGCTCCTAGGATCCATCATTGACAGTCACTTAAAAATACAGGAAACCTACTATAGCGGGCTATAGACCTCAGCTTTAGCAATAAGAAGTGGGGGATTGGTGTGCGTTATAGGTGCGCGAATGTCGTTTCCGGACAGGGCATCACGGAGCGTCATCACCAATCCATTAAAGTACTCTCTGTACGGAAGCGATGCTTAATTCCGGAGGCTGTGTATTTGAATAATCTAACTCCCCAGAATGACTGCAACATCGCCCCAGCTAGGATGGTGTGCAAATATGAGATGCAGTTTACGCCAGGAAAAGGATAATCAGGAGAGCCAAAACAGCAGCTCCCTTTCAACGCTAGTGATCAAGTTTGGGTACGGCCGCCGAAGATGCAATGCGATGTTCCTTAGAAGCGTGGAGTGGTGACGAAAATCGTGTCAGAGCAAGCAGTCGAGGTAGATGGTCTGACTCGGCATGGTCGAGACTTGCCACCCAGGGCTTTGGCAGGGGACTCACCTAAGTCAAGGACGGGTGATGCTGACGCAAAGCCCCTAATAATTAAATTTGGTGCAGATATAAAGTCAGTACCAATGACTCCGATGGAGCCTTCGCCGGAGGTACAGCCCCTCAGGCGCTCAGAGCGCATTCGCCGCAGCCGGTGCGATTAAGACATTGTTGACGGGTAGGGGGAAAACGGGGGAGGGATGGAAGCGGGGAGGAAAAAACCTCAGACCTGACGCCAACCTAATGTCTAACACTGAAAGTCTCGCTTTTAACTTTTCGATATAGGGAATAACTAAAGCACACAGAATGCGACAAATACATCCTACATTGATACAAAACAACCAGACAATAATATTCCTGGATTCTCAATGAGGCTTACTGAGCATGTGTAAAGGCTGCCACAAGCACTGCAATACAACAGTGACGTAAAACGGAAAAATAGTTCACGTGGGAATTGAACCTGCAATCATTAGACTTATAGTCTGCCACCCTTTCAATTAAGCTACCAGCGCCCTCTACGATCCGGCGATAGTTGGAAAAATACGTTGAGCCTGCAGAGCGACGGTTAGTTTCTGCCGGCTTAACTCCTAGCGAACAAATGCCTCCCAAATACCCTTTAACCGGTGGTCAAACCTGACTATCAATCGAATAACCAACAAATTAGAAGAAGAACTTAACGTGTGTGCTAGCAGTTTTCTAAATGTTTTCGACAATGAACAGAGGCTGTCATCAAATAATCAGGAATTGCTGTCGGGCCCTGTGTATTCAGAAACTCTGGCTTTCACCAGCTGTCACCTCCTACCGAAGGCCATTGTATCTCCGAAATTATTCCGGCAGTAAAAAATGTGTTCTTCCAAAGACACTATCTCGTCCCAAGGCGATTGTGGGAGGCAAGGAACTTAGTCCGTGTTCAGCCAAGGCTCACTCGTCACGACAAAACCAGTGGGCATAGCAAATGAATTTTCGACTCCAATATGCCTTAACTTGCACATGGTAACAGATATTACATGCTCCGCTGATTTCTATTTTGGCAATTACTTGCATGAGTTGGCTGATTTGCCCTTAAATCTATCCAAAACAGTCGTGTTTTGGCTGCTTTCAGATATTTTGGTGATATTTTTCCTTTTTGGTTTTAATCGAGTTTTTCTTCTCTGTCAATGATTTATTTGCATTTTTATTGAAACAAAGATGCCCAAAAATGATATAAACAAAGATATGGTAGGTTTTTTAGGTTACGTTAAAAAGTGCCCTTTTTCCCGGGGTGTCCCTCAAAGTTGGTGTGCCCCCCATACCAAAGCTCTGGCTGCGCCCCTGTTCCCATGGGTCTTGCATTTATCCATGACCTAGTGGCAGGTACAGTTTTTTTCAAGAGGTGCCAAAAAAGTGTGGACTGAGCTATTTAGCAATTCATTGTTTCAAATATCACGCCAAATAGGCATCTTGCTTGGCTGGTACAAACTGTTAAGGCTTGGGGAGAGAGGGACAGATCGTTGTTAAGAATACGATCTAAAAAATGACGGCAACCGAAAACCGAATACCATAGTCGCCCTTTGGGTGAAAAGTTGATGTTAAAGTGCGCACTCTGAGGCTCCGCTTTCCCCCCACTTACCAAATTCTAGATCCGCCCATACGCGGATCCGGAGGGCAAAGGGGAGGGGCAGATGCAGCCCCCCATCGATCCTCGGCGCCCCCTGAAATGGTCACGGCGCCCCCTGAAAGGTCGATGGCACTCACCTGAAATGGCGCTTCCCACCCTCCCCCCCAGGATGTGAAAATCTGTGCGCAGCGATAGGATTTTACGCCCACCTGATAGGTTTTTCCTGTCAAAAGTGGCGCCCCCTGCTCCGGATGGCAATGGGATGACCTGGGCTCCGGATGACCTGCTCCGGATGACCTGGGCAGCATCTCTAATCTTTAGGATATGGAATAAAAAATTGGGAGACATTTTTGAACACTAGCATGCCTAAATTTTATTAACGCCTCCCTCCAAATGGGGGTTTGATCCCCCGAAGACACTCCAATGGCCAGCACAAGATAATCTCCCCCCCACTGAGTTTTCGTTAAATGTTCTGTTTTGCTCTCCAGGGGGCGCCTTTCCTTTCCATGGGTGCTTATTCTTTCCAGAGGGGGCACCTTTTCCCTCCGGGGGGGCGCCTT
This sequence comes from Lepas anatifera, assembly GCA_034440635.1. NCBI lineage: Eukaryota > Metazoa > Arthropoda > Thecostraca > Lepadidae > Lepas > Lepas anatifera. Next base: position 422,552 of record JAOTON010001906.1, on the reverse strand, counting down.
TCGCTATCCAGGGTGCCTGTGCTGACTAGGGGCGCATATGATATCCAGAGGCGCCGTTGATCTTCTTCAGAGGCGCCTGTGCTGTCCAGGAGGCGCCTGCGCTATCCAGGGGCGCCTATGCTATCCCGGGGTGCCGTTGCTCTTCTTTAGGGGCGCCTCTGCCGTCCAGGGATGCCTATGCTATCCAGAGGGTGCCTTCTGTCAATGGGGTGCTTCTGCTATCTGGGGCGCCTTTAGTATCAAAGGGCGTATTTGATGTTTTGGGGACGCCTATGCTATCCAGAGGGCACCCCTGCTGTCCAGGGAGCGCGATTGCTATTCAATGGAGCTTATGATATCCAGAGGAGTGTCTTTGCTCTATGGGGGGGACGCCTCTTGGTGTACAGGAGTACCTGTGCTAACCAGAGGGCGCTTATGCTATCCAGGGGCGCCGTTACTCCTCAATTGGGGGGTGCCTTTTTTATTTATTTATTTATTGCAGTTGATGAGCAACTGGTTATCGTGCGTCACCCAATTACAGCTCATCTCGTTTCTAACACCAAACATGCCTAGCTCGTCAGTTGCTTAACATACTTTTTTACTTGGGATTTAAAAGCAGATGTAGAATCGTGAAAGAGGTCAGATTGAGGCTGGGAGTGAGCAAATATGTTTGTGTTTGTCGCGGATTGGCAAAACAACCCGCGTTTTACTGTCTCTACCCTTGCGAATGGAATGTGCAACAAACTATTTGCCGATGCTCTCGTATTCCTAGTTGGGATGTGTAAGGGGAAACATCCGAGTAGATAGGCGCAGTCAAAATTTCCAGTTAAAATTTTATGGACGAATAGAATATCGTATTGGACCCGTCTACTCGCCAGGCTCGATACCTTGAAGTGAACAAGAAGTTCCGAATAGGACAGATAATCTGAAGGCCGGGAGGAGTGTGCGTGTGAGGCTAACCAGATGAGAAACTTATGCTGAATTTTGTCTTAATCTTTCTAGTTGAGTTTTTGAGCCACCACCCCAAATGGCGCATCCATATTCTAAAAGAGACCGAATGTTTCCAAAATAGGCTGCAAGTATTGGATCGCACTTAAGTCGACCGGGGACTCGACTTGCCGGAAAATATCTTATTAATATTCCTAACATCTTGTTTGCCTTTCTAAGAGTAAAATTTATATGATCAACAAAGGTTAATTTTTAGTCAAGCCAGACACCGAAAGCCCTTATCGTTGTAACTTTTTCAAGGGGTAAATTTTTAATTTCATATGCTGTCTCAATTAGGCACCGTCTTAACCCTCGCCCCACCGAGGAGGCCATCGATGGCCCCCCTAAGGTTTTTCCGGGATAGCAGAAAAACGACGAGGCGCAGCACCGCGGTTGAGGGCTCTACCTCTCACTGCATCATTTTCCCATCATCCCTGAAATTTTTTACCCCGGGTCACCCAAGGTCAGGTCACCAGACGAGGTCAACCAAGGTCACCTCACTTCACCTTTAGAGCTCTGTAAGAGCTACATTTCAAAGTCGATCAATTTGAAACTTCCTACACTTCATGACCCCTCCAGGGTCTACAAGGTGTATATCCGGGATTTTTTCGATTTCGTGCCCTGAGGTCAGGTCACGAGGCGACCTCTCCCATTGACAAAGCATGGGGAAAAGCTATTTCATGATATAAAAGCCACAAAAATGATTGCAAATACTCAGACTGCTCAGAACAACGTTTTTGGACACCCTTTCACGGATCCCAGGGGTCATATTTGCCCTTTGACTTTTCCAAGGTCATCCAAGGTCACCAGAGGTCAAAAACAGTATTTGGACAATAACTTTTGACCTAATTGAGCTAGAGCGGTGAAACAAACACCATCGTGTTTGTCTTGTCACTGGCTTTTATTTGATATACGGCAAGGTCACCTTTTGACCTTTCGTGACCTCAGGTCATATTAGGTCACGAGGTGACCTCTGGCGGTCAAACCACTGGCGGGAGGTCTTTACGTTCCACATAGCGGAAAAAGTACTGGCAATTTGCTATCAAATGTACTTTACCAGGCCGCAATAGCTCTAATGACATACGAGTTATGCCCAGTTTGCTTAATCATTGCATATTTGAGTGAAAATAGCCGATCTTGACCTAATTTGACCTCTGGAGGTCAAACCATTGACCTGAGCACTAAAACATGCGAAGTAATTTCTTACTGAATTCACGCGAGCTTTCTATTGCACTTTGCAGATTTGCGCTAACGCCCATATTTTCGGAGTTAGAGGGGGGGCCATCGATGGCCCCCCGGTGGGGGCGAAGGTGGCGCTGGACCCCCGGTGGGGCGGGGTTAACACCCGCACTGAAGGTGGGTCTGCCACTAACGCGCACTGGAGGGGGCCTGGTAGGCCCCCTAAGATCTCGGAAACTAAGAGGCATAGAAAAACGAAATTTAAGATGTGGGTGGGGGTTATGGTGATCTACATCGTGACCAATTTTTATTGACCTAGGTCAATATCTTCAAGGTTAAACGAGGTCATAAAGGTCAAAACTTGGCCATGCAGGGGACCGACCGGTAAATGCCGTGATTATGCGGGAAATTGGCGGGAATAAGCTAAAGGTGGACCGGGGTCATATAGAGAAGGTCTCAAAGAGCCTTCCCTTCAATTTTGGGGTCAAGGTCATTCAAGGTCATTGACCTGTAAGGTCACAATATAGTATACTACTTATAATGTACACTTTGACTAACACTATAGCCACTGTTTGGCGGGAAATGAGGATTGACCTTTGCAAATGACCTTTGACCTTGTCCTTTGACCTTGACCTTGGTATTGGGGTACCTTATCGATGACGTCATAGCATAATGTACGTCAGACCGGGTAACGTCATTTGACCGGAAGCACTGTGGTCAGTGACCTTGAAAGTGCCGAAATGACCTTGACCTGTGACCTTTGACCTTGACCTTGACCTTCATGTGAGGTGACCTTGACATATAATCCCGGTTATATGGTGTTATGACTTCACCACTCGATCTCCAATGCACGCTAACTGGTCCGACCACGCGATTACGGCGATCTCAAAATGCAGGTCTGACTTTACAAGCATATAAGTCAAAAAAATTTTCGACCGATTTTCAAAAACATCTTCACCAATCGACGCGCTATTAAATTCTGTTGAATGTGGCAAAGTATCGTGTTTCGGCTGCGAGCGGTTCTCCGGCCACCTTGGAAAAACAGGTGGGGGCCTCCGAGGCCCCCTCCAGTGCGCGTGTTAATGTAATGGTGAAATGTTTGCATTTATTAGGGCTTAGTTGAAGTTTCCACTCTTCTGACCAATTACAAAGAGTGTTCAGGTCCTCCTGAAGTTGGTTCGAGTCTTCTGGGGAACAGATTTTGTTAACAGTTTTGACGTCGTCTGCGAATATTAGACACTTAGAGTTAATTCTCATGGGTATATCGTTGATAAACAGAGCAAACAGAAGGGGAGATAGCAAACTGCCCTCAGGTGTGCCAGAGCGGACAGGTGTCCAATCAGAACATTTACCGTTTACAATAACGCGTTGCTTTCGAATTGACAAGAAAATGTTAGCAAATTTAGTGCATTACCAGAAATATTGTAAGAATTGTGCAGTTTGTAAATTACGAGATTATGATGAAACGCCGCAGAATAGTCTGTATATATTAAACCTGTTTGGTATCCCGAAGAAACTGAGTCCCACGTCATTTTCAGAAGGCAGGCCAAATTGGTTTCACATGAGCGGCGAGGAATGAATCCATGCTGTTTCTCTGTCATAACGAGGTGAACATGGTTCCACAGTGATGTATAGACACACCTTTCCAAGATTTTTCCAAAGATAGGGAGAAGCGAAACTGCGCGGCAGTTTGAGGGTTATTTTTAGAACCTTTTTTGAAAACGGGAATGATATTGGCCTCCGCCCGCCTAGTCGGGAAAATGCCCTGGCCTACTGATTTTCAGAAGAGAATACGTAAAGGTACCACTAGTTGTGCAGAACATTCCTTAATAATGCGAGCACTGATATTGTCAGGCCCACATGCCTTATGGACTTTAAGGTCATCAAGTGCGTTGCTATGTTCGCCTCACGCAACGCACTTGATGAGTGCGTTGCGCACATGATGTTTTTCTATCCAGGGGTGCCTCTGCTGTCTAGGGGGTCGCCTTTGCTATGCAGAGGGGCGCCTTTACTCAAGGGGTGGGCGCCTTTTGCTGTCCAGGGCGCAGCTTTGATGTCAGGGGCGTCATTCATATTTGAAAGTGTATTTTATTCTACACAGAGGGTACTACCTTTTCAGATAGGCGATGTGTCTGATTTTTTCTTGACCGGCCGGGGGCGCCGGCAAAATCCGGGGTGCCACCCAAATCCATGGGGGCCTCCTCGGACGAGGTCAAAACCAGGTGTTCAAAAATATACTTTTGTACACCCATAATTTTTTTCAAGGTGTGCAACTGCACACCCTGTCCCGTGGAATCCGCCGTCCATGCCGCCGTTGCTCTCCGCGGGCGTCTTTGTCTCTCCAGGAGGCACCTCTGCGCTCCAGAGGGCGCCTTTCCTACCCAAGGGCGCCTATGTTATCCAGGGGGCGCCAATTCTCTGCGGGGGGCGCCTTTTGCTGTCCAGGGGGCGCATGTGATATCCAGGGGCGCCGTTTCTCTTCTTCGGAGGCGCCTCAGCTGTCCAGGAGGTGTCTACGCTTTTCAAGGGCGCCTATGCTACCCAGAGGGGCACCTTTACCCAAGGGGGAGGGCGCATTTTGCTGCCCAGGGCGCGTCTATGATGTAAGGGGGCACCATTCATATATGAAAATGTCTATTTTTCACAGGGGATCCTACCTCTTCAGGTAGCCGGTAATTAGGCTTGATTTTCTCTGACCGGTCGGGGCGCCGGCTGAGGCCGGGGGAGGGGGCGCCTCCCTGTAAAAAGCCAAAACAAGGGGTGCAAAAAGATACTTTTGCACCACTTGAAAAAACGAGTGGTGCAACTGCACCACTTGCACCCTGGAATCCGCCGTCCCTGCTTCTGACCAATTACAAAGAGTGTTCAGGCCCTCCTGAAGTTGGTTCGAGTCTTCTGGGGAACATATTTTGTTAACAATTTTGACGTCGTCTGCGAATATTAGACAGTTAGAGTTAATTCTCATCGTTAGATCGTTGATAAACAGAGCAAACAGAAGGGGAGATAGAAAACTGCCCTCAGGTGTGCCAGAGCGGACAGGTGTCCAATCCGAACATTTACCGTTTACAATAACGCGTTGCTTTCGAATTATCAAGAAAGATGTTAGCCGGGGGATGAGGTGGCTTAGTGGATAGCACCCTTGTCTTCTAAGCCACCGGTCCCGGGTTCAAGTCCCGGCGGAGCCTCTGAATAAGTCGATCTGATCCCCAAAATCCCTTCCAACAGGGTGAGAGTTGGCGACGCCGTATGACCCTGGCAGTTGGTGCGTCGTTAAACCCCAACAATTATTATTAAAGATGTTAGCCAATTTAGTGCATTGCCGGAAATATTGTAAGAATTCTGCAGTTTAAAAATTAAGAGATTATGATTCATACTCTGAAACGCCGCAGAATAGTGTGTATAGATTACATCTGTTTGGTATCCCGAAGAAACTGAGTCCCACGCCATTTTCAAATGGCAAGTCAAATTGGTTTCACATGAGCGGTAAGGAATGAATCCATGCTGCTTTTCTGTCATAACTGGGCGCACATGGTTCCACAGTGATGTATAGACACACCTTTCCAAGATTTTTCCAAAGATGGGGAAAAGCGAAACTGCGCAGTAGTTTGAGGGTGACTTTTTAGAACCTTTTTTGAAAATGGGAATGATATTGGCCTCCGCCCATCTAGTCGAGAAAATGCCCTTGCCTACTGATTTTCGGAAGAGAATACGTAAAGGTACCACAAGTTGTGCAGAACATTCATTAATAATGCGAGCACTGATATTGTCAGGCCCACATGCCTTATGGACTTTAAGGTCATCAAGTGCGTTGTGTATGTTCGCCTTACTAATGTCAAAGTCGGACAGCGATGACAAGTCGTAGTCAGGGACAAGAGGATAGTGGTCCACCGCAGGTGAAGTAAATTTACTGGCGAAAGTTTTGTTCAGCAAATTAGCCCCCTCCAAGTATCCGCTCACTTCTGTATCCCCATCTAAAAGTACTGGAAGCTGACACTTTGATCCCCGAACACACTTCAAAAATGTCCAGAATCGTTTGAGATTCGCTTTAAAATCACCGATTATTCATTTTATCTGAAGAAAGAACCGAGACTCGGATACTCTTTTGAAAATACGTCGCTTTTCGCCGAATTCACGGGCTGCTTCTGCTGTTTTGATTCATAAACATACGCTGAGGAAGAAAGCAAAACGCGTCCGTATATTTAGGTTAACTTGAGCACATTTAAGACTCACTTTATCATTGTGTATCTTTTATCATTAATGTTTAATATGTATGACGAGCAAGAATTTGTCTGGGATGTCTCGTTATAGCTGCTATTACTTAGCATTGCAACAATTAATGAAAGCGCATGTTTTTTAGAAGTGAAGTACTCTTTTCAGACAACTTCACCAGCATTTCTCTGACCACATAGTAGTTCTTCAGGAGACTCTCTCCTCCGTGGAAGCCAGCAGATTTTGAGAGGCTGAAAGGGGAGGCAAGATCTTGTTCTCGCATGAGAAAACCAGCCATGATGCTGCTGTTCTAGCTTTGGTCCCCAGACATTTCAACATTCTTGGCATATCTCCAATGTAAATACTGACCACGACGGACGGTTTCTCATTGTCAAATTGTAGCATGATAAACAAACATCTTGGAGCTGTGTTTGCCGGGGTGGAAAACCCCACCAACTCGCCAACCAGGGATTGCGATAGACACGTCTACGACATCGGAGCTCCGGCAGCCGTGGAGAGAACAACAAAGTTCCCAGGGAGCCGGGCATTTACGCAGCTAAAAGCCTCGATACACACATGGCTCCAGGGGGCAAGGAGACCTCAACCCCTCACCCCCCATCAACCCTCGCCTCCCCTGAAATGGTCACGGGCCCTCCCCCGAAATGTCGATGGCACCACCTAAAATGTCGCTTTCCACCTCCTCCCCTTTAGTATGCAGTTTTTTAAGTTTTTCCCACAATAACCCCACAATAGGTTTTTCCGCCCAAAAAAGGCATCCTCATGGTCCCAATGGCGCCCCAGCTTATGCGCCCCCATTCTCACGCAATCAGAAATCCTGGATTCGCCCATGTCGCCATGGACGATTCAAAGTGTCTCGCAATTGTCTAATTAGTAGTCACGTCCCTTTGCGGCTTTTCTACGGCCGACCTGCGGCCAGCAATGACCTTCGGCCGGCGACAGTGGCGACAGTTGCCGACAGCCCGTGCTGCCGGATACACAAGGGCCGACGGCAGTTTCTGATTATTGGAGAACAGTCTCTGTCATTACCGAATCAATTTAGAAGAAAAAAACAGCTTTTGCTAGGCATTGCCTATCCCTAACAATCAACGACTAAGTTTTTTGTCTCTGGATGGTGCCTAAATGTATCCCAATTTTTTCAAAGTCGAAGTAGGTGAGTTTGGGAAACTTTCGTGCCTTCGGCAGCACGATCAAGTAGTGATAATTTATATGAAATATACAGTTAAACGACCCTCTAAGACATTTCCCGCTGACCAGATGGACCCCATTGAAGGTGCTCCCTTGGACGAAAACGTTCCGCTGCTACTTCTTCTGAAGCCAACGGATGTTTTAAGGTGGCATCATACTTGAGTTCTCTTAGCTGTCCACAGCTCACTGAGGATGGTAGGATTTCCTGGGAGGGACCCAGGAAGGAATGTCGAGGCGCGCTGGTGGACAGATTCATAGAGCTGGGTATGGCAGAAGAGAAGGGATGGCAATGCACTGGTTAATAGAAAAAAGATTGGACAGGGCAGCAGATATAACGAAGCAGAGTGCTGGTAGGAGGTTAGATAGTGCCGGGTATGGTGGAGAAGAAGGGAGGCCAGGGCACTGGTAATCGGAAGATAGGGCCGGGAAAGGCAAAAAATGGAGTCGCAGTGAGTGGTTAGATGTGGCCGGGAATGATGGACGATTGAGCAGGGCTGAGCGTTGCCGGGCAGCTTGACATATTCAGGTGGAGGGGCGGAAAGGATTTTACTCCCTCAAACCCGAGAATTTTGCCGATTTTTGCAATTTTTTAAGGAAACGCATATTTTTCATGAACTTGGCCACATTGCCCCCTCCCTCCAAATTGGTCTGCATCCGGCTCTGGCCCAATAGAGCCGAGCAGGGTGGCAAAAAGGGGTGGTATACGTATACTCAGTCAGGTAGGGTTAGACAGAGCCAAACATTGGGACAAGGGGTGCTGTCGAACACATGTGGAAAGATAAACAGGACTGGTCACTGGGGGCTGGTGGGCACTAGCACGTTCAATGGGTACATCATGGGGTACTTTTGGGCGAAATTCCCACCAATTAGCAGTTTAAAACATGCTCTTCTCTGCAGAGACGGCGGATTCCATTTTCGAGAAGTGGTGCAAGATTTTCTAGAGGGGGCGCCTTCCTCCCCAGGGGGCGCCATCATCTCTTGGGGGGCGCCTTTGCTATCCAATGGCGTTCTGCAGAAACTCTTTGGACTCGGCGTGCGAGGCCACTTGGGGTGGTTTATTTCTAATATTCCGAAAAATAGGTATTTTAGATTTCGCGTAAACTCAGTCGTATCGGATTGGCATCAGCAACAGAGTAGCATAGCCCAGGATTCTGCCATCTTCATAGCCTTGTTGCAGTTATGACCAATGATATTGCAGACACTTCCCGCAAACATACGTCACGTGTTTTTCGTTGAAGACTTCTCAATATGTGTGACAGTGTCTACTACAGCAGCTGCGCAGAGGCGGCTGCAGCTTGGCCTTGACATATTGCAGCAATGGATCACACGAAATGGACTGAAATTTTCAAGTTCAAAGACATAGTGCATGCACTTTTATAATAGACATTGGGACTGAATACCCGATTTTGTAAATTCGCGGAAATCCGAGCGACGTTGAAGCAGAAACCAGATTTATCAGGCTCACACTCGATAAGCTTTCATATGTGCCACACCTGAAGAATTTCCGCAAAAAAATGTTTCGATACGCTGAAAATACTGAAGGTGTTGACGAGGATGAGATACCGTGCGGATAGAGAAATGTTTCTCATGCTATACACGTTATACGCTTATCGCCTCTATATATATATATATATATATATATATATATATATACGTTATGCGCACCTTATACGCTCATCGTTATACGCTACGTTATAAGCTTCTTATGCTGTATAGATCACTTATTCGTCCGAAGATCGAGTACGGCTGTGTCAGAGCCGCATGACGAAATCCATGGAGCGAAGCGGATTGAGATTTCTCAAGAGGCTCTATTCTGGCCGCTTGGCGGTTCTGACAGTTGATTCCAGGGCTCTGCAATTGTGTAGGATGATAGCCCTTTTACGCTAGACGCCCAAACTAAGGCCCCCGAATCTAAATTCAAAATAGTTTTTGAGAAATTTTGGAACAAATGTTTTCAATTTTACATTTTTATCATTTTTATTTCTTAAGGGACGAACTTGAAATTTGCCTCCTTTTGAATAAGCAACAGGGGCCACCTAAGAAAAAGTTCGAACTAGTCCGACAATATTTATTACGCCAAAACGCAGTATTTCTATTACAAGCAAAAAAGATATTGAAATTTGACAGCCGACTTGTAAGCTCGAAATGCCAGAAGGCACGCTTCAGTTAGTTTAAAGACAGCCACGTGGAGGCAGCTACGTCAATTTTCTTGTGCTTAGGCATAGTTTCCATTGGAAAACGTAAAATTCTGACCTAGTTTTTGCCATTTTGCCGGAGGACTACATTTTTGTTCATTTCATTTAAATCTTAATCTCTCGCGATCTAATGCGCCGATTTGACTTTTCATTTCAAATAATGAAAGAACATTGCTTCTGCCTGATAATATTTGGAGATGGATATTGTGATAATAAAATTAATTGTCTTATATGTATAAATATAATTTTAGTAGAAAACCTTTTATTTGCAGCTTTTCGGTTCAGAGCACATGTCATTCACAAGCTCTGAATTGACATGACTTATATAGGAAAATTAATTGCAGTCATTCCATTCATTTACACTACCCACTTATCTCCAACGGCTTTCGAGTAATTCGTCCGAAAGGCTATTTCAAGGAGCTAAATTTCGCGGAACATGTTTGTTTCTCATCATGGTTTCAAGTCCTCAAAATGAATGGAAGTGGATGCAATTTGGCATAAAGCTAGCTTAGGGCCCTGGGTCGCCGATACAAGTAATTCTAGGCGAATCTAATGTTTGGTTCGTCTTCTAGAAGCAGCTTTATACCATGCCTTTTCTGTACGAACACAACACCCGGCGCCACGATCACGGCATCGTTTTGATTGCGTGATACCGGCCAGTGACCTCCTGACGGGTCACAGGTGTAGGGCTAGTGGGAGTCGGTACAGTGTGGCGCAGTGGTCTAGTGGTTAGAGGTCCTGTCTCGTGATGAGGGGTGCGCGGGTCGAATCCGGGGTTGACTGCGGGATATTTACTATTTATTTCAAAGAAAAGAATGATGACACTGACCTACAGGCTTATGAAGAGCTACATTGAGAATGAAATATGGTTGATTTCAGCACATTGTCATGCGGCTCTCCTGCGCCGGTGGGGCGTTATCCCAGGTCGCAGACCGGGGTTGTGTATGAGGTCACTCCTTAGTCTGCGAAAAAGATTATCGATATGTCCGTCATCACGCTATCAGAATAGTAACAGGGGCGTTCCAAGCTTCACCAATAATAAGCATGCTAGTGGAAATTAATGAAATACCGCTACAAATGCGCAGTAAGATCTCGCTTTGCATTAAGCCATTAAAAGGAATGTGGCACCTTTAGAACGTGATTTTCACTGAGACAGCCAAGTTTTAAAGCAAATCGGAAAACCAGGTGATCTATATATCATTTGTCTTGGAACTCGATTTTTCCGTAGAAAAAACTAAAACCTACCCGAAATGTACCTCTCATGTACCTCTCGCCAGGCGGCCATTGTCGTGAGCTGCTGGTGTGACGACATTTGCTGACATCACGATGAGCATCAGCCAATCGAAGCCCTTGAAGTGTTTCGAGTATGGTAGTGGTTGCCAGATCATGACATCATCCAGAGACAGATATTTATTCCTTTTTCTAGAGGAGTATTTTAAAAATCAAAATATTGAGCTTGTTGTACATTTTTTCAGAGAAATCATTAGTGGTTTCATTATTTTCGGCTAAAAGCACGCCTAATTACACAAAATTCCAGGATTTTACCAAGGTGCCACGTTCCCTTTAAAATCAGTCACCAACACGCCCCACATACCAAACATTTTTTTGGCGACGCCTACCTCAGTCAGAAGACAGTGGCTCGCGTTTTGCAACCCGTCACCAGGGAATGAGAGTCTGTGCCTGGCTGGCACAGGCTGGTATCGACAGCAATCTCGTCGAACCACATGAAGCAGCTGTTATTGAACCATAGCTCATCTCGACAGTTAACACGAACACAACCTACGCCAACAAAGCAAAAATTTGCCTCCTGAACCGACGCGCCAGTAATTTATGAACTTGCGTGCGGAGCCGTTCGAAAACCATGTCTGTTTCTATATAGACGGTTGCAAAAGAAAGTGACAATGGCACAGGGCGTGCATTTGTTGGTGACGATGTTGAGAAGTTTTCTAGTTTGCCTTACGAAGGATCCATTTTTACTTCAGAGCTGTACGCCATTTTTTTGCTGTTTGGACCAGGTGTCTAAGCTGATGGTGAGGAAGTTTGCGATTTTTACCGATTCGCTGTCTTATCTACAGACATTGAAGCCATTTTATTTCTATAATGCGTCGTCACCTTGGCGGGCCATGCTGAAGATGACTGGATCTTCTGTGTGCACTGATTGGTCCAGTAGGAAGACACAGGCAGTTTGGAGGGCTACCATCTCAGCCTGAAAACTCGAGCAGAGCAAGCCTGCTGGTCGCCTGAGCTCATGCTGGGCTCTGTCTGATGACTCGATGAAGACCCAGCTCCCCGCTTGTGACCCCTCCGTACACTTACCCGTCGGTCCACACCCATGTGGCACATTGAGTCAGGGAAGCAAGGTGGAGGAGAGCTACTCGCTTCTTCCGGATAGGTGGCGCTCCTGATGTCAGTGGGCCCACGTCTAGTTGAAATGTGGCTCACTCTCCTGATACCCACAGTGGAAGACGTCGAGGAAGGAAAGACTCGATGGGGAGGGAGATGCCTGCTTGATCCCACTTGTCTTTGCCCACCTGCCGCCACCCGGTCACCGAGGAGAGTCGAAGGGCGCTGTCGCCTCCGCACGTCTTCACAGAGGGTCTTCAGGCGGCAGGGCATGGACTTTCACCAGCAGTCGGGTCGCGAGTACCCTCCTTCTGGCCGCTACGCGGGGAGTCTTAACTCGGCTGGGGGTGGAGTGGGTGCATCCTGTGATGATACGCGCCGACGCTCTCATTTTGCGTTCCAGCAGCTCGACATGAAATGGCGGTGTGGCGTGGAGCCACGCTGCGGCCGCATGCTCCATCGCTCCTCTCACGTAGCCAGTAGCGACGGTTCGGAGGTGCTGTTCGTGCAGCCCCCAGTTGCAGCCGGACAGTTGACGTAGGTGGGAGATGCGGGGGTGGACCTTCTCCCACAGTCTCTTACAGTGTGGACCGAAATGGAGGAGCCGATCGATGGCGACGCCAAGTAGCTGTAGGGTGTCTCCAGCAGTGACAGACTTCCCATCGACCTTAAAACTGAGGGGATCGGCGTCTCTGGCCCACTGGGACATCACCAGTACTTGGATCTTGGCTCCTGATACCACCATTTTGTGCTGTCGGGTCCGCTTCATGAGGGTGCCAGCAGCAGCTTTATTGCGCCCGGTCCTTGGCGACTTGGATGTTGTTGCCCGTGCAGAGAGCCGCCGTATCATCGGCGTACATGTAGGGGAGCATCCGGGAACCGCGCAGAGTGCGTCTACCAACCGAGCCACCCATACAAAATAAAACTGGTGATAAAACACTTCCTTACGGCAGGCCAGTTCGGAAAATGCGTTCACTGGAAAGCACACCATTTAGTTCCACCTGGACTCTTCGGTTCCGGAGTCACTGCCAAATCCAGGCTACCGTGCAATTTGACAGCCCCATCTCCAGCAGGCGAACGCGTAGCAGGTGGTGGTCAACTACGTCGTACGCGTGCGCGAAATCAAACGCGACGATGACGTATTTCTGCGCGGTCTGTCCATCGGGAGGGCGGCTGTGTCTCGATTTGGGCATGCACAGTGCACGCTCACCTCTTCTCTTAAATGATGAGTCCTGAACTTGACCTGAAGACGATGGTTGATGGCATAAGTGGATGGTCAGTGACAAAATATACTTGCTTTATCAATCTGAATGGTTTTTTCACTTCGATCTGAACACTGCACATGATCATTAAACGCGCAAATCACAGCCAATAAACGAAAAAAGTTATCAATTTATTAAGAGAGTACTTGGACACGATGAAACTGTTTTCTTTTTATTCTAGTAGGGCCCATTTATGTCACAAATCACACATGCCTATGCCATGATCTATTTCAGCATTCAATCACATGGCTACCGAAATTCTCTTAACACCTCTCGAAATTTCACGCACAAGAGCAATTCTCCCATGCTGATGAATTGAAGAATATAGATAAAGGTCGATGGAAAATGCCCACATACTTCATCCTGTGTTTATCTTAACGCTTCAACTTCCCTTATATCTGCTTTAGTCTGCCATCTGGTTCAAACATTATTTTTTAGGAGCAATTAATAATGTGGGTTAAAGTCCGGTTTGTGTTTCCTACAACTTAAAAGCTTTTCCGCTGAAATAATTTTCTGGGACAGCGCACAGGCCAGGTTCACACTTGCTCCGATTATTTTCAATGTCCTCTCACTATTATCTTACGAATCTTGGCCAGGTGGAAAGGCAAAATGATGCTTATCATATTTGATATTAAAATAAACTTAACCCCTCTTCACTAATAGAAAAATCCCCAGATATGTTCCTTTATGTTCAGCTGTTGCATCTTCCCAAGTGTCTTGAATTTCTCCATGACCTAGTGGCAGTTACAGATTTTTCAAGAGGTGCCGAAAAAAGTGTGGACTGAACTGTTTAGCAATACATCGTTTCCAATATCACGCCAAATAGGCATCTTGCTTGGCTGGTACAAACTCTTATGGCTGGGGGAGGGAGGGATAGAACGTTGTTAAAAATACGATCCACCAAAATGACCACAACCGAAAACCGAATACCATAGGCTCCCTTTGGGTGAAAAGTTGATGGTAAAGTGCGCACTCTGAGGCTCCGCGTTTCCCCCCACTTACTAAAATTCTAGATCCGCCCATACGCGGATCCAGGGGCAAAGGGGAGGGGCAGATGTAGCCCCCGATCGATCCTCGGCGCCCCTGAAATGGTCATGGCGCCCCCCTGAAATGTCGATGGCACTTGCCTGAAATGGCGCTTCCCACTCTCCCCCAGGATGCGAAAATCGGTGCTCACCGATAGGATTTTACGCCCACCTGGTAGCTTTTTCCGGTCAAAAGTGGCGCCCCCTGCTCCGGATGGCGCCCCCCGGGAAGGTGCTCCCCTCCGATTGGCAATTCTGGATCTGCCTATGGATCCGTCACTGTTCAAGAGCAAACAATTCACAGAAAAAGCAGGAAGATATGAAATGTTAGCGGGAAGTGGTGCGGCCAAGATAATTGATGATGCTAACAAATTGTTCAGTTATGTGGATAAAATCATTGGGTCGCCACACGGGATAGGAAGGGCACTCCTGGCTTTTTATGAGATGGGCAGTGTGCTAAAAATATATCGTCAAGTCAATATCAAATTATCAACATTTAGTTTTATACGGTGCACTGTTCACTGCAGTGATACAAGAGTGCTCTGTCCTTTTTCTGTGGGTTTATGACAACCGGTAGGGTTCGTTTTAGCCTCAAATATGGCTTTTGTGGTATTTATTTGGCCATTTGGCCGCCCCGGCTGCTCAGTTGGTAAAGCATCGGGCTCCGGCCCGCTGCTAAGAAGCATGCAGTGGCAGTGCATGTCCAGGCTTGAGATCGGTTCCCCTGAGACGCTCCGGCGCTCAATCGTTTGCCCGACGTAGGTCGGCTGGCAACTGACTGATGAGAGGGTGACCTGAGCGAGGCGGCCATCCCTGTGCTTTGTGGGAGGTTAACACGCGCATTGACGGGGGGCGGGTACCCGCCCCCCCTCGGGTTTTTCGGAGATAGTAGAAAAACAGCGGCGCGTAGCGCCGCCGTACTTGGTATACCTTTTCCCTCATCATTTTTACAACTTCTGTAAAAATTTTAAGGTTAGGTCATCTCAGGTCAGGTCACCAGTACAGGTCAAGTGACCCGACCTAAAAAAAGTTTAAGATAGCATAAGTCGGAGCAGGGTGAACTTATCCGATTGAAACTCATATCACATAATGGCCCCACCGAGTTCTCTAACATATGTTCCGGTATTTTTGATACGATGACCTAAGGTCAGGTACGAGGCATGGCCTCTCCATTGGAAATACATGGGAAAAATGGTTTTTACGGAATAACTCAGTAACGGATGGTGATAGAGCATTTATTTTAGCTGCATTAGACTCGCCTGGGCTTTGCGGTTCTAATGATATGCATTTTATATAATTTGACCCTGACCTGACCTCAGCTCAGGTCAAATCCTTGATTTGACCTAGCAAGGTCAAATTATATATCATTCGATTCGGCTTGCTAAGAGGACTCATATAGTTCAAGTCGTTTTGCTCTATCTTTACTTGTTCAGATGTAATGGCCGAAAAACTGAATTTTACATGTTATCCCTATGACGGGCATGTTTTGACCTCTCGTGACCTTAAATGTGACCTGACAAAAAAATGGTTCAAATGTTTTCGATGGAGAAGTGGATGAGCAGCACAACACCGTTTACCGTTTTTCGCTACCTACCGTGGTTCTCGAGATCTTAGGGGGGGCGGGTACCCGCCCCCCGTCAATGCGAAGGTGGCTCAGACCCCCGTCAATGCGCGTGTTAAACTTTGGCTTCTAAATCAACCCTTCATTGTGGGCGTTACTCGTTCGGGTGGTGGGGCCGGGGTCTCCGTGACAAGTCCCTTGAGGACTTTAGTGAGACTCAGACTCCAATAGCCGTACTAGGAAGAACTTAGACGAAATTTATAAAAAAACAAGATTTTTTTAGTGCAAATACAATTTGACTCTTTTGGCCTTTTCGCAAACCCGGTTTGGCCTTTTTCCGTCGAAAAAAACTCGCAGTCCTGGGCAGCATCTCTAATCTTTAGAATATGGAATAACACAAATTAGGAGACATTTTTAACACTAGCACGTCTAAATTTTATTAACGCCCCCTCCAAATGGGGGTTGGATCCCCCGAAGACATTATAATGGCCAGCACAAGAAAATCTCCAGCGCCCCCTCCACTGAGTTTTCCTTAAAAAATGTTCTATTTTCCTCTCCAGGGGCGCCTTTCCTATCCATGGGTGCTTATTCTTTCCAGAGGGGGCGCCTTTTCTCTCCGGGGGGGGGCGCCTTTAGCTATCTAGGGCTGCTTGTGCTAACCAGGGGGCGCATATGATATCTTGGGGCGCCGTTGATCTTCTTCGGAAATCTCTGCTGTCCAGGAGGCGCCTGCGCTATCCAGGGACGCCTATGCTATCCAGAGGCCCGGATCCTTTACTCAGGGGGCGGGGGCCGCCTTTTGCTGTCCAGGGGTGCCTGTGCTAACCAGGGGCGCATATGCTATCCCAGGGTACCGTTGCTCTTCTTTAGGGGCGTCTCTGCCGTCCAGGGGTGCCTATGATATCCAGAGGGTGTCTTCTGTCCATGGGGCGCTTTTGGTATCAAAGGGCGTATTTGCTGTTTTGGGGGCGCCTATCCTATCCAGAGGGCGCCCCCTGCTGTCCAGGGAGCGCGATTGCTATTAAAGCGAGCTTATGATATCCAGAGGGGTGCCTTTGCTCTATGGGGGAGGGGGCGCCTCTTGGTGTACAGGAGTGCCTGTGCTAACCAGAGGGCGCCTATGCTATTCAGGGGCGTCGTTACTCCTCAATTGGGGGTGCCTTTTTCTGTCCAGGGGCGCCTCTGCTGTCTAGAGGTCGCCTTTGCTATCCAGAGGGGCGCTTTACTCAAGGGGGTGGGCACCTTTTGCTGTCTAGGGTGCAGCTTTGTTGTCAGGGGAACCATATATATTTGAAAGTGTATTTTATTTTACACAGAGGGTACTACCTCTTCAGACAGGCGATGTGTCTGATTTTCTCTTGACCAGCCGGGGGTGCCGGCAAAATCCGGGGGTGCCACCCAAATCCGTGAGGGCCACACCCCGTACGAGGTCAAAACCAGGTGTGCAAAAATATACCATTGTACACCATCATTTTTTCAAGGTGTGCAACTGCACACCCTGTCCCGCGGAATCCGCCGTCCCTGCCGCCGTTGCTCTCGGGAGGGGGGTTCTCTCTTATCTCTCCAGGGGGTGCCTTTCTTATCAAAGGGCGCCTATGTTGTCCAGGGGGCGCCTTTTTGCTGTCCAGGGGTGCCTGTGCTAACCAGGGGGCGCATGTGATATCTAGGGGCGCCGTTTTTCTTCTTCGGAGGCGCCTCAGCTGTCCAGTAGGCGCCTACGCTTTTCAAGGGCGCCTATGCTATCCAGAGAGGCGCCTTTACTCAAGGGGGGGCCTTTTGCTTTCCAGGGCGCAGCTTTGATGTCGAGGTGCGCCATTCATGTATGAAAATGTCTTTTTCACAGAGGATCCTACCTCTTCAGGTAGCCGGTAATTAGGCTTGATTTTCTCTGACCGGCCGGGGGCGCCGGCTAAGGCCTGGGGAGGGGGCGCCTCCCTGGACAAAGCCAAAACAAGTGGTGCAAAAAGATACTTTTGCACCACTTGAAAAAAATCGAGTGGTGCAACTGCACCACTTGCACCCTGGAATCCGCCGTCCCTGCTTCTCTGGAGCATACTTGGGTAAAATGGCAGCAGCAGCTTTTCCTCTAACTGCGGTATTTATTTTAGACCACTGTTATCTGTGTGGACCAATTGCATATCATCTAATCATGGTTGTCACTCTTTCTTATCTGTCGGTTATTGCAAACGCCAGTGCAAACAACCATGGGAACCTCCTCGTTTGCTCAGATAAGGAATAATTCATTTTGTGCCGACAGGTCCGTGGCCCAAAAACCATGCTGGCACGTGCGCTTGTATGGACGGCACTCCTGTCGGTGACAGCGGCAGTCCCAACGGCCAATGACCAGTATCCGGACCTGCTGCCTGCTGACTGTGGACGTCGTCAGATCCAGCTGGGCGACACCACCAGACCCTTCATCGTTGGCGAGGGCAACACCACCGCCTACTACGGCCAGTACCCGTGGCAAGCACGTCTGCTCACCTACGATACGAGGGTGCGTGGATTCGCCCATCAGTGTGGTGCCATCATCATCACAGACCATCATGTTTTGACTGCAGCCCATTGCGTACAGGACGTTGCTAAATCGAGCATCTTGGTGAGGGTGGGAGAGTTGAGACTTGTTCGCTCTGATGCAGAGTTTGCTGTTAAGGAGTTCGGTGTAGCCAGCATTCACATTCACTATCTCTTCACGGGAGCTCCAGGACTACCGAACGACATCGCGCTGCTGCGCCTGCGGATCCGACCAGGAGACAACCTTCAGTTCAACGCCTACGTAGCACCGGCTTGTTTACCAGCAACCAGCGCCGTCTACGAGACTAACCTACCCTGTGAGGTGTCCGGCTGGGGCCGAACCGGCGACTTCTCTCCAATTTCAGAGCAGCTGAGAGGCGTGGAGGTGCCGCTGATCTCTGACGAATTCTGTTCCACGCCCGAGGTCTACCAGGATCGCTTTGTTACTGGTCGCATGTTCTGTGCCGGTCTGACACTTGGTGGTGTGGATGCCTGTCGTGGCGATTCTGGGGGTCCTCTTGCTTGCATGGATGAGGGGCGTGGGAGGTTCATCGCCTACGGAATCGTGTCTTCAGGCGACCCGCTGGGATGCGGCCTCCGGCCCGGTCTCTACACCAAAGTGTCTTTCTACATAAACTGGATACAGCGCCGTCTTCAACTAGATCGCGAGGATGAAATAGTCGAAATGATTAAGACGGGAAGTGAGGCTGGCTGCGGTTCAATCGCCTTTCGCCCGCCCACTGATATTGGCGCTGCGAGGATTCAGAGCACGACGCACTTTCCCTGGATGGTACAGGTGTTCACGTCTGGTCGTGCGGCATGTGGTGGCGTCATTGTAGCTGAACATTGGATTCTTACCGCTCACCTTTGTGTGGTGCAAAATAAAACCGTTACTGTCAAAATGGGTGCTACAAAATCCGGCACCAACACTTTTCCTGTTCAAATGGAGGTAGACCATGTGGAGCTGCAACCCCCTCCCAAAGAACTTTCAAGAAAGCCAGTTTTTGCACTTCTCAGGACGAAAAATCCAATAAGATTCAGCGAAAATGTGAAGCCAATCTGCCTTCCCGACGATTCCAGCCTTTCTCCCGTTAGACCCGGCCTGGACCTGATCTTCGTGGGTTGGGGTTTGCCCAAGTTCGGATTTAGCAGCCGGAGGCTTAATTTAAAGTGGGCACGGCTACGTGTGGTAGACCTAGATGGGTGCAGAGCTAATTACTCTACCCTCCCAGGTTTTGAAAGCAAGGACGCGGAACAATTCCATGATGACACATTCTGCACGAAGTTTTTGCAGCGCAATGAAGAATTCGAGTGTGGAGTGGGACAGGGAGACAGTGGGGGAGTGTTCATGGACAGGGTAACTACAAGTGGCGGCCGGGAGAGCTGGCGCGTCCTGGGCACAGCTGTGGCTGGCGTTGGCTGTGGGCACGAGAAATATCCCGACATCAACGCAGCACTAGGTCCAGCCATGCCATGGGTTCGTTCTGTAATAGATGCTGATGCGTTTTTGAGTGTACTTCTAGGTGAATAAAAGTTGGGCTACCACATGGGAAATATATTCTGATGTAATTAACAATTAGAAAATATTGAGTATATTGTCCACAAATAATGTATGCCGAGTGTGCTCCGAGCATGAACGTGGCTTAGCGTCATGCTGCATCTGTTCAATTGTATTGCAGCTATCTATGTCTGCTGAATGTCGTGCTACCACTTAAACTGTTTGTGCAACACCGAAATTTTTTCAAAAGGGTGTTTGCTTGTATTATTGACAGGCCTGCTCAGCCGGGGTTCGTGGTGATTGGATCGGCGTTATGATCAAAACGTAACATTTAAATACTTGAGAACAACTGGTGGGTACGAGTGACACCAGCGTATTGAGCTCCTTCTAGCTCCACTGCCGTATCCAGGATACATTGTGTAAACCTGAAGATTGCTACGGGTTCTACTTCACCCACCAAGAAATAAGCCTGCCAAGCTGGTTTTCGTGGTACTGGTGTCACTGGTGGCAGAGTGACAAGGCAAACTTGGTCAGGATCCGACACGCAGTGAGGTAGTTGTACTTCAGGGTGTAGTGTTAAAATCTCACTGCGCGAGGGGCGACATAAACCGGCGGTGCTACGTTATCGTGCAAGGGGGGTGGGGTGCCTCTGGAGGGAATGTGGTAAATTGATGCAATTCCAGACTTGAGTGGTTATAGGGATAATCTGTATGAAAGCAATGGCTTTGACCTTATTTCTGTTGAAAAATGGCTAGTAATAAGTCTAATTGTTCGTGATATCTAACTCTTCTGTTAGAGGTAAGCAAGTCTCAAAATCGGGGTGACGTAAAATCGTGCGTACGATCTGGTAATATTTTGAGCCGTGATAAACCTGTTCATTTCGGCCATAAATAAACGGGAGTACAAATGAGGGTTTTTAGCTGAAGGAAGCTGTTGCTTTGATCCAAATAGACACTGCTCATTTTTTTTCGATATACCTAAGTATGTTCCACGATTGAAACTAGTAGAAAAGGCAAGTCATACGCATTGATAATCACCAGTATCAAAGCCATGTTTGGCACCTAGGTCTTAAGGGTGCGTTATCAATGTTAACCCTATGGGAGCATATTTCGTGAAATATCTCGTAAGGTAAGGTGTCAATCGTCGTGATTTTTTCACAAAAAGTAGACAATATGTGTATCTTTACGGCAGTTGATATTTCAAGCGTGACGCATTTCTAGTTTTTGTACAATTTGACTTTCTTTTTAAAATTTCTCAAACTTAAAGTTTGAATAACTTTTTACATAATATAATCATTGAAACAGTGTGAGTGGGCCTATGTTCTAGGAGCCAGTCTCCACAACTCTGTTGTTGTACTTTTTTGAATTTTTGCTTTATAAGAAAGATATTAGAAGCTGAAATTTGAAAGCGTTTTCCAAAAATTCAGGGTAAAAATCGGAAAAACGGAAACAACAGAGTTTTGCGGCTATCTCCTCTATACAATTTCCATACAGAATCAAAACCAAAAAAGGCTCGGCGAAAAAGTTATTTCAAGTTTTATAAAACTTTCCCAATAAATGGCACTGGCAGTACCAGATTCGCATGAGTCGCCGCTGAGCCAGGTCTGTTCATTCATGATTTGGTGAATGGGACAGGAGCAGTGGCATTACAAGAAATACTTCAAGGTGGTTGATAGCAGAGAAACTGCAGTTAGAAGCCAAAGTAAATATATTCAAAAATTTGGATAGGAAATATTGAACTAAAGGAGAGCCTATAGCCTGATCACCCCTTGGCTACGCCACTGGCACACGGACACCTGTTTACCGGCGTGACCGGTTCCTCTGCGCCTCGGGCGCGCGCCAGTCACGTGGCAGCCGACTGAGGACGGGATCCGGCTGCTGAGGCCCTGCTGAGTGGATAAGGACGTCTCCATTGGGCAGTGCCGGATCTAGCCGGTCGGTTGGAGGGGGGGGGGCAAGGCAAAGTCGCAACAAACAAAAAAAACGTCACACAGTGAAAAATTTTGCCGCAATATAATTTGACCGTAGCTTTTGGGGATGCCCAAGACGAAAGGCAAAAAACCATCACGGAGTGAAAAATATGCGCACAAGATGCTTGTTTTTGCTATCCACGGCCCAATGCTTACACTGAAGTTGACTGGTTCTGTTTGAAGTTTAGAGTTAAGGGAACACAAATCTCGGTTATGAACTCAAGCGGAGTCGAGGCCAAAAGGAGGTCGATGACTTTGTGGGGGGAGGGGAAGGCACGACATAGTTCTACCCCGAGCTTGTCCGTTTGGGGGGTAAATATTTTTTGCCCTCCCCTCTGGATCCACCACAGCCATAGAGTTTGCATGAACTTTGACTACCGTGTTGTCGAATCAAATATTTGAAATGGGGATAGGAAGGAATTGTAAAAAAACAATGGGATTCACCCTAATTAATATTACATCATCCCGGTCATCAAAACTGTTTCAGTTTTTACCACCCCAACATTCAGTCATCTCCGCAAGGTGTTTTCTTATTGGATCGATGGTCTAGACGAGCGAGAGGTGAGCTACAATGATGTGTCCAGGGTAAGGATCGAGAAAACGAAAACAATAAAGTTTTGTGGCTATCTCTTCCATACCATTCCCATACAAAATAAAAATTAAAAAAGGCTCGGCGAAGAAATTTTTTTAGTTCTATAAAACAGTTTTCAAGTTTTATAATAAAATCTACACTTCTGTCTTTGAAAAACTTCCAAGAATCTAAAACGGTGCATCGCACCTGCTCATACCAAGAAGTGAAATCTAGCTGCTGATGTTTTATCATTTTAAGTCCGCCTAACAATTTGTTGTCTCTCAAAAACCATGATCAGTGCTCTTACAATTTCCAAACTGAGACGAAAGCATCAGACTTCATCCGACCGATTGTCCAATCATAATTGATGATATTTCGGTAACTTCTGTATTCCATTAACAAGAGAAATAGCTACTTGTCTTGTGAAATAATATCGTGGTAATTAGACGAAAATAGCTAATTCGGGCTTGCAAACGTCCCCCCAGAAAAAATACTCGGGAATTTTAGAATGACTAACCGACCGAGGAGACAGAGAGGGGGACAAAAGGTCCGACGGGAGCGTTTATCTTTACAGGGGAGCATCGCTCAGGGGGTGATGTTTTCATCGAAAGCAGCCGAAGTGTAGCCCATAACAAAATTCGAATATTTTAGTGGGACTGATGTTTTAAATCTAAGAAACCATGTATTATTGTTGTGCTATAAGACACAAAATGAATAAAATAAAGCAATTTGAAATAAGGCAGGAAGAAAAAATTGGAGCAACGCTTCTCAGTTATCACACATTTGTATTTACTAAGAGGCAGGGGCGTAGCCAGGATTTCGCTCGATTTCCCTGCGACAGCGCCAAAAGAGCCCTGATGGGTAAAAAGGGCCCTGCTTGTTACAGAATAGAGTGCTGAAGAGGGCTTGAGAGTGCGCTGTCTGGTATGAAATTTCAAATTTGGCCACAGATCATAGTGGAGGCGAGCCGCGCTTCGCGCGGTCCGTATCCTCAGGGGGCCCTTCGGGCCCTAAGGAGGGGGCGGCTGTCCCTGCCGCCCCCTCCTTGGCTACGCCCCTGCTAAGACGTCTCATTAAAACATTAATGGGGCTTTGCGAATTCTACCTATATTTTTTATATTACGATTGCTGTAATATCCCAATTATATGATTAACTAATAAAGCATACACAGCATGATCAGGGGTACTGAGCATCATACTAAGCCGATGGCTACCACATGTTTTGGACCAAAAAACAGTCAATTATGCGCAGACCCTACATTGTCACAATCATGGATGCAGTTTTTTTCCCTATGCAACAATACTGGAAATCATTGATCTGCCGATGTGATCCTTGCTCCAATTGGTCCCATAGATCCGACGGAGTGGAGATAAATCTTCATGACATACAAAGAAGATTCAACACAAAGTCGTCATTTGGGAAATGCAGTCCTGCGTTCACTTCCTTGCTATCGCTCGCTAGCTCACTCCGTCTCATGACCGCATTTCAAGCACGTCCTTTCTTTCAAGTCTTACCTCCTCTTGTGGACCAGTGAGGGTAACTAACAGGCTGTTTTCACAAAATAAGCCTCAGGTGAGACCAGGCCATTTCACTTCCAGCAAAAATGTTTATTTCGTTTTTAATGGATTTGTGGGCACAGTAAATTTTTTTGTGTGATTAACTGGCAGCAAAAATAGGCCAGAATCTGGTTAGCTTTCAGTTTTGCAGTGGAAAATGTAGTGCCAGAGTTGGAGGCTGAAGGTCTATGGTCCCCTCATTTTCTGACCAGTTTCGGCCTGCCTGGCCGAAGCTGGATAGCGCACATTGTTCTGCAACTGGACAATATGAGCCTTCATGAGTCTACTAACATATGAAATGTTGCTGCATTGGTGTTTTTTAAAATCGATGTGGCTTCATATTTTGCCTATGTTTGTTTAAAAATGAGCGCCCCGCAAATTTTCCATGATATGGTTTATTTTGGACATCCGATCAAAAATTGGTCTTAATCAGGTCACTGTCCGCGTTCGAGAAATCAGCATGAAATAAATTTTGCATAGTTGCAGCTAAAAAATCGTACCAGAAAGCTACGGGGTGTGTTTTCGAAATAATATTGACAGAACAGACCATTCTTAACACATTTAAAGTACAAATGAAGAATAAGCTGAGCTACTTTGTACCTGATTTGGGTCAAATGGCCTAGTTGACCCAAGACGGCGTTTTTACCGATGTGAGCTGTGTGCAATAGCAAGGAGAGGCGGGTGACAGGGAACGATCCTGAGGGAGGTTTATGCCGAATTGACCCGCCCGAATCCTTTTCGTACCTTTTAGGTACCCAAATAATCGATTTTAGGGGACACCTAGAAATTGATTGGTCTATGATCACTAGAAGCAAAAGCCGCCGCGAGAGATCTGTTCCAACGAGTGAAAACCCCAAAAATTATCCTCCGGGGTCAGCTAAGACCTATGGAAGCCTTCTTCATTTGTTGCTCATCATCCTCCCTCAGCAGGGCAAAACTTCCGACAGCGAGAGAGGTCTAAAATACAACCTTACCAGCAGCCGGAAGATCCGGACTTTTATGGAGATGCCACTGTTCCAGCGCAAGTTTAAATGTGAATAGATTTTGATCCATGGCGTCCACGGAATACACTACAAGTGGAACTTCCGACGACTGCTGGATGGAATACTTTTGCTGACAAAGAGCAGAGTGGGAAGGTGACACTCAGAAAAAAGACGCGTTCAGTATGTGGATAATCTTTCCGGATTTCGCAGCACTCCATTCCGCAGTGTCTCAAAACTGGTTTTGCATTGGGATAGTGAGTGTAAAATTCACGCTTGAAAATATGGAAGGCGAGTAGAAAGTCCAAACGCTATAATATTGTGGGAGTTAGTTGAAACTCGGTTACAGCCCTTACTAGCCTTTACTCGCGCATTTTTCATTAAATTTGTCCTTCCACACTAGATGGCTTTATATATACTAGGATTATTGAATTATGCTAAAAAATCCCCAGGAAAAGTGTTTGGAAAAGTGAGTTAGAAAAAATGAAGGGGAAAAGTGAAGGGAAATTCAGGGCGCCTGGGTGTCACACTCTACTAAGCATTCCAGGATTTAGATCATTGTGCCTCCATCGCCATTATCAAGGATGACACTTTCCGTTCAGCGGGATACAAACGGCAGAACACTAGGCTCTACCAATATCAGTAAGACCCATTTCTGGCCACCACGGGCTGGAGTGACAAGATCTTTCAGGGGAAAAGAAAGCAGCGATTGTCCTGTGAGCAGAGTGCTAGCGACGACGACTTCAGGGCAGAGATTAACTCAACTAGTGTGTCCCCGTAGTACACTTCTCATACGGAAAGGCAAGCAATTGTGCGAGTCAGACTTCTGTATCATATTCTGCCAGCACCTGTTATCACCGAGGCTGGTGACTAGGGTATCCTCACCCGTAGGCGGATCCAGGATTGCCGATCGGGGGGGCGGGCAGCTTCCCGAGGGTCGCCATGTGGACCAGGGGGTTGCCACTTTTGACCGGCAAAACCCATCAGTTGGG
Source organism: Lepas anatifera (assembly GCA_034440635.1). Taxonomy (NCBI): domain Eukaryota; kingdom Metazoa; phylum Arthropoda; class Thecostraca; family Lepadidae; genus Lepas; species Lepas anatifera. Next base: position 396,528 of record JAOTON010001906.1, on the reverse strand, counting down.
CGCAAAATCCTATCGGTTGGCACCGATTTTTGCATCCTGGGGGGATGGAAAGCGACATTTCAGGGGGAGTCTTGTTAAAGACGTCACGTTCTTCTTGAAATGAAAATGAAAGGACTGAGGTCAGTTTTGATTCAATTGTCGAGTTTGCCGCACTTGTTTTAGATTTGTCTCTGCGATTAATTTTTTGTATGATCGGAAAAATATCGGAAGAATATTCTTTATGATACTCCCGTCATGGAACCTCCCTGAAGCTGGTTTCTAAAGATATTGTTATTTTTGGTATTTGTGCATATCTCGTGCATAGCGGGTGGAGATAATTTATTCATTGCACAATACGTAGAAAAATGTCACACTACAATATCATAAGAATATAATGATAGCCACTAATTCGTGCCCGAAATATCTAGTTACTTGTATAAAAACAGGACCGACAGACTCACGAATGCATCTCCACTCAGTCGACCAAACCGACTACCGAAAAGACTGGGCTGACGGCCAACGCCTATGCCTTGGATCATCCAAGCTAATCGAGGTTGCAATGCGTGTATCCAAGCCCGGGAAATCATCACAAAAACGGTCCCGAAGACAGCCTACTCCGGTCCCGAGAGGCGGCCAGGTGGGACCTGGACGGCCGGGACGGCGCAACGGCGCGGGTCCTCGCCACAAATCGGCTGTCATCCAAACCGGAATCGCCAGAGCTTCCTTCGGCGATTGGGGTGACTTTAACAAAGCGCCCCCCCCATATGGATATCTTTATTCGACGGCCGGGACAATCATCATCATCACATTTCAGGGGGCGCCATCAACCTTTCAGGGGGCGCCAAGGCCATTTCAGGGGGCTCCGAGGGTCGATAGAGGGGGCACGTGCCCCTCTTTGCTCCCCTGGATCTGCGTATGATCCTCCCACTTTGGGGCAGCCATGTGATGACTTGGGTGTCTCGTTCCTTAGTCCATCAGCTTTATCGCATTCAATGTTCCGAATTTTCGACCGGTAAACCCTCTTCACTCTCGGGGCGTGAAGCTCAAACCCGATGCAAATATTTGCTGCTGATGTTGCCACTTTGCAGTTTGTTAGCAAAATATCAGTTTATTCTGCTTTTTGCTGTGATGAAAACATATATTTTCGTCCCCTGACACAGTAACGTGTTTTCTGTATCCTTTAGACTCCATAAAAGTCATTTTTGGACCTGTAAATTTCCAGAAAGAGGGTACTTTCTCGCCCAATTGAACTACGGCTTTCCCTGAAATGATTACGATACTCCTTGAAATGGCTAATGACACCCCACTGAAATTTTGCAGGGTAGGTGGTGTTGCATCACCCACTAATACTTGCCGAATATTTTAGGATCGTCGTTCAGGTCTTGAAAATCTATACGGACTATAGAACATTTATTGCGCGTGTTTTGCACAAACATACCTTTAGCTCCTAACATCAGGGAACTACTGACTCATGACTGGAGGCATATGAGGGTTATTTGGACGTCAGCACACGTATTCACACGAATCTCTCACGGTTCCTCTCCTCACAAAAAGGTCACACAAACAATTCCAAAATCCAATGGTGATGATGTGTGGACTCCATTGAATCACATCAGTCTTAATTCTAAGTCAGAGCTGAGGGCCTATCCATAAATTACGTTACATGTATTCTTATAATTCTAACCCCCCCCTCATGGTAATACTTGCTTACGCCCTGTTGTAACGTCTAACAAAACGGTTGCTGACTTCCCGCTCCCCCTTGTTTTTCCTTCTGTACTTTATGGACGGTCTCATATGTTTCGGAGACCATCTTTCGATACTGTCCTAGGTCAGGGCCTATACCTAAAGAAACTGCTTCTAATACATTACAAAGGCTTTGGCTTATATCGAACTGATGTGGTCAGAAAGTGTCTGGACGGGATTGATACAGAACACGTGTTTTGTCGATTACAACACAAACTACCCTATGATCAGAAACACTTCTCGATCACAGTGAGGAAAACTCCGCACATGATCGAGGGATACCACGCCCCCCCCATCTTCGAGCATCAGAACAATGTTCCATAATAAATACTTTGGTAAACACATGGAGCTGCGCGCCTCAGGGTTCGGTGGGTGAGCAAGTCAGTGAGTCCCGTACGAACGCACGCCCCTTTCCGTGACCGCCACGGGGCGAGGAATCTCTAAGAAAACCCCAAGGCGATCACAAATGCGGGCACCCGGCCCATGTGTCATGTGTATGTGCGTGTGTGTGTGTTTACATACGCACGGAAAATGACGCACCACCGACGCAAGGCGGGCCGAGCAATAATGCTGAAAAGCGATAGCTTTCAAAAGAAGACACTATATGTTTACATGTGTTTGCACACGCAGGGAAAATGACGCACCACCGACGCAAGGCGGGCCGAGCAATACTGCTGAAAAACGATAGCTTTCAAAAGAAGACACTATAGGTTTACAAAGTTAGGACCCTCCGTATAAAGAGGGGATGTTATGTGACTGGGTGGACGACGTTTTTTTATATATTTTTCGGGATGGAAGAAGTCGTTAAATTTCCCTGAGGTTCTCACGGAAAACAGTAAACAAGGATATTACGGAAATATTTCTGATATATTTACCAGGATGGAAAAGGACTAGCTTAGTTTGGGAGGAAGAAAGTGGGTCCACAAGGTTTGGTCACGAAAGTGGACGAAGTAGTCGAGGATCCTACAACTAACTAGCTGCTAACTGACGCAAAGAGCGTAGCCAATCCACAGCAATGCTTGAAATGTCATTTGGCTAGCTTTGGTCCATCCCAGGTGACAGTTGTGCGAGCTGCAACTGCTTTCTTATTTAGAGAAATCAAGACAAAGGCTTTAGCAGTCTGCTCTCGGACAAATACTGGGCCCGCCCCTGCGAGAGCACCTGTTACTGCGACCCGTCTGACCTTGCCCGCAGCGGTTCTTGTTTACCTGAAGGGTCGTAAAGCGTGGAATGCGGAAGCGTACTACGGTTTAAAACCAACGTGTCACGTGGGCGGTCTGTGTATCGAAATGAATGAACGAATGACCTGACATCTGTTGTTGGGGAAACAGGGTATTAGTTCTGACGGGTCATGTCGTGTGGTGCATGTGTCGAGGGTAACGCACCCTTAAAGAGGCCCAAGGAAGAAAAGTGTTTCCATACAGCACGGAAAGCGAAGTCTGACAAGACGCCACTTTCCCAAGGTTGTCTCATACCACATGACCACCCGGGGAGGCAGAGGTCGATGCTTGTACTCGGTACACCAGTGATGCTTTCTGATTTGCCTCCGGATTCGCTGAATTTTAGTGGCACAGTTATCAAAGAAGCGGGAATAGTAAATAACTTTGGTTTAACCATGGATCGGCATCTCAACTTTCAAAACCACACTGACAATATCACACACAAGTGAACTGGACTCCTCGTTATCTTGAGTCACACATGGGGGGATGAGGTGGCTTAGTGGATAGCACCCCCTGTCTTCTAAGCCACTGGTCCCGGGTTCAAGCCCCGGCGGAGCCTCTGAATAAGTCGATCTGATCCCCAAAATCCCTTCCAACAGGGTGAGAGTTGGCGACGCCGTATGACCCTGGCAGTTGGTGCGCCGTTAAACCCCAACAATTATTATTATTGAGTCACACATGTTACGTGATATTGAAAGCCGTACTGTAGACCATTGTAGAAGCGCTTGTCATTTCGATACTGCGGTACTGTATGTCTCTGTGTGGTTCATGCGGCGTCTCTCGATCAATTTTTTGCACGTTTTGTCACTGGAAAGCGACGTTACGATCATATATCAGATACAGTCCTACAGCTAGGATGGCCAATGGTTGACGAGACGATTAACTACCATAAGTGTATGCCATCGAGAGAATTTTAGTGTCAGACTAGCCACGTTCTTTGAAAGAAACGATCGGACACCGGGCCCACCATGCTCATCAGCACATGAGGAGTGCTGGTCAATGAACTTTGCTAAGGATCCGCACTGAGGCTGGTAGGAGGCGGCTGTATACACCTTGTGTCCAAGCTGAGCAGAACTGGACTGGTGCCTGGTTCACCATAGTCTGAGGCTTACCAATTGTTTTTAATCAGTGATTGTTCCCGGTTGAAGGGAGGGCAATATTTAGGCTCTGTTTGGGCAATTGTACATTCTCTTGTGTTTACGGTTCTTTAGTTGGTCTCGTTTTGATAACTGGCTTTTTGTAACCACCGTGGTGGCGCAGTTGGTTCAGGCGTCGCCGTTGTATGTGGGAGGTCCCTGGATCAAAGCTGACCTCTGGCAGACTTTTCCTCGATCGCCTCCTACCCAGGAGATGGCAGTAAACTGGGTAGTGTTTGCCTTGACACGGGAGTTTCGCTGACAAACCAGCGTCCTTGTTATTGGAAACACGGGCCTGATCAGCCTTTAAATAGATCCACCGGTCCGGTTTCGCGCCCCGAGGGCACGGCCTCGCTTTGTGTCACCGGAGCAGTCCTCTGCTCCGCCGGGCCCGAGAAATCGGGATAGCCTCTCTGTGTCATACGGTGGGGTATGTGAAAGGGAGCGCGCGGGCACGACTGTCCCGCAAGGGTGCCGATAACTAAAAACATCTGCCGTGTACAAAGTGTGACTGTGTGTATATGTGGTGCAAATATGTAGAAATGTCCCCAGGTCGGGGACGCAAAAAAAACTGGTTTTTTGCGTTTAATTTGTTAAGCTTCTCAGCACTGTATATTTTATGAGTGGTTGTGTGCGTGTGTCTATCGATTTTAACCTGCTTGTTGACTTTTTAATAGCTAACGTGAATGGCTGAAAAACCATGCCTGATGTGGACCCTATTGGAATAAATCTGTATCGCAGGGTGAATTTATACTTTTTCCGTCAAACGGTTAGTTTCTGAACCAATGAAATATAGGTCAAGTGGTTTATCGGCATGCCCTAGCACATGTTATCTCGCTTCGAATTCGATTATGAACGTGCCACTCTCTCTTTGATAGGGCCCATCTCTTCAGCGGGCATGTGATAGAGTGCCATTCAAACGTAAATTTCAAGGAAATTATCACTGCTGTATGGAAAGACTATATGCACGAATGTTTTCCAAACCCATCTACTTCGACTTTGATAAAAATGAGTACACATTTAGCATCCATAGATAAATGCTTACTCGCCGATTATTAGCTATAGGAAAGGTCTAGCTTTTTAAGCATTTTAGCATTTTCTCTAGGTTTTTAGCAGCATGCAGGTTTATAACTTTTTTATTCCTTTTATTTCTCAGGAAAAAATGACACCCGTGTGCGACTGGGTAAGTTAGCGGTTTCATCAGCAGAACCGTCCACGGAATAGATATTATTAGCATGTGGGGCACACTCCCATGTCCCTTCGTTTTAGTCTCTCTTTTATCTCCATTCCTATTAGAATTTAGAATACAATAAAAGATATAGCTTGAGCTCCAAAGCCCAAAACATATTTCAAAGATCACATTCCTCGGAAAAAATGCATTTATGCTCATTGCGCACAAAAAAATACAAATTGAAACATGTCGATCTGGCACCTGAACCAAAGAAAAGGTAAAACTTAATATAGCTTTTATCATCTACAAGAGCAAAGCAACAAGGGAATTTGGGACCTCAGCTGATTCTAAATTCATTCGTTGTTAGAACTTTCTCCACTCGAATTTAAACAAGTTGTAGGAGCTTTCCACCTGTATTTCAGGCCTTCATCAGCAGTTTAATACATGGTAGAGAAGCACATCAAAAACAATCCCGATTGTTGTTGAATTGTTTTTGGATTGTTTTTGAATTGTGCTTCTCTACCATGTATTAAACTGCTGACGAAGGCCTGAAATACAGGTCAAAAACTCCTTCAACTTGTTTAAACTCGATTGGAGAAAGTCCTAACAACGAACGAATTATTTAAGACTCCGCTATGTCATTTCGATGATTCTAAATTGATAATCTCGACCTCAATTACGACCTTCCGAAATATTCTGGAATAGACAGCTTTCAAATATCTTCGTAGTAAATCAGACAAACAATGGCAATGATTGAAATGAATTATCATAGTCCTTAAAAGGAAAATGCATGAAAAGTTTAAACTAATAAAAGTAGGGTGAGCCACGGCCATAAGTATTTCGGATGCCATATTTTCTTAGTAATTTGCTCATCTAAAACATAACAAGGGTAAGAAAATAGCTGTGGTTAATTCAACAGGATCCGTCCATGGAATAGACGTCATATAACGTCCGGAACACACTCCTATAACCCTTGTATTTTGCTTCTTTTCATTTTAGTTTCTTTGGAAATTGCTTGATGAAAGAGTTCATGAATTAAGCACTCGCAAAGCATCGGTAATAATTTCCCGTAGATGAGACTGTAATTTCTTCGTGCTCAAAACGATTGACCTTCAATAACTTCGAGACCAAAGCTTGTAAGGCTGATCAGTCTGATAACCAGAGTGCATTGAGGTAGAGTCAGGCTTAACATCATGTACACGGAAACATTACATTTCTCGGAACATGCCATAAAGCTGTTATTATAACCACACTTCCATATAACTATGGACCAGGTTGAGATTTGGTAACCTAAATTTACCAACTCTTCATAAAAATCCAGCTTTAAAGAAAATAAGAACAAACACATAAAAAGCGACAGAATATTTCTCTTTCTGGAAGTGTAAGGATAAAATACGATACGAAAAATATGGAGGTTGGGCCCTGGTTACTAAGGGGCCTCCGGCCTGGGGCCTCCGGCGATTGTCGGAACCCCCATGACTGAATCCTGGGTACGCCACTGGGCGGGTGTAAAATGAGTAAAAAAAGCCTTAACCCTCACACTCATGGCAAGCCAAGAGATGCAATAAATACCTAAACTGCCACGAAGGAAAGTAGATGGCATTAAAGCCAACACTATTCAGATAACACCTTATGCTGGTGCTATCAACAGAAATCTATGCCCTCCTTGGACCGAATCCAGTGCGTGAAACCCCGCAGATAAGGACAAATCTCGGTTTCAGAATCCCCGCACTCCATCCACGTGTTTTGCGTTGAATTTATCACCACAACGCGAGCACTCTTTCGGGGCATGATTGGCTGAAAGAGAGGCGTGCGTAGAGTGAGTGCTTGCCAGTCACAATCGAGACAGAGTGATCTCATCCCGTCTGCAGCCCGCGTTGCTGAACGGCCGCAATCCTAAAGGGCGGTTTAGCTTCCAAAGTTTCCAGCCTGTAGGGTCACCGGGCCTCCTTATTCCGACGTGTATAATAATATTCATACAAGCCTATAATTACCAGCTTGTTAAGTTATGCTTTTAGTTGTGCTGATTTCAAGAGCCGCTGAGCTGCATGCGTGCTGCGCACACTTGTGTGGGTGGAAATACAACAGCAGCGCCGCACCGGCTCTGCCCTGAAAGTGACCTGCTTTTTACAATATATATTTTTAGATTTAAGGGTGTTTAAACTAAAAAAACTGCTGAGGTCATATGGCGTCGGAGGGGAAGGGGAATGAGATAGGCTTGAGCTAGGGCAGGGTGCTATATCCTGCCTCTGGGTGGGCTCGAACCCACGACACCCCGCAGATGCAGAATGTCATAAGCCGAGCAGAATGCGCGCGGTAATCGACTGCGCCACCCAGAACCCTACATGAAATATTACACGTCTGAAGCTTCGACGTTTTTGGTGTCAGGCCCCTGCTCTAGGAATGGCCCAGTACTGCAACATTTTAGAGTAGAATCGAAAAGCAGGCACGCTACCACTGCTTACATGCGATGACATTTACCAAAAGCTTGACGATTCCCAGGCTCGGTGATGCGCAGCTCGTCCGTTCTTGGATGCAGCCCAAGGTCAGACGAAGACAGGACTTAATCGGCTGTTGACGTGCCGGTCTCAGGATACCCTTCAGGGTGAATTTAGCGGTTTCCTGTACAGGAATCCAAGCTCGCGCTTATCTTAACGATATGTGGGTATAATGACAACAGTACATTTGGTACTCTAAAAAGATGGAAGTTGAGTCTAGACGAAAGCAACACGCGCATTGACGGCTTCTGAACCACCTTCACCTTGACGGGGGATGGGTACCCCTCCCTAAAATCTAAAAACCCGGGCTAGTTAACGAAAAACAGTAAACGGCGTTAGGAAACTTGATCTAAGCCCTAAAGAAAGTGTTCTATGACATGTTTTTCAGGTCAAATAGAAGGTCACCATAGGCCAAAGCGTGTCACCATAGGGATATACTGGGATGTAATGGAAATAAAGGTTTGTCGGTGACCTGAAGTAGGGAAGTTATAACGAACCATCTACACCTTTAGAATCCTCTCAGCAAGACTTGTCAAATATAATGTAAAATAAATAATGTATAAAAAATAATGTATAATACACACCCACACACTCACACACCCATACACACAACGCACACACACACACACACACACACACACACACACACACACACACACACACACACACACACACACACACACACACACACACACACACACACACACACACACACACACACACACACACACACACACACGGACAGGCACAGGTACAGGCAGAGGCACTTTTCAAGGGATTTTGTCGATGTCTAGTCCTTGCGTCTTTTAGTAAGACAAATACAATTTTGAAGTAGGCTTAAGTTTTCTGCAAAAAGTCTAAGGCAGTCTTTCCAAAGTAACTAGATTGTTCTTGCTTACGTAACGCTCGAGTAAAAATTACAAAGGCACCTCGGCCGGCAAATATTGACACAGTCGTGAACGTTGAAACGGCCTCTTATGATTTCCTTTGGCCTATGAGGCTTCTATTGAGCAGCGTCTACAGCCTACGTCAGCCGATCGATTAAGTTCTTGATGGTATTATTGCCACTCTGATACCTAATGGAGCACCAGAAAATACATAAGCACACAATTTAAGCTTGTCCATAAGGACAAACCTTGCCACCGGGACATCAGCTGTGCTCCATTTAATTCACTATGCCAACAGTAAAAGGCAGCACCAACGTGACAACGCTATGGAGCAAACAAAACTGACGCGTCTAACAGCACAGGTCACAGGTGCGAAATCGGAAGTGCAGGCAGGACAGAGTGCAGTGGTCTGGAGAGGGGGTTTGGAGGCCTCGGATGTCTGGCGGTCTCGACCATAGAACCTGCAGCCGAATCTTACGGTGGGTACCCATGCGTCGTCTGCGCATGCGCCGTCGCTGTACCATAAAACCAGCAAAACAAATGTGAGGGAAAAAAACTGAGTGGGAATCTAATCTCGAAAATTTGGAGGTAGAATCCTAATGAATCAATATTTCATTATGTTCATTCAGCCTTCCAGAAACTTTTTGAAGTTATACCAAGCCACTAAAACTGGCAATTTAGAATCGTAAGCGAGACTATTGCTGTAGCCAGAAATTGTCATCTCATTGTTTTCTCTTTCGTCAATTTCAAACAATGATATAAGTTGTATCCCCTAGAAAATACAAAAATTCAGACAGCACGAAGCGTAAGCTATCAACGTTAACTTTATTTTTGCCGTAGGTTAAGTATTTCCCGCATCATGAGCTACATGAGGAGTTCGTGGTAAATTTAGTTCTGTTTTATTCCTGCAAAACAGTTTCAGTGTTGTCAATAGTATGCAGAAAATTAAAATCCCGGATTCTTTATATTAAGTCAGTTGCCAGCTGACCTACGGTATTTTCAATACCTTCCAGCTGCCAGCTGACCTAAATTTTTCCAGAAGTTGTATAAAGGTCGGGTAAGAGGTAGATAAAGTACGGTGGCGCTGCGCGATGGTGTTTTTTTTACTACCTGTGGAAACCTGAGGAGGCCGGTTACCCGCCCCCTTGTGTGAACGCGTGCTAATTTTCATAACCTCTGACACTCACACGATGCAAATTTCGTGAACACAAAGCAATATCATTGCAAGCAACCGATTCCAAAAGCAATCGCTTTGTTTGCGGTGTTTAGCATAAGGCTATACTACTGCAGTGGTCCCCCACGCAGTGGTCTGCAGGCCGTCGGCATACCTATCTTTGGATATTAAAAATTTGAGAGTTATGGCAAGCAGTCATTTGTTTTAATTTGTCATCGAAAGTCAATTTATGAAACAAAATTTTGAGGTGTCTGATAGGTCAATTTTAACTGCCAAAGGGCCAAGCTCGGTCACAAAAGAAAATGTGAAACCAATAAAAGTAAAAATGCTAAAATGTTAAATCCTTCTTTTTTTAAATACTTTATAATTTAAAACCAGCTCAATGCTAGACAAAAAATTGTTAATCGGTCTATGCGTTTTTAATTCATTCATTCATGTATTACTAACACTTGCACACGATTGAGGTGGCTTTTAAAGTGTTATCGTCATGAGTATAAAAAAATGATAAGCTACGGAAGGAGATGGGAAGGATGAGGAAAGGTTTAGGAAAAAGAGGATGGGATTCTACCTAAATATACCTCATGATGCTTCATACCTTGCGTTATGAAACATCAAAAATAAGTCTACAAGCTGACCTCCCGAAAATGCCTCGGGCTATCACTCAGTCACCGTTGGTTGCAGGGGGCTAAGACTCTAACAGCTGTGTTCAGCGCCCAAAACTTCCCTGGACATAAAGTTTCATATTTTTTTCTAGACATAGCGATGCCAAATTGAAACATGTTTGGGTGTTTTGTCCGGAATGGCCCTTATGTGACACAATTCCTCTTATAAGACACGGTGCTTATTAAAACCATTTCCATCCTACCTATTGGGGCAAATCGGGTTTTTGATAACCGTGCACCTGAAGAGATATCGTTAAGAAAGAACATCCAATAAAAATGTGTTTGAAGGCAGTGACATGATATTTTCAATATTAGAGTCAAATTTGCATCACAACCACGTTGAGAGCTCAATAGATACAGATCCTGTGTCAGACTATGACTGAAAGATTGCAGTGTATATTTTGTAAAATATTTAATTTTCCAAAGCATCCTGCAGTTTCAATTTTTAACTTGCAAGTAAATTCAAGGGTGACATCAACCGAAACTTTCAAAATACTGTATTTTATCAATCACGCACCCGTCCAATGTACTCAAATTCGCAACACTATCAGCAGAAAATACGTATTTTTAATTTCAGCGACTTAAAAAAGAAACAAACTTTCACGGGATTACACAGGCCTAGTTTTCTCACTGTTAGACCTGCGTCATGAATTTTCCGAAGGCCAACGATCAGATACGCGTTCCATGTCAAATTTTAGAGGCTTCCAGAACTAGAATTCATCTGTGTGTGTTGGGGTTTAGGCCGCTACAGCGACTAGGCTATGTCACACTAGTATGTATCTAAAAGCTCTTTCTTTTAAACTGGATATCTGCGTCTACTTAATAGCTATAGCCTCTTAAGTGAGGACTATGCGTAGGAACAGGAAACCATTCTCCCATGTTCAATATTTTAGCCGTTGGCCCTATCGCGTTGACTGGAAAAATTGCTTCAAAATGCATTTCGCCCCCCCCGTCCCAATGTTTAAGACGTTGCAACGCCTATGACTGAGAGAAATATATGTGCTGGACTGATATAACACATCCACATTTACAGGCTGCAGCTCCAATAATCATGATCCCTTCACTTCGCCAAAGCCTGGTTGCTGTTTCTACCTGCGTGGCCGTCGCCATCTTCTTATTGGTCGTAAGCTAATATGCTAAAATGCATTTTGTCTAAAGTTTTTAGCTGTTTTTATTTCCAGCACATAGCTTATTCTGTCATTATAATCTTGTTATTGCGGATTCTACAGGTGATGGTGCTTGATGGTGCTTCTACAGGTGATGATAGTGTAGATGGTGCTTTCATAATCTTTTGTGCCAACACACACTCTTTCAAGGGTAGAACTGTATGAAGCCATGTAGATACGACGCATTAAAAAAGTAAAACATGACCGTAATTTCCCTCTGCATTACCTTCGTAAAATATAAACGGAGTAGATGAAGCATTAAAAGTCTGTCATGAGTATGTACGGTTATATAAATATGCAAGCATCTTAAGGCCCGAGTGAAAAATCAGACCCGTTGTAAACGAAGTCAACAGCTGGTTCGTTAGACGACATGTAACGATTCCCTTTCGTGGCCATTTCTGAAATGTCCAGACATCTGGCGAGTTTGCAAAAAATCCGAACGGTCTATAATTTGTGGGGCTTATCGACACACCAACTGCTAGGATTATATGCCATCGCCAGCTCCTTCCCCTGTTGGGGGGGGCTTCTCGGGAGCCAGATTGTTCCTTGCTAAGGGAATCCGCCGGGCCTTGCACACGGGTCGGCTGCATGAAGGCAAGCTTGCTAAACAATGTACCACCGCACCACCTCACACGCCTCCCTGCGTCCTGATGCGTGGGGGATTTAAAAAGGCAATCGATTCACTCACCTTTCATAAGTTGCTTCTGCTTGTGATGTGCATATCTGTCCTGCTCTCATGCACACAGTGTATGTGTCCGCTAGAAGGAGGGACTGTTACATTCAGTTTCGTAGAGCTGTGAGGCTTGCGTTCACAAAAACTTTCTTACTTTCTAGCACTAAGCGTCCTGCCGTAACAGTCTCCCGTTGACCTCCTTCTCCAAATGTTACAAACTGCGAAGTGATCTTTTATCGCCACCTGATAGGCGGTGTGCCAGGACAATGTTACCAATTGAATTCACACCAGTCAGTAGCATGCTCACTTGCTTATCACAACCGCCGCTACGCCCTCCCCGTCCGCCAGCGCTCCCTCTCGTGCTGGCTGCACCGCGTAACCTTGACCCGCAGTGGCGCCGCCAAGCGGCGACCTCCCGTAACTTGCAGTCTTGTTGCGCCCGAAGCTCAGTCCCCACGCTCAGGGGATGGTTCAGCTGGTGCGACGGACTGATTGTTCGCGGCTGCCGGAAGTACGTAGGAGCCACGCTTCACATTGACGCAGTAGTGGATCCGGGACAGAATATGCACGGACCAAATAAGGCGCTGAGCCTGTCAACAAATCAAGCAGCGGAGTCTTAACACTCCCACTGAGGAAGGTTATTGTACTAACGCGCACTGAAGGGGGGCTGGTGGGCCCCTTGGGATATCGAAAACCGAGATGCTTAGAAAAATGCCTGTTGGGGAATGGTAGGGTCTATGATGATCCAATTTATAGCTAATTTTCATGGCCCTAGACAAATTATGCAAGGTCAAACTAGGCCAAAACAGTCAATTATTGGATGTGATTTGGACCTTCGGATAATGCAGTGATGATTAAGCCACAAAAATATGAAATGTACTAAAAAAGACCAAGGTCATAGAGGGAAAGTCCCAAAAATGTTTCCCAAAAATGTTTGGGTCAAGGTCATTCAATGCCATTGACCTATGGCGTCACAATATGATCTATTCCCTAGACGGGCTTCGACTCAGGACGGAGAGCTCACTGGAGAAAGCAGAGACCTTCGCCTGCGGGAGATAGCGAGGGCACCGGAGTGAACGAGAAGACCTCTTTTATGCCGGGCTGCAGACCTCTTCTATAACGAGAAGACCTCTTCTATGCCGGGCGGGACGCTGTCATGACGCTAATCGGGACGCTGCCGTCATGCAGGCCGCAAAAATGTACACTTTGACTAGCACAACAGCAGCGACGGGAAATGAGGATTGACCGTGGCCAATTACCTTTGACATTGACCTTTACATTGATTTATCTTAACTTTGACATCATAGCATGAAATACGTCATACTGGGTAACGCCATTTGAATGGAAACACTAGGTACAATGGCATTGGCCTTTGACCTTTAAACCTGACCTTGACCTTCATATAGGATGTGGGATTATTATTATGACCTTGATACCTCGTTTATACTGCGTTATGGCGTCACCAGTCGGTCTCGGATGCAGGCGAACTGGTGGAACCGCCCGATTGCAGTGATCTCAGTATACATATATATATATATATATATATTTTATTTGACTTTAAAAGTAAGTAGGTCAAACTATGCTAGACCGGTTGTCTAAATTTTGTCATCGATCAACACACCGTTGAATTTTTGTAAATGTAGATAAGTAGCTTTGTCCGGCTTTAAATGTTTCTCCAAGTCACTTAGGAAAAATCTGTAAGGGGACATTTCCCTCTCGCAAATTTCCTGATTGGAACACAGAAAATAAACAACAAATACATATATTTTTCCACCAATAACTCCCTCCTGGTGTACCACCATGAAAATCCTTCTTTGATCTTTGACTCTACGTGCAAGCAAGCACCCACGCTCATGCTTACATATAAGCTGACATACATTTCCTCTAAAATCCACTAATTTGAGGACATGCTTTTTCGTGCAAAAAAAAACAGGCCTGCTCACAGAGCTCGTGTACTGGGGACCTCCCTCCCCTCACAAGTGGACTCACCTTCGCACTTTTTTCAGCATGTAAAAATGGACACCTGCACATTCTTGATGATGTTGTACGTTGTACTTTCTTCCAAACCAATAGCTTTTCCAACACCTAACGTATCAGAACTTTCCATACAGCATTGCTCTCAAGAGAGAGATAGAAGGTATGCATCGTTTTCACGCCAACACTGTGAAAGTGAAGGAAAAGTCGATAAAAAGTAAGATTATAGCAAACTAGGCCACTCGTTAAGTTTTCATCAGTCTACCAGTCGCTGGCGAGTTTGCCAAAAGTCCGACCGGTCTATAATGTTTGGGGGTTATCGACTCACCAACTACCAGGGTTCTTTCCGTCGCTGTGCTGGCCATTCCGCTAAAAGCTATAGCACTTATTCGCCTGGTTCGTTGGTCAACTAACGCTAACACTAAAACGTTTTGCCTGTATGGCAAGTCAGTAACGGTCATCCAGTTTTTTAACAAGTGCATTGACGAGGGTCTAAGCCACATTCACTTTGCCGGGAAGGGCGGGTACGCGACCGCCCCTACGAGAGGATTTGATGAGAGGATTCTAATAGCGCTCATAAATATTCGGTGTTTTTGCTCGGTCACCTGTTATGAACAAACACGCAAGGATCTACTACATTCCAATAACGACATTCATTGGCCTGCAGTGACCTAAAAAGTCACCAGACCAAAATACTTAACACGTAATTTTTGTAGAGAGTAAAACAAGCTGTCCAACTCTGCCTTCACTTTGCCGCTACCTAGCATGGTTGGAGTGACCTTAGGTTTGGGGCGGGTACCCAATTCCAGTGGCAGGGAGAGTGGCGCAGACTCTTACAACGGTGAGTGTATGGTTTTATTTCAAAAACCTCAATAAAAATAAGAAATGATACACTTACTTTACATTCTGCTACTTCATGTTGTGCGTCTATGTTTTGACCAGGCTGTCTACTTACACAAAAACCCCATGATGGATTAAAAAAAACTGCATGCTATTTGAGAAAAACTTAAGCCTTGGGTAATTGAAAGAAATGAAAGTACAAGAAATAAAACTCAAGACTTATATGATAACAATTGACCAATCCTCTGAAAGCTTATGCAATATCTTTATATTTTCTAATCTGCTAATTTTCCTTCGTATGTTAATAAGTGGCTGGGGCCGACAATGCTACAATCCTATTATCCCCAGGCAAGAAGTCAAGCTAAAAAGTACTATCTGGAGGAGGTGGTGACGACTATCCAGGGTGATATAGTTCCTGTTCAGGACATCGGTATCACCATCAGCACTAAGTGCAACGCTCCTCCCGGGAGGAATGACTTCTCTGAAAACATCACCATTTCAAGGTGAGTCGGCTCAATGCACGTGACCGATTTTACTTGCCTTGTTTGCCTCGTCTTCTTGAATTATATACATTTAGGATCGGTTTCCCTCGTAGGTTCATTTCCCATCTCAAGATCGAGATGATACAGATTCACCCACTCCAATTGGTGGTAGTTTACTTCTTCGCCTCACCCCCCAGCGTCGAACTGATCCGCCCCGCCGTTTGGAAACTAAGACAGATAGAAAGACACGGTGGGATGTAGCGTGTCTCTCGCACCCTGAACTCCCTGTTGCTTTAACAAAACCCCCCCGGTGAAACCGCGCCCCACAACCTTCCCATCATTTACAACTCAAAATTTACGTTAGGCACCGGCAGGCACCGACAGGCAACCCAACCCAAAAATTAAGATACATAAGTCGACAGAACATCCGATAAACCAATCACAAACCCCCCGAGTCCAACAGTTCCATTAACACCACAACAGCAGACCGTAAAACAGGAAAATTTTACAAAACCAGAACGGAAGAGCATTATTAAGCCATAGACTCGCCGGCTCCAAACATTTAAAATACCCACCACCAGTCACAAATACCACAACAAAATAATCTCGATCGGCTGCAGAGGATCATAATTCAAGTCGTTTCCATCTTACTGTTCAATTAATGCCCAAAACAATTCAGTACCCAACGGGCATTACCCCACCTAAAGACCACAAAAAAGTACAAATTTTCAGGGGAGGGCAGCCCAACGCCGTTACCGTTTTCCAACACCGTGGTTCCAATCTAGGGGCGGGACCCCCCCCGCAACAAGGTGGCCAGACCCCCGTCAATGCGCGTTTAAATCTGGTTTGACCTTAGGTCAATTGATTACACTGAAAGGTCTCATATATACATATTACCTGCACAGTATACACAAAATACAGTCCCGACACAAATTTGCGCTGCATTTCGATAACGAACATCACAGAAGCGTTTTGGGCATTTTCATGCTCTGCAAGTGCAATAAAATGAACAGGGTCGTCGCCACCATGTTCACCATGTAGGGCTTGACTAACATCTATTCTTTATAGGGCTTCCATCTGACTCAGAAGGTCCCCTTTGATACTAATAATCTGAAATGGTCCCTTGAGTATCAAAGAACCTAGCCTCCTTGCTTATAAAGGAGGCATCCTAATTGGCCTGTACAGGAGGCTCCATTAGCTATAAGGGAGGCTCCATTAGCTATAACGGAGAATTTGTTAGCTATTAAGAAGACCCCATAACAGCCTACCCAGGAGACTTCTTTACCTAAAAACGTCACCTGAACGACTCTCATAGACAGCTTTTTTACTTATAAATCAAGTTCCCTAAACGGCCTATCTAGGAGGTCCCCTTACTTATAAAGAGGTCCACTAAATGCCATATTTGGAGGCACTTTTACTTATAAAGAAGGCTACTAAACAACCAGCAAGGAGGCCTCTTACTCATAAAGGAAGCCCCTAAATCACCTACAAAATGGCGGTCCCCAAAAAGCTAGAAAGTCCCCTCAGAACCAGCGACAGAAGGCCCCTCCGATCTTTGCCCCATGTAAAGAAATCCGTAGCGACGCCCCTGGACATAACTAGAATATTTGTAGACCACATTGCCATATAGATTATCATGTTGGCATGATTTTCGTATTGGCTATTTGAGTATGGTGCTTATTGCCAAGATCCAGATCCAGGAGAACGTTTTGGAAGGAAAGGCGCGTTTGTGGTTGCAGAGCTTCAATTCCGTTCCGCAGATTATTGTTTATAATTGTTGTTATTTTGCATAATTGTTTCGGAATACATAAGACATGTTTCGCACTTGTCGCTTTCTGAAAGACCGCAAATGTACAGAAGTTGGCTAATATACAGATGTCAGAGTAAGAAACAGACACAATTGCAGCAGCAAGCAGAATTCGTTTTATTTACCGATGCTGCAGCCATTTTAAATTGAGGCCCGTATATTAATAGAAACTTTTGTAAACTTCAGACCATTGAATTGGCTCTTCATGGATTATTTGGGACTGTCAGTTTTCATGACATCTTTCGATTTCTGGCTCCAGCTGACGCTCGGCTAACCTATTAATTTACGTATATATTTTTATGATCAGCCTATAAACATAATTGATTTATTATTTATAAGATATAATATATCTTATTAATATTTATAAAACAGTTACTTACATTTGGAACCCTATTTGAACTGAAAGATTTTCGCTGCCCAGACTAGAGTACGCAAAACAACTTCCATATCCTGCCACAAACTTCCGTATCCTTAAAAATACTTCTAATGCACATGCAAGTTTCTACATACACTGTTGCAAGTCCAATGAGGTTATTTCGGGTCAGTAACTTAGACTGACCTTGGCTGATCAAATTTCAATGAACCTGTCAAGTGTCATCCAGGCATTTGAGAACTGATGCTAGAATTATACGCATGCACAGTTCAGGTTACAGCGTTTAGAGTTATGGTTTAGTTTAGTTTATTGGTTCACATACAAAATAAAGACAGAGCATTATGGCATATATGATTGGCGCAAAAGTCATTGTACGACTTAACCCGCGCCCCACCGGGGGTCCGGCGCCACCTTCGCCCCACCGGGGGCCATCAATGGCCCCCTCTAACTCCGAAAATATGGGCGTTAGCGCAAATCTGCAAAGTGCTATAGAAAGCTCGCGTGAATTCAGTAAGAAATTACTTCGCATGTTTTAGTGCTCAGGTCAATGGTTTGACCTCCAGAGGTCAAATTAGGTCAATATAGGCTATTTTCACTCAAATATGCAATGATTAAGCAAACTGGTCATAACTCTTATGTCATTAGAGCTATTGAGGCCTGGTAAAAATCATTTGATAGGAAATTGCCAGTACTTCTTCCGCTATGTGGAACGTAAAGACCTCCCGCCAGTGGTTTGACCTCCAGAGGTCACCTCGTGACCTAATATGACCTGAGGTCACAAAAGGTCACAAAGTGACCCTGCCGTATATCAAATGAAAGCCTGTGACACGACAAACACGATGGTGTTTGTTTCACCGCTCTAGCTTAATTAGGTCAAAAGTTATTGTCAAAATACTGTTTTTGACCTCTGGTGACCTTGGATGACCTTGGAAAGTCAAAGGGTAAATATGACCCCTGGGATCCGTGAAAAGGTGTCCAAAAACGCTGTTCTGAGCAGTCTGAGTATTTGCAATCATTTTTGTGACTTTTATATCATGAAACAGGTTTTCCCCATGCTTTTCCAATGAGAGAGGTCGCCTCGTGACCTGACCTCAGGGCACGAAATCGAAAAAATCCCGGATATACACCTTATAGACCCTGGAGGGGTCATGAAGTGTAGGAAGTTTCAAATCGATCGACTTTGAAATGTAGCTCTTACAGAGCTCTAAAGTTGAAGTGAGGTGAACTTGGTTGACCTCATCTGGTGACCTGACCTTGGGTGACCCGGGGTAAAAATTTTCAGGTATGATGAGAAAATGATGCAGTGAGAGGTAGAGCCTTCAACCGCGGTGCTGCGCCTCGTCGTTTTTCTGCAATCCCGGAAAAACCTTAGGGGGCCATCGATGGCCCCCCGGTGGGGCGAAGGTTAAGTCGAGACGCCTCTCCCAGCACGTTCCCGTGTACACTCAACATGCATTCTCTCGATGACACGCAGACACACATACTTACATGTCGACAATAACTATTCATTGGCCAGTGAACCTCGCCCGGATCGAGGGCCCGACATAGTAGTATTATATGTTGCCGCCGCCACTGTGCCGAACTGGACCGATTCGTTTCATGCTCAATTTGTTAATAATCTGCCTGTGCTCACAAGGAAGTTTCGGAATTGGTCATTCAAACAAGGTTCAAACAAGGTCATTGACCTTGTTTGACCTTGAACATGGATGTTGATCTGAAAAACTTCTGGCTTATCAATGTATTGCAGCTTAGAAGCCAACTATCGATACCTTCAATGCCGTTATGAAATAGGGCCACCCCAAGCCAAAGCCTTAGTTAGCCTTGAAAGCAGTGACGGGTACAAGGGCAGGGCTAGGGTGCCTCAAGCCCACCTGCCCAAAAATTTTAAGTGCCTATAGTAACTGCAAAGCCGGAGGCTATTTCGAGGCTATGAAAAGGGAGGCTTGAGCCCCAGCAACTACCCCAAAAATGATGTTCTGGATCCGCCACTGTTTGAAGTGCCAGACATTCTCTAAAATCTGTCCTAAACAGTTTTGAAATACACAATGCCCAGAAACATGTCGTTTTCTCATCACATCGCCGCCTAAGCTGACATGCTCTAGCTGGGGTCGCTTGAGGTCATCTGGTTCTGTATATTCGCATCATCCTCAACAAAGCGAGGTTTTTCATGCATGCACGTCAATAGAATGTCAAGAAGTAAATAAAAGGGCTAAGACACAATCATAGAGTCATCCTAAAACCGATCATCACAGTCCAGCATGCAAGTGGCGTCTCAGGGAACGCTTGAACGCAGCTCGGCTAACAGTATCGCACACTTCAGGTGGCAGCGCGTTATATCTATTTGCCCCTACACTGGCCAGTCGACGCCTGCCTGCACAGGTTCTAGCTCGTACGGGCCTTAATTGGTGGGCATATCTCGTGGCGTACGAATGGTCTGCACTTACAAACATGTCTCTCAAGTCGCACGGTTCGTTGGTGGTAAGCACGTTACGGATGAGACTTAGTTGATGGTATGCAACCAGTTCCGATATCATGGGAAGACCCAAGCGGCGGACCTCGTCACTGATATGGTGGAACTTCCTTTTCCGGTGATAACTCGTGCTAAAAAGTTTATCACTTTTTGAATTCTATAAAGTTGAGTTACCCCACAAGTACCGTATATGGACACACAGTAGCGGATCGATGAAATGACTAATGAATTAATGACTTGTTTTAGAACCGAATGAGGGATGGCATGTCTCACGTGTATGAGCCCTATCAACATGCCAGTACATTTCGCGACTAAACGATCAACGTGAGGTCGAAACGTTAGATGTCTATCCATGTAAATGCCTAAATTTTTTACTTCTCTATTTTCGGTGATGACGGTGTTGGCTACTTGGATGCTGACAGGTGGGAGGTCTCTTAACATTGCCGAAGTTCCGAGAACGATAAGTTGGGTTTTGGATGCATTCAATTTCAGTGAGTTTTGTGAAAACCAGTCAAACAAATTTGAAAGCTCGTTTTCCAGATCGGTTATTATGTCGGATATGCTATGTTTTGGTCCAGATATCAATATTTTGGTATCGTCCGCGAATTGCACGATGTTGGTCTTTTCCGTGTAAAGATTCAGTTCATTTGCGAAGATTGAAAATAACAAACAAGAGAGGGACCCACCTTGATATACACCAGTGGTGTTGGGTAGTGTTTTGGACATGAGTTTGGTTCCTTTTTTGGTGATTTTTACTTGTTGATGGTGGCCCTTGAGGTAGTCCTCAAACCAATGACTATCAACGCCGTACATCCGTAGCTTAGCTAACAGTTTTTTCATGGGGGATCACGTCGAAGCATTTCGAGCAATCAAGCAGCACAAGCATCGATATCAAATCACAATCCATCGCACGGTAGATGGAGCCCGTTACGATTGACAGTGCGGTTTCAGTTGAATGGTTCCGTTTATAACCGTGCTGAGCCGGAGAGTACAAGGAGCTGCTGTTGAAATAGTCACTCAGTTGTATATGCATTATCCTCTCCGTGATCTTGGAGATGGCAGGCAGCGTAGTAACAGGGCGCCAGTTCGATGGGTCCGTCGAGTCACCTCCCTTTGGAAGCGGCACAACAATGCCGTGCTTCCATGGTCGTGGAATGACACCCGAAATAAGACTAGAGTTAATGATAGCACATAAAACATGAATGATGCCGAAAAAGAATCTCTGGAACATCGTAACGCTAAAACCGTGAACATCAACAGATGAGGATGATTTCATAGTACCGACAATAATACAAAGGTCATTCACTGAAATCGGGGTCACTCTAAAACCACAGGCAGGCACTCGCGGCAGGCGGATTGGCAGCTGACTAGTGGGTGGGACGACTGACGCAGCAGTCGGGGGTCCGACATTAACGACGAAATCGTTAATCGCGTCCGGCGTAATGTTTGGAGCACCACTGTTCCCCTTCTTGCTTCCGATGATTGGTCGCAGCACCTGGTAGACGCGCCCTGGACCCGCCTCTGTCAGGCGCTGCTGCAGATGTTCGCGGGTGTCCCGACGTATGGCTGCGCGGCACTGGCGGTTGAGCAGCTTGTACTAACCCCGCCCCTGCCGGCCGGAGCTCAGCGCTGCCCGGCGCCTGACCAGCAGCTCCCGTGTCGGGCTGGTCACACGGATGGCGGTTGGTGGGAGAGGTCGCGTCTTGATCAGTGGTGCCACGCTGTCCAGCTTAGAGGTGAAAATCTGTGTGAATGCCTCCCATTTTGCAGCAGGTCCCTCCGCTGTAAAAACAGCGTCCCAGTTGGTGTGTGCCAGAGTGATGTTAAAATCGCGGCGGTCGATGCGGTTGAGCCGGCGGGTTTCGATTGCTGGTGGCCGGTATTTTGTCTTGCGGCCGTGTTGGATGAGCACTCTGGTGATGTCATGCGGGCCACCGTAATGACATGGGGCCACATCACACTTAAACACCATCTCTGGCCTGTTGGTGATGACGACATCTATTAGTGATTGAGCCGGTCTGTAAGTCGGAGATGTCATATTGCACACGTGCAAACCGTAGGTCGTAATGATCTGCCGCAGCATATGATGTGGGGTGTTGGTTCCATCTGATGGCTTCAACAGGCATGTGTTGAGGTCGCCTGCGATAATCTGAGGTCACTGGTGCGTGCCACGCGTTTAACCCCCGCCCTAGTGAGCCTCCGAGCCACCTATGCCCTGGTGAGGGTGTTTAAACACCCCCTCGAACTCGGCTCCTATGCGAAATAGCGAAAAATGCTAAGGCTGTTGGAGCTCATACCATAGCTCATACCAAATTTTGAAGAAACCACATTTTCCAGTTTTTGGCTCCAGTCAATATTGAGGTCATGACAGGTCATAGAAGGCTGCATATTAGGGTAGTGCTTTTGGGCTCTAGCGTATGACAAAGTTGAGTTATAATCATTTTTGAAGCACCATTCGCTTCACTTGTCACGGCGAATCGAATGATGTATAATATGACTAAACTAAGCCAAAAAAAGAACAGACCTCAGGTCGAGGTCACTTTCCAGCCTAGCAAATTCAATATGCATATCAATCGACTCGAAATAGCAATCCAAACATAATGTTGCCAAAAAATAAGATGTGTCATCATTTCCTTCAAAGTTTTTGACCCAAGTCTGAAATCTGCTCCAGATGACCTCTCAGACGTTACAGGTCAAACATTGCAACATGAACCTGGAAAGGTGCCCAGAATATTATGATTTAGAGAACACGAAGGTATTCTTAGCTCTATTTACACAAATACAGCCCAATTTCTGTTTCCCCATTCATTTCCAATGGAGAGGTCGCGATCCGTGCCTGACCTTAGGTCATTGTAGTGGAAAATACCGAAATACATTTTGTAGCACTCGGTGGGCCTATTATGTGGTATTAGTTTCAATCCGATAGAGTCACCCCTTCCTTACTTATGCCACCTTAAAAAATATTGGAGGTGAGGGCATTCGACCTGCGCTTGTGAACTGACCTGAGATGACCCAACATGGAAATTTTGAGGGAAGTTACAGAACTGGTCAAGGATAAGGTAGCTAAATACGGCGGCGCTTCGCGCCGCCGTTTTTTTATACTTCCAGAAAAACCTGAGAGGGGTGTCCAAACACCTCCCCCCGCCGGGCGAGGGTTGATGTGAACTCATTCCCCAAAATAGGAAACCTCCTGCCGTGTCCTATCTGGTCCGGTGGAGAAGAACCCGAATCAACCCATGTTAATGCTCCTCTTATTGGGAAAGTATACCTTTATTGGCCTTAATAAGATAAATAAATATATGTACCATTTCTACAACAATACATGGCACCAGAAAACCCTGAGCTTTTTTTAGTTCTCGTTCTGATCTTGCCACAAATTTGTGAGTCTAGTTTTCGTTCTGATTCTGCAACAAATGAGTTAAGTTTGATGTTTCTATTATCGATGGCTTGTGAATGACACAAATGGCTTCGGAGTTCCAGAATGACAAGGATCAACGAAACAAAACAACTGTTTTCTGACTATGCTAGGGAAGCTGGAGAGGTTCAGGATCAGGGAAGCCCCCAGGCTGGTCAGGGCGACAACAGCTCCAGGGAGCTGCACGACGTGCTGGGGTTCTGCTACTACAACAGCCATGAAAACAGCTGCGCGAACACCAGCATGTGGCACAGTAAGTGATAACCCAGCTGTCAACGACTGAACTGTATTTATAGGGGCAAAATTTCAGATGTCAGGCCAAATGTTCAAAACTAGCCAAACCAAAGGAGCCGCATGTCGAAATATAAGCCTTGGCCTCTGTTTGCCCTTAAACCCCCGCCTCACCCCATCCCCACCAAAACCCGAAACAATCCTTCAGTGTTATCATCAAACCCAGAGGCTCAGCCATAGAGATGTCTGGTCAGTTATTAGTGACACTGAACGAAAGCGGATCTAGACATGATGGTTCGGGAATTAATTAATTGAATTCGTGGAAAAGAGGCAAATTATATGGTTCTGTAGTAAATAGCAAAGCCGAGCGGTTCACTACTTAACCCTCGCCCCACCGGGGCCATCGATAGCCCCTAAGGTTTTTCGGGATAGCAGAAAAAGGACGACGCGCAGGACCACGGTTAAGGATTCTATCTCTCACCCCATCATTTTTACACCATCCCTGAAATTTTTTACCCCGGGTCACCCAAGGTCAGGGTCCCCAGGCGAGGTCAACCAAGGTCACCTCACTTCAACTTTTGAGCTCTATAAGAGCTACGTTTCTCAGTCGATCAATTTGAAACTTCCTACAGTTAATGGCATCGCCAGGGTCTACTAGGTGTATATCTGGGATTTTTTTATTTTGTGACCTAAGGTCAGGTCACGAGATGACCTCTCTCATTGAAAATACATGGGAAAAAGCTGTCTTACGATCTAAAAGCCACAAATACAATTGCAAATGCTCGGTTTGCTCAGAGAAACGTTCTTGGACACCCTTTTACGGATCCCATGGGGTCATATTTTCCATTTGACCTCTCCAAGGCCATCTAAGGTCACCAGGGGTCAAAAACACTATTTTGGAAGTAACGTTTGACCTAATTAAGCTAGAGCATTGAATCAAACACCATCGTGTATGTCTTATCACTAGCTTTCATTTGATATACAGCAAGGTCACTTTCTGACCTTTGATGAACTCAGGTCATATGGGGTCACAAGGTGACCTCTAGAGTTCAAAACACTGGCGGCAGGTCATTACATTTCACATAGCGGAGAAAGGCCTGTAATGTTCCCATCCGATGTAGTTTACCAGATCTCAATAGCTCTAATGACAGAAGAGTTATGCCCAGTTTTTTAGAGCATTGCATATTTGACTGAAAACAGCCTATCGTAACCTAACTTGACCTCTGGAGGTCAAACCATTGACCTGAGCACTTAAACATGAGGAAGTAATTTCTTACTGAATTCACACGAGCTTTCTAATGCGTTTTGCAGGTTTGCGCTAACCCCCGTATTTTCGGAGTCAGGGGGGGCATCGATGGCCCCCCGGTGGGGCGAAGGTGGCACCAGGCCCCCGGTGGGGCGCGGGTTAAGTCTGCTGCTCCGCCATCCCGCTATTTGCAGACTTTCGACATAGTAGCGGAGCAGCGGCAGTGGTTTCCATCACCAAAAAGTAGGGAAGTAGTGGGCATTGGGGTCAAAAGAATTCATAACCGCAGCCGCTATTAACAGTCTAGAGGACCACCACCCCAAGCGATTATTATATATAATATCAGAAATTTGTTTTCCTGCTTCAGAAAATAACCGAGCATCGAAGAAATGTTTTTTGGGTGATATTATTGCATTTCTTGCAATATAACTTCCAACTGTTTATGCAATAAACGGATAAGCAGTAGCTTCACTTTAAATTTCTTAAACAATATATATATATATATATATATATATATATAATTTTTTGATAGCTCTTTAGTGCCACTTCATGATAAAAATTAGTTATAGCGGGTAGGTTTTTGCAATTTCTAAAAATTACCACTAGTTAGTATTGATAGTGGTTTCAGCCAGCCTAAGTAGTAGAAGAAGTAGAAGCCGTTTCAAATATTTGTGAGAGGTGGGGCGATAAATAACATCGATAGAATCTAGACGTGGCGCGCCCCAAACCCAACACCAGCCGTGTTTCTAAAAATTTTCTCTGGGAATAAGTAAAAAGGTATCTATCTTTAACACGCGCATTGACGGGGGGACCCGCCCCCCTCGGGTTTTTCGGAGATAGCAGAAAAACGGCGGCGCGTAGCGCCGCCATACTTGACATACATTTTTCCCTCATCATTTTTACAACTTCTGTAAACATTTTAAGGTTAGGTCATCTCAGGTCAGGTCACCAGTACAGGTCAAGTGACCCGACCTCAAAAAAAGCTTAAGATAGCATAAGTCGGAGAAGGATAAACTTATCCGATTGAAACTCATATCACATAATGGCCTTACCGAGTTCTCTAAAATATGTTCCGGTATTTTTGATATCGATGACCTAAGGTCAGGTACGAGGCATGACCTCTCCATTGGAAATACATGGGAAAAATTGCTTTTACGGAATAACTCAGTAACGGATAGTGATAGAGCATTTATTTTAGCTGCATTAGACTTGCCTGGGCTTTGCGGTTTCAATGATATGCATTTTATATAATTTGACCCTGACCTGACTTCAGGTCAGGTCAAATCCTTGATTTGACTTAGCAAGGTCAAATTATATATCATTCGATTCGACTTGCTGAGAGGATTCGTATATAGTTCAAGTCGTTTCGCTCTATCTTTACTTGTTCAGATGTAATGGCCGAAAAACTTAATTTACATGTTATCCCTATTACGGCATGTTTTGACCTCTCGTGACCTTAAATGTGACATGACAAAAAAATGGTCCAGATGTTTTCGATGGAGAAGTGGATGGGCTATCCAACGCCCTTTACCATTTTTCGCTATCTACCGTGGTTCTCCAGATCTTAAGGGGGCGGGTACCCGCCCCCGTCAAAGCAAAGGTGGCTCAGACCCCCGTCAATGCGCGTGTTAAAATAGTTTCATCACAGGTATAATACTTTTCAATTCTATGATGACCTCTAATTCTCTTCGTAGTGTTCTGTTAGCCTATGAAAACGCATAATTAAAAGCCAAAACTAAAGAAACATCAATAATGCGGGAAATTGTAAAATATTCTGATTTCTTTTAGGTCGATCCATTTAAACGGGGCGCCCCCGCGATCCCAACGACAACGTCCCTACGAACACCACCACACAAAAATGTTACAATCGCGCACGCCCCAAAAAGAACTAAAACATAAAAATCCAACATAAAAACCAAGTAGCCCCTAAATATACAGGAGCAGAAACAGGCTATTAGGTAAATGCACAAAATAGCCATACCGGTAGATTGTAGTCTTTCCAGTCTTTTTGTTCTCAAAATTTCAATAGAAGTAAAAATCTGACACCAATCACCAAATATCAATTATAACCTTTGGAGGTACCAGGACAAAATTGGGGGGGGTGTCTAGCTCAGAGGCGATGGCGGAAAGGCTCTAGCCTCCCCGCCATCGCCTCTGAGCAGGCTTCAGCTATGCAGTAACTATAAGCACTCTGATATTTCGGTGAGGGAGGAGGTTGGACCCCCTAGACCCTCTTGTATCCGTCATTGCTTATGACACATGCAATAAACAAACAAAAAACGCACTGGTCTGACGACAGCTTTACATGAAATGACGAACCGACATATCAATTTGACTCGTGTTGGAACAACGCTTGTTCTATATCCATCTTCTTCAGAATCTCCTGGAAGCGATTGTACACTATTGCTATCCTCATACTCCTTATACTTAGCAGGGGCTTTAGAGCCAGACCTCCAGACCAGCTTTAGAACCCCAGACCTCCTGTGCCTCTTCTTTCTTGGCTCGTGGGCAGTGACCTAGATACCGAATTTATGATTAGTTTTGAGGAGGAGGGTGGGTGTGTTCCTATTTACTGGCATATTGGATCTAGTGATCATTATATTGGTTTCTCCTTCTCTGAATCCTCCTCCTTGGCAATGAGTACTAATCATCCTTCTTTGCATTAGTGAAAAGACCACGTTTGGACTTTCAGAAGTCAAGAAGGGCGAGTCTCTACCTCTCTCTGCTTGGCCACCTCCTTCTCTTCATCATGTCCTTCCTTAAGCCGCTTGCACTTTATTTCACCAGGAGGGCTTCAGATCCTTCACAATATCAAACCACCGAGTACTGCAACATGTATTCCGGGATTTTTTCATATCGATGACCTAAGGTCAGCTACGGATCATGACCTCTCCATCGGAATTGCATGGGGAAACAGGAATTTGGCTGTATTTGTGTAGTTAAATGCTGAAAATCCCTTCCTATTCTCAAAATTTTAGCACCATGGGCCCATTTTATGGTAATGTTGCAGTTTTTGACCTGTAACTTCTGAGAGGTCATCTAAGCTACTTAAGCAGATTTTCAAACTTGGTTCAATAACTTTGCAGTAAATGACAACGATAAAGCTTTTATTTTGATACCTTTGCGGCGTTTACATTGTTATTGCGAGTCGATTGATGTGCATATTGCTATGCTAGATCAAATAGTGACCTTGAGTCCTGACCTCAGGTCAGGATATTTTTGCCTTTGGACCTAATATAGTCATATTATACATCATTTCATTCGC
Organism: Lepas anatifera; assembly: GCA_034440635.1. Classification (NCBI taxonomy): domain Eukaryota; kingdom Metazoa; phylum Arthropoda; class Thecostraca; family Lepadidae; genus Lepas; species Lepas anatifera. The sequence goes on along the minus strand of JAOTON010001906.1, from coordinate 368,116 downwards.
CGTAACGAGAGGAAGCAAATGGTGCCCAAAAATGATTCTAACTCATCTTTGTCTAACGCTAGAGCCTCAAAATTTTCTCTAGCATGCCACCTTCTTTGACCTCGCATGCCCTCAATATTGACCTGAGCCAAAAAGTGACGGATGTGCTTTCCTCATAAACTTGTACGGGCTATCCACCATCGTTTGCCTTTCTCGCTATCCCAGATAGAAGCTGGGTTCGAGGGGGGGTTTTGAACACCCCCCACCATGACGAAGGTGAGTCACAGGCCCACCGAGGCGGGATTTAACACGCGCATTAACGGGGTGCGGGTACCCGCCCCCCCTCGGGTTTTTTGAAAACAGCATAAAAACGGCGGCGCGTTGCTCCGCCGCACTTGGCATGCCTTTTTTCATCATTTTCACAACTTGTGTAAAGAAATTTAAGGTAAGGTCATCTCAGGTCAGGTCACCAGTACAGGTCAAGTGACCTGACCTCAAAAAAACTTTAAGATAGCTTAAGTCGTAACAGTTTTTCTGCATAAGTCGCCGTTTTTCTGCTATCTCTGAAAAACCCGAAGGGGGGCGGATACCCGCCCCCGTCAATGCGCGTGTTAATTTACATGTTATCCCTATGATGGCATGTTTTGACCTCTAGTGACCTTAAATATGACCTGACAAAAATGGTTTGAATATTTTCGAAGGAGAAGTAGATAGGCTACCCAATTCCGTTTACCGCTTTTCGCTACCTAGCGTGGTTCTCGAGATCTTAGGGGGGGTACCCGCCACCTCCGTCAAAGCAAAGGTGGCTCAGGCCCCGTCAATGCGCGTGTTAAATTCAGACTTACATCTTGAGACCGCGGCAATCGTGCGTACAAACCAGCTGATCTGCGTTGTAGACCGAGTAGTGAAGTCATAAGCCATATATCGGGATTATATGTTAAAGTAATCTCAGATGAGGTGCCATCAAGGTCAAAATCAAAGGTCACAGTACAAGGATATGCCACTATTGTCAAGGTCATTGACCCCAATGCTTCCCGTTAGTAATCATCACTTAGTGCGGCGTATGTGATGGTGTCATTGTTGAGGCTACACAATGTTAAGTTTAGGCTCATGGGTCTTAGGAATAAGTCCTGGATCTGCTACTGTCCATATCGATAGAAGCCTGGGCCGAAAATTTCTATGTACAGTAACGCTGTCACTGTGAAGTAAGAATATATCCTTGACCTGAATCGCGACACGAAATTGTACTGCAACCCGTAAAACAATCTGACATTAGCAGGAATGGCTTGGGATTGACGATGGAAATATGCTTTTCAACCTATCCATTTCCACTAGACACCAAAGGGCGTTAAGATTCCTCGTGTAAGGTTAGCACGATAACCCGGTGCCTTCTTCCCCGCATCCCTTGTTTCACCGTCAATGTGAGATGCCGCTGAGTGTTTAACAATTTTGACTACCTCTCGTTTATGACAGGGGGCCAGATTTCTAGCGACACTGTGTACTTCACGGCTAATATGCGGGGTGTTGCCTACGGACAAAGAAATGCTATCAACATGATGCTGCTACCAGCTTCATCAACCGTCCGCTCCCCCTGCGATCTCATCGCAGCCACCCTGTACGTGCATAATCCGGAGACAGGGTTCTCAGGTGAGACCTTTTACGTGCATAACCTGTGTAGTCAGGGTTCCCAGGTGAGACCTTGTGCGTGCTCAATCTGTGGTCAGGGTTCTCAGGTGAGACCTTGTGCGTGCAAAATTTGGAGTCAGGGTTCTCAGCGAGTCCTTTTAATTGCATAATCCGGAGAGATTCCTCATGTGACACTACAAAATATAAGTTCATCAGAAAAATGTACAATGCGATCACGTCCCATTGCTGAATTCAAATACAACATCAATGAATACATCAACTGCGGACAAGTGCTTTTGCTAATAAATCTATCTTCCGGGAACTCAAAGCAAAACATAAACTGATAAGATGTTCACTGGCCTGTCCCCTCGAATCCGGAAATGTAAAAAACGCTGAAGATTATATATTCGGGCACAGCCCTTCATAAGAATCATGTAGTAAATATCAATAATCCTCAGTCATAGTGTAGCCAGACCTCAAATTCGAGGTCTGGCTATACTATGACTGAGGATTATTGATATTTACTACATGATTCTGATGAAGGGCTGTGTCCGAATATATATTCTTCAGCGTTTTTTACATTTCCGGATTCAAGGGGACAGGCCAGTCACATCTTATCAACTTATCATCATACTTCTCGCCGCAGCACTTCAAAACTTATCAAGGTTTAACAACATAAACTCTTGGGTTTCTGTCTTGAAGCAACAATAGCCACAGACAATGCGCCGGTGATGGCAGACGCGTGTCGGACGCTCTGAGGAAATATGTACATTGTGAACGAACGTGACCACCTCATGCATTTCCGTTCATTCCACAACATAGTGCAGTTTCTGTTGCATAGTGTGGCATAGCTTTTGGTTCCCTGCAAACTGTACGCGCCCGATTATAGGCTGTTTAGAATCGGGAGCGGATGAGGGTGTACCCGGCGCTGAGAGAATCAACGGAAGGACGCTGCTTGACCACTCAGCGGGAAAATATCGCTACCTTCTGCAGGGCTCTTCCACATCGAACAATGATGGCCAAGTGGGTGGAACGTCTGCGTGCCACGCGGATAACCCCAGTTCGAATGCGGGTAGTGGCGAGATTTATGATGGTCATTGCCTGCGTGCTGGGAGTCGTTTTTGTCGCCCACAACACCGATTACCACCCAGCTGCCCCACCCGTGCTGCCCTTTGCGCGTTGCACCGCTGCTGCTGGAGACGTGCTGCGTCCTTACAGCTTGAGGCTCTCAGGGGCGATCAACGCCATTCACTGGACGGAGAAACAGCAGCCACTGTGCAGTGGCTCTCTGAGAGTACCTATCGTCGGGATGCGCCGTTTCAAAAGCAGAGTGGCGTATAGTGCCAACAGCCCATCCTCATTTCAGCTTGGCCGCTTTGTTTACCGTCCACCCGTTCTACTGGCGGGAGACATTGAGGTCAATCCCGGTCCTGGACAAGCGATGACTGGTGCGTTGGCTCATGGGCTGGAAACGGGCGACGGACAGACAGTGTCCAATACTGTGAGAGGTCTCCGGCCTCTCACAATCAGCTGCCAGAACATTCGCAGTATGCGTAATAAGCTGCATACTCTTCGCTCCTATGCTCCGGAACTAGAAAGGCATGAAGTCATAGCATTTACAGAAACTTGGCTGAAACCCGAAATAAGTACCTCAGAACTGCAGCTCGGGTTAAATGGCCACACATGGTTCCGGAAGGACCGACAAACCCACGGTGGGGGCGTTGCATGTGCAGTCCAATCGCTCTTATGTCCAACGAGAAGACTGGACTTGGAAAGTGATGACAACGAGACACTGATTATCGAGATAGGAAGTAAACCAAAAATTCTTCTCGCGGTCTGCTACTGCAAACCGGCCCCGGACGGGGGAGCGCTCGAGAAGACCCTGGTTACACTTCAGATGGCTATTACACACCATCCACATCATCACCTTATTGCTGTCGGGGACTTTAATGTTCCTGACATCAAGTGGACGCCTTCAGTAACACGACCCGGGACGGCCCACGCAACTGTGACCCGTGCCAGTCACCGCACATCTTTGTTCATGGACGGCTGTAGTCTGGCTGGATTTACCCAGCACGTTCATCAGGCAACTAGGAGCGATAAAACCTTAGATTTAGTGTTTTCAACACAACTCCAGGTGGAAGCAGTAGTGAGGCAAGGTGTATTTGAATCAGATCACCCTGAAATCATTTCTACTGTTCACACTGTTAAAACTGTAACTCCATTAGTGAACAGGTCGAGTGCTTTTAACTATAAGAGGGCTGATTTTGACGGTCTTAGAACAGCCCTGCATTTGATTCCGTGGTGTATATTAGACTGGCATGACAGTTGATGACGCGGTTGACCTGTTTTATTGTCTCTTGGAATCTGCAATCGCCGATTATATTCCCATTGTTCATGTAAAACGTAAATTTTCACCATGGTTTGATAGGGATTTGCGGATTGCTCTTCTGGACAAGGAAAGAGCACACAAACGCATGAAACGCGAGGGTAGTGCGGAGTCAGGCGCGGAGTTCGGGGAAAAGAGGCGCTACTTTAAGAATCTGTCCAGTTCGAAGTATAAAGATTATCTCATTAGTCTTACCGACGATTTTAAGACTAATCCAAAACGTTTTTGGTCCTTTTTGAAAAGTCTTAAAGGTGGAAAAAGGGGACTAGCTGTGCTTCGCAATGGTTATGAAGACGTGACAGACGACAGGGAAAAGGCTAGTCTACTAAATCAAACATTTGCAGCTAAATTCACAGAACCCGAAGTAGACATCCTGCCGGACGCACCTCACTATGATGTACCACTGTTTGATTATATCCAGTGTGCCGTGAATAGGGCGGGGGAAATATTAGACACTGTTTCAGTCCATAAAGCATGCGGTCCGGACGGAATCAGTGCACGGATCATATACGAGTGTCGTGATCCTCTTGCCGTGCCGCTCGCTAAGATTTGTTCTTTGTCACTGGCCCAGGGAATCTTCCCGAAGAAGTGGAAGCAAGCGAATATAGTGCCAATTTTTAAGAAGGATGCCCTAGAGACCCCAAAAATCATTTTTCAGGTATATTTTCCATACAAAGTTTCATCTCAAAAACACCTTCAGCGCACGTCAGCATCTCCGCTACCACCGAGTGAATCACACACGCGTCTTACGTAGGCAGAGACCGTGATTGGAGAGTGACATTTGTGTGTTTGTTGTTGGTATGGTAAGAACAGTGACTATGGGTATGGAATGTGCAGGACTGGGAGTGTGACGTGTGTGGGGTGAGTATGGTGAGTGTGTGCGTGCATGCGCGTATTGCTTCAGCTCAATGTGTACTGTGTAATGAGTATATGTATGTGACAGCATGCACTTGTGAGTTACATTCCAACAATCAAAGACAAAGTACACCGACGCTATTTCAATTTCAAGTGATATTTGCGGCCATCAGAGAGCTAACTGGGGAGGGCCAATCTTCCATCCCCCCATTTTCGTAAAATTCCCGATTCATCCTTCTTCCTCGCAACTTTTACCTCTTTTCGGCTTCAACCGAAATACGCAAAAAGTGCCCGGTCTCGTTTAGTTAAACGGGCTTGAATATGACCAACTGGCTACCGTCACTATAAGAATATCAATTTGTTTACCGCTTCAAGGAGGAAGAAACCAGTCTGGCTTAAAAGGTAGGTAACACTGTGCGCCCGTAGCGATTTGAATATTTCTAATATAGATTGGGTCTTGGGCATGACCAAAACAGGTGCTCTATAGTTCAATGGATCCAACAGAAGGTCATAACGCAGATTCGGCTCTGCCTATAGAGTGAAGGTATCTATTGTAGCTGTTATCCGTGACATTACTTGAAATGAAACGATTGCAAATACGTACTCTTCGTTGTTAAACATATGGCAAACATACTCCCAACAAGGGTGATTCATGCCATCTTGTCTCCATCGATTTATCCATAGTTGTTGGGAATGCTCATATTTTTCTTAAATCGGTAATAAATTCCGGTAGGCTATTTTTTCGTGTTTGTATTTTTCTAATAAGCGCAATCGATATGGCAACGTTGGCTGGGGAATTTCAGACTATTCGCACAGTTTTGTACATTTCTAGGTAGTCCGCGAATCAATGACTGGTAACACAGAAAAGTCATTGGTATATTATAAATAAAAAACCCCAAAAATCATAGATCAGTACTTAAACCAATACAGCAGGCAGATGAACGCGTTTCGACAAAAATGTCTTCTTCAGCGTCATGGTAGAGGAAAGAACCCGTCATCAAGACATTCAACAGTTTCATCGTTTGGATTTTTCAAAATTATCGTGCGATAGAAAATACAGGCACCGTTTTAGGTGCCTGTATCGAGGTATATTTCTATCGCACGATAATTTCCACCAAACGAAAACGCTGAAGTCTTGATGACGGGTTCCATCCCTCCACCACAGATGCTGAAAAGACAATTTTGTCGAACGTCATCCGCCTGCTGTGTTGTTTAAGTGTTAACCCGCGCCCCACCGGGGGTCCGGCGCCACCTTCGCCCCCACCGGGGGCCATCGATGGCCCCCTCTAACTCCGAAAATATTGGCGTTAGCCAAATCGCAAGTGCAATAGAAAGCTCGCGTGAATTCAGTAAGAAATTACTTCGCATGTTTTAGTGCTCAGGTCAATGGTTTGACCTCCAGAGGTCAAATTAGGTCAAGATCGGCTATTTTCACTCAAATATGCAATGATTAAGCAAACTGGGCATAACTCTTATGTCATTAGAGCTATTGAGGCCTGGTAAAGTACATTTGATAGCAAATTGCCAGTACTTTTTCCGCTATGTGGAACGTAAAGACCTCCCGCCAGTGGTTTGACCGCCAGAGGTCACCTCGTGACCTAATATGACCTGAGGTCACGAAAGGTCAAAAAGTGACCTTGCCGTATATCAAATGAAAGCCAGTGACTAGACAAACACGATGGTGTTTGTTTCACCGCTCTAGCTCAATTAGGTCAAAAGTTATTGTCAAAATACTGTTTTTGACCTCTGGTGACCTTGATGACATTGGAAAAGTCAAAGGGCAAATATGACCCCTGGGATCCGTGAAGGGTGTCCAAAAACGTTGTTCTGAGCAGTCTGAGTATTTGCAATCATTTTTGTGGCTTTTATATCATGAAATAGCTTTCCCCATGCTTTTCCAATGGGAGAGGTCGCCTGGTGACCTGACCTCAGGGCACGAAATCGAAAAATCCCGGATATACACCTTGTAGACCCTGGAGGGTCATGAAGTGTAGGAAGTTTCAAATCGATCGACTTGAAATGTAGCTCTTACAGAGCTCTAAAGGTAAGTGAGGTGACCTTGGTTGACCTCGTCTGGTGACCTGACCTTGGGTGACCCGGGGTAAAAATTTCAGGGATGATGGAAAATAATGCAGTGAGAGGTAGAGCCCTCAACCGCGGTGCTGCGCCTCGTCGTTTTCTGCTATCCCGGAAAAACCTTAGGGGGCCATCGATGGCCCCCGGTACGAGGGTTAATATCTGTCAACCACTGTTATACAATAGATCAGTATCTTTAACTCCATTGTTTGGAAAGATTTTAGAGCGAGTAGTCTATGTGTGTTTGCTGGGGCATGTAAAACCCATTTTATCGCCGACTCAACATGGATTTGTTTCTGGAAGATCGTGCGCATCTAACCTGGCCACACTTTTGGGCGCGGCCTGGGACTCTAACTCGCTCGGCTACCAAACAGATTGTATATACACAGACTATACGGCCGCTTTTCAGAGGGTAAACCATTCTCTTTTAGTACACAAACTAAAAAATTCCTACAAAATTTCCGGTTCAGCATTAAATTGGTTCTCATCTTATTTACAGAATAGACAGCAGCGAGTTATTGTCAACGGAAAGTGCTCGGAGTGGGGCCGGGTTATATCGGGCACACCGGAAGGTGGATTACTGTCGCCTCTTTTATTCGCGATGTACGTAAATGATCTTCCGGATGAGATTTCCTCCTCCCATTGTCTCATGTTCGCTGACGACTTGAAAATCTATCGTCAGGTCAAGTGCGAGACTGATACAGCCTTGCTTCAGGGCGATATTGATCGAGTGTGTCGATGGTCCAAACTTTGGCGATTGAATCTAAACCCGGACAAGTGCAAACACTTCTGCATGACGTTGAAAACAAAACCGGTTCTGGCAGCGTATTCTGTCGAAAATATAGAGTTGGAACGTGTTGGAAAAATCCGGGATTTGGGCGTCATTTTAGACACAAAACTCACGTTTGGTCCTCAAATTGAAAACGTGGTGAAAAAGGCCAACAGAACTCTTGGTTTTTTAATAAGATCATTCCAAAAATCCGGTGAAGGAGGAAATCTCAGCCTATCAGCTGTTCTCGTATCTCACTTTGCATATGTTCGTTCGGTCCTCGAGTATTGTAGTGTTATTTGGGGCGGAGCAGCTGCTGTTCACTTGACTAGAGTCGACAGGGTGCAACACAAATTCCTTCTATGGTTGAACGCAAACTGTCGGAACCAATCTAGATCACTATTGTACAGCGACCTCATGAATCATTTTAAGGTCATGTCATTGTCGTCGCGAAGAAGTCAGCATGATTTGATGTTCATGCGCAATGTTCTTAAAGGTAGGATCGACTCATCTTTTTTAGTACGCCGTTTCTCATTGTATGTGCCTGTGAGAGCAACGAGGCAATTAGCGTTGTTTAATGTGCCATACGCAAGAGTGAATACCGTGAAGGAAGGATTGTTTGTTAGATTGCCTAGAGTCATGAACACATTCCTGAACATCCGACCACAAGCAGACATATTTCATGACACCTTCAGCTCATTTCGAGCAAAGGTCATCTCATATATAGCCACATTATAGTTAAGATTGCACCTGTCGGTTCTAGTCTTGTGTTCTTTTCCCAGTTTTTAGTTTTTATGTCTTAGGTATACTTATATTTTTATATGTTTAGCGCAACGTTTTTAGCCTGACGTGTTTTATCTTTACAAGTTTTGACATACTTTTACTTCTTAATTTTTACGGTAGTTTTTTTAACTTCCTGCTTATGTGGATCTTATGTGTGTAACACTTCCTTAGCCTATTTTGACATCCGATTTTTTATGTGACTTTACCTTTAAATGGGCCTTGTTCCGTGGGCAATATGCTGAATAAATGAAATGAAATGAAATGAAATGACAAGCACACTGAGTCGGCCATTGATAAGTTTTGGTGTGCTCCGCCTTGACGATGAGCATACGCTGGATATTTTTTTCAATTTTCTCCAAGTTGTTGCAAGTTCGGCTTTTGGAGCCTGAGTATCACTCAGTCATCAATCAATAGCCTTGTCACGTAGGCCCCGACCACACAATTAGAACGAGCAACTCGCGCAATGAAGGGTTAGTTGAGAAGCCCAAGTTGTCACACAAAGCACAGCTACTGCTGTCCCGCTCAGGTCATTCTCTCACCAATCAATTGCCAGTCGACATACGTCAGGTAAGTATTGAATACCAGAGTGTCTCAGGGGAATCGATTCCAAGCCTGTACAATGCTCATACACTGCCGCTGTATAGTCCTGAGCAGCGGACCGGGGCCCAACGCTCTACCAACTGAGGCACCGGTCTGGCAAACAATGATATACAAACAATGATTGCAATAAAATTGGGTCTCCTCGCAAAGCACAAATAACTTTTAGATTAGCTCCGAAAAACACTTAGGGTCCTGCATCATCATGGAAGGTGCGTGGTGGCCATTGTGGGTTCTAGAAATTACCTGCTGTTTCATTATGGTGTAAACTGGCATTGCATCAAATACACCCGAATACTGTACTTGTATATATGTGTTTTGTTACATCAATAGTGGAAAGTTGGCATAAAATTAACGCCTTTTTTTACACTAGGCACTAGGTTGCCGATGTTCAAGCAAAGACAAATACAATTAAAATTCTCAGGCTCGAGAATTGTTTCCTTAAAAAGGCACTAGTAAAACTCTATCACGTACAGAAAATATACAACTAGATATAACTGTTGATATTCAATGAGTATTGAAAACAGTATGTTAGTGAACGGTATAAACTTGAACAACTGCATGTTGGTTCCTGCTGATTTTTCGATCTTTTTAATAATGTTCCAGTCCAAAGGTGAAAACCAAAGCCAAGCATGAAATCTGCTCTCAAGGTATCCTGCAAACAATGTTTAAAAAAACAAGGTGGCCTATTTGCTGCCACAACTCTCCTGCCAATCAATCCTAAAGGAACCAACGCGGTGCACTTACGTGGGTTGCAGAGGGGTCGCCGATGACAACAGATTTCTCCCTACTGAGAGTTCCGCGCAGCTCACGCGTCACATTCGTTGTGCACGTGCGTCACCACCTGAGCGTGCCCCGGGCCCAGCAGCCGTGCAGGATGGCCGGAGACAACAACAGGCGCTACAACCGCGTCACCTGCATGTTAGCCTGCACGGAACTCTACCAGAACACGCTTCGCGCACGGTATAGTGTGGAATATTACGGACCGACAAATGATTTATATGTATATTAGGCCTGCATTCAGGGAAAATTAATAATACGGATGTTTTTATCTAATTCTACGAAATTACGCGGGTAATATACAGGGGCGAACGTAGGAGAGCCATTTGGGGGAGAGGGAGGGACAGCTCGGGAAAATAGTAAAAACTGTATTTTTTAAGAAAATTGGGCAAAATTTCACCATTTTGGGGAGCATGACCCCTGATATTATCCCCTGTAAACCTACTCTAAAATACACAAGTAGGCTCGGAGCTCTGTTGAAAAGCAGCTCTTGTATATAACAGTGGGCAAAGCACTTGGTAAGAGACTAGCTCCATTACACTTGACTCACGCTAATAGTAAAAACTTTTTGTTATTGAAAGTAATAAAAGTACGAGCTGACTGACTGACTGACTGAAAATACCGACGAGTTACCAGCGTTTCATCGTAGCTTAGAATAACCATGTGTGGAGTACCTCTTTCCGTGCAAGTCGAAGCCTACTTATTGTGTCCATCTACCACTCAGGCATAAAGTTTAGATAATAACGCCCGCACTGGAAAGGGTTGGCACTAACGCGCACCGGTGGGGGCTGGTAGGCCCCCTAAGATCTAAAAAAACTGAGAGCCGTAGGAAAGCGCTGGATAGAGGGTGGGTGGGGGCTATGGTGATCTACATCATAGCCAGTTTTCATTGACCTAGGTCAATATCTCAAGGTCAAAAGAGGTCATAAAATTCAAATATTGGCCATGCTGTTGACCTTTTTGAAAATGCCGTGATTATGCGTAACAAAGACGGGAATAAGCTAAAGGCGGACCAGGATCATAGAGGGAAAGTCGCAAAGGATCTTTTCCAGATTTTTTGGTCAAGGTAATTCAAGATCATTGACCTATGAGGTCACAATATGGTATACTACCTATAACGTACACTATAACTAGTACTATAGCAACTTTTTGGCAGGAAATAAGGATTAAACTTCACCCATGACCTTTGACCTTTACATCGAGCTACCTTAACTATGACGCCAGAGCATTATATACCTCAGACCGGGTAACGTGATTAGACCGGAAGCACCGGGGTCAATGACATTGAAAGTTCTGAAATCACCTTGACCTGTGACCTTTTAACGTGACCTTGCCCTTCATGTGAGGTGACCTTGACATGTTCTCCCGGTTACATGGCGTTAGGATGTCACCACTTGGTCTCCGATGCAAGCAAACTGACCCAACCGCGCCATCGTAGCGATCTCAAAATGCAGGTCTGTCTTTGAAAGCCTATAAGAAAGCAAATTCCATCAATTTCCAAAATTTCTTCACAAATCGACGTACTGTTAAATTCTCTCAAATGTGGCCAAGTATCGTTCTTTTGGCTATGAGCGGTTCTCCGCCCACCTCAAAAAATAGGTTTGGGGGTCTCGGAGGCCGCTCCAGTGTGTTAAAAGAGCCAAACACAACTTTAATATCCCCGCGGACACTGAAAACATGTAGGTGTATAGTGTTAACAAATTATATTAATGAAAAGACCGTTCACAATCACATAAAACAGACTAGCTATATTATGCATTTTACATCTCCATGTAAACGGAAAGTACAAGTTCACTACCATTTTGCCAGCTGTTTTAAATATTCAACTTTTCAGATTGGCGAATAATTCAAACGAAGCCGAGGATCGGAACTGTACAAGCGAAATATCAAAGGTGAGCACCTCGCCATGAACTCACGGCGGATACATTGAAACCCCAAAGAGTTTCAAACAAGTAGTTCAAGCCATTCTTCCCATGTTTGGATGTAAGGCACATTAACTCAATTTTATTTGATATAATCTCACAATGATCAAAGACAAAATACTTTAAACTCGATCAATGGGTCGAGTTTAACGTATTAACTTTTTCATCATTAGAGCAGCCCGTAAACATAGTTATAAGGTGGGTAATTCAAGGCACATAACATTGTTTAAAAAGACGCAACTCGAATTTAACAAGGTAAGAAAATCAGACCGATAATTAGGCATGTGCCTGTCTTAATTTTGTTTTGCTCCCATCTCTCTCTCTCTCTCTCTCTCTCTCTCTCTCTCTCTCTCTCTCTCTCTCCAAAATTTTGCTGGCGTGTGAATTTTGCACGTCTTTTGAACCATTCAAAACCACGTTCAGATACATCTAAGCATCATCTTGAGTCCACAAGAAAATGAAGAAGCTGGTTCCTAAAGGCGATCGCTGCAGGATATATTCTATCTTTATTTGTGTCAAATATATAATTCCAGTAAGGAAGAGAGGGGACAAAGCCCCAGGAAATAGGCCGCTAAATAGCACTCGGGGTGAATTTTATTAATTCCTCGATAGCTCTCCTGATGGAATTTTCAGGAGCGTTTATGAAAGGACAAGTGTTTTCCAAAGTGCTCCCAAAGTCAGGAGGTAGCAAAGTAAATTTGAGCTAAAATGTGCTGCTGTTTAACAAGTGCAATGGAGAGGGGTTTGGTGTTACCGTACCGTGGAGGGGTCCTAAAGGGCCCCCTGAAATATAAAAATCAAAGAGGGATTAAAAATTACTGTTAATGGGTGCGTGGGGGCGATAGTAATATATATTACACTTAAGTTTCATTGACCTAGGTCAATATCGTCAAGGTCAAAAGAGTTCGTAAGTGTCAAATCGGGATATGCTGGAGACAAATTGGGAAATCCCATGATTATGCAGAAAAAGGCTGAAATACACCCAAAGTGCTCCAAGGTCATAGAGAGAAGGTTCCACAAAATGTTTTTTCCGCAATTCGAAAATTTTATAAATTCAAGGTCATTAAAGGTCACTGACCTCTGAAGTAGCAGTGTGACATATTTCCAATAACGTATCATGCGATTGACACTATAGCAGTCTTTGAGCGGGATGTAAGGATTTGGCCTTGAAAAGGACCTTTGATCTTGAGCTGTGACCTTGACCTTGACATTGAGTGGCCTTAACTATGAAAGCATAGCAAAACATACGTCATGCTGAATAAAGTCATCCGGCCGCTATACTCGGGTCAATGACCCTGACCTGTGACCTTCATGTGAGGCGAGTATGATATATAAGCCTATTGTATGGCGTTATGACGTCACCACGCGGTCATTAATGCAGGCGAAGGGGTGCGATGGCCGGATTGCGAGGGTCTCAAAGTAGAGGTCGGACTTCTCATGCCTAAAAGTATCAAATTATTGACCAATTTTCAAAATTAGTTCACTATTCGTCGCGCTCATAATTTTTCCCTTAAATGTAGTCAAGTGGCGTTTTCCGGCAGCGAGCCGTTATCCAGCCCCCCGTAAAAATAGGTGGGAGGCACTGTCGGACCCCTCGACTACGCGTCTTAAAAAGGGGTAGCTAGATAATCGTATGGAAGTCGCGGCAGGCCGTAAATGGGTGTAACCAGTGCAAGGCGCCAGAAAACAGGCTATTTTTGCCTGGGTCACATTGTATGTACACTTACAGTCAATTATAAGCCGCCCTTCCCGCTCAGTTCTCGCATTTTCAGCGCACGTAAGGGGTACCCGGCGTTCTCAGGGGGGGCTCCAAGAAACTAAAGGAGGGAACCATCCCTTCACTCCTTTGAACCCGTTGCGATCTCCGATTTCCCACTCTTTCTTTCTGCAGAATGTGAAAGGCCAGCACCGAAACTGGACGGATTGTCCGACGGGCCCTATTCGCAGCTTCCAAGATACAAAGGCCACAATGAAGAGGTTAGTATCTCAGAATGAGTGTGAAGGAATATGGTGAAACAGTTAATGAATGTTTGAAGTATAAACTTGAAAAGCTTTAATATTTTTTTCGCACCATGGCTTTGATGAGTAGTATTCAAGAAAGAGTAAAGTAAAGGAAGAATGGCTGTGCTTGGGTTCTTCAAGGATTCTTTAAATAAAATTGCCTACCTTATTTTAAGTTTAGCTTTCGGATCGAAGTGTCTCTGAAGTCGTCAAAGGATTTGTGTCAGACACGCCGACTCCACCTTTGGAACAAGCAATGCCTGCAGTTGTAGATTGGTTCGGAATCTAACGTTTAATGTTCCACAAAGCACAGGAATGGCCACCCCGGTCAGGTCATCCTCTCAAAAGTCTGTTACTAGCCGAAAAAAATATGTAGGTAAATATATTTAGCAATGGACTCCAGAGCGTCCCAGGGGAATCCATCCCGAGCATTTTCAAGTGCACTTCCACTGCACTGTTTCCTGAACAGCGGCCCGGGGCCCAAAATTCCTCCAACCAATTTACTGGGGCGGCAAACCTTGCCAATTTTAGTTGAACTGGACTAAATTCAAGTTATCAACAAACTATTAATCATTTTTTGGCGTCCAAAATACTTGAAGTGGGCAAAATGCAGCATCAAATATGGAAGTATTTGTATTATGTTCATACAAACCACTCTCTTACTTTTAACCCTCGCCCCACCAGGGGCCATTGATGGCCCCCTAAGGTTTTGTCGTAATAGAAGAAAAACGACGAGAGGCAGCACCGTAGTTGAGGGCTCTTTCTTTCACCCCATTATTTCCCACCATTCCAGAAATTTTTTACCCCGGATCACTCAAGGTCAGGTCACCAGGTGAGGTCAACCAAGGTGACCTTGCTTCAACTTTTGAGCTCTATAAGAGCTACATTTCTTAGTCAATCGATTTGAAACTTCCTACAATTTATGACCCCTCCAGGGTCTATAAGGCGTGAATCCGGGATTTGTAGATTCCTTGACCTGAGAACAGGGCACAAGATGACCTCTCCCATTGAAAAAGCATGGGAAAGCTGTCTTATGATCTAAAAGTCACAAAAACAATTAAAAATGCTCAGTTTGCGCACAAAAGCGTTCTTGGACACCCTGTCGCGGATTCCAGGGGACATATTTTCCCTTTGACCTCTCCGAGATCATCCAAGGTCACCAGGAGTAAAAAACAGTATTTTGACAATAACGTTTGACCTAATTAAGCTAGAGCACAGAATCAAACGTCATCGTGTATGTCTCATCACTGCCTTTAATTATTTATATGGCAAGGTCACTTTTTGACCTTAAGTGACCTCAGGTCATATTAGGGCACGACATGACCTCTGGAGTTCAAATCATTGGCTGGAGGTCATTATGTTCCACATTATAGAAAAGGTCTGACATTTTTCTATCAAATTTACATTAGCAGACCTCAATAGCTCTGATGGCTTAAGAAGTATGCCCAGTTTTTTTAAGCATAGCATATTTTAGTGAAAATAGCCTATCGTGACCTAGCATGACCTCTGGAGGTCAAACCATTGACCTCAGCGCTTAAATACCTATACGAAGTAATTTCTTACTGAATCCACTCGAGTTTTCTAATGCACTTTGCAGATTTGCGCTAACTCCCATATTTCCAGAATTAGATGGGGCCATCGATGGCCCCTGGTGGGGAGAAGGTAGCGCCCTTCTCCCGGTGGAGCGCGGTCTAAATGAGTTTCACCTGGATTAATGCTGTTCGGTAGTAGTTAATAATTAATGTATTTTATAATTGAAATATTACATTTTCGGGAAAATGTAAGGATGTGCCACGATATCCCAAGCCGACGCTCTTGCGTAAATTTTGGACTTAGGTATTCTTATGAATGTTACGGCGGCTACAAAATCTCGGGGCATGCGCATTCAGAATTTACAGAAACACATTCTTTAGGGTAGGGGATATGATGCTAGATTCTGCTTGTTGTCCATTGTTCGATAACTATTGATGGTAGCGACACAGAAACGTCACCACAGGGTGTAGTGTCAAATGACACACACTTTGCTGTGCGGCTTAAACATTTGAGCTCAATAATTTTGTACAACGAAAAAAACTACAAGAAATTGCGATAACCTCTGAATCTAAATTGGGGTGTGTATTTCGAAAGCTATTGATGCGCGATCATGGGTATCAGCACAACAAATCTGCACCCATGTGCATATCTTCCACACGATACAAATACTAGGCTATGCATCATAAAACGCTGAACAATTTTCATCCATAAGCAAAGTCAGCACATGTATAGCAGCGCATGTAATGCTACAAATCTTGAGACCAAAATTATGATTTAATGAAGGGTATTTCATTGCAAGCCACTGATATTCTGTGCTGCCCATGTAAAATATGGATACTATTAGCCGTTTTTTTATTTTTGGAGGCCTCTTTTTCCCATGAAATTTGCATTACCCCACAGAAGAAGCAAAAATATGTTTCTGAACCACGATATATTTTCCATATCTACTATAATAATGTTCATGATTTGTTTTGATGCGTGCCGTCATTATGACGACATATCAGATAAAAAGTCACAAAATGAGTGACATAAGTATGCATTTTATTTTGTGGAGGACCTTTGTAAGCCTGGAGAAAATGTGTGACGTCCTAATCCATTTATTTCTTTCTGTGTTTAAAACACAGTGATTTTAGCAATCGCCGCCAAAACTTTAGCCATATCACATTTTGACCAAGAAAATCAAGCTCACGTAATCTGGAATCCATCTGTTGGTAATTGATCAAAGATATAGACTTTGCTTTTATCTTTTCTATATATAGCTTTGCCGTAATTTAGAAGGAATAGAAGTCCGATACGTATATTAATGTCCTCTATCATCATGTTGGTGACATCATCACGACGTCAGTAAGAAAGATTTATTAAAACTAATTACACCTTTGAAGAAATAAGGTGCTCTCACGCGTGCATCCTCGTGTTTAAAGGAGGATAGCCCCTAATAATCTGCCAGCCCCAGATGCCTGTCACCTAAAACCAAACCTACGGACATTTTGAGGTCTAAAAATCTCACCGAGGCACTGCCCCCTTTTTGTTAGTATTTTGTCTGCCTACATACCATCTTCTACAAATGAAGGCTGAGTCCATCATAAATGAAACCGGGATTCGAAAGAGCAGTTTTGGGCAGCCCACACACTTCAAAATTTTTACGTCCGAAAAATAAGTCGCACTCAAACAGATGCATTAGTTCGAATTTAAGCCTAATATGCACACCATTTTTTTATGTCTGGTATGTGTAGCCTTTTCTTAATGATTGGGATTCCTCAGGAAATTTTGGCTCGCCTGTGGTCATGCAGCTAATCCAGATGCACTAAGAAAGACTCTCTCTCTCTCTCTTACTTGAAGGTTTCTCTCTCTTGAAGACTCTCTCTCTCTCTTGAAGACTCTCTCTCTCTTGAAGGCTTATACGTCGATGAAAGCAACGGCAATGAGAGAGAGAGAGAGAGAGAGAGAGAGAGAGAGAGAGAAGAAACACCTAGGAGAAGAGACTACAGAGAGCAAGATACCAATAAATTTAGAGTTCTTAGCTCTGTTTACATTTCAGTTCCACATCTTCAATAATCACGCATTGATGCTTGCAGAGCGGTGAAGGAGTGTCTGAAGAAGTGTCCGCAGCAGTGCAAGCGCACCGAGTACGACGTCAGACTGCTGGAGTCGTTCTCTTCCGAACGTCTACTTCAAGGCGCCTCCATAGTCTCAATTCAGACATACGCTCGAGTGGAGGTAGGCACCACTGCGCCGGTGGTTAAGTGGAAAGAGCATTCCCGACGTTAATGCCTTCAGCTGGGTAAACCCAGTGGCGGATCTACAGCGGCGAGTTGCACGGGCGGAGTGCAGTGAGGTCTAAAATCGAGAAAACCACAGTGTTGTTGAAGAAAATGTGCAAAATGGGGATGGCTTTGGAGGAAATGCCTTTCTTGTCTGTTGCCCCCTGGATCCAGTCCTGCGCTAACCTAGGGAAAACGCATGGAATGTAAGATAGTTTGAAAGAGAGAATGGTTGTCGGGGCATTGCTAGCGTTTGCGATACGCTTGGTTGAGACCACCCCAATCAATCCCCACCTTACCATTGAAATTCATTATAGCTCATAGCTCGATCTCACGGATTCCCGTATCAATTCTGGCACATTCCCTTACGCTTCCTCGGCTACGACTGAGGATGGCTTAAACGCAGCACGCATGGTGATACCGTCTGGATTCCCCTTACGTTGGCTTTTGGCATCCTACACCTCAGGGATCCTAGACATCGAAAATCAGTTGGAATTTGATCGGGAAGACCGGACTTAGAGGATAAGGAATTCTACCATTTTCCCGATATCTATGAATCTCATAACCTATATGTTTTCCTCGCCAGCAGCCCTGTCCCCTCCCCCCCCTCCAATGACATTCACCGGAGGAAAGGCTGGCTGAGATGGAGGCTCGAACATATTTTAAGAAGCAAATACTTGGATAAATAACACCAAACTGATTTTTCAAGACAATTTTTATTCATGGAGTAGTGATATAAAGGAATCATGCATTTAAAACTATGATTAAGATTAAGAATATGTATTAATACGTTACATGTGCATGTGAACCCAGCAGACAACATCTGGCGGACATGCCAACATTTCAAGCAGGGTCAACTTATATTTAACCCGAGATGAGGCCAAGTCAAGGCTTACGGGTGTCATGACCTCTTTCTTTCTTTCTAAAGCAAAATATTATGATGACACGCGTTTGGCTCACTTCGTAAGCTGTAAATTTATACCATTTTCTTATCTTTTGCAACATTTGAAGAACCAAGTAACTGCTTAACTTGGAAATAAGATGCAGCTAGTACTTTTTTGTACTCATGTATCACTTCCAAATATATTTTTTTCAGTCACCTAGACAGCACATGGTGGGAAGCACAGGGGTGCAGGTGTCTCCCTCCATTGCGCGTGTTAATGAATCCAACCATCTCGGCAGGTATATGAGCAACGGTACGCATTTGATAGCCAAGACATGTTTACCGCTATCGGCGGTAATCTGGGCCTGATTCTGGGGTACAGCATGCTACATATGCTCACCGGACTCATCAACACCTGCAACTGGCTCATCAACTGGCTCAGCCGGAGCCGTGGGACCATGAACGTCGCTCAGCCGAAAAACGGCGGGGTCATGACAGTCACCGTGATCACTGCCACCTCCTGACCTGTGTCGATATGCACAAGAATTAGCCAGGCTCTGTGTTCGAAGAATGTGCAGAGCTGTGTCAACAACGGTGACAAGGGCCGTAACTATTATCGGATGCGATAACACCAAGTCATTGACGTATTGTCAATGGTGGCACAGTATGTATAGGCATTTAGGTGATAGTATGTGCCTTTAAGGAAATGAAGTTCCTCGAAGTCATTGGCTAATGGGACAATGATATTAATCCATTGATTGTAACAACACTGTAACATCGTAGGCAGTGTACCACCCGTGTAACATCGTAACACCACATTATAGAACAATCCCTCGCTGGCATTTTAAAGAGAATGTGTCACTTTTATGATGTGTTTTGAACTGAGATAGCAATTTTGCAGAACGCGTAGAGAAACCACTAATAGCCCTCCGTATTAGACTGTTACATAATTTAAAGTTCGAAGTAAAGGGTACTAAAGCCCAAACGCCTTATCTGGTCCATACACTGTCCTTTTGAAAATTTCGACAAAGTGGAGAATTCCCTTCAACTAAAGCATTCCATAATCCCTACTAGCTGATAATGTAAACCGTCTGTTGTTCCAATGCCAATGCAGCAGTTTTTATATGTGCATCGATTTGATCTAGTTAGATAAATCAGCCCGAAATAATCTGGAAGACTGTCCTAACCTGTTGGCCAAGCCGCCTGTTATTGGCTACAGTTTGTGTCGCTGTGGAGCAGCCGTACACATACGCTATCGTGTTGTCTGCTCATAAACGCACCGAAAATACCTAGTTTAACCTCTGTTTTCACACACCAAGGAACTGCTGTGGAAGAAGAACCAATACAACAAACTTTCTTCTCATGATTGTACATGGTACTTGTTGCGTCAGAAAACGCTGACGAAGTTTTTACTGTAATTTAGACGTGCTCAGCTTAAAATGTGTTAGTCAGTATGAAAAAGCGAATGATTGAAATATAAGAAAATTCCTCTTAGTTTTAAGTCTATGATAAAAGTAAGAGCCTGTGATTATACGTGCATAGGATACACGCAGAGCTAAACAAAATCCACCAACTACACATCCACCGCAGCAAGTGGGATGTAAAAAAACTTGTTCAAAGAAGAACACAAATAAGCATGAACATAAAATAAATAGGACGGCCAGCCCTCCCAGTCATGCCGAAGGGGTGGCACAAATGTAGTTAATTAGATCTATGCAATCCCGACAGTGGCAGATGGCACCAGCCAGCCTTTCGGCTGCCGCTGCAGAGGTGCGAATGTCCACCCCCCCCCACGAGGCCCAGACCGCCGCCGGTGGTGCCAGGGAGAAAGTGCAAAATTGTCTCTCAGTGAACGTGAGGTTTTTATTCCTTTAATAGCGTTTGCTCCGTAAAGCCCGTTTCAGGCATTGATTCCCCACTTCTATGGTGTATAATTGTCAGCATTTTGAAGTTTCGGCATCAAATATTGTGGTTCAATATTTATTTTCATCCTTTATTTTGGTATGTACTTGTACACTGACACTGTTTTCAGGGCAGAATGAGTTTTAAACTGAAGATCACTATGTAATTTGGAGACACTAAATTCACTCAGGAGGTGACAATCACATCTTTGCCCCGGCGTTGGCGGAGATGGTACCCGGGGACTGCGGATGGACGGCTGAGCGGCCGTAGACTACGGCGGGATCTACATATAGATTATTTAAACAATCTAAACAGTGCCACCTCCTCGTTCCTGCTGCTAAAACCAGTCAAGAACAACAAACTGACTTCAATTGAACACCTTGCAGCTTTGACTCGTTGCAGGGTCGCCGTGAAGTGTATATTATAATTTATCAGAAGCATTCTTTCGGAGCACCTCAATCAGTCATATGACTTTATATGTACGGATGTTTGTAATCGACACACTGGGCATATTTCCATAGCCTGCGCCCGCGCCTGTTGAGCCTGCGCTCAACCGCGTTTTTAGTTCAATTAATTTACTCCTTTTATCTATAGGTGAAGAATAATCTGGTAAGTCATGCCACTTTTTGTGGTGGCATCCTTCTCCATCTTCGCTCCTATTATTTTCATTAAGGAAAGCCGGTTTTCCCTGCCGTGTGCTTTCAGATGCATCGATTGACCAATGAACGGCGGACATAAAGCGAATACAGCAGCACACATCTGTAGCGATGTCACACATCTTGCCGATTCGCCCCATAAATCCTCCAAAAGGTAGATACATGATTTGGTTTATACACTTATCGCAACGTCAAGAAAAACCGCGTTACGTATAACCATAATATAAGTCACGCGACGTTATCAATCCTGCCCAAGTACTTTATCAGAGGTGGGCACCATCGCCAATTTTTTAATCGCTACCACTACTTTCGATACCTTCGCTAGTCGAAATCGCTACCATGAATTTTTCCCCATTATGAAGCTGCTACCCGCTACTCCGCTATCGCTATCTTTCATGATAAAGCGTAACTAAAATGCTAACTAAAAGTGACCTTTGATTGTTCTATTTGAGAAATTTTTCAAGAGAAGCGTTTGTTAATCTGTGCCTATATTACATTCAGAGCTAGCAGTTTTATTGATGTATAAAAGCACACAACAATAAAATATTATATTTAATATCATGACAGTAGGAAATCCAGGACTTCATTTGGGGGGGCTAGGGGCTCGAGACTCCCTCGCCATTACCCAGAGTTCTCCTAGGTCCTCTTTTACATCCGCCTCTCATGTTGTTTTACTGATGGAGAAAATCACTTTTCTCGATATCTATCTCTTATTTTCGGGGATTAGTGGTCCCCTTAACCCTATTTCCGTCAGGCTCCCGGCTACCCTATTTCCGGCAAGGGGGCAATATCGGCCCCTCCCCTAAGATCTCGTAATCTAACCGGCCGATTTTGAAAATTCAAAGTGCCATAGATTCCTCTGCTGCTAAACTTTATTTTGAAAAAAAAGAAAATTTCAAAATTTTTATTTTTAGGAGAAGGTCGTGCAAAATATACAATTTTGTGTATTTTTAGATTTTCCATAACCCTTGTCTCTGTTGTACGATTTTCACAAAACTAGTTCAGATTTACAAATAATTGACCCAAAATTTTCATATACTCGAGTTACGCAAAAATTCGAAATTCAATGGCAGTTCCAGGACCAGGACTATGAGGGAAATATATACAACCTAAAAAGTTTTTGTTACGCGGATTAGAAGCCGTCACATACTGCTTGGCATCTTTGACACATAATAAATGAGAAAAAAGTGAAAAACTCATCAGGGGCGGATGCAGTAAGGTAAAACAGTGGGGTAAAATACATACCAACAATATGCGAATGGTATGCATGAGTATATTAGTCCCTCGACTAGTTGAAATTTAATTTCTGATAATTTTTACCCTCCCATGGCAGCTCTGGGAAAGGGGTGACATAGGCGGATCAAGGACTCGTCGTGGGGGTGGGGGTGATTGGAAACACATTTTCAATATACAACGATATTGAGTCGCGGCGGTGATACTGGCTGGGAATATACATTTTGAAAATGTGTAGTGACTTGACACGCCTCTGGTAATCTAGAATTGGGTTATAACTATTTTGAATTTTCATATACCCAATTGTATTCGCCCTGGCACGGCTGTAAGCAGTCTTCTCACTTACTAACGTTTAGTCCTTCTTGATAACATTCTCCCCATTTTGAACTGCTGTAACCGCCCCTGATGAATGCAAATAGTGACGTTTGTGAATGCACTATCATCTCACATAAAAATGATATAATAAAACCATATAACTGGCATCAGGATCAGCAGAGACGGCTTCCTTTTACAAAAAACCCATCGCATACGATAATACTTGGTTTGTGGATAGAACCTCCCCAAAAACCCAGCCATAGCTCCGCCCCTGGTAAATATATAATCTTGAAAATTTCAGAAAACCTGCCTGTACCAGTTTTAGGAAAAGTCAGGAAGTTTCAAAGTTCTATCGCAAGCCGTTTCGGAGATATTCTCAAAAAACCTGAAGGGGGCAATATTAGCCCCCCTGCCGGAAATAGGGTTAACAGCTTGTCGCTAGCGGTAGGGCTTTTGTATTAGTTTCAGTCCGCTACCCGCTAATTCACTCCTTTTCGGGTACAGAAACCGCTATTGCTACTCCGCTACCGTTTGGAGAGCCCGACAGAAGCGGACTTAGGTAGTGGACCGTCCGACTATGTAATCTACACGTGACCATCACCTGTCCCCACACAACGTGCTCTGAGAAGTCGAACGGTGTCGCTCTGGGCCCCAGCAGCGACGGCACAGCTTTCGCCGGGTCTATTGTCTGTAAACAGACAGTGAGACAACCCAGACGATAGCCAGTCCGTTCAGACGTGTCGGCCCAGTGTCCCAGTACCGCTGTCACGGAAAGTGCATCAACTCATCGTGTGAAGACAATACCTCAGGAGGTTTTGGAGAACCATAGGTGAGTCATTATTTGTATCGCACTGAATTATGACAACTTCACTATAGATCACTTTCACTATATGGCGCTTTCGTCAGTCAGGCACGTGCTGACGTCCTGCCCTGGGTATAACTGAGAGAGAACCACACACTTTGGCGAGAGACAGGAGCCTTTTGCTCTGTCAGAGATGGTTGGTCGCGACTCCCGTTTGATCGAACAAGTGCTGACTTTCCTGAAGGCCATCAATTTTAGAATCATCTATGACCCTGGTTAAGCACAACATGCTCTGTGAGGATCTCAGATGAACACTGTTTGGCACACTGTAGCCTAATGCCTTGTGCACATGCCCTGGGGGTCCTCCGGGTGACGCTGCGCGGAGGGCTGCCTGGCGCGGAGCGCCCGACTCCCCCTGTGGAGTCTCACGCCCCGTGCCACACTGGGGCAAATGGCCTCCAAAACCGGCCAAAACCTCCAATTTTGACATCTTCAAAATCGGACTTAATCGTTTGGCTCTGACAGAGAAATGTCCAAAACCTTGGAAAAACATAATTGTATCCATTTTTCTCTTCTTTAGCCGCTTGCACAGATGCTGGAACACAGCGCATTAATCACGCTGCAGCTCGGTGTCAAGTTGACTCGAAATGAGGTGCACTTTCTGATGCATTATCAACCATGGTCGCAGTCACAAAACCGTTATCTATTTATATCAATGGATAGCTGGGAAACCCCTGAAGACACTCAGTGTTGAAAAGTACGAAATTTGGCAATAAGAGCCTGATAGTACTTGTAACTATTAGGGCATGTAAAGCTTCTAACTTATTCTCAAATCCTAAACTTCGTTAGACCTGCGAAAAAAACGCACAGCGAGTTTCACTTAGAAATTTATATATAGTGATGCAATGTTGTGTCCTCTAACCAGCCGTGAAAAAATTAGCTCGGCATCAGTTGTCCCAGGGGAGATATGTCACTTTATGTGCGGCAATGTAGTCCAAGTAGCGCGGTGAGGCCGGCGGCTACGGCGGCCGTCGGCTCATGTTGCGCGGCAAATTGAGTAAGGACGGCTGACAGGGTGCCGTGGTTGAGTCGTGACAGGGGAAGGCGGACTTGCAAGACGCTGGGCAGAGAGTCAATCTGTGCAGAAACCGATTTTAACACGCGCACTGAGGATGAGGAAGATCAGAGAAGAGTCACCCATTTGTTCATGGAGAGCTCAAAACTACGACCAGAAGGACGCTGTTAAAAAACTAAAGAGATTTACAGGAATGTTTTCGTGCTACCATGAGTCTGGTCGTCGATCAGCCAAAGGCGGGAGGGGGGCAACGGCACAGCTAATGAAGGAAACACAACCCGCCGTTCTTTCGGGAACCTCCGACAGTTTAGCGAGGCTACTGGGTAAGCCTGGATCTGCTACAAAGGTTTTCGGTAATATTAGGCGCACTATCCTCATCAGGGCGTAGCCAGGATTTCACTCGGGGTAGGGGGGTGGCGCCCCGAAAAGGGCCCCTGCAACAGCGCCAAAAGGGCCCTGATGGGGTAAAAAGGGCCATGCTTGTTACAGAATCGTGTCCTTAGGGGACCCTTTGGGCCCTCAGGGGCGGCTGTCCCTGCTCCCCTTGGCTACGCCCCTGATCATCATCATCAAGAATCGAAATTGAGAAGTATCCGGCCTATGCTCTAGAGACAGCGAGGCTGTTTGTAAACGTGTACCCATGGTACAGCATACCGGCAACCATACATAAGGTGCAAATGCACGGGGAAGATGTTACTGAGAGCAGGGGCGTCGCCACCGGGGGCCAGGAGGCCTGGCCCCCACTTTTGGCCAAAAATTTTCTGATCTCAGTCAAAATGGGAGAAAACCGGACATTCTTATAACCAGCCGCTGCAGAAGGCAACGAGGAGCCCAAATTCGAACAGTATTTGGTCCTTACGTGGAAAGTTTTTTGTCAGCGTCAGTTTGAAGTTTGGCTGCCCCCTCCCCCCACTTCGTTTCCGGTGGCGACGCTTATGATTGAGAGCCTGAAAGTTTCCATAGGAGCATACATGGAGGAGGCCCAGGAGGCAAGAAATAGAGATCACCTTGCATTCAGGCAACATCATACCAGAAAGACATCCATAGTTGACAATCACTGATCAGTACCAGTACCTGCTTATCACCAATGACCTCTTGGTAACATGATCTCCGATGATATAAAATAAATCCAGAAGGCCCATGACAACGGAGGTTTCGAGCCCGGCAGTAACCCTCTTTATTAGCGGAAAGATAGTGGCACTAACGATTAATAATTCGATGGTGCGTGAGTGGGTACTTGGATGTGAGACTGCTTCAATAACTTAACTAGATTTCAACGATAATTCTCGGGGTTAATGGATAGCAGACTGGATAAAGGGACGCGGGATATTAAATAGGAGGGTTACACAAAGATGCAAGAGAGGTCGCATGATTTAATGAAAATTCCCTGTGAGTTTAATGTGTTGTCTGTTTCCGCATGTTTGTGCTCATTTTATGGGAAGAGTGACGGTAATCATTCCCTGGAATCGCGCTTAACATTATTGTGTCAATAAATGCAGCTCCCGCACATGACCCTAGAAGTTTCGATATGGTTCGGTACTGGATTTAAAGATGTCAAATAGTGATAGAGTGAATTTGTGCCATTATTTATCATGTAGTACTTAATAGTTAAACCAGAGGGAAGGCTCAGCAAGACCTCTGACTTATGATGGCCTTGAATATGTCGGATCGGTTTTTGAAATATTACTTGTGTTTTTTCTTACATTTCAACCGTCACTGGACCCACCTTATCTGATTCTGTCTCATTGAGTGTCTGCAAAACTGGAAAGAACGAAATCGAATTCCGATATTTATAAACCTTGAAAAATAGTTTATCTGATTTGACCTGGTGTAGATACCCAATGTTTTATGGCTGGATAATGAAGTTCAGAGCAACAGCTTTCATTTGAGCACAAAAAAGTATTGCTAATCAAAGTATTTTTTTAGTTACGAGGTTTTGGCCTATTTTGAAGCCCAGTTGCCCCAGTGTGCGTGCTGGGACTACACTGCCGTCCGGCGGGGGGCGGGCGTGGATCACATGAAAATGTGGCTTGCGCTCGTCTTCCGTAGGGGGGCAGCGCAGGGGGAGTCCGCCTGGGTGCCCAGCTGTTTGCTGGGCGCCCGGGCGGACTCAGGGACTCCCCGTACTCCCGGGCCCCCTGGGTCCGGGGGTACGGAGTGGGCGTCGGAACTGACGCCCCGACGCCTCGTGCCGGGCGCTCTCTGCGCGGCGTTACCTGGTGGATCTTGTGGGGTGTCGGTTTTTTCAGTACAGGAGGGACTGATGTTAGTAGTGTGTGCACTTCTCTGTTTGCTTTGCCATTCACCCGCACAGCGAGGTATTGACACCGAAAGGGGTAATGAGTCTCTGAATCAGGCGTTCTTCTTGTTCCAGATGGAACACTTTTAGCGACTGTACTGTTTTGGGCGCTATATGGCCTTGCCAGGCTGGTGCGCCCCTTAAGCCCAAATAACTAACTAAGAAAATGACATTTTCATAATGAAATTCGAACGGAGATGACCATGTGATAGAGCATGCTGAAACATAGCCGTAGGAAATTTTTTAAGTTGGGGGGGCAAAAGTTCCTATTTTTTATTTGTTGACGGAAAAGGTCGGGAATCAACACAAAGTTGGGGGGGGCACTGCCCCAGTCCGAAAGTTGGAGGGTGTGGAGGGGGAGCAGTTGCCCCGCACCCCGTGCCTGCACCTATGTGCTGAGAAAACATGTGATCGGTATTTCAGTTGTCAAATTAAACCCCTACCGAGCCCTGTTCTCCCCGGGCGTTTATGTGCTATGGAACAATCTTAGGAAAGAGACGTCACGCTCAAGCCCCACTGTGCGTGCTGCGATGACAAATTGTTATTGCTTGGACATCTTTAAAGCCCACATCTAAACATGACTTTGGTAATGTTGATTATAAATGCGTATAGGTGCATCTTGCTTTTACTGAGCAGTTTGAAACGTGAAATATGTTTTGATATATCAATAAAAATATAAGAAATTTATCAATACCACTTTTGTTTCTAATGATAAAATATTTTAGCTAAAAACGCTTCATTGGAATTTTTCCATATCTGGCGCAAATCAAACGGGCTCAATCTGGCGCAAAACATTACGAGCTTATACGCCGATTTGACGTCTCGCAAATTTGCAGACTCCGTATTGCTAGCAGAGGAAAATTTAAAACACGAAACATTAGACTTATAAGCCATTGTTTAGCAGAAATAAGGTCAACTTCCCTATTTTCGTCATAGATTACCCATAGAACCATCACAGTTTAGAATTGCACCAATGTGCCACATTCCCTTCCCTTAACTCATGGCCGGATCTATTTTCTCTCCAGGCTAGGGGAGCGTGTAGGATCTAGCGTTCTGAGATCGGTGAGAAACTAAGCCACCAAGTGGGCCCTGGACCTCCACTCCCGTTCCGGAATCGCAACTCAATCGCACAACTCAACCAGTGTGCCCATGCAAAGTACACATTGACCACTATGTAGGGAAATATAAGCGCAATCCGGCAAAAATTGGATGATTATCAGCGGAACAGCAGGCACCTCCTGGTAAGCTGTATGTCCCCTTCTGACGAATTAAAAACTCTCGGTTCTACGTGCTCTGAAGAACAGTGTTGCCGTTTAACCCTTGCCCCGGTGGCGGGTACGAGCCACCTTCGCCCTGGTGGGGGCAAAAAGACCCCCCACGATCTCAAAAACTAAGATAGCTAGAAAAAAGCGCAAAACGGCAATCGAAAGCTCTTCGAAAATGATATCGAAAATACTTCGGTCATTTTTCTTGTCAGGTCAATATCAAGGTCACCAGAGGTCAAAATAGGTCAAAATCGCTAATATGAGGTGTACTAAGAAAACCTCCTATATCTCAGAAACTATGATAGCTAGAAACATTTTTTAACACCATTCGAAAGCTCTTGAGATGCGCTTTCATTACAGTGGCATTCATTTTCATGTCAGGTCAAAGCCTAGGGAGCTACAGGTCACTAAATATTGGGCATATTCTTGGGAATGTCCATAGCCACCCATGCATAAGGGCGTTTACTTTTTGGCTAATAGCTTCCAAACCAAACAAGATAGAGCCATAGTTTATGCACCATTGCAATCCTCTCGTCAATACGAATCGAATGATATATGATATTGCTATACCAGGTTAAATTTAAAATTTGACCTGACCCAGGTCAACGGTCTGACCCAACTTGACCTGGTATAGTCATGATGTATATCATTTGACTTCCAGTGACTAAACAAACACTTTGGTGACAAAATAAAAGCTCTATCCTAGTTTATTCAAAATTTATAGAGAAAAACATCAAAAAATGCTTATTTGACCTAAGGTGACCTTTTAAAGGTCACAAGTCAAAATTTTGGTATCAGCTTCAGAAATGGGCTAAGAGCAAGTCGCAACCGATGTTTGAAGTTGATTCCATCCATACTTACTGAGAAAAGCTCATTTCGTGATTTTCCCCATGCATTGTTAATGGGGAGGTCATGCTCTGCACATGACCTTAGGTCACCAATATCAAAAATCCCGGAACAAATGTTGTAGCTCCTGGTGGGCCCAAGATGTGGTATGAGTTTCAACTTGATCGATTAACCCTTCTTTTAGTTATGCCGTCCTAAGTATTTTTGAGGTGAGGTCACTTCACCTGACCTGGTGACCTGACCTGATATGACCTTGAGCCAAAATTTTCAGGAAAGATGTAAAAATGATGAAGGAACAGCTAGACCAAGTTTGGCGGCGCTGCGCGCCGCCGTTTTTGGTCACTAAAAACCCGAGGGGGTCTAAAAGACCCCCACCCGGGCGAAGGTTAAGAAGAGGCGGGTGGAGTGACACTGCCTCGTCATCCGGAAACCTCAAGTTGAAAAAACTTCAGGTTTTGACTACATACGTTCTACGCTCCGCACATACTCCTTACTCAATTTGTAAGCTTCTTTTCAAAATTTGCAGAAATCGGGATAAAAAACCTGATGGAAAGCGTGGACACACAGCCTTTGCCTCTCAGCTTTCGATACCCGTGCCTTCGAGTGATAAACTATGCCATCTACCCATCAACTGTGTTCCTAATACGCGATATCATTTTCAGGTTCTTCTGTGACGTTCAATTCACAACATGTCATCTTCATCAGACTTCGGTCCAGTAACGCATGTGATCTTCGACGTGGATGGTCTTCTGCTGAACACAGAGACCCTATACACGGAAGCCACGCAGCGCGTCGCCGATCCCTTCCACAAACAATTCACTTGGGAGGTCAAGGAGAAGCAGATGGGACGGCGCATGCGCGAAGTAGCTGATATTGTGATTCGTGAACTGGACCTACCCATTACCATAGACCAGTACCTGAACGAAGTGAGGCAACACTGGGAGGAGCTGTTTCCGACAGCTCAGCTCATGCCTGGAGCTGAGCGACTTGTGCGACATCTATATCAGCACGATATACAGATGGCGCTAGCATCGGGAGGCGGCCGGCCGGCATTTGAACTGAAAACGCAGCAGCACAGGGAGTTTTTCGCACTGTTTGAGCACGCCGTGCTGGCAACCACCGATCCAGAGGTAAAGCGCGGAAAGCCGGCTCCGGATGTGTACCAGCTAGCGGCGCAGAGGTTCCAGCATCCTCCGGCCCGACCTGAGTTGGTCCTGACGTTTGAGGATGCGCCTGCGGGCGTGACCTCCGCTCGTGCCGCGGGAATGCAGTGTGTGATGGTGCCGGACCCACGACTGAGTGCTGAACTGAGGCAGGAGGCCACGCTGGTGCTGCCATCTCTGGAGGCGTTCAGACCCGAGCTCTTCGGGCTGCCCGCGTACAAGACGTGACAATCCAGAGCGCTGAAATACAGTATATGTATGAGGCAGAACAATGAACCCATGATATTCTGAATGGGGCTACCTCATAGATAAATTTTCCAATATATTTCCGTTCAAACAAAAATCTGAGCAGAATCTGCAGCTTTCTCCTAATTGCATAAAACAACCAATCGGATTTAAGCACGTTTATATATTTGCGAACCCAAAGGGGGCCGATCAATACCACAATCAAAACACCAGCAGTCCAGTTTCTGCCGAGAACATCTTATTTACAAACAAACAGCGCATCTAATGCAGCTTTCCAACAGAGGCACTTCCTGGTCAGGAAACCCAATGTCCTGAAAGGGCGCTGTGGCCCGGTCCTGGTTTCAGTGCAAACACACATTTAACATCACAGCCTTCGCATCCAGCGTTCGCAATAGCAGTCACAGGTTCCGACCCTGTAGACATCCCTCTCTTACATCCGCCTACCTTCTTACTGGCTTCTTAATGGACTCAGTCAACAATTCAAATAATGACTATGTCTGCGAGCAGTACACTATACAAATGTCAACGTATAGCCACACAAATGCACATACGCTATAGATATACATACATATATATATATATATATATATATATATATATATATATATATATATATATATATATATATATATATATATATATATATATATATATATATATATATATATATATATATATATATATATATATATATATATATATATATATATACATTCGGACGGGAGACACATATCACTTATATTCTAAAATCCTGAGCATAGCTTATGCTCCACATTTAAGGTCACAAACTAGGTTCCAGCCTAGTCTCTTGATACTTGCTCTGAATCATTTCATGTGAAAGAAAAATTAAGCGGAAGCGTACCATGGTGAGGTATTTTGCTCAAGTATATAGAAAGTATTAGTGGATCCACAGCTCCGATGCGTGGGAACGCTTGGGTCCGAAGCAGGCGCAATTTGGGCCTGGAGGAGGCACTATTTCGGCCCGAGGAGTCATTCACATGGGGCTTATAGAGTGACCCATCATACGGGCGCCAAATTACATCGTAAAGACGCCAATATTTGCGTCCTGAAAGGGGTGGCCGGGAATGCTTGTCACCCTGGATCCACCATGGCCGAAAGGAAGCGATAACTTGTTCATCTTCCTTCCCTCTTATTTATATATAATATTAAAATACCTATTTATACCAGAAACTAACTAGAAAGGAAATTGTGGGATGTTTCTGGACATAACACTTACAGTCGTACCATAACAAATCAAACTTGCGAAACTTTTTGGTCCACACTTAGCAGATGGAATTAGATTTCACCATATTTTTGTTTACAATAAGCCGTAGGTCGATAACAAGTGCGCTGAATGTGAACACCTGATACCCTTCATTTTCATTACGAAGAAAGCCCCTGCCGCCATAAATCGATCGCAGCTCAGAGAGGGTGTCAGCCGCCGACAGTTTCGGGCCAGCCGCCAGGTGTTCCCCACACGACACCTGGCGTCGGACACCAGCACTCCCGTCCGGAGCTCGCGTCAGCCGGGTCGGGTGCGAAGCGGTGCATCTGAACTGAACGCCAACGCGTGCCATATGCTGTGGCAAATTTAACACCGCGTTCTTGATGCCACTTACGCTTTTACACACTTTCAAGGCTTAGCCAGGTTTGATATTAGGGATGGGCACCGTGCGGCCGGGGGCCGGGTATGTCCCGTGGGTCAGGGGCCGAATACTTTAGTGAGGTGAACCGATCTCACAAATCTACTCAATCATCATTAGAAATTCCTAACGGGGGGATTTCGCTGGATGTGCACTAAAGTCTGTAGAATGTTTAAGCCAGATGCAAGTGTTGCGTCACAGACGACAACTAAGTAGACAGACCCTGATATAGACTAACTTTCTTTATCAAAAAGAAGAAGATATTGCAGAATCCAGGATAATGAAATCATTTGAAGCTATCAAAATTTGGTAAATAATTCCCATAGAGGTAACAGCAAACCAAATAATTATCTACGTTGTCCATCACTCTACGTCTAACTTTCCCAAAAAACGTTAGAGCGAGAACTATTCAACCTCCGTCTTAGTAAAAATAAGCTGCGTAAATAAAACATGATAAGCACAATTAAAAGCCTATGTCCAACTAGACTAGAATATGCAATAAAACATACACTGTCAGCGATTTTCCGCCGATGAACTGAACTGAGCTAAGCAAACAGACAATATATTCGTTAATTTGCCTCCCACAATAATGCCAATCTCGCCAAAATCCAAAAGTACCCACGAGAGACTTTGTGAATATAACACTTAAGACTTCTTTGGAACTAATGGAACTCTGGAAACCTATGGAGAACAGATATATGGTAAAGGAGGAAGAAGAGGACTAGGCTTTACTAAAGTGTAAATTTTACAATGTTATTTAGTGTGTCTCAATACTGCAATATATTTTACAGAATAACAATTTAAATCATTTTTTAATATGAAAAATAGACTTCTACGCTTAAACCTATTTAAAATAAATATACTTTCCAAATGCTTGTTAGGAAAATATGAAAAGCTGAATCACTTGGGCAGGTTTGCTAACTCCCTATAACATCATACCGCTCATTTTCGTTCCACTTGGTCCAGTTGACACGGACAACACTTACACTGTAACCAAGAATAAAGAAAGGTAGGTGCCGTGTAGCAGCAGAACAGCTCTGCGGCTTCGTCATACTTTCCACCAAAACATTTTAGTCGGACACTCGGAATGCTGGCTTGGCATCAACTCGCGGGACGCCGGAGGGGTTCGTCAGTTTCTCGTTGCTAAGTCTGCGAAAGATCCGTCCTAATCGACACTTACACGGACCTCAGTAGTCGTGTTCGTGGAGGAGCCGTTTCACGCTACACTGAAGAAAGCAGCGTCGACGTTGGTTCTGTACAGGCCAACACACTGTCATATTGTCACGCCTGAGCGCCGGAGCCGCTCATTTGTGTATCGGCCGCACTTTTGCGCAACGCGCTGTCTCCACGCACCATTCAACACGGCTTGCAACAACAGCGTCACCAGGCTTGACGTCACACAACCAGCCTCCCCTTCACAACATTTTGTAATGGTGCATGACGGCCATGATGGCACACCAGGCGACTAGCAGCACAGCCGCCAACACAAACACGGTCGTCTTCGCCTTGCTCCACGTCTTCACCTTCACCTGTGACTCCTTAGTCGTCGCGCCGTTTTCAGCGCACGGGCAGTGCTTCTCGCAGAGGCAGAGAGGCTGTCGCTCTTCCAGCGGTGCCCTGGCCGTCATTTCTAGCGCGGTTGCTGACCCCGCAGCGGTATGGCCTGTCGTTTTCTGAGCAGGAGTGCTGGCACTGCCTGACCTTGTACTCAGACCGCCCGTGGAGGTGATCCGATAGTTTGACGGGTTATGTAGTGGCCTGGGAGCGCTCGCAGACGATGGGTGTGCGATGTCTGGCGGCGCCTCGTTGCCACTGTCGAACGGAGAGAGTGTGAAGGCGCCGTTCTCCATCTTATCAGCAAGATAAGACCGGTGATAGCGGTGATGAGTGGTTGGAAGTGTAGTCGGCGGCTGATAGCCGTATCTGAAAACGAACAAAAACTGTTGTGAGAGGCGAATGAAGACCTTAACGCCCGAGATAAATAATGAGGAAAGCAACTGATGTCCGCCTTCATCGTATTTCAAGTATTCTCAATGTAACCATTGAGGTAACTTAGTTTATAGCTAGAAATTTGAACCAAAGGATACGCACACATAGTATAAGGACATTACAACAACGAAATATGCTTCCGGTGACAATTATTTGCGTTGCAGAAGTAGGAAGAAGGGGCTTGCAGGGCCTTTTTCCCAGCAGCAAGAGCACCAAACTTTACTTAAAACCCAGACGCGCTTCCTCGTGTGGAAACGCAGCACTGTGTTTAGGCTACTACCTAATACAAGAATCGCCGGCAAACGAGCATCTAATATCGTGGCCAGAGTTATGTGCGACTCAGGAGCCACTCTTGTAAATGAGAAACCTGGGGGCCGTAACTAAATTGGGGAAGCCGCCAAGAATGACTTAGTTTTGTGCATTTACGCCGGATTGGGCGCCCGCTTACTTTCACTGTCTTGTAAAATCAGATCAGGGAAAACATTCTTCAGAATCAAAAAAGTGTTTGAGGTGGAGGTGAGCCAAGTGGCGAAACTGATATAGAACGCCTACATGTTCTTGGCTCAGCAGAATAATTTCCTGAACATGAATTTACGACCCTTTGGAATGAGTCGCGCGAAAACTCTCGCATAAATACAATCCCTGAACCACTCCCTTTGCCTCACATAATACAGTCAGATAGCCAGAGTTTGTTCTGCTTTACAGTGGGTCAACCTTGAGTGGCGCACAACTATGGTGCTAGCGAACTATTTGACCCCAACCTTGGTGAATTAAGGCGGAACTGTTCCGACGGAAGTGCATCATTCATGCGTCACTCCACAAAAGGCTCGGGTCTGCAGTCGTACCCGGGGAATACTATCGAAACATGCAGGTTAAAATGATGACGTCTGCCGTGCATGTATGGACGACAGTGACGGTGTATTCCAATGTCACATTAATGTGACAGTTGCAGTGGCAGATCCGGGATAGCATTTCGGGGGAGGGCTAGGGGCTCGAACCTCCCCCGTCATTGCCTCGGAACAACCTTCGGTTATGCATTAACTTCAGGCATCCTGGCATTTCGGAGAGAGGGGTCTTGAGCCGCCTCACCACCTTGTATTCGCCACTGGGCAGTTGTTTATGCTGGAGTGAATACGTGCATATGTGTATGTATACACGTTCTAACCATAGGTTGCACAGACGATCAGCAAGTATTATTATCGGTCCCAATCGAGAACCTGATAATTTATCATATCGCGTCTCACAGAACATTGCAACACGTGGCAACACACGAACGACAGTAATAAACAAACAATATATTTTGACTGATACGCTTTACCTTTTCGAGATAGTTTTTGAAGACCTACAAGCCAGGCGATGAATACGCTTTCAAGCCATGTAGCACGGTGTATCAGTGTATATTTTTTGCTGGTTCAGCTCAGAAGCAAGATGGGCTCAATCAGCAGCATACTTATTAAAACGCTCATCAGTGATCTTCCAAAACCAATGCTTGTCTGTTGTTCTTCGTTTATAAGAAGCGAACAACCACAAGCTGGTGCCTACTTACGGCCGAGATCGTTTATCAAAACCATCCCATATGCATTGAAGACTTGCACCACACACGCCCACACACCCACCCACACACAGAGGCACACACATAGTTGACATGAATACTGTAGCCTATACTAAAACATAAAAACAAAACATAGGTAGCTAAAATGTATCTTCAGTTATTATGATGTAAAATTAAACTAAACAAACGACAAGACCAGTGGGCGCCGGCAATAGCTTCCGGGGCTTGTCGGCACGGCAATTGCCAGGATTATGGGGCATCGCTAACTCTTTCTCTGCTGGTAGCCGGTGGGTGCTGAGGGAATACAGATAGCCGTGACGGTTCCAAGCCACCGACAGGTCTCGCGTCAATCTCACCGTCCGCTCATGGCAACTGATGGTTGTCCACCCACTAGTCTTACGATTTCCCTTCCGAAAGCTCCCATGAGAGAGACTATTTCGCCACGGATTTCTCGCTGAGGAGAATGGACTTCAACCTTACGATGACCGAAGGAAGGGCGGGGGAGGGGTGGGGGACGGAACAAGAACTTATTAGCTATCCCGGGTAGCGTACTATCGAGGAATCAAACAAGCGCTAGATCTATGAACATTTACCTAGGCCCAAACTGGAAAAGTGCAGAAACTGTAAAAAGCCTAGTTAGAAACCCTGACATTTTGTGAGAAAATTCATCATGGTTCAGAAGTCCAAGGAGACATCCTCCCCCCGTTATTTCGACGTCCAGGGTTGCAGGCTCCTCCGGCTGTGATCCATAGTGATTGGGAGAACGACTGAGAACAATTTCCCCATAGGGGGCCAGCAACACATCAGGCAAGCCACAGGTTAGGAATTCAGCAAAAACAGTGTCAACATAACATTTTATGAAATACCCAATTAAAAAAAACTCCGTCCGCCTCAAGATTTCCAGTAAAGTCAAAACCAAATTTCCAAAATCAGGCATTCAGACCCATGTTACCTTCTTCAGCGCCACTCTCACGAGGACAACATTCCTGACCACCTAGTCCGCAAGAAGGCGAACTCCACCAAGTCCTGATCCCGGCAGTGACATGGTCGAGAGAGACAGGCAGGATCGGCCCGCGATCGCAGTCCGCCTCCGCGCACATCGAAACAGGACGCCGTCCATCACAGCCATATTCGCGCCGATCACCCATCGGCATCACGCTTCCGGATCGAGGCACTAGCTTTAGTCGCCCCCGGCGCCGAGCCCACAAACCAAAACTTGTATTCCCTCCTGGAACAGTAGTTGTTATTTTCATTGCCAGCTACACCACGGGGGGCATGCTATTTAATTTTGCGGTATGGAAGCTAAAAGCACTTTCCAGCACATCAAAATCAACCATACACACACAAGGACAAGATTTCCGCGTAAACACGTGCCCGTTGTGGCCAAAGGTAAGAAGTCCACGTTCGCGGGTGAGAAACAGCCTGTCCCCTTGGCGTCAACAAAACCGATACACACATGCCCCCGCCAGTGGGATCCAAGACTTCATTTCGGGGCGAAGGCTAGGGATAAGCCCCCCAACGTTCCTCGGATTAGCCTCCGGGCGGGACCAGCCCCCCGCTCCCCCGTATCCGCCACTCAACCAGCGACAGGTATTATACGCCAAGCAGGAGGAAACCACGTCGGAGGTCCGACACCAGACGATACAGGGGCCCAGGGCCCATAGCTCCAAACAGCATCCCACCATATCGGGCGCCGGGTAGCCCGATGGGTAATGGAGACCCTAAACCGTTTCGGCGCCACTGTGGTAATACCACTTTCTACTTTAATTTATATGGAAAACCAAAACCATCACCCATCCCATTAAACCATGACACACACCCCTGTCTTAAAACTAGACGCCTTTCTGTTTTTTGCGTCCCATTAAAAATCCAAAGATGAATTAAAAATAATAAAACGTTCTGACATAGAAAGGCGCCCCGGATAGCAGGATTGCCCCAAAGAACAAGGCGCCCCGAATACCAGACACACCCTGGACGAAGCACCCTGCGGATATCATATGCGCTCTTGGCTAGCAACGGCGCCCCTGGACAGTATAAGCGCCCCTTAGATGGAAATAGGTGTTTCAGGAAAGTGAAAGGCGTCCCTTGGATAGAAAAGGCGCGCTTTAACGGCCTGGCGACTTAAGCGCGCCCCACAGGTTCGGCACCCCCGGGCTTACCCCCCCCTTTAACGAAATCCTAGATCCGCCACTGTCCGACGCCAGGTGAAATGCGCTCTGATACCAGGGAACGGTCAGCTGTGCAGAGCTCTGAGAAACTGCAGATGTTAAAACAGTCTCGTGCAATTCAGCAATCACAATCCTCTCCGACGAGCAGGTTCATGTTTGGATTCTGAGCCGGCAACTGCAACCTACTGGGCCGGCGTTCTAGCAATACCGCTAAAACGTCTGACGTTCTCGGATGGAATAAAAACGGATCCAGGCGAAATGAAGAAAGACCAGTTTGCACGAATACTGTACCTATTTGTGCGGTGCAAAATGCTTAACTTATCAGCCTTGGTTCACAGCTGTCATTCCTCGTGCGAAATTTGAAGCCCGTGACAGCTTTTAAGGTCATACGCCGGGCCTACACGGCACCTGACAGGGTCCCCAGGTTGAGGGGGAGAGACGTGACAGACGAGAAGTATCCGCCAGGCGCCAACTCAATAACAGCACCTTTAGGGCACGTTCGCAACGAGACGGACGACGCCCGTCAGCGCTGCAGGCACGCGCTGTATCAGGCTGCTGTTAAAGCCAAAGGAGAGCAGTTTTTATCCTAAATCCCGTGAACGCACGAAAAGAGAGCGCCAAAATTTATACAAATGCACTAGAAACTTAAGAATGCGCTTACATGCATACAATTAAACTAATTGAAAGCAACAAACATCAAAGCAAGCTTTTTGGTTTAACCTGGGTTGGTTTAATCAAACCAGGTCAGTAAAAATTAGGCCAAAAGAGGAAATGAGGGCATTGAAAACACTCCACAACGAATCTGCGAGTAGTTCAATTTGCTCGCTATCCTTAGCCCTCGCCCCGGTGGGGGGAAGGATGTTTGAACACACCCTCGGGTTTTTCTGACGGCACGAAAAAAACGGCGGCGCGAAGCGCCGCCGTAGTGTGTGTTGGTGTTTAGGGCGCCTCAGCGGCTCAGCAATATTGCGCCCATCGTTATAGTGGCTAGTCACGTTCTCACGAGCTCGCGTGGGCGCTTCTCACGAAGCACCGCCGTACTTGGCACACCTAATTCTTAAAAAATTCCGCAACTTTCCCCAAGCTTTTAAGGTGGGTCATCTCAGGTCAGGTCACCAGTGCAGGTCAAGTGACCTCACTCAAAAAAATGTTTAAGGTGGCATAAGTAAGAAAAGGATAGATCTGTCAAAATGAAACTTATACCACACAATAGGCCTACCGAGTACTACAAAATGTATTCCAGGGTTTTTCGTATCGATAACCTAGGGTTAAGTACGGATCCTGTCCTGCCCATTGGAAATGCTTGAGGAAAACAGAAATTGATCCAAAAATGTTATATTTCTGTAGATATCGTTCGGAATACCTTCATATTCTCCTAATCATAGTATCATAGGCCCCTTCATGGGTTTATGTTGCAAGTTTGGACCTGTAACCAGTGATAGGTAATAACCTAAGGCTACTGAGCAGGCTTTCAGACTTGGGTCAAAAACTTTGTAGCAAATGGCGATACAGTTTTATTTTGATACAATTACGTTTGAATTGCCATTGATAATCGATTGATATGCACATTGACTATGCTACGTTAGAATGTGACCTTGACCGGACCTTAGGCCAGGTCATTTTCGTTATTACCTAGTATCGGCAAATTATACATAATCATATTCGCCGTAACGAGAGGAAGCGAATGGTGCCTAAAATGTGAATTTCTATGGGCTACCCACCAGCTTTCACGTCTTTTCGCTATCTCGCATAGGAGCCGAGTTCGAGGGGGCGTTTAAAACCCCCATACCAGGGCTAAGGTGGTTCGGAGGCCCACCGGGGGCGGGTGTTAGAAGTTGAGGCAGCGGCACTGTTGCCGCCGGGGCGCTGAGCGGACTCGCTTCTGTCGTGTCTGCTCATGTTGCACGTCTGAACGTGGACTCTTCACCCGTGACCAGGATCCAATCAAGTCTGAGAACGTTACGTAAGTGCGACGACACCGTCTCCTCGAACAACGACTCAGGTGCCCGACGTCTAACTGTCTTGTTTTTGCCGGGCGCCCAGAATGCTGAACGGAACCTTGGGCGTTGAGCAAGCGCCAACCTTGAATTACAATAGAGAGGAAGCGACACGTCACATCGTACTCGCCTGCTGCGTGCAGCACGGCATGACATCAGTATATATAAATTCAGACGCGCTGATCCACGGTTTTTATCTTTCCGATTTGCGGAATTAATAAGGTGCAGTTTTCAGCCGACGATAGAACTGACCTTAGCGATTTAGGAACACAAGATTCCCTGAGATACCAGACCAATACAAAGCGAAGGCATAGAAAGGTTTACTTTTCAGGCATGGCTAAAGAAGCTTACTATAGCTTAGGATAAACAAAATATACACAGCTTCGAAAGATGCTGTAAGGTTAGACAAAATGTTGCTCGCGATTGCGCCCACATGGCCATTGCCTAATAGAACACGGATGGAGGCTGTACGTATGACATTCACAACAGAAGTGCGTTCTCATGGCACAGGTAGAAAACAATACTCATTACACCAGCTGAACTTACCTAGTAGCTCGTCATTGACGATGCAGATGATTTACACTTCCTCCACTCTCCAGTACCCACGCGTCCCAGTCCTCAGCATCCCGGAGCTGCTACTGGCGAGACTGGCACCCTCTCACACATCACCCGTCTCCACAGCGCTCAGTCACTGAACCAACACCACCTGGACGAGCTCCCAGCCTCCCTCCTCGCTAATCCCACACATTCTGCGACCAGTATCTCCGAGCACCCGGGAAGGTCTGTGGGTTGCAACCGGGCGCAGCTCGGCGCGGCCGGCCGAGCGCCCCGCCCCCTGCCGAATCGGTGCGGCTCACTGCGCGAACGCACGGCGGTGAAAGGTATCCACCATACCGTCAGAAACATGCCCCAGGAACAGCACGGTGATTTTCACCGGACCGTACGCGGGCCAGCCAAGCAGCCGCGCTGTAATAGCGACGCGATTATGACATCGTAGATTATCGTGGAAGACTCAGAGCGGCATTTCTGCGCCAGACCTGGTCATGTGCTACACCATTGTTTTGGCGATTCCTTTACGTCGCATTCCAATACACAGTTCGCAAGGGGTAGCGTGCAATGTTTGCAATGTAAATGCACACCGCTTGCGTGTTCCCGCCGCACTGTGAACCGGATCATCGGCTAACGGGATCCACGATATTTATAGTTGCAACGGCTTTCCCAGAAATCCGTCAAAACCGAGAAACGCAAATCGGACAAAAAGCCAAAATCGAACACTTCTATTGCATAGGAAAATACAAATACAGTTGCCAGCGAACACTTGCAAACGGTTAGACTCTAGCAACACAGCAACATTCAATTCAGCTGCTACAACAGGTGCAAAGCTTTAGGGATGGCGGAACAATCAAAACAACGCGGGGAGGAACAAGCACTTATTTGCGCTTACAGGTGTTCATGGCGATACGTGACTGCGAAGTTCATGACGGTACATTCCATCAACACAATCGTTCCAAGAATACATTTAGCTAACTTCTGACTCTGAAACGTAGCGCTATCATATGAGAGGATTACTCAACCGGCAAAGTCAGGGCATAACCGGGCATAACATCTGCGAACAGACAGCTCGCAAGAATAATGCCTTCTGTTACGTCCTGTCTCTCAATGATTCAACAGCACCATCCTGCGAAACTGAGCATGTGCATTTGTTTTAAAACGTGCGTAAACAGACAAACATATGAGTCAGAGTTCAAGGCAACTACGGTGCATTCCAGATGATAAAAACTTGTTCAAACAAAATGATCATGTCCCTGAGTACTAACGATGGTTCGAATCGGACCTCGATAGGCAGTGTTACAGAACACTCACTATTCTAACAATGACCGCACCATCGTATAAAGTGTTTCATCAGCCGCAAAGCCGCACCGGATGGTGAGGGCAAGATGCACGAAAGGCTTTCGCACTGACAACAGCACATTCATGACTAGCTCATACAGGTCTGTAAATGGTTTCCACATTCTACTTTGACATGACTGCTTCATTATGGCAGTATTTGCAAGATGCAGCTTGTTGGCTAGGACAGAGTATTTTTCATGATAAACTTATATCTCGGTGGTAGAAAGCGAACACACTGTTAGAAGTGCCTATGGCCAAAGCTGCGTTATTAAAGCAGGGAGATTTGAAAAAAATAGCACTAGCATCAAATATGTTTTATTGTTGTCTTTACCACTCGGGAATCAAGGGAAATGTACCGCCTAAAATTTTGGGCCCATAATTGATTCTGTTTTCTCTCCCTGATACCTGCTCGAGTCTACATAAATGTGTTGGTGAAGTGCTTCGTCGTTAGCGATGTTTCATATGCAGCCATTCTCAGAATTTGCCTCTCACCTGCCTCCTCCGTCATCGCCAGTGCGGAAGAGTATTTTGTAATTCTATTATAAACATTTTTGCATTTTATCGTTGTTCTAACTTTAAACTAAATACTCTAATTTTCTTTACACAAGCTTACAATTTTCTGACAGAAAATACGAAAAACATTCTGACCGTCACATCTAAAATTTGCGTCAGTGCACAGAGAACTTTTGTTCTTTCAGCATAACAGTGATTGGCAAGGGATTTTAAGCGTACATCCAACAATGCGGGGCTGCGAACTTCCACCGAGGGAGAGCAAAAGCAGACTCGGGCACGTTCAGTGTTTATCGCACAGCCCCTCGCAACCAACTCCCTACACACAAGGTGTGAGTTTCCGGCCAAATACGGACACCTATTTGCCAACTCGACCTAGATTTGACGTATGTACATGTGCACTTTTGAGCTATATTTTACAAGCCTTCATCAGCGTTAAGTTGGAATTGTGTTTTTGAAGACTAGTTTAAATTTCCCCGGCATCTGTGAACAGGGTCTGAGGGCCGAGGGTCATGTGTATTTTGCCCGTAGATTCCGATTAAGGAACTAAGTATAGTTGGCGGCCACAATTTAGATGTAATTGTTCTCGGTTCTCTCCCGACGATGCCCTTTCGAAAAGCGTTTCTAAAACACGGAGTTACCGTGTCGCTTGATGCAGACGTAAAAGCGACGAGCAGAGCGCCATGTACGTACATCCCGCCCCCAGTAGAGAACTGTTCATTAGCAATCCGGCAACAACTGTCGAACCTGGTGCGTAAATAATAACGTGCAGGGATGAACCAGTGCGATACTGTCTGGCTCCTTATCCCTCCAGGCGTACGGGCTCCGAACGCGACGTGGCAGGGAGACACACTTCCAATAGTGTCCATAAGCTTGTCAGAGGATGTGTGGTTCGTCATTACATATTGCAGCGGATGAAGGCTTGCAATATCTAAAGTAACATCAAACGAGAACATCTTCGAAACCCCGGAATTACAGTCGCGTACCAGGGCAGAAGAACACCAGACTTCTGAGTGTTGATAGATTGTGTAACTAGGACTGAGGGTCTGGAGCCCACTTCCGACTACTGGCCACCCGCGGACGACGACTGGGTCTGCTCCCAACGCGCGAGGAGCTCGGCACTGATCACCCACAGTTCTTGACTCATGGAAACTGATGCATCACCCACTCGTGCAAGCCGCCTCCCCTCACATGTCCGTCTTCCGGGCGTCCTTTAAAACGCAGTTTTTACGCGTCATCCGTTTTAATCCATTCTTGTTTTTAATCCATGCTTGTATATGTATCTATGCATCATTCACTCATTTGTGTGAACACATGTATGGAGGTACTGGAATAGAAGAGGAACTTCATGCTTGCGTATTGTCTAGTTGTATGTCTTATACCACATACCGCAAACGTTGACACATTTGTTTGTCTGAAATGCTATCCTTTATTCATACAGTATAGTTTATGCACGACATTTGTATCTTGATCTTGTAAAGTGATAGTTTTTCACCAGTGCCGCGAAAAATCCAACAAACAGCGCAGGATGCAATAGCCTACAATGTTACAATCTGCTCCCGAGGCAGCGGAGGCCGTCTGCGCCGAGTACAAATGTCCCAGGAGGGATACAGAGTGAAGAGGAAAGATTCAGATATATATATATATATATATATATATATATATATATATATAATGTTTTATGTACTGCTGTATATTTATGTATGCCTTCGGCAATTATGCCTCCTTGAACTGGATCCTATCTACTATTTACTTATTGCTGATGATATTTCTGTTATGATACGAAACCGGTCCAATAAATGCCACTTCTAGCAAGTTTATTCCTTCTACGATTTCTGAGCACTGTCCATCCCAATAAAAACAAACTCTTTGATATATATATATATATATAAAAAATTAAAAATAGCCCCTGGCGCATGCAAGGTCAAATGATGAAGCTACTAGAGGCTTATACTCATGCTGAGATATTATTCAGGTGGCCAGGGCTAATGTTTGGCTGCATATACTGGATTTTGTACAAAATAAATTATATTCAACAAACCATTTCAGTATCAGCTCA
This sequence comes from Lepas anatifera, assembly GCA_034440635.1. Classification (NCBI taxonomy): domain Eukaryota; kingdom Metazoa; phylum Arthropoda; class Thecostraca; family Lepadidae; genus Lepas; species Lepas anatifera. The sequence goes on along the minus strand of JAOTON010001906.1, from coordinate 324,052 downwards.
GTATATTACCGGGCCACTGTTCCAAGTATTGCATTATGGGGAGGAAATAACTGTGATTGAACTACACTGAAAATTTGTGACGTTCTCAAGCGCAAATCCCGTTATCTTCACTGATCGCCGATAAATCTCTATAGATGATATCCGATATGTGCATACAGGGGGTGAGCTCCAAAGGGCTGTAGCCCAAAGTCCGGCTGGTGCTCGGCGTCCGGGAGTTTTACTACCTGGCCGCCGAGTACCACGGCGGCACCTGCGGGGCCACCTGCACGGCCTACAACCCGGCCCTGCTGGCGCAGCTGACGTCGGGGCTGCGGGCCAAGTTCCCTGCGCTGACGACCCACCGCCGCGCAGTCGACCTGGCCGAGTTCAGTCTGCTCCGGGGCAGGACCCTGGGCAACAGCCCAACGGCCCTGCTGCGCTCCATCGTGAGGAGCACTCCGAGGAGTGGCCTTCCTCTCCGGCTGCCGTCGCCACAAGTGGGGATTTACATGTGCATTGATGTCCGTAATGTAAGCTATGTATCCGTGTTTAGCAGCAGATATGCTGCAGCGCCACCTCTGCACCTCCCGGTCCAGCAGAGTGCCGTGCTCTACATGCCGGAGGGATGGCAGTCCCGTCTGGCTCCCCTGGAAAGGCGCTGAATTGCCCACCGGCTCTTGGAGGCCAAGGATCGGCTTCGCGACGGCCTAACCTTGTGGCACCACCCGGAGAGAAATGCAGCACCTCAGCCCGGCGTGGTTCCCCGGCTGGAGCCCCACTTTGGCCGCAGCCTTCTTCTCTGGATACCAAAGAATATGTGGCACGTGTACAAAGTGAAGCATTGTTATTTCCCACGCCCGGTGTTACCTATACAACAACATATACAACAATCATACATTATGCTAACGAGCAGGGCATTATTAACGAGCATATATATATATATATATATATATATATATATATATATATATATATATACATGATTGTTATATATGTGATTATGAAGGGAAGATCGGGCGTGGGAAATAGCGATGCTTCACTTTTGTGTTTCAGACAGGGACACGAGGTCATGCACTAGCCACCAGTGGCCTGCGAGCTCGTCCCAGCGCCAGACACCATGCCGACCACCGCATGGCTTCTCTCCTGCCACGTGCGGGACGTTTACGCCCGGCTGCCCGACCTCAAAGCCACCGTCACCTCCACCTTGGGCACCGTGCACAAGGTGGACTCGACGAAGAAGGTGACGAGGAAGCTGGCCGGCGACGCCGCGGGTTCGGTCGGCTGGGCCACCAGCGTGGGCAACGAGCGCGGTCAGGTGCTGAACACCGTGCTGACCACCTCCGAGGCCTTCGACGACCTGCAGCCGATGGGGGACGGCCTGGTGCGTCGGTACCGACAGGCCGGTGCAGCTCCTCCCGCGCTGCTCTACACGGACAGGGACTGCTGCAGGGCGGACGGCAGCCGCTCCGTCTTCAGCAGCTGTTTGCCGACTGGCCAGCCCTGCTCGTCAGGCTGGACAGTTGACATTTCATGAGGTGTCTGGCGGAGGGAGTAACCACCACCCCCCACGCCCTCTACGGCGCCTTCATGCATCGCGTGTCCGGTTGCCTGTTCGACTGAGACGGTGGCGACCTGTCCAAGCTGGTGCAGGCCAAGCGGGGGGAGCTGCTGGGGGAGGGAGGCTCCGCCCTCTCCGACGCCACAGTCCGGCGGCACATCTCACGCAGCGAGCTGCTGCTGCACTGCCGACGCCGCACTGCCGGGGTCCTGGAGTCGGCGCTCCGCCTGGACAGGCTGCTGGCGGAGATGTCAGCAGCCACCGACACCTTGGGGACCCCGGTCCTCAAGGAGGAGATGGCCGCCATCTTGAGCGAGCAGCGGCGGCACCTCGGCTGCCTCCAGGACCCTGAAGGTGTCAGCCTCCACACGCGGAAGGGCTGGATCAACAAGGGCGGCGTCCAGCTGCCGGTGTACCGGTGCGCGCGTGGTCCACCTCCCTGGAGATCTATCACCTGCACCTCTGCCACTTCATCCCCGGTACGTATCTCTCATTGAAAAATCTGTAGCTGTCCTGGTGAATGTTTCTTTAGATTAGACGGTACATATTTATATTCGAGTCACACTTTTGCAGGATTGTGATGTTACCATTTTCACATATTTTCAAACTGTTTTCCCTTTATTGCGCTGCGATACCATTTTTCAGCTCCCATAGCATTGGACCATCGCTTATTTTCCACAATAAATTTTGCGTGAATATAAAATATTTGCATTAATAATATGTACCACCATTAAGTTACGTGACGATCGCTATCATTGTTGCAGGATCCTCGGCGAACCTGGTGAACTTCCAGGCGTACCTCGTCGAGGGTCTGGTGCGGTGGAACGCGGCGAGGGCAGCTGAAGCTCTCCAGGGACCGAGACCCGGCGCGGCCACCGGTGCGGCCTTCGCAGACCCGATGCTGCAGCACCGGCTGGACCAGTTGGCGCGCGACGTGGGCCACGAGGCGCCTTACCCGGATTACCAGCCGCCGGCCGCTACACCGGCACAATCGAGCGGGTGCTCTCAATACATAATGCTCAGTACCTCAATACCTGGCTCTCAATATCCAGTGCTGTGCTGCGAGAAATGAGCATTTTGAAAATGAGTACTGAATTTTGGCGTGCAGAAATTAGACAACTTTTACTACAAATGAATTAATTTTCAATGCTAAAGGTTATGTTTAACGCAAATATTTAGAGCAGCATTTTTAGTTTGCATGATCGTTCGGTTGTTCAGTTATGGTTGATATAACGCCATCGTCACCGAGTGAGCTGCCACAAAAGCTTGCCTTGGACTAATTCTGGCGTCATCTGGCGTGCCATCAATATAGAAGATCTCAATGGTCGCTTATTTCCGGCAGAAAAGCTCATCGGGGCCGATTATCTAGCCAGTCAGTCGGGGGACCCGGGACTCCCCGAAGAAGGCTTGCAGGAGGCCATCGGCGACGGCGCCGACGACCTGGCCGCCGACGCCGGTGCGGCCGTCGACGCCGAGTTCGGCGAGGAGCCGGTGGAGTCGGAGCTGGCTGTTCACCTGCCGGAGGACGCAGCCCAGCACGACGACAGCGACGCCTCCTCCGAGAGCGGCGACGACTGCGCCCCAGCAGAGGCGGGGGCGGCGACGCTCAACCTGCGGTGTCCTGGGGCGGCGACTGGCACGGCGCCCCCGGCTGGGACCGCGTCAACGCCCTGGCTCTGGCGCTGCTGGACCCGCCAAGCCTCATTATCACCGAGGCTGAGCCCCGCCGCGTCATCCGGCTGTGGAAGGAGCTGGAGCACCGTGCCACCCTGACCTTCCCCTCCCAGCGTCGGCAGCCGCGGGGCACTTCGGGCAGCGCTACAGGGCCAGTGGCGTCATCACCAAGGCATTCACAGCTCAGCTAGGTGTTGATAATCTGGAGCCGGGCTGGGACGCGTAACAATGCATTTCTTACTTAACTTTTACTAAGCTTTACAATAAAACTGGATGCCAAAGACTAAAGCTGTATGCAATAGTAGTGAGATTACGTATATATATATATATATATATATATATATATATATATATATATATATATATATATTACCAGTATGCGCACCTGGTGCATGCAAGGTCACATAATGCGACTACTTGAGGCTCATGCCGAGATATAATTCAGGTGGTCATGGCTAATGCTTTGCTACAAATATACTGTATTTTGTACCAAAAAAAACTATATGCAAAGAAGTATTTCAGTATCACTTCTGTATATTACGGGGCCTCTGTTCCAAGTATTCCCTTATGGGCCAGAAATAACTCTGATTGAACAACACTGAAAATTTGTGACGTTCTCACGCGCAAATCCCGTTATCTTCACTGATCGCCGATAAATCTCTATAGATGATATCCGATATGTGCATACAGGGGGGGTGAGCTCCAATGGGCTGTAGCCCAAAGTCCGGCTGGTGCTCGGCGTCCGGGAGTTTTACTACCTGGCCGCCGAGTACCACGGCCGCACCTGCGGGGCCACCTGCACGGCCTACAACCCGGCCCTGCTGGCGCAGCTGACGCCGGGGCTGCGGGCCAAGTTCCCTGCGCTGACGACCCACCGCCGCGCAGTCGACCTGGCCGAGTTCAGTCTGCTCCGGGGCAGGACCCTGGGCAACAGCCCAACGGCCCTGCTGCGCTCCATCGTGAGGAGCACTCCGAGGAGTGGCCTTCCTCTCCGGCTGCCGTCGCCACAAGTGGGGATTTACATGTGCATTGATGTAAGTAATGTAAGCTATGTATCCATGTTTAGCAGCAGATATGCTGCAGCGCCACCTCTGCACCTCCCGGGCCAGCAGAGCGCCGTGCTCTACATGCCGGAGGGATGGCAGTCCCGTCTGGCTCCCCTGGAAAGGCGCTGAATTGCCCACCGGCTCTTGGAGGCCAAGGATCGGCTTCGCGGCGGCCTGACCCTGTGGCACCACCCGGAGAGGAGTGCGGCACCTCAGCCCGGCGTGGTTCCACGGCTGGAGCCCCACTTTGGCCGCAGCCTTCTCCTTTGGATACCAAAGAATATGTGGCACGTGTACAAAGTGAAGCATTGTTATTTCCCACGCCCGGTGTTACCTATACAACAACCTATACAACAATCATACATTATACTAACGAGCAGGGCATTATTTACGAGAATATATATATATATATATATATATATATATATATATATATATATATATATATATATATACATGATTGTAATATATGTGATTATGAAGGGAAGACCGGACGTGGGAAACAGCGATGCTTCACTTTTGTGTTTCAGACAGGGACACGAGGTCATGCACTAGCCACCAGTGGCCTGCGAGCTCGTCCCAGCGCCAGACACCATGCCGACCACCGCATGGCTTCTCTCCTGCCACGTGCGGGACGTTTACGCCCGGCTGCCCGACCTCAAAGCCACCGTCACCTCCACCTTGGGCACCGTGCACAAGGTGGACTCGACCAAGAAGGTGACGAGGAAGCTGGCCGGCGACGCCGCGGGTTCGGTCGGCTGGGCCACCAGCGTCGGCAACGAGCGCGGTCAGGTGCTGAACACCGTGCTCACCACCTCCGAGGCCTTCGACGACCTGCAGCCGATGGCGGACGGCCTGGTGCGTCGGTACCGACAGGCCGGTGCAGCTCCTCCCGCGCTGCTCTACACTGACAGGGACTGCTGCAGGGCGGACGGCAGCCGCTCCGTCTTCAGCAGCTGTTTGCCGACTGGCCAGCCCTGCTCGTCAGGCTGGACAGTTGACATTTCATGAGGTGTCTGGCGGAGGGAGTAACCACCACCCCCCACGCCCTCTACGGCGCCTTCATGCATCGCGTGTCCGGTTGCCTGTTCGACTGAGACGGTGGCGACCTGTCCAAGCTGGTGCAGGCCAAGCGGGGGAGCTGCTGGGGGAGGGAGGCTCCGCCCTCTCCGACGCCACAGTCCGGCGGCACATCTCACGCAGCGAGCTGCTGCTGCACTGCCGACGCCGCACTGCCGGGGTCCTGGAGTCGGCGCTCCGCCTGGACAGGCTGCTGGCGGAGATGTCAGCAGCCACCGACACCTTGGGGACCCCGGTCCTCAAGGAGGAGATGGCCGCCATCTGGAGCGAGCAGCGGCGGCACCTCGGCTGCCTCCAGGACCCTGAAGGTGTCAGCCTCCACACGCGGAAGGGCTGGATCAACAAGGGCGGCGTCCAGCTGCCGGTGTACCGGTGCGCGCGTGGTACCACCTCTCTGGAGATCTATCACCTGCACCTCTGCCACTTCATCCCCGGTACGTATCTCTCATTGAAAAATCTGTAGCTGTCTTGGTGAATGTTTCTTTAGATTAGACGGTACATATTTATATTCGAGTCACACTTTTGCAGGATTGTGATGTTACCATTTTCACATATTTTCAAACTGTTTTCCCTTTATTGCGCTGCGATACCATTTTTCAGCTCCCATAGCATTGGACCATCGCTTATTTTCAACAATAAATTTTGCGTAAATATAAAATATTTGCATTAATAATATGTACCACCATTAAGTTACGTGACGATCGCTATCATTGTTGCAGGATCCTCGGCGAACCTGGTGAACTTCCAGGCGTACCTCGTCGAGGGTCTGGTGCGGTGGAACGCGGCGAGGGCAGCTGAAGCTCTCCAGGGACCGAGACCCGGCGCGGCCACCGGTGCGGCCTTCGCAGACCCGATGCTGCAGCACCGGCTGGACCAGTTGGCGCGCGACGTGGGCCACGAGGCGCCTTACCCGGATTACCAGCCGCCGGCCGCTACACCGGCACTATCGAACGGGAGCTCTCAATACATAATGCTCAGTACCTCAATACCTAACTCTCAATATCCAGTGCCGTGCTGCGTAGAATGCGCATTTTGAAAATGAGTACTGAATTTCGGCATGAAGAAATTTGATAATTTTTACTACAAATGAATTAATTTTCAATGCTGCAGGTTAAATTTAACGCAAATATTTAGAGCAGCATTTTTAGTTTGCATGATCGTTCGGTTGTTCAGTTATGGTTGATATAACGCCACCGTCACCAAGCGAGCTGTCACAAAAGCTTGCCTTGGACTAATTCTGGCGTCATCCCGCTTGCCATCAATATAGAAGATCCCACTGGTCGCTATTTCCGGCAGGCGAGCTCATCGGGGCCGATTATCTAGCCAGTCAGTCGGGGGACCCGGGCCTCTCCGACGAAGGCCTGCAGGAGGCCATCGACGACGGCGCCGACGACCTGGCCGCCGACGCCGAGTTCGGCGAGGAGCCGCTGGAGTCGGAGCTGGCTGTTCACCTGCCGGAGGACGCAGCCCAGCACGACAACAGCGACGCCTCCTCCGAGAGCGGCGACGACGCCCAAGGTGAGGGCTGCGCCCCAGCAGAGGGGCGGAAGACCCCGCTGAGCCTGCGGTGTCGTGGGGCGGGGACTGGCACGGCGCCCCCGGCTGGGACCGCGTCAACGCCCTGGCTCTGGCGCTGCTGGACCCGCCAAGCCTCATTATCACCGAGGCCGAGCTCCGCCGCGTCGTCGGGCAGTGGAAGGAGCTGGAGCCCCGCGACCGTGCCGCCCTGACCTTCCCCTCCCAGCGTCGGCAGCCGCGAGGGCACTTCAGGCAGCGCTACAGGGCCAGTGGCGTCATCACCAAGGCCTTCACAGCTCAGCTAGGTGATGATAATCGAGACGCGTAAAAATACATTTCTTAGTTAACTTTTCCTAAGCTTTACAATAAAACTGGATGCGGGAGACTAAAGCTGTATGCAATAGTGGTAAGACTACGTGTATATATATATATATATATATATATATATATATATATATATATATATATATATATATTTATATATATATATATATAAGCTTCGTTGAATATCAATTCCAGCTTCCTTGGCGTTGATTACTTTATTCGTGGTCGACTCGAGTTTTCCTATTAGGCTTCGGTCATTCTCGTCATATTGGTGCAAAATATTAGAAAAAGACATAATTCAACGTTTCGTCTCACGTTTTTCTCCTTCCAAAATATTTGAATATTAATATATATATATATATATATATATATATATATATATATATATATACAAATATGATGGCACTCCTTTCGAAACTATTTGCTGTGCTAGAGAATGTTCTACAGGATGATTGCCGTCATGTTGAAAAAGAGGTGATATACATAGAACCGTCCAATGGTGAAAGAGCTTTCTGTACAGAGCAGCCACGCAACTACAGACTGTTTCTACTCTGCTGCAGTGCCTTCATTGCAGCGGATGCTGAACGCCACGCGGTCGCGCCTGGTGGAGGCGCTGGTATCCATCCTGCTGGCGCGGTTCCCCGCTGGCGCGCGAGGCTCCCGACTCCGGTTTATCGAGATCCTTGGCCGGTACGACCAGCTCCGGCGGAGAATGATCTTCTGTGAGCCGCTGATGACGCAGACCCGGCTCCAGCTGTTCCCGCTGAATCAGACGAGGCTGCGCAAGCGGTGAGGCCTGCCTTGCAAACAGGCTTTCTCTTGTAATACGGATTTCACGGACTTAATCGTCATGCTCATGTTCTTAATTGTATTGTTTAAAGGTCACCTTAAATGCGAACGTCACTGATATCCCGTTTTGGCTTCCATTGTTTTGATTTTCCATTTTTTGTATTGATTTGAGCCGCCAGTTGAGCAGTGGTCGTCTCACCCGGCACCAGCCGGGTGGTAATAGCCACCATCGTACTGGCCCGCTCAGCCACCGCAGCAGCCGCAGGAGAAGGGGCAGTAGTAGCCGCTGCCGCCACCGCTGCTACTGCAGCTGCAACAGGAGGTCCTGCCGGCCAAGCCCATGTCGCGGATGACGGCCTGGCGTCTGCGACGTCGGGCATGTGGTGAACTACAATTGGCATCTCTGTCTTGTCACCTCTAGTCCCCCGCCTTAGGGAAGTGATCTGTCATGCGTTACCGACCGGGCGGGCAGTCCGAAACCCGCCGAGAAGGCAAATACACTGACCAGGCATCTCAAGAGTTATTACAGGGTGGAGGAGAGGGTCTGTCCAGGCAGTAGGTGGTTGCCTGGACAGCAATAAAATGTATTATAAACGTGGTACTAGAATACCGCACTTCGTCAGCGTATTCCAGCCAATCCTAGCCTCTCGTCACTATGTAACACCCATCTATTTTCCGTGCCTCTCTCGCAGGTTCCAGGACACCACCCGGCGGCAGGACGTCGCCCTCCTGCTGCAGGGAAGGACTGTTGGATATTTCAATCGCCCACTCTCCTCGTGACCGTTTGGCTGCTGCCGGGAGTAGTGGGTCGCCTGTTTAGTGCTGCCACCTCGTGACACGATTCAAAACCTCTGGTTCTATTTAGACTGGCTAGAGTCAAATGCCACTTGTCAAAGGAATTCGTGTGTGAAGGTGAAGGGAATTGTCCAGACATGACGTGTATTAAGGTTGTTTGGCGCTTTTGATACGATTACGTGGCGAGTGAGCCGTCGTGGAATTCAAGGGTGTGGCAGCGGGGGATTGACACTGTGACAGCTGAACTGTGAAGACGTGACGGATCTTCAGTGACAGGGCGTGGCGCCCGTGAAGTGAGTGTGTGAGATGGCATGGCGCCTCTTACCAGTTTATTTGAGAGTGATTTAATTTGTATAACCTTTTGTCGGTTCTATCGGACTGTTGTTGTTGGACTTTCGTCCTGTTCTGGTGGCCGCTAATATAGCGAAGAAGAGATTAAGTTTTTGCGACAGTGGTTTGAGCAAAAGCGACGGGTTTTACCGAACATTTTGGTGCCGAACCCGACGGGAAGGGAACTTCAGATTTTCATGATGGCGACCTCAGGCAAGATTCCTGTTCCATTGGATCGACTTCTGAGAAGCAGACAGCAGTGACCCAAAATAGGTTTTGCGCTAGGGTGTCGAGTGGAAAATTCAGCTCGGAATGTATGGCGAGTGAGTGGAAAATTCCCCTCAAAATGTATGGCGGAGTAAAAATTTCCCAATTTGGGTACTCAGGTGGGAAACTCTCAAAGCCCTTGTTTGAACTGAGGGATGGATATTTCCTTTAATTTTCTCAAAGTAAATATTTCTTAATCATCCCCAAGCAGAATTGTTTGACCATTACCATGTGAAAAATTTGGGTTAAGCAGGTAAATCTTTACCAACTGAAACCCCTTGATGCAGTTTCCAATTATTTTTAAGGAATTGGTGAATTGCCACAAATAAAAACTTTTGGGGGCCTCTGAGACCAACCTTTGAGGGAAAGAACCCTGGGAGCCACCAAGACTTCCATTTGTGGGATGAAGATCAACTCTTGGGGGGCTTCCCTAGACCAACTCTTGTGCCCCTCCTCTCCTCTCCCACACGACCAGCTCTAAAGAGCCCCTGAGACGAAATATCGGGGCCCCCCTTAGACCAACTCAGCAGAGAGGGCCTCTGAGACCGGCAGGTAATGAAAAATGAAAGGGGATTTTTTCGTGCAATACCTAGTGCCAAAATTAATTATCTAAGCATACACTGTATAGTTTTTTTTGTCCGGGACAACGCCCCTCTTATACCTATACCTATAGTTATCGGAATTTTGGAGGCCACTCCTGACCTCAATCACTGCACCTCGCATACACCTATGCTAGGGCCCAGTAGAGCCTTGGTTTACACTTAACTAACCAGACGAAACTACAAACTTTCTATCATGGCAATAAACTCTTCCAGACTCTTGCTAAAAGGTTCTTTTCTTTACCTGTCAATTCCCCTGCTCCTCTTCACATATATACTCACCTTCATATGAATATGCTGCTTTCTATGAATCTAATCAAAGCTACAGCCTTTTTCTTTCTGCTGCTGTTGTTGTTTCTTCCTTTCGTCTACAATCAGCCAGGCGCGGCGTGTTGCGACAGCGTCAGAGCGACTACTACTTTAAATATATGATCGGTTGCCGCTTGCCGGTCGCATGAGCTACATAATTTGCATTTCAAAAATTGCTCTAAATTAATTTTCTAAATCCTTATAGACTAGAAAATTATACAACTAAAAGCACACAAAGAGGAATACTAACAATGTTTTGTCAATAACGAATATGAAACCTGCCTTTCAAAAGCCTAAAGATGCCGCTTTTATTTAGCAGATGTAAAGACGGCGTTTTGGTAAGTCCACGCCGTAGACCAGCCATAAAAAGAAGTGCCGATGTTTGCAGGGTAACTGGATGCATTCTTGTTGCCCAAAAAAATCATTTAATGAAAATGTAGAGTTTCAATGTATTCAAGTGCCGGACACTTTCAGTTCAACTTAAATATCAGAGTATTTATGTCTAGGGTGTCGTAGGGAGTCGTGAGTGAATTTGGGTGTCACACGGCGTGGACGCAGCAATGAAGGGCTGATATGGATAAAAATTATTTTCTTCCCAATAAATGGTCAATTTTCTACGATACAATGTCAAAAAAATATGCTGCTTAACACGCGCATTGACGGGGGCGGGTACCCGCCCCCCTCGGGTTTTTCGGAGATAGTAGAAAAACGGCGGCGCGTAGCGCCGCTGTACTTGGTATACCTTTTCCCTCATCATTTTTACAACTTCTGTGAAAATTTTAAGGTTAGGTCATCTCAGGTCAGGTCACCAGTTTTCGCTTTTCTTTCAGAAAAGCGAAAGCAGTGCATAAGAGCCGAGTTAATTTGGCGATCTTCTAGTTGATTCTCCTACTCTCTTTTTCCAGTGGACGTTGGTAGAGGAGGCAATGGAACTGGCCTTTGTAGTAAGTATTGTTGAGTAAAATTCAATTGTAGTAAGCATTGTTACTGTTGGAAGTGAGTGGAAAATTCAGCAAAAAAAGTGAGTGGAAAATTTTGCTTGACTGGGTGTCGCTCTGCACCCAGCACCCCAGGTTTTGGGACACTGAACTAACCCAGACGAAACTACAAACTTTCTATCATGGCAATAAACTCTTCCAGACTTTTGCTTAAAGTTTCTTTTCTTTACCTGTCAATTCCCCTACTCCTCTTCACATATATACCCACCTTAATATGAATATGCAGCATTCTATCAATCTAATCGAAGCTACATCCTTCTTTCTGTTGTTTCTTCCTTTCGTCTACAATCAGCCAGGCGCGGCGGGTCGCGACAGCGTCAGAGCGACTACTACTTTAAATTTCTGATCGCTTGCCGCTTGCCGGTCGCATGAGCTACATAATTTGCATTTAAAAATTGTTCTAAATTAATTTTCCAAATCCTTATTTACTAGAAAATTATACAACTAAAACCACACAAAGAGGAAAATTAACAATGTTTTGTCAATAACGAATATGAAACCTACCTTTCAAAAAGCCTAAAGATGCCGCTTCTATTTACTAGATGTAAAGACGGCGTTTTGGTTAGTCCACGCCGTAGACCAGCCATACAAAAAAGTGCCGGTGTTTGAAGGGTAACTGGATGCATTCTTGTTGCCCAAAAAATCATTTAATGAAAATGTAGAGTTTCAATGTATTCAAGTACCGGACACTTTTAGTTCAACTTAAATATCAGCGTATTTATGCCTAGGGTGTCGTAGGGTGACGTGAGTGGATTTGGGTGTCACACGGCGAAGACGCAGCAATGAAGGGCTGATATGGATAAAAATTATTTTCTTCGCAATAAATGGTCAATTTTCTAAGATACACTTCGCAATAAATGGTCAATTTTCTAAGATACAATGTCAAAAAATATGCTCCTTAGCATACAAATTTCAAGATAATTGCTTTTAACAGCAAAATGACCAAAAATGGTTTTTCACTATTCTCGGTACCAGAAATACAAAAACAACTTTTCAAGGATGTAAGCCTAGAAATCATGTGCACAGATAAACTGTTTTCCAGAAATGTATCTTTCAAAGCGGTTAGCTCATTTTTTGGCAACATAAGGCTAGGGTGTCTGATTTTCCACTCACCAATTTTGTGAGTGGTGGAATTTAGTGGCGATGTTCACCCATTGGAACTTTCTCCGGTGGGGCAGGGGGGCACTGTGCGTCTTGCCCGCGCCAGAATTTCGATTCTGTTGTTCCACTGAGATCGGTGGAGATAAGGATGCCAGGTATAATTCGCCAGAAAAATAGAAATCGCCAGATTTTCTTTCAGAAAAGCGAAAGAAGCGTATAAGAGCCGAGTTAATTTGGCGATCTTCTAGTCGATTCTGCTGCTCTCTTTTTCCAGTGGACGTTGGTAGATGAGGCAATGGAACTGGCCTTTGTAGTAAGTATTGTTGAGTAAAATTCAATAGTAGTAAGTATTGTTGGAAGTGAGTGGAAAATTCAGCAAAAAAATTGAGTGGAAAATTCTGCTTGACTGGGTGTCGTTCTACACCCAGCACCCCAGGTTTTGGGATACTGGCAGACAGGCCTCCAGAAGTTGGGCTACGAGGACGGCCAACAGCCTTCAGGAGCTGCTCCAAGTGGATGGTGGTGCAGAGGACATCGCGCGGATCCTCGACAGTAAGAGGGAGTGTGAGCGTAGGCTGGAGGCATTAGATGCTGCTCAAGCTCTGGTGGAGGAGGAGCTGGATGGTGAGGAGCAGCAGATGGACTTGGATACTGCCTGGGCCTTCAGGTGTGGCATCAAGGAAGTTCTCCTAAGTGCCGAGAAGTTCATCGAGAATCACCAGCACGTGTCGGAGCCTGCAGGCAGTGTGAGTACTGGAACTGTTAGGCTTCCCAAACTTGAACTTCCAGAGTTTTCTGGTGATGTCATGCAGTGGGGGTCTTTTTGGGACACTTTTAGTGCCGCTGTGGATCAATCAGATATGCCTGACATAAACAAACTGACATACCTTCGCTCCCTTCCGAGGGGGAGGCGCGGAAGTGTGTGGAGGGGCTTCCCCTTACTGCCTCTAGTTATGTAGCAAGCTGTGACCTCCTCAGGGAGAGGTATGGGCGACAGGAGCTGGTGGTGTTCAGCCATGTACAGAAGCTGCTGCAGCTGACTGCTGGCTCAGGAGAGGGAGCCCTCCAGCAGCTCCTGGACGAACTCCTGGTACATGTTAGGAGTCTCGAGACCCTGAACATTACAGGAAAGGAGTACGGAGTGATCCTCACCCCTTTGATTTTGTCGCAGCTCCCCAGTGAGATCTGTCTCGAGTGGGCGAGAGAAAGCGCGGGGAGGGAGAGTGATCTAGACTTTCTAATAACGTTCTTGAAAAAGGAGAGCGGCCGCCGTGACAGGTCTGGAGTTTACCGTGGCCTCAGCGGAGATGTGGATAACCAGCATACCAGTGGACCTCACCCAGCTGGCACCAGTGGACGGAGCCCTGGCGGCACCAGTGGACGGACCCCTGGCGGCTCCGGTGGACGGACCCCTGGCGGCTCCGGTGGACGGACCCCTGGCGGCTCCGGCGGACGGACCCCTGGTGGCTTCAGTGGACGTCATCCAGCCGCCTACAGTGGATGGAGCCCAGCCGGCTCCAGTGGACGGAGCCCGGCTGCCGGTGGTCTGCGGCCTACAGCAGGAGCTTCCCCTGGGAGGCCCTCTGCAGCGGCCCTGCAAACGTCTGCAGGCTGTACCTTCTGCAGTGAACAGCATTCCACAGATAAGTGTCCAGAGTTATTGATGTTGGAGCCAAAGGACAGGTTCAATGCTGTGAAAACCAAGAATATCTGTTTTGGCTGTTTTTCTAGTCAGCACTATTCTAGAGACTGTACTAAGAAGTGTGAAGTGTGTGGTCGTAACCATCACAAACTGTTGTGCCTCCAGCAGGTGAGGGGCTCGAAACAGAGTAAGGAATTGAGTAAGACCTCTCTGTCATGTAACACTGGCTCGGTTACGTTGCTGCCAGTAGCAACTGTGCTTGTGTCATCGCCTCAGGGGCCAGTTGAGGCTACCATTATTTTTGATAGTGCTGCAGATCAGTCATATGTATCTGCCAGGCTGATGAAGCAGGTGTCTGGAGACATGAAGGGATCTGTCGAGATATCATGTGCTAGCTTTGGGGGGAATAGGAGTGTAAATGTGTGTGATGTTTATGACATTGAAGTTACTGCAAAAAATGTGCATGTGCCGGCAGTGCTGAAGAAAGTGAGGGTGGCTAAGGTGCCCACCATCTGTGCTCCACTGGTGAGACCTGCCGTTCCTGCCGACCAGCTCCGCCCATTCGCCCATCTCCCACTGGCCGCTGACTGCTCTGCGTCCAACTGCGTCCTGGATATCGACATTCTGGTTGGCCAGGACCAGTACTGGTCGATGGTGAAATCTGGTTTGGTCCGCAGTTCAGGGGGATGGTGGCTGTGGAGACGGACTTTGGCTGGGTTCTCTCTGGTAGCGTCGAGGGGGCCACTGAGGGTGTGAGGGCGGGTTGCCAGCTGCTCACGATGACGGACATGCCTCCCAATATGAGAGAAATCTGGTCGTGGGACCAGTGTGAGGTAAGTGGTGACACCGAGCCTGCAGACCATGACATCTTGGGTGATTTCAATCGCTCCATTCGCTATGAAGACGGTAGGTACGTGGTTAAGCTCCCATGGCGGGACAACAAGGACCAACTGATGGATAACCGTGCCTCCGCAGAAAAGAGATTGGTAAGTCTAGAGAGGAAACTTGCTCAGGAACCTCAGCTCCAGCAGGATTATGATGCTGCCCTGAAAAAGCTGGAGTGTGATGGTGTGACTAGTGAAATACCTCCTCACGAGGTTGAGACTGATAATGTTGTTTATCATCTGCCCCATCGACCTGTTGTGAAGAGTGAAAGCCTAGCCTCACGCATTAGACCGGTGTTTGATGCAGGTGCTTCTGGGCCAAATGGATTGGCTCTGAACCATGTGGTACACACAGGTCCAGCGCTGATGCCGAGTGTGACGGAGGTTATGTTGCGTTTCAGGCGCTACCGATTCGGGATATCGGCTGACATCGTGAAAGCGTTTCACATGATAGCTCTTGATCACAGGGACAGAGACGCTCACCGCTTTCTGTGGCGGCAGGATGGTCGGCTGCGTGTAATGAGGTTTAACCTTGTGGTTATGGGGGTCGCGAGCTCTCCCTTCTGCATGAATGCCACCATTGCCTATCACCTGTCGTTGTACCCAGACTCGCCTGTGAGTACCGCCCTCACGCAGGGTTTGTATGCTGATGACCTACTGACAGGTGCAGACACAGAGGAAGATGGTGCTTCTCTGTTGCAAGGTGCATGTGACCTTATGAGTGTATGCAAGATGGAGTTTGCAAAGTGTGCCAGCAACTCGTCTTCTCTGGTGGAAGGTGTTCCACAGGCTCTCCCACACGAGGCAGATGGAGCTGTGAAGGTGCTCGGCGTGCTATGGGATAGAGCGACTGACAGCCTCTCCCTGGTGGGCGAGACGTGGCCAGCAAGTGTGCTGCCGACGAAGCGGGTGACGCTGAAGGCACTGGCGCGGGTGTATGATCCGATTGGTGTTCTAACACCGTTTACTGTGACACTGAAATGTCTGTTTCAGAAGCTCTGGGAGCTCAAACTTGACTGGGACGATATCCTTCCAGACTGGGCAGCCGATGTGTTCAGAGACTGGGCCCGAGGCTGTGAACAGCTGGGACTGGTGGCGATACCACGATGCTTCACAGCTAACAGTGTGACTACCTGGTCGTCCTCGTCAGGTTTGGATGTGCAGCTGTTCTGTGACGCATCCTTGAAAGCTTTTGGCTGCTGTGTGTATGTGAGATTTAGGCAGCCAGATGGGTCATATTCTGTGTCGTTTGTGATGGCAAAGGGGCGCGTGGCCCCTCTCAGGCAGCGGTTGACTCTGCCCAGGCTCGAGCTTTTAGGCTGCTTGGAGGCTGCCAGACTGAGGAGGCTCGTTTTTGGGGCTCTCCATCTGCCTGAGAGCACACCGTATGTGTGCTGGAGTGATAGTACCATCGCTTTGGGATGGGTGAGAGGTAAGCCACAGCGGTGGAAACAGTATGTGTCTAACCGGGTCGCTGAGATCCAAAGTCTGACATCTGTTGAGAACTGGCGTCATTGCAGGTCCGAGGAGAATCCAGCTGACCTGCTGACCAGACCTGGACTGTCGCCAGAGGCACTGGTATCCTCCCCTCTGTGGTTTGAGGGCCCGCTGTGGCTCCGTCAGATTGATGTGACTGCCCCAGTACAGGAAACCGGAGCGACGGCGGAATCGCTGCCGGAGGGGGCGCTGGAAGTTGATGGGGTGGGTGTGTTGGTAACAGCTGATGCTGAACCTGATGAAGGCCGTGGGTTCTTACAGGTGGAGCGGTACGGGACGCTTTCCAAAGCGACACGTATGGCGGCGTGGCTGATGCGCTTTGTGAATAACACCCGCCATCCTTCACAGCGCTGTTCCGGTGAGCTCAGCTCTGACGAGCTGACAGCTGCGCGTGTGCAGTTGTACCAATCTGTGCAAGCTGATTGCTATCCGAGTGAGGTTCGTGCGCTTCAGAAAGGCCGCCCCATCTCTGCTAATTCCCCGCTGTACAGGCTGACGCCGTTCATGGGAGACGATGGAGTGCTGCGGGTGCGTGGGCGGCTTCAACACTCGGAGCTGTCGTATGAGGAGAAGCACCCAATCATTCTCCCTAAAGGACATCTGGTTGTGCTGTTAACGCGTGAACAGCACCTGATCATGAAACACGCTGGTGTTTCTACAATAATGACTGCTCTAAGTTCCAGGTTCTGGATTGTCGGACTGAGAGCTGTGGCGCGCCGTGTTGTGAGAGGCTGCGTTGTGTGTCGCAGATTTCAGAGCCAGGCGTGCTGTGAACCGGCGCCGCCCCTGCCACAGGACAGGGTGTTGGAAGCACCAGCGTTCCGGGTGTGTTCGTTTGATTTTGCCGGCCCTCTTTATGCGGCAGATTCTAATAGGAAGTTGTATGTGTGTTTGTTCTGCTGTTCTGTGACACGTGCGGTACATTTGGAGCTGCTGCAGTCACAGACAGCTGATGAGTTTTTGCTTGCTTTCCGCAGATTTGCTGCCAGGCGGGGAGTGCCGTGCACTGTATATTGTGATAATTTCACGTCTAACAAGTGTGCGGATGCTCTTCTGCAGAAGTGCTATGGCAGACTGGCGCCTAAATTCAAGTACTCAGTTCCCCTGGCCGCCTGGTGGGGAGGCCAGTTTGAAAGAATGGTGCGCAGCGTGAAGGCTGCGTTAAAGAGGTCTCTGGGACAGCGTTGTCTCGGGCTAACAGAGCTAACCACGATCTTAGTGGAGATCGAGGGTGTAGTAAATAGTAGACCTCTCACGTTTTTGGGAGACACCGTCGACAGTCCCACCCCTCTTACGCCCAACCACTTTCTAGTGGGTCATAGTGTGGGTTTTCAGGCCATCGAGGCTGAGGATCCCGACTCGGTCTCATCTGCCTCTCTGCGTGCCCGCGCAAAGGTAAGGGAGAGGCGGTTGCGGAAGTTTTGGGCCGTTTGGTCCTCAGATTACCTTAGAAGTCTTCCTCTTTCGGTACGGAAGTTTCGGCCACAGGGTAAGTTGGCAGAGGGATCAGTTGTGCTGATTGAGGAGGAGAGACAGCCCAGGTTTAGGTGGGAGATGGGTATAGTTACTAAACTGTTCCCGGGCAGGGATGGTACGTTCAGATCCGCGGAGGTGAAAACTGCTCGTGGCAGGAAGACGCGTGCAGTACAGCGACTTCACGACCTGGAAGTCCTGGAATCCTCGCCATCCTGAAAGATCCATCCTGCACCTCCGTCAGATCGAGCGCGGTAGGATTATTCGAGGTATGTGTTCTTGGCTTGGCGACTGATGTGTTGAGTAACGTAAGCGAAGTGGCTTATTATTGTGTTCATGTGTTGGTGAATTTCTTGTGGCTATTCACCAAGCGGGGAGGATGTTGGATATTTCAATCGCCCACTCTCCTCGTGACCGTTTGGCTGCTGCCGGGAGTAGTGGGTCGCCTGTTTAGTGCTGCCACCTCGTGACACGATTCAAAACCTCTGGTTCTATTTAGACTGGCTAGAGTCAAATGCCACTTGTCAAAGGAATTCGTGTGTGAAGGTGAAGGGAATTGTCCAGACATGACGTGTATTAAGGTTGTTTGGCGCTTTTGATACGATTACGTGGCGAGTGAGCCGTCGTGGAATTCAAGGGTGTGGCAGCGGGGGATTGACACTGTGACAGCTGAACTGTGAAGACGTGACGGATCTTCAGTGACAGGGCGTGGCGCCCGTGAAGTGAGTGTGTGAGATGGCATGGCGCCTCTTACCAGTTTATTTGAGAGTGATTTAATTTGTATAACCTTTTGTCGGTTCTATCGGACTGTTGTTGTTGGACTTTCGTCCTGTTCTGGTGGCCGCTAATATAGCGAAGAAGAGATTAAGTTTTTGCGACAGTGGTTTGAGCAAAAGCGACGGGTTTTACCGAACAAGGACCCTGGAGCCGGCGGTGCGCGTGGCTTCCGAGCCACTGCCAGCCGCCGCCGAGCTGCCCGCGTCGTACCCACCGCCGCCCGAGGTGTGCCAACACAGAGCCGGAGGTGGAGGACACCGTCTGGCCCGGAGCGCCGACGGAACACCATGCTGGAGGGTCTACGCGAGGGAGCTGCACCACCAGCTGCGCCCGCCCGGACTCCGGATGAGACGGCACCGCCGCCACCAGGATGGTGTCCGCCATCAGCGTCGTGGCCCGCGCCTCCATCTCTGGCTCCCCAGCCGTGGCAGCCACCAGCTCAACAGTGGTGGTCTCCCCAGGCACCCGCCGGGTGGCAGAAGCTGCCACCGTACTGGCCTGCTCAGCAGGGCTCCTGGCAGCGACAGCTGCCACCGCAGCAGCCGCAGGAGCAGGGGCAGCAGCAGCCGCCGCCGGCCACCGCTGCCACCGCAGCTGCAGCAGGAGGAAGTCCTGCCGGCCAAGCCGATGTCGCGGACGACGGCCTGGCGTCTGCGACGTCGGGCGGAGGAGCGGGCGAAGGCGCAGGGCCTGTTCAGGCAGCAGGTGGCGGCCGCCGTGGCAGCCGCGCTGGAGCAGGGTGGTCAGCGCGGCTACAAATGCCGGGTGTGCGGAGCCCAGTGGGACGCCAGCCACGCCCGCTACGCCGGCGTAATTTTCTGCCCGCAGCAGAACCCTGGCGTGAGCCAGGACGTGTGACTGAGCATGCGAAAGGACCGCTGCCCTACCCACTGAGCGACAGTGAAGGTGTTTATATATATATATATATATATATATATATATATATATATATATATATATATATATATATATATATATACTTTTTCTACCTCTGCAGTTTGCAGTGCTCTACTGTGCTGTGCTAGGTATGTATATCATCAGTGTCGCGGCAATAGGTCTGAGCTAGCGTCGCCTCCCCCCTCTTCCTCGGCTTTTTTTGGGTATGAGCCTTGGGTCTTGTGTGACAGTGTTTAGTGTTCCCGATGTCAGAGCGCCCAGCTCAGCTATATTTTACTGGGTGCCAGATGCTAGAAAATTAACAAGCCCAACAGCAGCTCCAGGAACTCACGGTAGGCATTCAAAAGAATGCCACTTCGCCATAGTTCCTGGATGAGTCAACAGTATGTATAGCATCTCAAATGTACCACAAGCTCCGGCGCAGAAGCAAAGGGTAGCAGTTGACGACCCGGTGTGGTGATCGCCCTTGAAAAGAATATAAATACATATCAGATGTAACATTGACCGGCGGAAAGATTCACAAGCTGGTTGAGGCAAACACCTTATAGCAGGTGCAAATGCTTGCCGACAAGTGATGGCTGCTGTTGCAACTATTACGCGTTGTGCTGACAATACAGCAAAGTTAAAGAATGATTTAAAATTCCGTATTTGACTCTCTGAACTGACTTGTTATGTTAACCACCTCAGTGGGATATGAAAGATAGATTATGATCAGTGTGTTGACAACGTGTGAGGACCACGGCGATAGATTTCATCCACCGGTTTGGTCGCGCTGACCAGCCCCCTCACAGTCAGTCCTGTACATAGAGAGTGACTGCTGTCGCGTGAGAGAGGGGGACAATGGCATGTCCCACCTCCAGGATCTGTTCAAGAAATGGGACAGAATGGTCGTGAGGCTGGACGCCTGGCACTCCATGAAACACTTCACCCTCAGAGTGACGACAGCGCACCCTTTGTTCGGTACGATCCTGTCGAGGTGCGGCTGTACAGGCGGACAGGAAGCCTGGACGTCTGCGACACCAGGCTGCCGGTTTACCGGTGTGCTCGGGGAACCACAAGCCTGGAGAGCTTCCACCTGCACCTCTGCCAATTCATACCAGTTGAGATATTTGAACTATTACGTCTTAGAGGCGATAAGGCTTCAGTCTAATATTAGGATCACTAGCTCATACCTATCGTTTTCTATCCATCCTCCAATCTGCATATTGAGGTATGCAATTACATTTATCTTGAAAATTGGAACCGACATTTCATCTACAAAGCAGGGACACGAATCGTCTAATCAAGAGGGGTGATGTAAGGAGTGCCCTGAGACTTGAAGTTCAATCACTTCAAAAGAAGGAACACTTCGATGAAAACCTTCCCATATCCGATACGCTACCATAGCTATGATAGCGTATCGGACTACAAGCCTATGCATAGGCTTGTAGTCAACCAGGAGAGAATGTGCAAGACCATTTAAAACACAAACCCATCAGCAGTATGAAGAACAAAACAGACAGCGATAAACTGCCAATCAGATGGCTATGCAGTATGGAAGTAAGGCCACAGGAGTGGTGCACACGGCGTGCCAGATGCTAGAGAATTCACAAAGACAACAGCAGCTCAAGGAACTTTTCGTTGGTATTCGAACAAATGCCTCTCCCCCTAGTTTCTGGAGGAGTACGGCATCTCAAATGTTGCACAAGCTCCGATGTGGAAGCAAAGGGCAGTGAGAATAAAATACATAATGGATGTAACATTGACCGGCAGAAATATTCACAAGCTGGTTGAGGCAGAATCGTTAGCAGGTGCTAATGCTAACTAACCAGGGATGCGTGCTGTTGCAATTATTACGTATTGTGCTGACAATACAGCAATGTTAGAAAATGGTTTAATATTCCGTATTTTACTTCCTGAACTGACTGGGTACCTGTTCGCCACCTCAGTGGGAAACGAAAGAGGATAGATCATGATCAGCGTCTTGACAACGTGTGAGGACCCCAGCGATTTATTTCATCCACCAGTTTGATCGTGCTGGCCAACCCCCCCCCACTCACACTCAGTCCTGTACACAGAGAGGGACCGCTGTCGCGTGGGGAGAGGGACAATGGCGTGTCCCACCTCCAGGGCCTGTTCAAGAAATGGGACAGCATGGTCGTGAGGCTGGACGCATGGCACTTTATGAATCGTTTCACCCTCACCGTGACGACAGCGCGCCCTTTGTTCGCTACGTTTATGGGAAGACTTCTCGGCATGCCTGTTCGACTGGTACCCGGAAGACGTTCTAGCACTAGAACACGCTGAACACGCCGCGCTGTGAGCCAGCGGCGTGGCACGCCCAACAACATGGGCTGTCGAAAGGTTCATTGCCAACAAAGACCTGGCGCCACTGCTGCCGCCGCACAGCCGGCATCCCGGCATCCATTCGCCTCGTACAGACTCAGCTCCTGGACATGGCAGATGCCACTGACATCGACACACCGCTCCTAAAACCAGAGACGCCGAACATCTGGCAGGAGCAGCGTCACCACGTCGGGTACTTACAAGATCCTGTCGAGGTGCAGCTGTACACGCGGACGGGAAGCCTGGACGTCTGCGGCACCAGGCTGCCCGTTTACTGGTGTGCCCGGGGCACCATCAGCCTGGAAAGTTTTCACCTGCACCTCTGCCAATTCTGACCAGGTGAGATATTTGAAACCATATGTCTTAGAGACAACATGGCTTCACTTTGTGGGCATGTAACTAGGTCAGCGCTATGTGTCGGGGACGAGACGCTGCAGCCGGAGCCGTAGTGAGAATGGTGCCGCGTCACTGGAGACGTCCCCTTGTTAGCGCTGCTCACAGCCGCCTTCTGCTCAACTGCCTGAACCTACCGTATCAAAAAACCAACAATCAGCTCGACAGTTGGGCGACGCCAGAGTGCGATTCATGCCATAATCAGCGACTTCGACTTCCTATGACAGGGCAGGATTCCTCGCACCTGAGGAACTCAGCCGATCATGACGCTCAGGTCAACGTCAGCGAGCTGACGTTTGCAAGCTGTTTGGAATCATTTGTCATTGATCTGCGAGCAGACAAATGTTCTCTGTTCCAATAGTGGAAGTTTGAGGCATTTTTTCAGGGGTAATCCCACGCAGGTAAGTTTAGGTCTGTGGTTCGACACATTCGATCGGCATCATATTCTTTTGTTTTCGCATCATGCCACCAGCATATTAAAAGAGGATGGCTTTAATGATGTTTCCCACGATTTCAGCGGTAAGCACGTGACAGATAGTGGCACGAGCGTGAGAATGGCAGAAAAGTACACGGCATTAGAAAACGCTCTTTGAATATATATACGAACAAATATCAGTGACCTAAATATTCGTCTGGCGCCAGATTACTTGCAGTCTGGTCTTCGACCAAGATGAGAAACAAAAGCTGAGCGAATAAATTGTGATCAGCTCGGAGGTTTCCTAGACTTGCATCCCAGCAAACCAGGGAAACAGCCAATCAAATGGCTCTGAAAAAGAAGAAGAAGGTACCATCTTGCTGGAAAAGTGAAGGTATGGCTGGAAGGGAGAAGATGTAAGCCTTCTTCAAAAGGAACACAAGCATAGCGCTGAGGATTCCAGAGGCCGTTTCGTTGCCTCGTGCAGCCGCACTCAACCAGCACAATGCCACAGTATTCCTTACAAATCTGGGAGAAGCTCACAAGACGAGGGCAACTGGTGCAATAATTCTGAAGTTGGACGAGACAGGTTGTACGACAGTCCAAGACTATGAGAATGGTAATGGCATCTTGGATGGTCGACGATCGTAACGTAAGTCTTCGTTGCTGTCATACCCAGGAGGCGATGCGTAACTGACATCGAGTAGGCAAACATTCTTCAAGAATGCTCTTGAACTGGGGAAGAGGCACATTCAGTTTCTCACAAGTGTCGTCTGTATAATTCAGGTCGTGGACTATTAGCAATATTTCCCATGGCACATTGCCCGTTTATTGTTCAGGCACGAGTTGTTTGTTAGAACAAATATCAAGATCCTATTGCAATATTTTCGTCTGGGCAGTCCAGGCGAAATGGCGTCTTCATGTACATAAAGGAGAAAGTGTACCGGTGCCCCCATCCCTCCGTTCGGCACCAACGTCCACAGCGTCAAATATCTCACCCAAGGCAGCATTATTGGCCTGAGGTGGTTTTGTAACTGGTTACATCTTTTAACTAGAGCCCGGTCGTTCTGGACGGTTGGAAACCTTAAGCCAAAAATCCTTGTGGCCCTCGCCCGACATCGTGAACTGAAGAACGCTTCGACGGAGAACACGTGACGGAGGAAAATCAAGACCGCCAGGGACGGTCACGTGCCTAAGAGGCGTGTGACTGAGGCGCGTGACAACCTCGTGACCAGGCCACATGGCCGGAAGAAAAGGAGATGATGGGGGTTCCCTCTGGAGGAAGAGGGCAGTCAGGAAAATGATGGCAGTCGGGACAAGAGGAGCAGTCGTAACGGGAGAGACTGTCGGGCGAGGAGCAGTGTGTTATGAGTGAGCCTGCATCCGCCCCTACACAGGTCAGCTGATTGTGCCCCGAAGTCTGAGGGCAGTCGAGTCGAGGCTGTCTGGTGGTGCACGCAGCCGGGTGCAGTCCCGTCTGTGTCCGAAAATATATACATGTGCAGAAGAACCAAGTATTTCTAAGCCCAGGATCATAACACAGTGGAAATGTCGGAGGTGGTTAGAGATCGGAGGTGCGGATATGATCCTCCGGAGGTGGGGGCTCACCGGTCTTGGGTGCTCGTCTGGGGACTGGGCTGCGCCGGGCTGTGCCGACGAGCCGCAGGGTGGCGACGGCTCGATTGAGTGGCTGCGCACCTGCTTGTGAAACGCAGGGAAACACAAATCCCCGCCGAACGCCGGATTCCCTGTTTGATATCGTACGCTTATCCCTCACAGCATGGGAAAAGGGGGTTTAACGTAACAAGTGTATTAGGCGAAAGCGGTTGCGGACTGCATCTAAACGTTTGGACAACTGGTGAGCCGAGACGTTCTGTTAGCCGTACCCTTGTGTACAGCGTGTCTGTGGGCAACAGTGGAGAGCGGGCCATATTCGGAAACGACGCAAACGCGTTTTTTTCCAGTGTCTGATCACATGTTTCCGAATCAGTCCGAACCGCGGACTGGGCTCTAGGACGTCCCTGCTCAGCAGAGGCGGTTGATCTGGTTCTGAAAGTGGGTGGGTTAGGCCTGCCTGAATAGTTAAAGAGATACCAGGGTAAGGCCGGAGGTGCACCCAAAGAGAACCTTGCTAGTTTGAGCAGATCGCCCAGATCCCGTAAGGCGAGAGTCGCTGGGAGGGCAAAGGCTTGCAGGACGCAGCACACCGTTTCGGCCAGGCACAGAGCAACAGCTGCCCCGACTCCATCGAGCACCTACTCACACAATGCCCAGCCTAGCAGGGGTCCCGCCAGACAAGATGGGGCCCTACCGCAACTCAGCCCGAAATTCTCTCGGATAGTGCCCATAAATTATGGTCGTTCCTGACGGAGGCGGGGAGGGTTACCCGCGAACCCCTTGACGCTGGCGGAGAAGGGCAGAGGCGCTGATACTAAAGAAACCAATCTACCTTCTCCTCTCAGCATACTGGTGACCTAAGACCCAGCCAACGATCTCATCGCACATGATACACTGCGCTTATGGGAACAACGGATCCTAGCTTCATCCGCCATAAGACCGTTAGTGAATGCACACCAGTCGATTTTAACTCGGGCGAATCTATGTCTATTAATGACTGGTTCGCATTTGACGAACTGAATCTGACTCTCTCACATACCAAGAAAATAGCAGCTGGCCCGGACAATATCGCTGTAAAAATTCATATGAAAATACTAATACTCTGAGGGAGGAGAGCGAAAAATTGGTCATCCACGCGGAGGCTAGACCCACCACCTATATATTGACCAGGAACTGACCCACCTAATGCGGAGCAAGCCGATCTAACATCGCCGGGACGGCCTCTACTTTCATGATATGCCCCCCGCACCCCCCCGGGCCCAGGTCCCGCCCCCGCCCACCGCACACCCACACCCCCGCACGGGTGCCCCCCACAGGGGGCAACAGCACCCCAACCCCGGGCCCACAACCCACCCAAACAAACCAAACACACAGGCCCCCCCCAGCCAAGCCAGGGAGAAGGGAGCGCCACAGGACGCCAATGAATATATATATATATATATATATATATATATCTTCCCACACCGCCAGGTGAGCGTGTCGGACCACGCATTCTTTTTTGTGAGCCCGTTAAAAAGTGTATAATTTACGTCTTCGACAAAAAAAAGGAACAGCGCGCCGGGCCCCCACCCACCCCCCCAGCGCGGGGGCCGGATGGCCCGCCCCCGGCGGCACGTGGTGGCCGGCGGGGCATGTCACCGGCGGCCGGTCAGTCTAGCCGCGGGCAGGTGGGTTCCGGCGGCGCCGTGCCGGCCCGCAGAACCACGCAGACGTGGCGGTAGCGGCGGTGCCGAAGCAGCCACGGTCGCGCACAACAATGTCCCAGTGGCACTGGGCGGGGGGTGTGGTCAGACCGGGAGAGCAACGAGTGCGAGTGCGTGCTATTAGTGGAATGTTTCGGCGGGTCCGTGGCGGAGCCGATACGCCAACACCACCACGTGCGTGAGTACCGTGTCGTGTGCCAGGACGCCAAATATAGCACCCCCTTACGAACCGTGGCTTAACCTATCCAGCCCCAACAATATATATATATATATATTTGTTTCTTGTGTGGGCTCCTGAGAATAGAGGTCCCATTTCACGCCACTTTCAGTCTTTCCTTTTTCCAGTCTCTCCACGCCACTTTCCTTTTTCCAGTCTTTCACGCCACTTTGTTCCGCAGTTTTCGTTCAAAACTGCTTCCGCGAGGAGAAAACCGCATAAGCAGTCATGCGTTATGTTAGCAATTGCGATGTATTCGATAAGTCACTAGAACCCACAGAGTCCCCGGTCTTTAAATTCCGGGTCTCAGACTACTCGGGGAGTGTTCCAAAGGGGACTCAGGACCGGGGACGACAATACCCGGGAAGCCGCCGCACTCATCCTACTCTGTGTGATCTTTAGGGGAATGTTCACGGGACAAGGCGTTTTGGCGCTAGTAGCCTGTGATTGTGAATCCGGACTGACAGTGGGAACAGTCAGTCGGGGCACACCATCCGACTGCAGAAGTGAGACTTCGTCCCCCGAACACGCAACGACGATGACATTCCTCGGGAAGGGCACACCCATACCAGTGCAGCAATACGTCTGATCCGGGGTGACCACGGTACATCACTTTCTGAGTGACACTCTCAGCTACAACCGTGTGCACGGGCCAGTGGAAAATACACCCATCTGCCTCTCCATTGTTGACTGTCGGCTGGCTGTTGTTTTATTGTGCACTACTGACAGAATCGCGACAATGATCAAGATGGGGAGAGGATGTCCTTTGGTGACCCGGTGGAGACCTACCCATAGGAGTTTCCTCTCCTTGCGTGCAGGTCCTACCCCTGCCCTTTACCCCACGACTAGCCCGCATAGAAGCAGTACTTGGAGCTGCCTGATGGGCTATCTGAGGAGTTTTTCACCTGTTCCAAAGTTTTATCCAATGCGGTTAGCAACCAACAGGTCAACATGGCCCAATGATGATCGTTACTGGTTGGGTCCTTTCCTAGTCATAAGACGCAAATTGCCCTAATTAGCCGTGCCCCCATATCCTTACAATGTAAACTACCCTAATTGGCCGGGTCCCCCTTGGCCACGCGACGCGAACTACCCTAATTGGCGCCCCACCTCCGGGAGGAATGTAAGAGTGATAAACTTTGGATATTAACCTTTGAGGGATAAGAGGGATGATGTGGATTATTAGATGTGGATTTTTGAAAACCTTCCAATATACCAAAAACCTAAACTTAAGGATTTTGGGCTTACGACTTTCTGGCTTCTCACGGCAGTGCTGTGCAGTGGTTGTGCCTGGCTCTTGCCCTCTATCACGGAAAGGTACCTTAGTCTTCTAAAAATGCCGCTGCTTTAGTGGTACACCTGCAGGAACAGATAATTGTGTTGTATTCATTGTCGACGAATTCTGGTTGTACGCACTTTTTCATCACCGCAAATCGGATCGCACCATTCTAACGTTCTGGATCGTAAATACTGCTCTCCATGTGAGCAGCACTCGCAGTCTTCTAAGATTACAAATCCTGCGCAGAGAAAACCAAGTGGAACCACTCGAATCTACAGGCCCAAGGCCACAGAACCAAAGCATGAAAAAGGCAATCCTGAGCTCCGAAATTCTTGTGAGGGGATCAAGCCCAGGTTCTTATGATCTCTCCTTTGGGTTCGTGCGGCGGCAGGCTTGGGGTAAGACCACCGCAGAAGACCTCCCGAATCTAGGATCGGAGGGGCAGGCCGCCGTTTAGATGCATGAACCGAACGGCCGTTTGGGCCCCGGAAGTGGCGATCACCACGGCCTTCATGAGGCCGACGTCCTTCGAAATCATTCTTACCCGAGGGACCCAGTGAATAACGGACAGAAATATCGAGAGTACAGAGATACAGAGATACAGAGATACAGAGATACAGAGATACAGAGATACAGAGAGTCATGCGAGGAGGAGGCCGAACCATACCCCGATGATGTACCCCTTAAACATCATACAGTCACCGATAACTTAATGGATAGATACTTGGAGGGCTTCGATCTGCTCGACTACGAAGGACTGGCGGAACGTTTCGATCCTCAAGCCCTTTATAGCTCGACCACTTGTGCATCCCTAAAGCTTGGAACTTATAAGGCTCTCACCATGGCAGTCGTGCCACTCTCACTGTGGAAGTCGTGCATGTTGCAAGGTTAAATGCTTCTCCTGCTGGGGTCACCAACAGGCAAGGCCGGGCGATGGAGACAGGGGTTAACAGAACTGCTCGCGGACTCCTGCTGCCCGTCCGTCTCCCAACAAGTGTGCAGAGGGTACCCGCTCCCATCCGTCCAGCAGCTACGGCAGCACGCCACATTGCCGCCACGCCACAACGCAGTGGCGGCGCACCAGCCGCATTAGCTTACTTTGGGTAGGGCCCTTTTTGCATTTTGACCTAGTATGGTTATGTTACACATCCTTTGATTTGCCGCAACGGGAGGAATTGGATGACGCCTAAAAATTACTAACTCAACCCAGCTAGAAGCGCGGTAAAAAAACATCGTTATATAACCTGTCACCATCTTTGACTCGTCATGACCTCACTATTGCCTTGAGCCAAAGTGACCGAATGTTGTTTCTTCATCGTTTCTTATGGACTAACAACCACCTTGGTCCGTTTCTTATCCTGCATAGGAGCCGAGATAGAGGGGAGGTTTTGGAACCCCCACCTGGAGCGAGGGTGAAACGGAGCCCCACTCCACTGCGATGGGAGGGGGGTTGATCAGCGTGAACCCGCGGGATGTGGTTCCTTGGTCGAATCCCGGAATTTAGTGTAATTAGGGGTATTTTTGGCCGAAGATAATGGAAACGGACATTATTTCTCTGAAAAATGTACAATGAGCTCAATATCAAATGTTCTTCTAGGGTAAGAAATAAACCTCTGCCTGTGAATGACGTCATGATCTGGCAACTACTACCATATTCAATAGGCTTCAAGGGCTTTAATTGTCTGACTACTCACCGTGACGTCAGCATGTCGTCACGTCAACAGCTGACAACTGTGGCCGCCTGACTGGGGTAAATTTTCGGTACATTTCAGGTAGGTTTTAACTTTTCTCTACGGAAATTTTGAGTTTTAAGACAAATGATGTATTGAGCACCGGGATTTCCGGCATGCTCTACAAATTGGCTATCTCAGTTAAAATCGCATAACAAAGATGCCGCATTCCCTTTAAGAGTGGATTGGAGATTAATCATAGAGGCCACAACAGTGGCCCGTTTCACCCTACTATCTTCTTCGTAGCCAGAAGGGCGAGCGACTTATCTTAAGCATCTTTGAAGATAAATTTCAGAATTGCATGAATTCTCCCAGGAGATACAAAAATAGTCGGACCAAATGACGCAGCGTTTGACCATAGGCACACTAAGATGATTCGTTTCACCGTTCAGGTGCTAGATTTTTCTAGCACATCCCTGAAACACGATATATACCGGCTGCTTCGGTTTCTCCTCGCGTCCTATCGCTCTGCATCAGCACGACCGTAACAGTAGCAGCGGTGCCGCTGTTCGGCTCAGAGTCGACACACCCAGGCGCCGTGTCGGCAGCTAGTCAGCGGTCCTCCTCCGACCCAGCCCGCAGCCTTCCCCCATCCTCGACCGACCAGCTGGCCAGCACTGCGCCTCCTACCGTACAGGTGTGCAGTCCGTCATCCCTCCAGCGGCCAGCTGTGCAGTC
Source organism: Lepas anatifera (assembly GCA_034440635.1). Taxonomy (NCBI): domain Eukaryota; kingdom Metazoa; phylum Arthropoda; class Thecostraca; family Lepadidae; genus Lepas; species Lepas anatifera. The sequence goes on along the minus strand of JAOTON010001906.1, from coordinate 294,158 downwards.
TGCCGTCCAGCAGCGCCGCCACCAGACCCGGCCGCCGCGGGTGGAACGCCACGTCACTGACGCCGGCGGCAGCAGTGCGCAGGCGCGCCAGCGGGCCGCGCGGCCGGCGCACGTCCCACAGGGAAACAGCGGCGGCGTCGCCCCCGGCAGCCAGCAGCCGGCCGCAGGGACTCATCTGTTCGGGGGTTCAGGGAGACATCAGCCGACACCAAACAGCGCCCTTCTGGGTACGAGAGGAAAAGACAATCGTGGACAAATTGTGTCCATTGAATGACATTCAGATTTAACACTTAAATATAGACTTTTAAAGTATACATGGAGGAACGCTCATGGCATTGGACCGACCAATATTCCACGAGTCCAAATCACGACTGTGAGAGACTACAAGCGCAATTCCTCACTTGAATATGAAACCCTTTAGAGCACTTTCTAGTCATTTCGTGCCTCCCATTAAATACACTCCTCCCCTAACCCCGCCCCGGGCGCTGACCTGGAAGCCAGCGGGTAGTGCCCGCAGCTGTGGCGCTATGAGCCGCTGCGCCAGCCTGCCGGACCTGAGGTCCCACAGCCGCACGCCGTCAGCCACCGAGACCGAGCCCAGCAGGTGGTAGAGCGGCGCCGGCGCGGCCACGAGCGGCGCGCCCTCCCACAGCCGCGCCAGGTGGGCCGGGTGGGGGTGGGCCCGCTCCAGTGTAGTCACCGTCTGCCGACGGACGGAACAGACTGGTCAGAGCACGCCGCACTGCTGCCACAGGAGATGCTGTCACCAGCTGACAATCCGCCCTCAGCCGTGGCCCAGAGAGCAGCAGGTTACCTGTCCAGTGTGCAGGTCCAGCAGTCGGAGAGAGTGGTCCGAGCAGCAGGCGGCAGCGAGAGCAGACCGGAACTGAACAGCGCCGGCCACGTGCGCCACCTCGCGGCACGGCAGCCGACACCGCAGCACAGAGCGCAGACTCCTGTCGCACGGACCAGACGCATCAGCAGAGGCGAAGGTTGGACCAGGTCGGCTTTCGTCATGGATCCGAAACACAGTCCACGCGCTTTTAAAAATTCCGCTGTGCTTAACTCAGTCTCAGAAAAAAACAAAACAAATGGACATAACTACTGAAAACAGCATCTATCGAGATTAGTAAGATGACTAAGATAGTAATAAACCTATCACCGATAGCATCAAAACATTCCCTTCTAACATACCACAGACACATTGCGGGATGGAGCCCAGGCTGACGCTTACTTCTTCTGCCCGACTTCTTCGGCGATCCGGAGCAGGTTCACACTGTCCTCCCCCGCCGCTAGAATGAACTCATCCATGAAGAAGAACTGGGCCACTGGTGAAGGCCAACTTGGCGGCAGGCCGCTTGGCCATGGGGTCGCCGGAGGGAAGCCCCACAGGTTTATACCGGCGGCAGATACGGCTACCTGGTGGGGATCGAGGTATGTGTCGGTGGCAAAATTAGAACGATAGAAATCCCACACAGAACAGTCAAAGCCGCCCCGGTAGCTCAGTTGGTAGAGCGTTGGGCCCGGCCCGCGGCTCAGAAGTATGCAGTGGCAGTGCATATCCAGGCTTGGGATTGGTTCCCCTGAGACGCTCCGGCGCTCAATTATTTGCCCGATGTAGGTCGGCTGGCAACTGACTGATGAGAGGGTGACCTGAGCGGGGCGGCCGTCCCCGTGCTTTGTGGGACGTAAAACTTTGGCTTCTAAATTATACTTCATTGTGAGAGTTGCTCGTTCGGGCGGTGGGGTCGGGGTCTCCGTGACAAGTCTCTTGATGACTTTAGTGAGACTCAGACTCCAGCAGCCGTACTGGAACAACTTGGACAAAATTTATAAATAAAAAAAATACAAAAAGATTACCCCTAGAACGCAAAAAGAAGGTACCTAACACCCTCGTGGGCTACAAGATGCAGCTCGTCATATATGTATCACAAGACAGAACACTTCCCACCGGTTCTGGACTTCACCGCGCCGATGTCTGTCGCCAGAGGCGACACCACCCACCAGCTGGTCGGAGGAGAGACTCCAGGCGACGGAGGTGACGGCGCCGTGGGAGCCCAGCAGGAACCGGCCCCGGCCGAGGTCCAGTCCCGACAGCCGCGCCACCTCCACCGAGCGGCCCTGACGCGTGCTACACGCCAGGTGGCGTCCCGAGCCTGCCAACCACACCGGAAGAAACTGCAGACGGGCCGGCCGGCGCACGGCACAGGCTGGCTACAGACAGAACAGGGGACGACACACGACACAGGGTCAGACAACAGACGAGCCGACCGGCGCACGAGAGGCAAACTACAGACAGAACGCCTAAGACGATACAGGGAGACTACAGACAACACAGGCTCAGACTACAGACGGGCCAACCGGTGGACGAAACAGGCAGAGTACAGACAGAACACCTAGGGACAACACAGGGAGAGACTAGAGTCAGACCACCCGCGGACGACACAGGGAGACTACAGACAACACAGGGTCAGACTACAGACGGGCCGACCGGCGGACGAGAGGCAAACTACAGACAGAACGCCTAGGGACAACACGGGGAGAGACTAGAGACAGACGACCCGCGGACGACACAGGGAGACTACAGACGGGCCACATGCGGACGATACAGGGTGATGCTACATAACACCTAGGGACAACACGGGCACGACTACAGACAGACCACGTACGAACAAGGGACTGCAGACAGTCATCCATGGACGGGAAGCCAGGACTATAAATGGAGCACACATTGAGAGACAGGGCCTACAGAAGCTAACGAAAGGAAGGGATTAGACACGGGCTACCTGCAGACGAGGTGGCATCTGTTCTGAAGCTCACGAAACTGATCCAAGTTCGCATCTGGTGGGCACAGGGTGGTTCATAGAATATCAGCGGGGACAACACACCCAAGCCGAAAATACTACACCCTACAAACAAGCGTTTATGATAACCTACGCACTGTTCTAACATACAAATACATCAAAGGCCCACGAATAGACATCAAACGATACAGAACACGAACCATTCCATCCGCATCCCATGCGGCTTAGACATAAACCAAGAAGCATGCCTTCGTAGCCGGGTCCTCCCACACCAGTGACCCAAAATAGGTTTTGCGCTAGGGTGTCGAGTGGAAAATTCAGCTCGCAATGTACGGCGAGTGAGTGGAAAATTCCCCTCAAAATGTATGGCGGAGTAAAAATTTTTCTAATTTGGGTACTCAGGTGGTAAACTCTCAAGAGCCCTTGTTTGAACTGAGGGATGGATATTTCCTTTAATTTTCTCAAAGTTAATATTTTTAAATCGTCCCCAAGCAGCATTGTTTGACCATTACCATGTGAAAAATTTGGGTTAAGCAGGTAAATCTTTACCAACTGAAACCCCTGATGCAGTCTCCAATTTTTTTAAAGGAATTGGTGAATTGCCACAAATAAAAAACTTTTTTGGGGGCCTCTGAGACCAACCTTCGGGGGAAAGAACTCTGGGAGCCACGAATACTAACATTTGTGGGATGAAGATAAACTCTTGGGGGGGCTTCCCTAGACCAACTCTTGTGCCCCTCCTCTCCTCTCCCACAAGACCAGCTCTAAAGGGCCCCTGAGACGAAATATCGGGGCCCCCCTTAGATCAACTCTGCAGAGGGGGCCTCCGAGACCGGCAGGTGGTGAAAAATGAAAAGGGATTTTTTCATGCAATACCTAGTGCCAAAATTAATTATCTAACCATACACTGTATAGTTTTTCTGTCCGGCACAACGCCCCTCCTATACTTATACCTATAGTTATCGGAATTTTGGAGGCCACTCCTGACCTCAATCACTGCACCTCGCATACACCTATGCTAGGGCCCAGTAGAGCCTTGGTTTGCATTTAACTAACCCAGACGAAACTACAAACTTTCTGTCATGGCAATAAACTCTTCCAGACTCTTGCTAAAAGTTCCTTTTCTTTACCTGTCAATTCCCCTGCTCCTCTTCACATCTCTACTCACCTTCATATGAATATGCTGCTTTCTATCAATCTAATCGAAGCTACAGCCTTCTTTCTGTTATTTTTTCCTTTCGTCTACAATCAGCCAGGCGCGGCGGGTTGCGACAGCGTCAGGGCGACTACTACTTTAAATTTCTGATCGCTTGCCGCTTGCCGGTCGCATGAGCTACATAATTTGCATTTCAAAAATTGTTCTAAATTAATTTTCTAAATCCTTATAGACTAGAAAATTATACAACTAAAGCACACCAATAGGAAGACTAACAATTTTTTGTCAAGAACGAATAAGAAACCGGCCTTTCAAAAAGCCTAAAGATGCCGCTTGTATTTACTTGGTGTAAAGACGGCGATTTGGTAAGTCCACGCCGTAGACCAGCCATACAAAAAAACCGATGTTTGGAGGGTAACTGGATGCATTCTTGTTGCCCAAAAGAAATAATAATTTAGCGAAAATGTAGAGTTTCATGTATTCAAGTACCGGACACTTTCAGTTCAACTTAAATATCAGCGTATTTATGCCTAGGGTGTCGTGGGGTGTCGTGAGTGGATTTGGGTGTCACAGGGCGTGGACGCAGCAATGAAGGGCTGATATGGATAAAATTATTTTCTTCGCAATAAATGGTGAATTTTCTATCATAACATGTCAAAAAAATATCCTGCTTAGGATACAAATTTCAAGATAATTGCTTTTAACAACAATATGACCAAAAATGGTTTTTCACTATTCTCGGTACCAGAAATACAAAAACAACTTTTCAAGGACGTAAGCCTAGAAATCATGCGCACAGATAAACTGCTTTCCAGAAATGTATCTATCAAAGCGGTCAGCTCATTTTTTGGCAACACAAGGCTAGGGTGTCTAATTTTCCACTCACCAATTTTGTGAGTGGTGGAATTTAGTGGCGGTGTTCACCCATTGGAACATTCTCCGGTGAGACAGGGGGCACTGAGCGTCTTGCCCGCGCCAGAATTTCGATTCAGTTGTTCCACTGAAATCGGTGGAGATAAGGATGCCAGGTATAATTGCCCAGAAAATATAAATCGCCAGATTTTCTTTCAAAAAGCGAAAGAAGCCCATAAGAGCCGAGTTAATTTGGCGATCTTCTAGTCGATTCTGCTGCTCTCTTTTTCCAGTGGACGTTGGTAGAGGAGGCAATGGAACTGGCCTTTGTAGTAAGTATTGTTAAGTAAAATTCAATGGTAGTAAGTATTGTTGGAAGTGAGTGGAAAATTCAGCAAAAAAAGTGAGTGGAAAATTATGCTTGACTAGGTGTCGTTCGGCACCCAGCACCCCAGGTTTTGGGACACTGTCCCACACTCTCACCGGAGAGTGCCACGCGGAGCAGGGTGTCGCCTTCGCCCAGGATCCGCAGCGGTCTGCTGGCCTCCGCCGCGGCCACGTCACACCGGTACAGGACCCGCCTGTGTCCGGCCGGGGGCTCCGGCGACACGGCCGGCAGCTGAGACGCCGAGGGAAGGTTCGACAGCGACAGACGAGACGGCTCCGCCTGAGGGACAGCCCAGCTGATGGTGTACATCACACAAGGCATAGGTAACAGACAGGACAAATATACGCGCGCGATATTTTCTGTTTACAATGGAACACCAGATGGCAAGATGGAAGTTATTCTTAAAGCAAGATATATTAAGGACATGAGGTCCTCTTAAGCACACTTGTCTCTTACCTTGGCTCTGGCGGCGTTGGTTCTGGGCTGGAACATGAGGCGTTTCGGGTTGGGAGCTCCGTAGCCCGAGGAGCGCACCTTGCGGCCGCCGGGAGCCGCCTTGGCCGGAGGAGGGGGTCTGTCCGGCCGGGAGTGCAGCGCCGAGCCGGCCGGAATCTCCGACCTGAGCACGCAGCAGACCGTGTCATGCCCGTGTCTCAGTCTCTGAATGAGCGTCACGTCGTTAGCCTTTCTTAGCGAGAGTGACGTGACCCCCACGCCCAGCTGAGGAGCAGTTATAGGAATGTTCGCACATCACTGACCATACATAGACTAAAGCCGAGAGCACTTCACTACAACAGTGAATGTGAATCGTGAAGTACACGACGACATAATGTTAAGCATGATCTTTGGAGCACAGATATGAACTGCAAAAAAATTAACTCAATATAACACCAACAAGCCTCTACTAAGACCAGCAATTCCACATCCCTACTGACCTGCATACGATGGAGAGGGCGCTGAGACGTTCCTCCACATCAGGTGACGTCACATTCAACATCATCGCCGCGACGTCGCCGGCCAGAGCCGAGCAGGCGCAGACGACGGCAGCGCCGGCTGGTGTCACAGCCAGGCAACTACTTCCCCACGGTTCCGGACCTGTGTAGACAGTGACCCAAAATAGGTTTTGCGCTACGGTGTCGAGTGGAAAACTCAGCTCGGAATATATGGCGAGTGAGTGGAAAATTCCCCTCAAAATGTATGGTGGAGTAAAAATTTTCCAATTTGGGTACCAGGTGGTAGACTCTCAGAGCCCTTGTTTGAACTGAGAGATGGACATTGTTTTCAATTTTCTCAAAGTAAATATTTTTAAATCGTCCCCAAGCAGCATTGTTTGACCATTACCATGTGAAAAATTTGAGTTAAACAGGTAAATCTTTACCAACTGAAGCCCCCTGATGCAGTCTCCAATTTTTTTAAGGCATTGGTGAGTTGTCACGAAAAAAACTTTTTTGGGGGCCTCTGAGACCAACCTTCGGGGGAAAGAACTCTGGGAGCCACCAAGACTAGCATTTGTGGGATAAAGACCAACTCTTGGAAGGCTTCCCAAGACCAACTCTTGTGTCCCTCCTCTCCTCTCCCATATGACCAGCTCTAAAAAGCTTCTGAGACGAAATATCAGGGCCCCCTTAGACCAATTCTGCAGAGGAGGCCTCCGAGACCGGCAGGTGGTGAAAAATAAAGAAGGGATTTTTCATGCAATACCTAGTGCCTAAATTTATTATCTAAGCATACACTGTATAGTTTTTCTGTCCGGGACAATGCCCCTCCCTATACCTATAGTTATCAGAATTTCGGAGGCCACTCCTGACCTCAATCACTGCACCTCGCATACACCTATGCTAGGGCCCAGCAGAGCCTTGGCCTACACTTAAGTACCCCAGACGAAACTACAAACTTTCTATCATGGCAATAAACTCTTCCAGACTCTTGCTAAAAGTTTCTTTTCTTTACTTGTCAATTCCCCTGCTCCTCTTCACATATATTCTCACCTTCATATGAATATGCTGCTTTGTATGAATCTAATCGAAGCTACAGCCTTATTTCTGTTTTGTTTCTTCCTTTCGTCTACATCAGCCAGGCGCGGCGGGTTGCGACCGTTGCGACAGCGTCAGAGCGACTACTACTTTAAATTTCTCATAGCTTACTGCCTGCCGGTCGCCTGATCTACATAATTTGCATTTTAAAAATTGCCCTAAATTAATTTTCTGAATCCTTATAGGCTAAAAAATTTTACAGATAAAATCACACAAAGAGGAAGACAAACAATGTTTTGTCAATAACGAGTATGCAACCTGCCTTTCAAAAAGCCTAAAGATGCCGCTTTTATTTACTAGATGTAAAGACGGCGTTTTGGTAAGTCCACACCGTAGACCAGCCATACAAAAAAGTGCCGATGTTTGAAGGGTAGCTGGATGCATTCTTGTTGCCAGAAAAATTCATTTAATGAAAATGTAGAGTTTCAATATATTCAAATACCGGACACTTTCAGTTCAACTAAAATATCAGCGTTTTTATGCCTAGGGTGTTGTAGGGTGTCGTGAGTGGATTTGGGTGTCAGAGGGCGTGGACGCAGCAATGAAGGAATGATACGGATAAAAATGATTTTCTTCGCAATAAATGGTCAATTTTCTACGATACAATGTCAAAAAATATGCTGCTTAGCATACCAATTTCAAGATAATTGCCTTTAACAAAAATATGACCAAACATGGTTTTTCACTATTTTCGGTACCAGAAATACAAAAACAACTTTTCAAGGACGTTAGCCTAGAAATCATGTGCACAGATAAACTGTTTTCCAGAAATGTATCTCTCAACGCGGTCAGTTCATTTCTTTGGCAACACAAGGCTAGGGTGTCTAATTTTCCACTCACGAATTTTATGAGTGGTGGAATCTAGTGGCGGGGTTCACCCACTGGAGCTTTCTCCGGGGGGCACTGAGCGTCTTGCCTTCGCCAGAATTTCGATTCTGTTGTTCCACTGAAATCGGTGGAGATAAGCATGCCAGGTATAATTGGCCAGAAAAATAGAAGTCGCCAGATTTTCTTGCAGAAAAGCGAAAGAGGCGCATAAGAGCCGAGTTAATTTGGCGATCTTCTATTCGATTCTGCTGCTCTCTTTTTCCAGTGGACACTAGTAGAGGAGGCAATTGAACTGGCCCTTGTAGTAGGTATTGTTGAGTATTGTCAACTTTGTGAGTGAATTGTGTCGTTGGTAACTAGAACCATAATTGAAAAGTGAGAGGAAAATTCAGCAAAAAAAAATAAGTGAGTGGAAAATTCTGCTTGACTGGGTTTCGCTCTGCACCCAGCACCCCAGGTTTTGGGACACTGTGTGTAGACATACATAAGAGCACAGGACAACTGTCAGTGGTGGTAGGTCCGAGTACGAAAAAATACTGTCTGTCCAAACAGCCATAATGCACACCGGAGCAATGCTCAACCCAATTAACCCATTAACGCAGCGGTCATTTTTGTCCTCTGACTTTGACAGGCTGAGAATCGGTACCAGTGAAGTGATCTTCATGTTTATGATATGGATGTGTGTTTTAGAGCGTGGACAAGTTGAAAAAATGCATTTGAAAATTCTAGGCTTTATGGGACGATTTTGGTGGAACTTATTTTGGCGAGGTTCTGGTCAGCGTGAGATAGCTCTGCAAATTTTGTTTCTCGCAATAACATATGGAAAGCTGAAAAGGGTTTGCATGATTGACATTAAGCCAAGATCACTGGGAGTCTGATGGTGAGGAAGCAGTAAGATTTTCTTGAACGGCTTTGCCATGAGACATCGTTAAATATGAAGCGGACAAAAATGACCCGCTGGGCGTTGCGGACATCTGCGGGCCGCTGAAAATGAGAAAAGGATGTGTTCTGTCCTCCCGTCTGGTGCGTTAGGTGCATAATGTTACCTAGAGGAAGGGAGGCATTGTGGTTCCTGCGAATGCAGGGTTGCCAGTTTATATATTTTCATCAATTCTGAAGATTTGTAGTGCAATGTCGATACGTTTGGAAACTTTGAAGTTCATGAAATGCTTCCTAACGTTTTCGGAGTCTGTCTTATTTTGGGAATGATTATCACATATTTTTAATGGAAATATGCAAGATGGTTCCAGTATTTTGTAAAGGCGTTATCAAATAAAATTTTCAGGGGTTTTGAACTTATAGAAATTTTAGCACTGACTTCACTGTTAATCTAGCAGAGCCTTGTCTTTTCCCCTTGATGGATTGTGTGTAGTGGATAGAGAGGATAGGGAACAGGAGCGGATTGAGGACTTCATTGGGTGGTGGGTGGTGGGGGGGGTTAAGGGTCTCGAGCCTCCCCGCCATGGCCTCGAAACAGCCCTCAGTAATGCATTTACTCTGGTCAGAGTGACATTTCGGAGAGGGGGGCTTGAGCCTTCCTAGCCCCCTTGTGTTCACTTCTGATTGAAAGCCAATGACAAGCAGACAAAATGAGTCGGAAATTATCGCGGCCGCCACGCTGGTTTTTTGACAAGATGGTGCAGTGTCAAACGTCCGGAGCAGTATAAAATGGGTGAAAGCATGGGAAGTTCTAGAACTTCTGTCTAAAACGCCACTAGCACTATCGCGGCTTGGTTCTAGTCAAGTGAAACTACCATGAGTGAACATGCCGGGGGTTAGGAGGAGGGGTCAAGACCCGCCTGGATTTTTGGTCTTCCACAGACTTTGTCTAGGGCTTGGATCGCAGTGCCAGCGTTAAACCACCCAGAACCCCTCCTGGATCGAGAAGAAATCTCCAGCCATGGAGACATAAATATATCGAAAGCATAGTTGTTAGCAATGCCACAGATAAAATGTTTTGCAGGAAAAGAAGCAAAATAAGTTGTTTTCAGTGCGCAAGATAGCGGAGCGGATCAGGTGCATATCATGATCATGCCATCACAAAATATATTAGTCATGAGGATGAGAAAGATGATGAGCTGACCAGTGTTACAATGACCAGAAGCGTGCCTGGAAATGTGGAGGTTCATATTGATGCAACTATGGGGCGCGCTACTTGCTCCAAAGAAAATTTGGAAGGATGGAAATGGACCCGTTTGGAGGTTTGGAGATTAATCAAGCAAATGTACACCGAGTGGGGAAGATAACGGATTGAGTTTTCAAAACTTTTCATCTTTATGCTGAATATTACGATTACTCGTTGAAAGCTCAGTGAACATCAGTCACAAAGTCTGGGAGGCGGAGGAGGAAGGGGGTAGAGACAAAGAAAAGCTGTCCCAAAACCTTTGATATTCAAAAATATTCTTAAAGTACTATGATGTTCACAATTTTAGTCTATCCCCCGCAAATCATCAGTCTAAGTTAACCACTATCGTATACTTTTTGTAAATATGCAGTTAGTGTTGCCTTTAATTAACCCTTAAGAGCATAAAACTGTCTAAACATTTTACTATGGCCAATATACAAGAGGAAAGAAAAACACTTCACAAAACTGCAGTAAAAGCGATGCGCATTGGGCCGCTGAGTGCGGTGACTGCACCGCCCGGGAGCCGGCCGCGCAGTGCCAGCCGATGTCCCAAACGCCCAGCGGGTCATTTTTGTCCAGTGTCGTATCTCAGAATCTAAAAGTGGTATCGATTTAAAACTTTCGGAACATCTTATTGGGCATATTCTAAACATAGGAAAACATTTGTTTCGCCAATTTGAAAGCTGTAAGTAGGTGCGGGCGTTAATGGGTTAATAGTACATAAGCACCCTGCACATATTGACACCCCTGAACACGGTTCCCAGGTCCGCCCTCCCCCCGTTGAGCCGTCAGTTCCCCCAGGGTGCCGGGCGTGCCCACCCGACTGGGAGACGCTGTGCTCTGGCAGCCAGGTGCGTGTGTTGAGTACCACCAGTCCGGTGGTGGTGGCCACCAGCAGCAGCCGGTGGGGGCCCAGCAGCGCCGCGGTCGGACGCCGCAGGGAGGTCACAGCCAGCGCCGCACACTCAGCCCGCGGACTGCCGCCTCCGCCTGGTGGAGAGGTGAGGACACCCGATACACAGCGGCTCACTTCATCTGGAGAGGCAGGGTTTGTACAGCTTCTCACATCGCAGCCTTAAACATCAGTGCAAGTCCATTTTCTCTTTCCTCGACCCACTGGGATAAGACCTGGGACGTCATATCATTAGGGTGTCCCGTCAGTCAGATGTGACGGCGTCATCGAAATTCCGTCAGTTATGTCAATGAAAACATAAGTTTAAGTTCCTGATTTTCGTGTCCAAAACAAGTTAACCACTAATCTGGTTTTGATCAAAACCACTTGGAAGAGGCGAGTTAGGCGAAGGCCACACTGCATCTGCAGCATGGGATGATGACTCAAAAAGAACGTCGATAAAAAGTCTCCAAAATTACTGTTTTCCCCAGCACGAAGGTTGATGTCTCTACCTTTGACGACTCTGACATCTAGCACACGGCAGCATCAGCCGCGGACTCACCCTCGCCGGAGGAGCTCCTCTCCAGGCAGACGGTGGCGACCTCTGTCCACCGATCGGCCGCCTGCCCCACCACGCTGACCTGGCCGCCACAGCCCGCCGCCACCAGCCACGTGTCGGCGTCCACGCTCACCGCCAGCACGGCGCGGGGCGCCAGCACGTGCGAACTGTACAGCAGCGACTGCGCCCGCGTGTCCCACACCTGGGGAACGGCGCGACGAGAGGTGTACAGAACCGACAGATGCGTGCCACACGTGAGATCAGAAGTCCCCAGAGAGCTGAAGGGAAGCAAAAGTACACCGTGTCCCAGAAGGAGAAAAAGCGAAACAAAAAACTACAGTATAACTTTACAACCCAGTGGCATTCCTCTTCCATCAACACGATAAAAATATCCAGGTCAAATTTTAAAATTTCACCTATGATGAAGAGAGAAATCGCTCCACACAGCCGAACAGGCAACATCAATTGTTAAAACTCATTCCTAAATCATTTTCATATAAAAGGTGTCAGCGGGGCTCTTATATACGATACAACAAAAAGTGACTGCAAGCGTAGCCTATTTCAAAGGTCGGGGCATTTCATGCAATATAGCATGAAGTCGCACCGACATCCTACCTCAGAACTTGTACACGAAACTTTGGTAAGTGAAATCCGTTCACCCGTGAGTTTTGGATGATGAGCACCACATCCGAGCATTGTTCGTAATTTGTCACCACAAAGAGCATCCTGTGGGTCTTCAAAACTGGTACACCAGTCTAACACCAGCGTCAGTATCAGCTCCATTCCATCACTAGGCGCACTCACCTTGAGCTGACCTCCCTCGCTGCCGGCGGCGCAGACGGCGCCCTGCAGGTGCACGCAGGTCACGGCGCTCTCGTGACCTCTCAGGGTGGTCACATGTTTGATGGCGGCCACGTCCAGCAGCCAGACGTGCTGCATCACTCCCAGAGAGAGCACAGCGGCGCCGCCGGACTCCGCCAGGTGGCAGCACGCCACGTCAGAGAACTCCTCACCGAGCGTCACCGGCCCAGCCGCAGGATCTGTCGAGAGGTCCGGCTGGTCAGAAACACGTCCCCCGAACAAATGAGCGACAAACGGTGGGGACAAACTATCCCCTTGATAAGTTTAGGGATGCACTCGTTTATCTGCTAGAACGAGGCGGTCATAAGGCGAGAAACCAGTGTCGTTCAACAGGGTCTATAAATCAATGGTGTAATAACGAGGCCAGACATCTATTTCTATGCCATTTGTTAGCAGTGTTATCAGTTTTACTACGTTGTATATCTAGAAAACACCCAGAGGTTACATTTTGTTCTACGTAAGCCTGGACACCGTCCCACCTGTCAGGTTCCAGAGCAGGATGTTGCGCGCGCAGGTGACCAGCAGGGCACCTCCGTCTTGGTGAAGCGTCATACACTGGATGTCGGGGTGGGGCAGCAGCAGGAGCGGTAGCGGCTGAGCGGCACGCCCGCGTGGTCAGTCTGGTAACGCCCACCCTCCCCTCCGAGCGTAACACTAGCGGCACGCCAGCGTGGTCAGTCTGGTAACGTCCACCCTCCCCTCCGAGCGTAACACTAGCGGCACGCCAGCGTGGTCAGTCTGGTAACGTCCACCCTCCCCTCCGAGCGTAACACTGGACACCAGCTCTCCAGTTGGTCAGTCTGGTAACGTCCACCCTCCTCTCCGAGCGTAACACTGGACACCAGCTCTCCAGTTGGAAAGGACGTCACCAATTGACACGGACGGTTAAGAAAATCAGGTCTTTTTCCAGGTGTGCAAAACTCAGACAGATCAGTTACTTTTAAGATACAAAATGGTCTGCTTCAATGTTTGCGCTGACCTCGAAACTTTGCTGATCTCTGTCACGTGACTTCTTCGATCTTGGGAACTGAAAATGGACCAATTTTTTATTTTTGGGTACAAAACTTGGTGGTAGTCTGAGGGGTCAAGCTGAACTTCTTCGTGCCAGATTCACTTACAGTCGCCTCAGATAAAAAACGCGAATTACGAAATCATCATTTACCTGGAAGTGCACACACAAGCTGAATGACTGGCATAATAACGCAATCATTTTGAAATAAGCCGAAGTTTTTCACTTGACACAGTAGCACAACCCACTCTACATCTCATCCATGCATCTCTACCATCCCTCCTGTCCACTCCCGCCTCCCTTATGTGCATATCTCCTTTCTCTTCTGAGGGCCTCTCCTCACCTGAAGCTGCGGCTGGTGGTCCTCAGTCAGCCGCCACAGCCGGACGGCAGTGCTCCCGGTCTTCACTGCCAAGAACCGACCGTTACAGGCGACGTGACGCGCGCGCTCGCCAGGAGGTAGACCGGGCAGCGGCAGAGGACGCCAGCTGCAGAGTACAGCCTCTGACAGGGCGCAGTCCGCCGGGACAGAGTCGTCCCAGGGATCCGGGGAAGGGCTACTGGCGGCGGACGCAGCTGAGGCCGAGGTGTTTTGGTGGTCCGTGACAGAGCCAGGCGGTGGGGATTCAGCTTTACTGATCGATGTGGTTGCATCAACGCAGGTGTTCTTTTCCGGTGACCGGTTCGTTTCACACATAGACGATACATTCACTAATGACTGAGAACTCTTGAGACTAGAAGACGCGTTGGTCCGTGCTAAGGCTTCGCTTTCGCCGGTCGATGCTCTCGCCCAGGCCGGAGGAGCCGGACTATCACAGGGCGAGGCAGGCGTCGGCGAGCTCGCTCTGGCATCAGACGTCCAGAGCCGCCCCTGAGAAGAAGACCATCCCCGACGCCGCTGCCGCAGAGCTGGAGGCCCCACTCCCGCGCCTGGTGAAGCCGACGCTCGCGATGCGCGCGTCATTCGCGGCACAGGCATCACTCAAATAGCAATGGGAACAGCTGATATCGTAGAACACAAATTTGACGTACGCAATTGACAAGTCTATGCGCTGGCAACACAATGCACTACTGATATCACTAGCTTGGATCTGGCACTAATATTTTTAAGGTAGGTAACAAGACCGTTATTACACCTTGAGCAGTGGGCTTTCTATGTATCACAAACCGCGCGTTTTCGCGTGGGACCGGGGCGAGCCGTCGTATCACCCAGTCATCACTGGACCACCCGCCATCTGAGATCACTTCAAATCTTTACCCGGATACACTGCAGCCTCCACGTGCGCTCCCCGTTTACTTCTAACTACTGGAACCGTCCACGGAATCGCAGGTGTCCATTTCCTTCCACTCGTAGTTCCCATTCGGGAGATTTACACCATCACCGGCATACTCTGCGCTCAGCTCAGGCCGTAGAATCATCTGAATCCCCCGGTACATGTCCTGCAACTGAGACAGCTTCGGCCAAGTGTGGCGAAACAGGGGCACCAGGTCCGGAGGGTCACTCAGCAGGATGGCCAGGTAGGTCACCACCCGGTGCATGGTGATGGCCTCGGCGATGACCACATCCTGAACCCTGCCGCGCTGTATGAAGACTGAGGTACGGCGGCTGCTGGCGAAGGTGGTAGTGATCTGCACACCCAGAGAACCCTCCACCAGAAGCGTCTCCTTCTTGACCTAGAAGGTAGTTACGGAGCGGTGTCAATATCTGTACCGGAACACATAGATTTTCCGCACAATATTGTAATAATTATTACGTGTCTATATGTTAAGGGTCTTGCACGCTACCTACTTCCAGTCAGCGCAAGCAACACCTTTTCCATTTTCGGCGGAAAAGCGACCGTGCATTTTAGTAGAGGGAACCTCTCTGCCACAGAACACAAATAAAACGAAAATATGCTGATGCCTTGTACATACAACTTTAGAAAGAAAACTTGTGTTAAATCGTACATAAATTCACATTACGACAGCTTCCCTCTGATCATTCCCGTCCATGCTGACCTTGAAGTGCAGCTTGAGCAGGAGAGCGGCGGTGAGGGTCGCCAGAAGACTGGCCAGCATCCAGCGCTCCAGCGTGTGTAGGCCCAGTCCGAACAGCACCACCGACAGCAGCGCCGTCAGCTGCAGCCACCGAGCCACGTCGAACGGCGCACCAGTCGCCTCATACTCCGCCAGTCGGCCCGGCACGTAACGCACCAGCCGCACCATAACCCGCACCTGCACCAAATGGGGAGGCGGTTACCGCACCACAATGGGGAGGCGGATACCGCACCATAAGCCGCACCTGCACCAAATGGGGAGGCGGTTACCGCACCTGCACCAAATGGGGAGGCGGTTACCGCACCATTACCGCACCTGCACCAGACGGGAAGCGTTTCTGTGTCTGTACCGGGATTAAAAACACGGACGCAGCCTGACCGGCTGACCAAAGGTTACACCAACTATTCGCACCATAACCTGCACACAGCAAAAAGGCGTTACCGCACCAGAGGCAGGAACTTTACTTTCTGTCTGAGGTCACAAGTGGGCGCAACTTTTTGGGACACTTGGGTCTATGAACCACACTCTGTCTTGCACGTGCAGTACAATTTTCAGCCTGAAAATTTGAAACCCTCGTGATATACATACCAGCAGATATACCCGATGCTTTATATTGACGAATTGAGTTTGGGGCGCAGCAGCTGCTGAGGCTATACAGTGCGCTGCTTTTGATTGTATGGTGCTGGTATAGTAATTTTTACGGTGCAGTAGCGGGGGGGGCGGGGGGGCGGCGAACTCTTAGCGGCGGCGACGAGCCCAAGCGTGAGCGGGGCCTCTGTTGGTAAGCTCCGCAACTGACGGGGTGACAGTAAAATAGATGTTGTGGCGGCCGCGTGAATCAGGGAGCGAGGCGCATGAGGCAGCGTTGAGGCTGCAACCAACGAACTGAGTGGGGCGACTGGATTGCAGGGATAGAGTTAGAGCGACAAGATGAAAGGAAAGGGTATTTATTTTGAAACAAACGCTGTGAAGATGATGAACGTGAAATGGCTTTGGGAACACACCGATATCGAAACACAGGCCAAAATTCCTACCGTGTTCTGTTCTCACGTATCCACCGCAAACTAACTAGTTTTGGCCATGGTGCGCTTCACTGGACAACATATTTGAATAATAAGGTTCAACACCGGACTCCAACAGTCCAACAGAAAAAGTGCATTCCTCGCTGTGAGACACAACCTCCGGTTTTTTATACACGAGAGGAAAAAAAACTTTTCAATTCCACATCAAAAGCTTGTCTACCCTGTGACCATGTTGGGTCCTGCCTAGTGATTAATAACTTCACCAAACTTCACTTATATTCATTGTTCCTTTTTGAAGTGTAAAAATAATTCACATGATTTTTCAACAATTTTGCTTTCTACCAGTATCTTGTATGTCTTTCTGAAAAGGGATATGTGAATCCATACATATATTTGCGAAGATGTACACCATAAATAGATGGGGTACGACGAAGGAAACTCTAAAACGATCACAGGATAAGCTCGTAGGCACTAAAACTAACGTGGTTAAGAATCGAGCGAGACTCCAGGAACCGCATGATAAAACAATCTCAGATGCCAGCGCCCCGCCAGCCAGGCCGGGTCACGCAGCCACACGGTGGCGCCACCACTCCACGGGGAGGCACCCCCACGCCGACGCAGGACGCGCCCACGCAGCCACACAGTGGCGCCACCACCCACTGTGGGGGCGCCACCAGCATGTAAATGCAAGATCCGTCCCCCAGAGAGCCGCGCCCGGCTGGAGCAAGCGGCCGCCCCGCAGGTGGCAAAGTCGAGAGGTCCCGGAACCAATCGCCAGTGCCACCACCGGGACGGCCGCCGCTCGAGCCGGGCGCAGAAGGAACCGGATCCCGAACATGTCAAACAGAATGATGAACCCAACCTGGTAATCTCGCGCGACAACAACCCAGCCCGGCACACCGATCCCCACTCGAAGGCCGCAGCACCCACCACGGCAGGCCCCGGCCGCGACACGACAACGGCAATACAAGGCAGCATCAGTCAGCTCGGACCCCCGTCGGTCCCCCGCAGGTAGCAACTAACATTTAGATAGAGAGGTAACCCATCATAAGCCAAATCAGAAGTTATACAGGCGGTCTCACAACATAGTTATACATATGAAGTTTTTAGCCTGGCTTGGGCGCCAACGATGAGGTTAAACATCGATACATTAATGACATCGCACTTAATGTTAACAGATTGCATCCGGGCATTAACAGGCGGATAAGAGTTTAGAGTGGCACACAAGATACATAGGTAAAACAGCTGTGACGGGAGGGAGAACTGCAAAAGCAGAAAGCGAGAGCTTACTTGCAGCAAATTTACCAGAACAATGTCGAGGTAAGAATTTGAAATAGCTCAATGTTCGGCAAGTATAAGCATAAGCACAGCGTCTCCATACCGGCTACCAGCTTAACCAGAGATTGGGAGTCGATACAATATCATCAACAATGATTGAGCAATGGGGCGCCCATGACGTGTGCACATTGAACCTATCACAAAGGTGGCGCCACGGTTCGATCATCACGTTGGGAACAACGACGGTGGCGACATCACCCGACAGCGAGTCAACACCAGCCGATGTCAGTATATTCCCGCTGATACTGGTCAAACACCACATTCGTGTCACTCAGGGGTCTCCACAGCGGAGAGTCCGCTTTTGTGTAGAATTACGGGAACTAATTACAATCAGATGACTGGACTGGAACTCATCTCATCTCAACTCATCAAGTGACTTGAGCAAAGCAAGCCACCACACTCAGTGCCCGTCACAGCGCCATCCTCTTCTACAGCACCGCGCTGCGTGTGCGGTAGAGAATTATCTGGTACCTCCCAGCGCACGATCGCCAACAGCAGGAGCATCCGCACATCCCCCCCGGCGGAGGACGAGACCGAGGAAAGCCGGCGTCCACCCGGCCAGGGCCGAGGTCGGAGCGGGCGCAACACCTCGCAGTCCAGCGCGGTCGCACGGCAGTTAACGGCAGCCTGGCGACGCCGGACAGGCGGGCGATCACCAGGCCGCCATCGAATTGGTGCAAGGACAAGATGTCGTTTTGTAGATCACCCGTAGCAGATGAAGGCGCAGGACCTATCGGTCGCGGCCGACACCGCACCGCCGCCGCCGCTGAATATTGAATCAAATTCAAGTTGTAAAAGATTCCAGCAATGCCGTTGCTTCCCTTGATACTTCCTGAAGTGAAGTTGGAGACTATAAATACAAATTTAAGGTATACTTCAACCTTAGATATATTAATTGAAAGGAGAAGTCCACAAAATTTCCCAGTGTGAAACAGCCGGGCAGAGCGCTTCCCATGCTGCTGACTGCATGTGGAGCTTTTCGAAACAATGATGGCTCTGAATGTTCCCATTTTGGGGAATGTCCATGTCCATTTTTGGTCAGACGCTTCCAATTATGGGGTTATTGTTCCCTTATTGGGAATGCCATTATTCTTGAGAACACTTACCAAAATTACCTCTGCTTATTCTATGGTGATAGTTTGAAATATATTGGTATAGGCCATTGAAAACCTCTTAAAAGACAAAACAAAAAGATGTTAAGTATTAGAAATTGAGTTTTTTAAGCAGTAACTACTTTAATTTATCAGGGCACTAGAGAACACAACAATAGCACAGCATACCATCAAAGTACAAAACAATGTCACCACATTCCCAATTTCAGAAACCTGTTCTGCTTTCCATCTTTTGAGAGCAGTACTTTCCATTTTCACTTAGATACCAAGGTCAAAATTTGATCAAAATCAGACTGCCACTCAGGATGCACCATGGATTCACCCAAATTTTCAAGAGATATTTATGCAGCACTTTACTAGAGACCATGTGTAAGTGTAATTGTTGGGGCTTAACAGCAAACCAAATTCCAAGGACGGTGTTGAGAGGGATTTGGGGGATCAGATCAATTTATTCAAGTCTCCGCCAGGACTTGAACCCGGGTCCAGTGGTTTCTCCAGCACCCTATCCAAAAATCCACCCATACCTCCATGCTGTAATGCTGGGGAAATAGCACTTGGTCTCAGACCAGTCTGAAGAACGTGGCAGGCGACCCGACGAGGCGCTTGGGGCAGCCCAAAGCCTGTCCCAATTGGGACATAAATTTGGTTGCTGGGGCAGACTCCTCCAAAGGGGGGGATAATTTTTTACTGATAAAAGTTTATTTACTCCATTTTTAAAGTGATACCAAGAAATAAAATACAACCGTACATCTAACCTGACGCTGACTACATACTCACGACGCTTCACATACCAAAGCAATAGAAACTCACGTACAGTGTGTACAGCAGCTATAATGCATTCATGATGCACGGTTCCCAGGATACCTTTATTCAAAGTTACCTATATTTAAGAGCGAAGTCTTTTCGCCCCAGTGACATAATTTGCCCCTGCTTTCAAGCAGTATTAATCGATGCAATTAAGAATATTTCAATTGACAATTATATTCAAATAGAATGTTTTTCCACAGCTAAAACATTTTGTTCCATTTTGTCCACAGCTAAAACATTTTGTTCCATTTTGTCCACAGCTAAAACATTTTGTTCCATTTTGTTTTCCCACATTTACATGGAAGCATCACAGAATTTGGAATATTTTCAAAAGAACCAACCGAAGAAAGACAATCTTACGACCATATGACGTCAAATCACGGACCGGCATTCGTTCTTGGCAGGGGGCTGGCATGATTAGCCAGCCTTTGGCAATAAAAAAATAGTGGAAGAAATACAAAAAACTATATGGAGGGAAATTTTATTTTGTGTTCAAGATTAATTTATGTTACTAAAATTAAGTTTAAATTTCAAATTTATAAAATAATAATAAATTTAACTTTTGAAAGGCGCCCATTGCCTGATTTTTGTATTCACTCCCTGGAACTTTACGTGAATTAAGAAATTATTTTCTTTTATCTAATATCTTTTAACAATATTTGATTTGATGACAAATATGACACTTTAGAGAGAAATTGGCCTTTCCAGCGCAAATTTAACTAATGATTTTTGTTTCTTTTCTTTTTTATTTTTCCCTCTGTAATTACCCAGACTGACTATAACCCCAAGTACTGCAACCTGCGCAGTCTGCAGAATGTGGCAGATTTCGACGAGATCTTGTTGGGGCAGCCTAAGGGCAGACCAACTGATTTGGGGCAACTTTTGGTCGAGCTTGGGGCAGGAACTAGTACTTGGGGCAGCAGTCAGTCCGGGTAATCACAGAGGGAAGAAGAAAAAGGAATGAAAAGAAACGACAATCATTAGTTGAACTTGCCCTGGAAAAGCCGATTTGTCTCAAGTGTCATATTTGTCATCAACCAAAATATGGTTTAAAAGATACCAGACAAAGAAAATTTATCATCAATGTAAAGTTCCTGGAAGTGAATAAGAAAATTAGGCAATGGGCGCCTTTCAAAAGCTTAATTTACAATTATTTCCTAAATTTTCAATCTAAACTTAATTTCAGCAACATAAAACTATCTAAGAACTCGAAATCAAATTTCCCTGTATATAGTTTTTTGCAGTTCCTCCGCTATGTTTTGATCGCCAAAGGCCGGCAAATCATATCAGCCCCCCCCTCCCAAGAACGAATGCCAGTCCGTGATGTGACGTCACATGAGCGTAAGGGGATCTTTCTTCAATTGTGTCTTGTGTAAATATTCCAAATTTTGTGAACTTCCATGCAAATTTGAGAAAACAAAAGGAAACAAAACACTTAAGCTGTGGAAAAATTATATTCAAATACAGTTGTCAATTGAAATAGTTTTATCATATTTTGTATCGATTGAAACCATTGAAACAGCTTGAAACCACGGATAAATGATGTCACTAGGGGAAATACTTTGCTCGTGAATATAACTTTGAATAAAGGTATCTTTGAAATCGTGCATCATGAATGCAAAATAGCTGCTGTACATGACGAGCTTCTACTGCTGTGGGTACCGTGGTGGAGGGTCGTGAACACCTTGTCGTTGTCGGGTGTGATGCACAGTTTTATTTTATTTCTGTGCACGTTGTTTAAAATGGAGTACATAAAATTGTTATTGGTACAAAATTACCCCCTGTTGGAGGAGTCTGCCCCAGCAACCAAATTTCTGCCCCAATTGGGGCAGGCTTTGGGCTGCCCCAAGCGCCTCGTCGAGTCGCCTGCCACGTTCTGCAGACCGGCAACCTGCCCCAAGAGCCCCCCTCTGCCCCAAGCTCGACCAAAAGCTGCCCCAAATTGGTAGGTTTGCCTCGAGGCTGCCCCAACGAGATCTCGTCGAAATCTGCCATGTTCTGCAGTCTGGGTCTCAGACAGCAGTCCAGCCCAAACCGAATTTTGGCCATGATGGAGCCCAAATCTATCGGCCCCTTTTCCAATCATTATGTAGCTGATTTTGAGAAGTTTTCACCCATTTTGCCACATTCATTTATGTCCGATTCCAATTTGAATTGGGATTTATATATAATAATCTAGATGTTCAAGGCAAAAAATGGAAAACGAAAGTTAAAAGCAGAAATCCTATGACTTACCCTTATCTGTAAGGTGCAGAACTAAGTAACCAATTCGAAAGAACCACATGCATACCACTCCTAACCTAGACTATCAAGGAAAGTGAGCGAAACACCTGCATACAAAGCAGCAGAGGCACTATGGTAACCAGTCAACACTCGTGCCCAAAACCAAGACCCTAAAAGATACCCAAAACCATGGAGACTCTCGTGCATCTTGCTTGCCTCACGCCCACGCCCAACGCCCACCTAACCTAAATTCTGTTTCAAGGCTAGGCAGTGCACAGCTGTTCATCACCTTCAAATACACTATCAATACCTCAATTTCTATCATGTTATTTCTGATACTGATCACGCAAAACAGCTTCTACTAATCAAAGATAAACTATTTCCCTACTGCTAGTGCTAAAAAAATAATAAAACAAAATGAAAGAGCTAAATTGAGTTAGCTGAGCCATAAGCGCCGCTCACGAGGTCCCAACAGCGCGCGCATATGATGACCTTGGCGAGCAAGACCCTGGCGAGCACGTGCCGTTGTTTGATTAG
The DNA here is from genome assembly GCA_034440635.1 of Lepas anatifera. Lineage (NCBI taxonomy): Eukaryota > Metazoa > Arthropoda > Thecostraca > Lepadidae > Lepas > Lepas anatifera. The sequence continues at coordinate 271,575 of JAOTON010001906.1, read as the reverse complement.
ATGACGCCACACACGTGCCTCTGCACACGTGGGGGAAGTGAGGGTATATAGAGGGGGAAGTGACCATCGCTTATTTTTCCCAGCAAAGAATAAATTTTACCACCATGTAACGAAGTGTCCCCAGTGGCGACGGAATGTCCGAATTCCCTTAAACATTACCCTGGAAAAAACCATCAGGATTTTCCTGGTGGCTTGGTGGTTTCTGACGGATTCTGGTCAGGGACGGTGGATTCCATGGGGCAACGGGTGCAGTTGTACCCTTGATTTTTTTCAAGGGGTGCAAAAGTATCTTTTGCACCCCCTGTTTTGGCTTGGTCCAGGGTGGCGCCCCCTCCCCGGCCGGTCAAAGAAAATCGAGCCTAATCACCAGGGGCGCAGCCAGGGGGGGCACAGGGGGCACGTGCCCCCTCCCATCGGTGCCGGGGTGCCCTTTTTGATTGCCAGGTGGTGTACCCTCTTTGGGCCGTGCCGCTCGAAATTTAGTGCCCTATGCCGTTGAGCCTAGATGGAACTAGACTGCATTTAGCGATTTAAACTATTGTTTGACAATTAAGTGCCTTTTCGGTCAATTAGGGCATTCTGTCGCCTTTCCAAGCACCCAGGAAGAGTATAGGCACGCAATCCGTTTCCAGATAATGCCTCATCGTCGCCAATAATCGTACGGGCAGAGCTAATCTGGTGCCCTTTGAGCTCATCTGGTGCCCCCTGAGCGCTAAGCTTGCCCCTGGAGCTGATCATGTGCCCTCTGAGCTGATCTGATGCCCTCGTAGTCAATCTGGTGCCCCCCCTGAGAAAATAATTGTGCCTTCTGAACCTATATACTGCTCTAGCCTGATGCCTCCGAGCTTGCCTGGTTCCCTATTAGCTGTTTTAGTGCTCCTTGAGCTGATCTGGGCCCCCAAAAACTTGATTAACCCGCGCCCCACCGGGGGTCCGGCGCCACCTTCGCCCCACCGGGGGGCCATCGATGGCCCCCCTCTAACTCCGAAAATATGGGCGTTAGCGAAAATCTGCAAAGTGCAATAGAAAGCTCGCGTGAATTCAGTAAGAAATTATTTCGCATGTTTTAGTGCTCAGTTCAATGGTTTGACCTCCAGAGGTCAAATTAGGTCAAGATCGGCTATTTTCACTCAAATATGCAATGATTAAGCAAACTGGGCATAACTCTTATGTCATTAGAGCTATTGAGGCCTGGTAAAGTACATTTGATAGAAAATTGCCAGTACTTTTTCCGCTATGTGGAACGTAAAGACCTCCCGCCAGTGGTTTGACCTTTAGAGGTCACCTCGTGACCTAATATGACCTGAGTTCACGAAAGGTCAAAACGTGACCTTGCTGTATATCAAATGAAAGCCAGTGACAAGACAAACACGATGGCTTTTGTTTCACCGCTCTAGCTCAATTAGGTCAAAAGTTATTGTCAAAATACTGTTTTTGACCTCTGGTGACCTTGGATGACCTTGGAAAAGTCAAAGGGCAAATATGACCCCTGGGATCCGTGAAAGGGTGTCCAAAAACGTTGTTCTGAGCAGTCTGAGTATTTGCAATCATTTTTGTGGCTTTTATATCATGAAATAGCTTTTTCCCATGCTTTGTCAATGGTAGAGGTCGCCTCGTGACCTGACCTCAGGGCACGAAATCGAAAAATCCCGGATATACACCTTGTAGACCCTGGAGGTGTCATGAAGTGTAGGAAGTTTCAAATTGATCAATTTTGAAATGTAGCTCTTACAGAGCTCTAAAGGTGAAGTGAGGTGACCTTGGTTGACCTCGTCTTGTGACCTGACCTTGGGTGACCCGGGGTAAAAAATTTCAGGGATGATGGGAAAATGATGCAGTGAGAGGTAGAGCCCTCAACCGCGGTGCTGCGCCTCGTCGTTTTTCTGCTATCCCGGAAAAACCTTAGGGGGGCCATCGATGGCCCCGGTGGGGCGAGGGTTAATGCCTCCTGTAGCTTATCTACTATCCAGGACCGCAGCCAGGGGCACAGGGGGCACGTTCCCCCATTGGTGCCGGGTGCCCCTTTGATTGCCAAGTGGTGTACCCCCTTTGGGCCGTACCGCTCGAAATTTAGTGCCCTACGCCGTTGAACCTAGATGGAACTAGACCGCATTTAGCGATTTCAACTATTGTTTGACAATTAAGTGCCTTTTTGGCTAGCTAAAGCATTATGTCGCCTTTCCAAGCACCCGAGAAGAGTATAGGCACGTAATCTGTTTCCAGACAATGCCTCATCGTCGCCAATAATCGTACGGGTGAAGCTCATCTGGTGCTCCCTGGAACTGATCATGTGCCTTCTGACCTGACCTGATGCCCTCGTAGTCAATCTGGTACCCCCCTGAGAAAATAATCGTGGCTTCTGAACCTATATAATGCTCTCTAAGTTAGTCTGATGCCTCCGAGCTTGCATGGTGCCCTTTTAGCTGTTTTAGTGCCCCTTGAGCTGATCCGGGACCCCTGAACTTATTTAATGCCTCCCGGAGTTTATCTACTGTCCAGGGGGCAGAGGGGGCACGTGCTCTCATCGGTGCCGGCATAGGCGGATCCAGGATTGCCGATCGGGGGGCGCCATCCAGACCGGGGGCGCCATCCGGACCAGGGGGCGCCACTTATGACCGGCAAAAGCTATCAAATGGGCGCCAAATCCTATCGGTGGGCGCCGACTTTCGCATCCTGGGGGGTGGGAAGCGACATTTCAGGGGGCGCCATCGACCTTTCAGGGGGCGCCGAGGGTCGATCGGGGGAGGGCACGTGCCCCCTTGCCCCCTCCCCCTGGATCCGCCTATGGGTGCCGGGGGCCCTTTTGATTTCCAGGTGGTGTATCCCCTTTGGGCCATGCCGCTCGAAATTTAGTGCCCTACGTCGTTGAACCTAGATGGAACTAGACTGCATTGAGCGATTTCAACTATTTTTTGACAATTAAGTGCCTTTTTGGTCAGCTAGGGCATTCTGTCGCCTTTCCAAGCACCCGAGAAGAGTATAGGCACGTAATCCGTTTCCAGATAATGCCTCATCGTCGCCAATAATCGTACGGGCGGAGCTCATCTGGTGCCCCCTGGAGCTGATCATGTGCCCTCGTAGTCAATCTGGTGCCCCCTGAGAAAATAAGTGTGCCTTCTGAACCTATATAATGCTCTCTGAGTTAGTCTGATGCCTCCGAGCTTGCCTGGTGCCCTATTAGCTGTTTTAGTACCCCTTGAGCTGATCCGGGCCCGCTGAGCTTATTTAATGCCCCCCGGAGTTGATCTACTGTACAGGGGTGCAACCAGGGGGCACAGGGGGCACGTGCCCCCCATAACTGCCGGGGTGCTCTTTTGATTGCCAGGTGGTGTACCCAATTTGGGCCGTGCCGCTCGAAATTTAGTGCCCTACGCCGTTGAATCTAGATGTAACTGGACCTCATGTAGCGATTAAAACTATTGTTGGACGACTTAATACCTTTTCCGGTCAGCTAGGGCATTCTGTTGCCTTTCCAAGCACCCGGGAAGAGTATGGGGACCTAGTATGTGTCCACCTAATGCCTCATCGTCGCCAATAATCGTACGGGTGAAGCTAATCTGGTGCTCCTTCAGCTCATCTCGTGGCCTCTCAGCTGGTCTTGGCCCTTTGAGCTGATTACTTGCCCTCTAAGCTGATCTGGTGCCCCTGAGTCAATCGAGTGCCCCACTGAGCAAATAATTGTGCCTCCTGAACCTATATAATGCCCTCTGAGTTCGTCTAATCCCTCAGAGCTTGCTTGTTGCCCTAATAGCTGATTTAGTGCCCCTTGAGCTGATTCAGGCCCCCGAGCTGATCTCATGCCTCCCAAGTTGATTCTGTCTCCTAAGTCAATATGGTGCCTCTTCAGCTGATTAGGTGCCCCCTCAGCTGATTATTGATGTATCCTTGGATGGCCTGGTGCCCCTGAGCTGGTTTGGTGGGCCCTAAGCCCACCTTGTGTCCCCTGATCTGTTATGTTGCTCCCTGAGCTGATTTAGGCTCCTGCCATAGTCTGGGGGGCTGGGAGCTGATGTGGACCCCCGAGCGGATCTATCTGGTGCTACCTGAGCTGCACTAATGCCCCTGAGTCGATCTGGTGCCTCCTGAGCCCATCTGATGCCCTCTGAGCTAGTCTGGTGCCCCCTGAGGTAATCTGGTACTCTTTAAGCTGATCTGGATCTCCTTACGTGATTTCATGAGCAGCTCTAAAGCCCTGAGCTGAGCTGGGCCCACAGAGGCTGATGAAGGCTCCTGAGATGGTATGGGCTCCTGAGCTGATTAAGTGCCTGCTGACTTGATCTGATATTCCCAAGCTGGTCGGGGACCACTGATCTGATTGTTTGTCCCCGAAGCTGATATGGTGCCCTATGGGCATCTGGTGTCCCCTGAGCAGCTCTGGGACTTTTGAACTGATTGGGCCCCGAGCTGGTGAGGGATTCCTGAGCTGAATTAGTGCCCCTGACTTGATCTTGCCCCCTGACCTGACTTGAGGCCCCTGAACTGATCTTGCCCCCTGACCTGACTTGAGGCCCCTGAACTGATCTGGGGCCCCAAGAGCTGATCTGGGGCCCAAGAGCGGATCTAGGTTCTGAGGGTACCCTGAGCTGGTCTGCTTGTGAGAGCCCCTTAAGTTGGCTTGAGGCCCCCTGAGGTGATCTGGCGCCTTAAACTGTTTTGGGGCTTCGTGAACTGGTTTAGGGCCCTATGAGTCTATCTGTGGCCCATTGAGCTAGTCTGATGGCCTCATCTCTGGGATTAATGAGCTAGTCTAGTCCCTGGGTGAAGCATGAGCTGCTCTGTGGCCCTGATCTACATCAGGGGCTCCTGAGGTGGTCTTGAATAGACAGATAATAAGAACATAAGGCCAACTCCCATCATCTCGGGGCGGGGTCACTGAGCTAGTCTAGTCCCTGGAGGCACAACTGGGGGGATGGGGGGAAGCTGCTCTGGAGGCCTCTGGTCCACACTTGGAGGCCCCAGAGCTGGTCTTGAATAGATGGGAAATAGGAACACAATGGAAACTCCCCTTGTAAAATGGAGCTAGCGAGGAATGAGGAATATCTAAAACGGCTTGTGATACCTAGGCACCCCTGGTTATATAAATTGCTTATGATACTGGTGGATTCTGGGAAGGGACGATAAAAAGGCATTTGCCCCTGAGCTCAGAGCACAGTCCCCTAAACCAGGATTTCTACTAATTAGTTTAAATGAAGAACTAGTTTTCGCAATTTTCAGCCCTGTCACACCATTCCCATCCAAACCACCAGCCTGTTCACCTTTTACTTACTTTTAACTGGGACCGATCTTTGAGAATATGGAACTTAATAAACGCGTTCAAAAGGTATGTCCCAAATTTTTTCCGGCAGCAAAAATGTGTTCTTCCAAAGACACTATGCTACTGCTCGTCCCACGGCGATTGTGGGAGGCAAGGAACTTAATCCGCGTTCAGCCAGGGCTCACTCGTCACGACAAAACCAGTGGGCATAACAAATGAATTTTCGACTCCAATGTGCCTTAACCTGCACATTGTAACAGATATCATATGCTCTGCTGATTTCTCTGATGTTAAGTACTTGCATGAGTTGGCTGATTTGTCGTTAAATCTATCCAAAAAAGTCGTGTTTTGGCTACTTCCATGACATTTTGGTGATATTTGTTTCCTTTTTTCGGTTTTAATCGAGTTTTCCTTTTCCGTCAATGATTTATATGCATTTTTATTGAACCAAAGATGCCCAAAAAATGATATAAACAAAGATATAGTAAGTTTTTTAGGGTACGTTAAAAAGTGCCCTTTTTCCCCGAGGTGCCCCTCAAAGTTGGTGTGCCCTCTCCATACCAAAGCTCTGGCTGCGCCCCTGCTAATCACCGCCTGCATGAAGATGTAGAATCCTCCATGAAAAATTCTTTTTCATATATGAATGGTGCCCCCTGATATCAAAGCCGTGCCCTGGACAGCAAATGCGCTCTCTTGAGTAAAGGCGCTTCCCTGGATAGCCAGGGGCGGACGCAGACTTGAGTTTTGGGGGCCAAACCCATGTCTGCCTCTCCTCCTGGGGGGTTGGGAACGAATATATTTTTGCTCTACAGACCATAGGCGTAGGAACCAGGGGGCCAGGGGCCCTCGCCCCCCAAATTTTCTGTGATGGGCCCCCGGCAACAGAGATAAAAATATCAACACCTGTAGTATCAAACAAGGAACTCAAACTGGTCCGATAGCTTGCCCTGGAAAACCCGTAAACTTATATGTGCCCCTAAACTAAGCAGAGGCCCTATGGGTCGATTTTAAGGTCCCCTGAGCTGTTCGGGGCCCGTGCGCTGGCCTCTGATGCCATATACGAGATAATCTGGGCCCCTTGAGCTGAACTGAGTGCCACTGAGATGGACTGGGCAGCATAAGCTGTTCCAGGATCCATAAGCTGAGCTAGGAGCCCTGACCTTGAACGGGACCCCTTGAGTTGGCCAGACCTTATATCCGCCGACTTGGGGGCCCCTGAGCTGAGCTGGAAATGTAATGTTAATATTGTCCCCTGAGATAATCTGGGTCCCATGTGCTGCACGGGAGCCCAAGAAAAAAAACATTAGGATTTTCCAAATGGTTCGACCCATGGAAAATTGAAACACCACCCAGTGGTTCCTAATGGTTTGATGGTGCTGATGGTTTTAATGGTCCTAATGGTTCCAGTCGGTCCTGGTGGCTTTAACACGCCCACTGGAGGGGGCCTCGGAGGCCCCCCACCTGTTTTTCCGAGGTTGCCGGAGAACCTCTTGTAGCCGAAAAACGAAACGTGGCCACATTTAACATAATTTAATAGCGCGTCGATTGGTGAAGACTTTTTGAAAATCGTCCGACAATTTTTTGACTTATAGGCTTTCAAAGTCAGACCTGCATTTTTAAATCGCCGTAAACGCGCGGTCGGACCAGTTAGCTTGCATTGAAGACCGAGTGGTGACGTCACAACGTCATATAAGCGGGATTATATGTCAAGGTCACTTCACATGAAAGTCAAGGCCAAGGTCAAAGGTCACATGTCAAGGTCATATCTGCACTTTCAAGGTCACTGACCACTGTGCGTCCGGCCAAATGACGTTACCCGGTCTGACATATATTATGCTATGACGTCATCGGTAGGGTACCCCAATACAAAGGTCAAGGTCAAAGGTCATTGGGAAAGGTCAATCCTCATTTCCCGCCAAACAGTGGCTACAGTGTTAGTCAAAGTGTAAATGATAAGTAGTATACCATATGGTGACCTTAAAGGTCAATGACCTTGAATGACCTTGACCCAAAAGTTGTGGGGTAGCCTCTTTGAGACCTCTTCTCTATGAACCTTGTCTGCCATTAGCTTATTCCCGCCATTTTTCCGCATAGTCACAGCATTTACCACTCGATCCCCAGCATGGCCAATATTTGACCTTTACGACCTCGTTTGACCTTGAAGATATTGACCTAGGTCAATGCAAATTGGTCATCATGTAAATCACCATAGCCCGCACCCACCTACCAAGTGGCGTTTTTCTAACCCTCTTAGTTTCCGAGATCTTAGGGGGCCTACCAGGCCCCCTCCAGTGCGCGTTAGTGCCAGACCCCCCTCCAGTGCGGGTGTTAATGGTCCTAATGGTTCCAGTCGGTCCTGGTGGTTTTAATGGTCCTAATGGTACCAGTTGGTTCTTATGGTCCTAACGGTACCAGTCGGTTCCTGTGGTCCTAATGGTACCAGTTGGTTCCTATGGTCCTAATGGCACCAGTTGATTCCTATGGTCCTAATGATTCCAGTCGGTCCTGGTGGTTTTAATGGTCCTAATGGTTCCAGTCGTTCCTGGTGGTTTTAATGGTCCTAATGATACCAGTTGGTACTTATGGTCCTAATGGTGCCAGTTGTTTCCTACAGTCCTAACGGTGCCAGTTGGTTCCTATTTTTTTAAATAAATTTTGTCCAACTTGTTCCCAGTACGGCTGCTGGAGTCGGGGTCTCACTTAAGTCCTCAAGGGACTTGTCACGGAGACCCTGACCCCACCACCCGAAACGAGCAACTCCCACAATGAAGGGATAATTTAGAAGCCAAAGTTTAACGTCCCACAACGCACAGGGACGGTCGCACCGCTCAGGTCACCCTCTCACCAGTTGGTTGCCAGCCGACCTACGTCGGGCAAACTATTGAGCACCGGAGCGTCTCAAGGGAACCGATCCCAAGCCTGGACATGCACTGCCACTGCATGCTTCTGAGCAGCGGGCCGGAGCCCAACGCTCTATCAACTGAGCCACCGGGGCGGCATGGTCTATCGGGTCCTAATGGTGCCAATTGGTTCATATGGTCCTAATGGTGCCAGTTGGTTCCTATGGTCCTAATGGTGTCAGTTGGTTCCTATGGTCCTAATGGGCCAGTTGGTCCTATGGTCCAATGGGCCAGTTGGTTCCTATGGTCCTAATGGTGCCAGTTGGTTCCTATGGTCCTAATGGTACCAGTAGGTTTCTATGGTTCTAATGGTAGCAGTAGGTTTCTATGGTTATAATGGTAGCAGTTAGTCCTAGTGGTTCCATCGGTACCAATTGAACCTAATGGTATTTATGACACCAATAGGTCCAGGTGGTTTTAATGGTACCAGTAGGCCAAGATGGCTTAAGTGGTCCTGATGGTAACTGTCGGCTTCAATGGTTTCGACGACCAAAATGGTAAGTCGGCCATAATAGTTTGAATTGCCCTGATGGTCCCCAATGGACCTAGTGGTTTGACGGGTCTTACTGGTTCAACTTGGACAAGGCAGAACCAGATTTCTTAATTTGACTGTTCAAATAAATAGTCACGCTCGGAACCGTTTCCAACGAGTCTATTAGTTTGTTTCGGACAACGGCATCGCTCCACATGGCCCTATAGGGCCTTTTGGACAGGCATGCCCGAACCCCTATTGTGGAACACAACGCCAAGTTAAGTAATAGGCTGACAGTGACAGAAACATTAGTCATGACAACTCTCCGATACACGTCCGCTCTTTTTCTGCCAACTGTGCAACTCACCGGAGCTCATTAAAGGGAATGTGGCACCTTCATAACGTGATTTTAACTGAGATAGCCAAGTTGTAAAGCAAGTCGGAAAACCCGGTACTCCATGTGTCATTTGTCTTGGCACTCGATATTTCCGTAGAAAAAAGCTAAAACCTACCTGACACCAGCCCCCTCATCATCCCCCTCGCCGGGCGGCCATTTTTGTGAGCTGCTGGTGTGACGACATAGGCTGACGTCACGATGAGCATCAGCCAATCGAAGCCCTTGAAGCGTTTCAAGTCTGGTAGTGGTTGCCAGATCATGACATCATCCACAGGCAGATATTTATTTATTTTCCTAGAGGAGTATTTTTAAAATCAAAATATTGAGCTTATTGAACATTTTTTCAGAGAAATCATGAGTGGTTTCATTATTTTTGGCTAAGAGTTAAAGTATGCCTAATTCAGTGGGATCAGGGCAAAAGGCATTGCCCCCAACGGAAAAGCGGGGCAAAACAGTTTTGCCCCCAAACATCACCCCTTTCCCCACTCCTTTAGCTGTAGCAAAATTGGTGCTTCACCTCCAACTTCAAACAGAATTAGAAGTAGTATAAATATTGGGACTGATAGGAAAAAACCGAGCCCATATTGTCACCCCGTGACGTTTTTTCTTTTGCTTTCGTCTCCAGTTCCCAAAATCCTACCGAAAAGGCATATTGGCGCAATTTTCACTGCGCGACGTTTTTGCTTTTCGACTTGGGTTGCCCCTCCCAAACCAACCGGCTAGATCCGCCACTGGCCCAATTTCACTAAGTTCCAGGATTCGACCAAGGTGCCACATTCCCTTTAAAGCCTCAGGCAACTCACCGATCGAAAGGGGTCGAGGATGATAACTTCACATTTATTTACACAAGTACATACATATGTAAGTCTTTCTGCAATCAGTTATAATACCGACATCTCCCTCTCTTAGGTTCTCAGCAGGTTGCACCACACTCAGCTCCCACTGCCTCTACACTATCGGAGGCGGAAGTCAGCCTTCAGGACTGTCTTGGCCTCTGACTGGCCTTTCGCAGGTCGTGAAGTTTTTCGTTCAAGTACTTCGGTACCCGGCCCACTTTCCAAACGATGTAATCCTTGGATTTTCAGAAATCCTCCAATGTCTTCTTAGCTCCTCTGAAATGAAAGGGTAGTGGCCAAGTTGAGAAGATTTTTGGTATTAGTCTAAAAAAATTAGCTCTGATAATGTCAATACTCAGGGTGCTTGCGCTGTTTTTCCCAGCAAAAATACAATCATTTACAAGTTATTCAGGCAAAAAAACTTAAACTTTGACATACATTTCGGATTATTTCTATACAAAGCATGGAAGGCTTGCACGACGGTCCCGCTTTTTTAATATAATTTTGTCTATAGGTATATAAATGCAAAATGCATGACGCGGCAGAGCGAAGTCACTTTGTTGACTAGATATACTGGTAAAACGTAGGGGTTTCACCACGAGCAAATATAAATGCCGAGCTATGGCCATTTATTGGCGAAACAGTAAAATCCGAAAAAATAAGAAAATAAAAACAACTGACAAGTAAATCGGCTCTGACTGAACGTGCAACACGTTCCAGCAGCGAGATGATGTAACGCGTCACTGCTACCGTACAAGGGAAGAGGAGAACATCTCAAGTATATTAACAATGAGATATTCATTCTTAACTATATTTCCTTTGTAAGGCGGTTTGAGTGGTTGGTCCTGCAGGTCTTGTACTTTCTCATTACTTATTTACCCATATATGTTGAGAAGCTGCTCATGACGATGTCTTGAAAGTCTTCGGACCTCCTGTTCCACGGCATGAAAACCCGCGGCTCATCTGAAGCAGAAATACAACTGTCGGTGTTTCATACAAGCCGTGGGACCTATAGGGGAGGATTAGGTAATTGCGCCCCTGAGATAAATGCGCCCTCCCCTGTACTGAGCAGGCTATTTGGTTTAAATACCAGCTGTTGATTAAGAAGTGTGCGCACCTCTACAAAACGTTCTTTCCGGTGTTATCACACACATGGTAAGCATGTGCACCGCACGATATCGTATCTCTCCTCAAAATACTGATTTCTTATCCAAAATAGCATTCCTTAAAGCCTAAAAATAAGAATTAGGTGTTATCTAGAAATGTGGGGATGGCATTTCCAGCCTCTATGTTTATTTAACTCTTATTTAAAGGTTTTACAAGACGGATTTACCTTAAGTGGCGCGCTTGAGACCATTTCGGGTGTAAAAGCCGCGTATTTTCAAATGCGCCATAGGTAAATGCGCCTGTGGGCGCAATTAGCCTAAGGTGGGCGCATTTGAATATCACATGCATATCTGAAGAAGTATTGTGGCTGCAATCGATGAATCTCCGTGAAAAATCCTCGTCACCAGCTGAGAAACAAGATTTCTCCTCGTAATTACAGTATTCTATGTGAACTCTCTCCTGTGGCATGAAAATGGGCGCCAAATGACCTCCGCTGTCGGCGCGCACTAAACCCCCAAATATGACGATGTGGCATGAAAAGGCAAACAGCTTTCTTCCCTGTGCAAAATGGTTGTCTTTATTTTTCCAAAATCCCAAGCTTCGTAATTAATTTAATGCATAAAAGTTTCAGATCCCGTATTGCCTCATCCTCTCCAGCATTTCCATTTTCAGGCAGCCTGAGTAAAACCATGAACTGGACTGAAGAAAGGCTCAGAGCAGCCATTAACACGCATTGACGGGGGCGGGTACCCGCCCCCTCGGGTTTTTCGGAGACAGCAGAAAAACGGCGGCGCGTAGCGCCGCCGTACTTGGTATACCTTTTCCCTCATCTTTTTACAACTTCTGTGAAAATTTTAAGGTTAGGTCATCTCAGGTCAGGTCACCATTACAGGTCAAGTGACCCGACCTCAAAAAAAGTTTAAGATAGCATAAGTCGGAGCAGGGTGAACTTATCCGATTGAAACTCACATCACATAATGGCCCCACCGAGTTCTCTAAAATATGTTCCGGTATTTTTGATATCGATGACCTAAGGTCAGGTGCGAGGCATGACCTCTCCATTGGAAATACATGGGAAAAATGATTTTTACGGAATAACTCAGTAACGGATGGTGATAGAGCATTTATTTTAGCTGCATTAGACTCGCCTGGGCTTTGCGGTTCTAATGATATGCATTTTATATAATTTGACCCTGACCTGACCTCAGGTCAGGTCAAATCCTTGATTTGACCTAGCAAGGTCAAATTATACATCATTCGATTCAGCTTGCTAAGAGGATTCATATAGTTCAAGTCGTTTTGCTCTATCTTTACTTGTTCAGATTTCATTGCCGAAAAACTGAATTTACATGTTATCCCTTTGACGGGCATGTTTGACCTCTCGTGACCTTAGATGTGACCTGACAAAAAATGGTTCAAATGTTTTCGATGGAGAAGTGGATGGGCAGCCCAACGCTGTTTACCGTTTTCGCTACCTACCGTGGTTCTCGAGATCTTAGGGGGCGGGTACCCGCCCCCCGTCAATGCGAAGGTGGCTCAGACCCCCGTCAATGCGCGTGTTAAGGCTGTTCAAGAAGGACGCTCAGTAAGAGCTGCTGCAACTGCGTGCGGGTAAGGTTACCAGTGCATATGTCCTACCTTCTTGCTTTATCTAACCCAAATGAGAAGTCTGGGTAGCGCAGTCGGTTAGCAAGGGGTTGCTCAGAGGTTGAGATTGAGATTGAGCTCGCCCAGAGGCAGGACTTGGCGCTCTCCTTAGCCACAGCCTATTTCATCCCCCTGAGTCTTCTCTACGTTGCCGCAGTTGATGTGACGTTAAATATCAACAAAGAAATATCCATATGGTTATCTCACTATTCCTAACACACCGCGTTGGAGCTAACCCGAATGCTTAGGGGGTGCAACGGAGCCCAAAATTGTGAAAAACATGTTTTTTAAGAAAGTCGGGGGCGGGCAAAGGGGTGGCAAGGGAGGGGTAAGGGGGGGACGGCAATTTCCCGATTTGCCCACTCCCCCTAGATCCGATGAACATTATTTGTGACACCAATGGTGTCATTCAGTTCACGGTCAGGTTGGTGGCAGACAGGGACGGACGCAGACCCGAGTTTTGGGAGGGGCCAAACCCATGTCTGCCTCTCTTCCTGGAGGGGGGGGTGGGAGCGAAGATTTTTTGCTCTACAGACCTAGTGTAAACACATTTTTTCAAAAATTTCTCCGGCGTTTGGGGGGCAAAAGATAGTTTGGCGCCCCCTCCAGCGCTCTGGGGGGAGGGGCCATGGCTGGAGTGCCCCCCCCCGCGTCCGCCAATGGTGGCAGAGATTGGTGGCATTCAGATCGCGGAGGGATTCAGAGCAGGGCTCACCTGCATTTTTCTGTTCGGGACAACTGTGTAATAAAACATTCGTTGTACGTTGCTTACGTTTTAAAACATTCTTTGACGAAGAATGTAAGAAAGGTAAAGTCGCAGGGATATTGCGGAAGATTGATTAGGAATTTTTGAGCACTAGTGAGCAGGGTCGGATCCAGCCCGAAGGTGTTGTGGGCAACGGAACCCAAAACCGTGAAAAACATATGGTTTTTGAAGAAATTCGGGAGGCAAAGGGGTGGCAATTGCGGCTTTGGGGCGGGGGGAATTGCCCGATTTGCGCCCCCCCGCTGGATCCGACAGTGCCAGTGAGAATGATAAAACATAAACGAGGTTAATGCATCAAACAAATTGTATGGAAATGACTATTTTACGGGCTTAAACAGGCGATATGTAAGTATTTCTCTAACTCGCAGACCTTATTTTTTCAATTCATCGAAAATGCATGCAAATTAGGTGGGTGCATTTGAATCTAATTACGCCATACACTGGGCGCATTTGTCGAACAAGTTTTGAAAATGCGCACTTTGCGGCATCGCGCTAAAGAACCTATCTAGGCATAATAACTTTCGAGTCTCTATGTGACAGTCCAACTTCATGAATAAGTTTAACCCTCGCGCCACCGAGGACCATCGATCCTCGGTGATGGTCTCTCATCGGATCGATCCTCAGACCCCCTCTCCTAAGGTTTTTCAAAATAGCAGAAGAACGACGAGGCGCATCACCGCGGTTGAGAGGTTGGCCTCTTACCCTATCATTCTCCCACCATCCCTGATATTATTTTACCCCGGGCCACACTAGGTCAGGTTACCAAGCGAGGTCAAACAAGGTCACCTCACTTCAAGTTTTGAGGTCTACCATAGCTACGTTTCTAAGACAATAGATTTGAAACCTTTTACAAGCGATGACCCCTCCAGGGTCTACAAAAGTCCGCAAAATCCATATTCTGGATTTTTGGATTTGATAAATAGCCTGAGGTCAGTTCACGAGGTGACCTCTCACATTGAAAAAAAACATGGGGAAAAGCTGTCTTACACGTACTAGAATCAAAATTCCTAGGGAATCTGAAACTTCGCCCGGCCTGCTATTTAAGGTACATAGACGACATTTTTGGAATATGGACACATGGTATCCAAAGTATTCTAAAATTCTGCACCAAAATTAATGCGGTGCATCCTAATATCGCGTTTTCATTGGACCACATAGGAACATCTGGAGCTATCCCCTTCCTTGATACACTTTTCACGGTTTACGAGGATGGCTTGTACACAGCAGAACTGTACATCAAACCCATGGCGGCCCCGATCATACTTCATTTTGAGTCTGCTCATCCTCTTCAAACTAAACAAGCCGTACTTAACTCTAAAATAAATAGGGCCATACGAGTTTCATCGTCAAAGGAGACCTGCCGCCGTTGTTTAAAAAAGTGCAAAACCTCTTCCTCAAAAACGGCTATCCACCCAACAAGATATCTGCAACAGTGAAAAATGGAATTCATAAGTTCACCAGACGTACCAGAGGCCAAAACAATCATTCAAACCAGAATAAACAACAGAATATATACATTCGCTTGCCCTTCATAGATGATCAGCTCAGTAGGTCTGTAAATAAAATTGTTCGTTCGACCAACCTAGGGATTAAAATTGCATGGTATTCGGGCCCATCACTAAAATCTAGACCCGTTAGGTCAGCGCTTAGCCCTCCCCAATGTCCTTCTGGTAATAAGCGCTGTCACACATGCAAAAACGGCTTGAGGGCAAAATTGCAGCATCAAGAACGGAATTTACAAAATCTCGTGTCGTTCCTGTGCCTTCGAATTTACATAGGTGAAAGTTCACGTCCTGTAAGGGAAAGGTTTAATGAACACCTGAGCCATGCCCATCTTTGACGTCTAAATACACCCTTAGGAGAACATATGGTAAATTTTCTGCCAGCCATGGAACAGAAAGATACTAACGACAACTTTTCCGTAGAAATTATTACTACTACCAAGGACAACGCAGACCTTAAAATTGCTGAGGTAATCCACATTCGAAAACTAAAACCAACTTTGAATAGTGTAATTTACCCGTGGAAACTAATTTGATTCAGTGGTCTTGCAGTTCTCGCATCGCATCACCCTTCCCAAAAAAAACAAAACAAAATGTATTACCATGCTCCTTGCGTTTATTTTTTCAGTCCTTTAAGAGTGAAGTTTTCCGGACTGTAAACCATGTATACTGTGTCACGATGTTGGATTTTTGTGCTGATATTTCTGTAGCAATTTTATCACTCCAAGAAGATGGCGGAAGCCGAAACTTGTCGGGTTTTGTAATACAACTAAAAAAGCATAAGTTCATTTTTTTTCCTGGTCAATGCGTTCATAATGTATCAATTTAAGTCCTAACTCACAATGAAAAACCAGGAAATAAAAATCCATTTCATTAATAGGCTATCAGTAACGTAGTCAACCCCAGCCAGCCATAGCAGATATTCAGAAAGGCATCGATGATACCCCTGATGTCTCCTTTCTTTGGATCCCGGGCCACTGCAAAATTCAAGGGAATGAAAATGCTGATGAACAGGCAAAAAAGTCCCTAGAACTCAGAGAGATCTCACCCCTAATGTGGTCTGGAGATGATAGCAAAGCTCTCCTCCAGGACAGTATCCGGAAGTAAATTCAAAATGACTGGACCACTAGCCACAGCACCCACTTATTCTATATCAAGCCTAACATCGGCTACTGGCCCAGTTCCAACCAAAAGAGTCGTCGGCGCGAGGTTATTCTAACCAGACTCAGGAACGGACACACAAAAATAAATGCATATTGGAACGGAGGTACCTGTGGTACCTGCGACGCAATGGAAAATCGCTATCACATACTTATAAATTGTCCCCAGCACAATACCCATAGGCAACCCATGCTAGACTACTGCCGAATCCAGAAAATTCCAGTAGACTTAAAAACTCTGCTCGGTAATGACCATCCCGAGCTACTTGAAAAACTCTTTAGATTTTTAAAGGACTTTGGGCTAAAGAAGTTTTTATAAATCACTCCTTCCAATATATATGTACATTTTTAAAGGACTCTGGGCTAAATAAATTTTTATAAATCACTCCTTCCAATATATATGATGGCGGGTGCATTAGGGTTTTTCATTGTTCCAAAATGCAATATTTCGACGCATATCGATGTTCCCCTCAAACCTCATCTGCTTACAAGCTTCTGTGCGGAATTTCCATGAATTTCGATGATATTTAGAGGTCGCGCACTTTTGCAGCTTTTTTTATCAAATGTATTCAAATGTACACATAAGCGTAGGAACGTCCAGAATATTGGGGAGACCAAGGTGCATTTCGAAGTCATTTCTTTCCAGTCAAAGCCATAGGGTTAATGGTCAAGAACCAAGAATATTGGGGGCATGGCCCCCTGCCCCCCTGTTCCTACGCCTATGAATGTACACATTTCTACACTGATACTGGCGCTGGTTTTCTTTTGCTTGGTTTTCTATTTCACATCTGAAATATTCTTCAAATTAAGTAAAGCGTTTATTACTGCACAATGACTAGCCTGAGAATAAAACCCGACCGGTTTCGGGAGCATCCCGCCGCCGTTTTCTAGGGAGATGAAGATAACACTATGACATGAACCTAACTAAGCGAAAAACACGAAGACTGGGTACACTTTGAAATAACAATCTTAGCTATGAACATGACGAATCATTTTAGAATTATTAGCTCTATACACGTGTTATTTTTCAATTCAATCTCTTGTTTGGCTGGCATTTTAAGAGGTCCAAAAATCCAGAGAAGATGGTAACTTTGCCGATATTTCTATTCATTTTTGGTTCCGTTTTGGTTTGGGTGTAAATTGCCTCTTTTACGTCCCGCTGTTTTTGTCTTGAGTCGAAAGTTAAAGTCGTTGTGGCGTGCCATTTGATATAATGATCCTTCTTGAATTAATGTTCCACTGTGGCCTCCGCTGCTCTCTCGTCAATTGACCCTCGGATTAGTTTTTGTCGAGATTTTCGGTGTTCGTCTTGTCGGACTTCCATCATCCTTTTGCTTTCTCCAATGTATGCTTTTTGACAGTCATTACATTCCATCGTGTATACTGGGCCTGGTTTTTTCCGGTTGTCTATCCTGTCCTTTGGTTTGACTAGTAATTGTTTGATCGTTTGATGTGGCTTAAAATGTTCTTACGTTGAATTTAGAACATATGCGTCGAATCTGTTGCGATACTCCTTCTACATATGGGAAGGATCATTATATCAAATGGGACGCCATAACGACTTTAACTTTCGACTCAAAACAAAAACAGCGGGAAAGGAAGATCGCCCTCATCAAGAGGTTCAACGGATTCGTCAAGGACGAGAAGCAGAAGCAGTACCTGCTCCGGGTGGTGGAACTCCATCGGAGGGCTCTCTACCCAAGCGCACTAAGAAAGAATGCGCCTCTTTCAAGTGTAATGGTTTTTGGTGATAAAAGTGCGCGACCTCTAAATGTCCTTTTATTTTGCTTTTAAGGGTGTCAATCGATTCAGTTTTACGTATAGAGCTGGGGAAAGTCGATATGACTTCGTTGCAAACAAACAAAATTTTACTATAGTGGGCTGAAACAGCCTAGGGTGCATGGTGTATCCCCAACCTACAACTTACCTATTTTCTAAGCAAGCATTAATGCCATAGCCGATCCCTTTTCCCTATTTTCCACTGTTCGGCGGCTACCCAGCCGGAGAGGGGAGCTACAACATCACCTCCGGGTTGCAGGGTAAATTCGCGGCACCCTGACCAGGTGTTTAGCGCAGTTTCTAAAGTATGAAAATTATTGCTTTAACGGAGGATTTCGAGTAACGTAGACGAAGCGGACAATCAGTAGCTGATAAACAAAATTCTAAATTCCAAATTCTAAATTTAAGGTCTTCAACCACTGCGATAACAGCCAGCCTTCGCACTCTGCGGGTCCAAACTTTTAAAAAAGAACTCCCAAGGCTTAGCTTATATCATTGCCACGACCGTCCATTTGTAAGCTGAAACATCTTGCAACCCATTGCTTGAAATAACTCCCATTGCTTTAACAGACTAACGTAGCTTGCCCTCACGCAAAATTCTAAAACTCTCCCACACACTTCTCTAGAGGCGGGCAAAGGTGCCATGCACAGAACGCCTTATAAGAAGCGTTTTGACTTGACTCGCTCTGTAGACTGGCTGTGGACCGGCTGCAGGCGCGCCCCTGTTTCCTTGGCGGATCGTTTGCTGCCCGGCATTGTTTGTGTCAATTGGGCAAGCAGTGTGGTGGGTAAGTGTGGTTGCGGCGCACTGGCTGTTATCCTGGCGCCTGACGATTTTTGCTTCGCCAGGAAATCCGGCAGAATAGATCTTCAGATATTTATTCCCTGGCGTATTTATGCGGCAATCATAATGTGAAATACAGCGGAGTCCTGCTCGTAACAGCATTTTAACCTAATTATACCTTGACCTGACCTCAGGTCCGGCCAAATCCTTGATTTGACCTATTTGACCTAGCAAGGTCATATTATATACCATTTGATTTGGCTTGCTGCTAGGCTTGCAATGGTCTAAATTGTTTTGCTTTTTCTTTACTTGTTCAGCTGTTACGACCGAAAACCTTCATTTACATGTTATCCATATAATGGCATGCCTAGTGACCTTATGGCACCTCTATTGGCCTTAAATGTGACCAGACCAAAAATACGGTTCGGATAATTTGTATAGAAAATTGGATGGGCTACCCAACGTTTTTATCGTTTTTCGCTATGTGGCGTGGTTCTCGAGATCTTAGGGGGCGGGTACCCGCCTCTCCCGTCAAAGCGAAGGTGGCTCAGACTCCTGTCAATGCGTGTGTTAAATCGGAGAAGATGGCAATGAAGCAGCGCTTCGTCGGGGCCTTCGGAAAGAAACTTTGAGTTTGTAAGATTTTGCACAGGCCCGCAGAGTCTGACAGCAAACCCACTCCGTTGGATTTCTTCAGATACGATAGGTTTTGCACATGGACTCAGCCATCTCATTGTGAAGCCTCGTCCATTGGCTAAGGTGGACCGGGACGTGATCACTCAAAATGATAGGCGATACAATTTAGCCTTCGTTAACTAGGCATGTGGTCTTAAACCTTGCCTCACCAGGGCCATCGATTGCCCCCTAAGGTTTTTCGGGATAGCAGAAAAACGACGCGGCGCAGTGCCGCAGTTGAGGGCTCTACCTTTCATCCCCATCATGTTTCCACCATCCCTGAATTTTTTCCCCGGGTCACCCAAGGTCAGGTCACCAGGCGAGGTCAACCAAGGTCACCTCACTTCAAACTTTGAGCTCTGTAACAGCTACATTTCTTTGTCGATTGATTTGAAACTTCCTACACTTTATGACCCCTCCAGGGTCTACAAGGTATATGTCCGGGGTTTTTCAATTTCTTGACCTGAGGTCAGGTCACGAGGTGACCTCTCCCATTGAAAAAGCATGGGAAAAGCTGTCTTATCATCTAAAAGTCACAAAAACTATTGCAAATGCTCAGCTTGCTCAGAAGAGCATTCTTGGACACCCTTTTACGGATTCCAGGGGTCATATGTTCCCTTTGACCTCTCCGAGGTCATCGAAGGTCACCAGGGGTCAAAAGCAGTATTTTGACAATAACTTTTGACCTAATCAAGCTAGAGCGCTGAATCAGACATAATCGTGTATGTCTCGTCACTGGCTTTCATTTTATCTACAAGGTCACTTTTTGACCTTTCGTGACCTCAGGTCATATTAGGTCACGAGGTGACCTCTGGAGTCCATACCACTGGTGGGAGGTCATTACGTTGCACATAGTGGAAAAATATCTGGCATTTTCCTATCAATTTTTTCCAGACTTTTATTACACTGACTGCTGATCATGTCACGTTTATACACACAAATCCCAAAAATTTCTCATCCTTTATACATTTACACACACACACACACACACACACACACACACACACACACACACACACACACACACACACACACACACACCAAATCCCAAAAATCCTCAGCCTTTATAAAAGCAGTGTTCACGAGTTAACAGGACTTTCCATTCCTTTCCATTTTTTCTAAAAAAAAGTAGCTAATTTATCATTTTTACGCAGAAGATCGTTCTGTATTTTCCTATCAAACGTACTTTTCCAGATCTCAATAGCTCTAATGGCCTAAGAGTTATGCCCAGTTTTCTTAAACATTGCATATTTTAGTGAAAATAGCCTATCGTGACCTTTCTGGACCTCTGGAGGTCAAACCACTTGACCTGAGCGCTTAAACATGTAAAATAATGTGTTACTGAATTCACAAGAGCTTTCAAATTCCACTTTGCAGATTTGCACTAACCCCCATATTTTCGGAGCTAGAGGGGGCCATCGATGGCCCCCAGTGGGGTGAAGGTGGCGCCGGACCTCCGGTGGGGCGTGGATTAAGTAAATAGCTGCCTACAATGTAGAAACATTGAAGACACTAACTTTGAAGTGCAGCTGTGTGGAGAAACAAACATGCGAGGAGGTTATCGGACCTCCCCGCTTTCTCAGCGCCGCTGGGCGAGCCTGCAGAGCTGTTGAAGCGCCGCTGCACCCGTCGCGGATTCCCAGTCTGTGCGCTGGGGGACGGGCGTTTACCTGCGGGCACCATCCAGGCCTGCTGACTGCCCCGAGGAGGCGCTGCTGCGTTGCGGGGCCGGAGAGAGGGGTGGACCGACCGGACGGCCCACTAGGTACAGGACGACAGAAGAGCGTGGCGCGACTGCTGGCGAGGTGATGAGACACCCCCGGTACCGCTGCTCGCGCCGCCTCTATCTGAGCGGAATGGTGGTAGTGGGCCTGGCTTTTTGGCAGCTTTACTGCACCCATTTTTGGCTCTGATGAATACTTGGGTTCAATCCGCTCGACGTTTCGGGTTTGTGGCGCTGACAGTCTGCACTTGGTCTGGGCGTCCCCCTTCCCTGAGTGTGCTGGTGCTGAGCATTTTCTACGACCACAGGTGCGCGTGACGGTGACAGTTTGAATGCAACTAAGGTTATCGGACATAATATGTTTCCCTATGAAACTCTGAATATACAACCCTGTGCCTTGGAGTAAATTTGTGGGTTTGATCTGTGACCACCTAGTCTGAGGCTGCTGAATTGGGTCAGAGGTGTGGAGCCTTGGTATTGTCCTTCATGTTCGAATTCTGATAGTTTTTCCTTTATTTACCTCCTTTTATCTGTACCATGAACCTATAAATTAATTTCTGTTCTGTTCCTCCTTATTGCTTATTTTCTGTGTTTTGTTGTTCACTTCTTTCGCGTCTGTTCTCCTGCTATTGTATAAGAATGAAATAAAAAACTGATCGAGAAGTGTTTTCAATTTAACCCTCGCCCCACCGGGGGGTGCATCGATGATCCCTCTAAGCTTGTTACCGAATGACAAAAAACGACTAGGCGCAGCACCACGGTTGAGGGTCCACCTCTCACCCCATCATTTTCCCCATCCCTGAATTTGTTTACTCCGGGCCACCCTAGGTCAAGTCATCAGACGAGGTCAAACAAGGTCAACTAACTTCAACTTTTAAGCTCTACCACAGCTGCATTTTTAAGCCGGTCGATTTGAAACGTTTTACACTTTATGACCCCTCCAGGGTCTACACAATTTGTATCCGGGATTTTTAGATTTGGTGACCTGAGGTCAGGTCACGAGGTGATCTTTCTCATGTAAAAACCATGGGGAAAAGCTGTCTTATGATCTAAGTCACAAAAATGATTGCAGCTGCCCCAATTTCTCGGCAAAACATTCTTAGTCACCCTTTAACAGATTCTAGGGGCGATATTTTCCCTTTGACTTGTCTGAGGTCATGACAGGTCACCAGGGGTCAAAACAGTATGCTGTCTATAACTTTTGACCTAATCAAGCTGAAGCGCTGAAGCAAACGTATTCGTGTATGTCTCGTCACTGGCCTTCATTTGATATACGGCAAGGTCACTTTCTGACCTTTCGTGACCTCAGGTCATGTTACGCCAAGACGTGTCCTCTGAAGGTCAAACCACTGGCGAGGGCACATTATTTTGTTCACATTCCGGGGAAATCCGGGGAATTTTTCTATCAAATTTACTTTACCAGTGTTAGGAATGTCGCGCCAAGTGCCAATGGTATACGGCATTACCAACTCTTACCATGTGGGGAGGGATTTGTGAGATTCTTCCAGAGCACAGTTGAGGCAGTGACGCTTCTTTTTCTTTCCTGTACACGGTATACACATATGCGAAATAAACCCGGTTCGGTAGTGCAATACAGTACCTGGAATTTGACAGCATTACATGCAAAGCTCACGAGTTTTTATAGGCTAAAAATGAGAATGCGTCGACGTGTGGCTTTTTCAAACTACCGATGCATTCATGCACTTGGTTCTGATGCGCGACCCTCCTGCCCTAAATAACGATCCAAACGTTACCTATCCATGGCTTGCAGAACCCAAATTGAATATAAAATCTTGAAAAGACCGTTTCAAACCGCCAGTTTCTTATAGATCACGCTGGGAAGTTTCGTACACTTATACTATTTCACTGCCTGTTCACTGGATTCTGGAATGAACATAAGTCCGCTAAGTTCTTTGATTCCCTTGAAACTGATAGGAGTACAAGTTCATTCTACGAAACGGTGCTTCTGAAAATCCTTAAGGTGAAAGCCTGATAATGAGGCGGACATCGAAAACTGTTGAAAAAATCCAGATTTGCCTTGCCATCCCGTCCCTGCTCTCATTCCCCTTATATCGAAAATAACCATCCAGTCATATTTTATCTGGTTTTGTTTTACCACAAGGAGTTGCCCGTAGACGTTCCTCAACAACACGAAGGATACCCCAAGAGCGAACACTTTGCGTGGCGTGTGTTCTCTACTATCGGTGAGTGTTTTCTGCCATCAGGAACCGATCGGCTTGGAGCCGGCATTTCAGCAACACGCACTCCTCATTTCCCGCAATCGTAATTAATCACGGACTTTGGCCCTCCTCGCACATCGTTAGGCTCCTTTATGCACGGGGTGCGTGCTGGAATTCACCACTAGTGGCCGTCTTCTGAGGTAGCAGGCGCTTCTTGAGCAGTGGTGCCAGTTTCCATGGGATGGTTGTGGCAGGGCCGCCAGCTTTTGACGACGGTGCAAAACGATAAAGCATAGTCAATGCCGATGCCAGATATATTCAACCTGCTGCTCCGCTGTCGGTTGAAAGGAGTAAGGAGTACATTTATATCCATTCCATGCAAAACGTTTCACAGCTTTATGGTAGCACTACCTCGAACTGTCCCGACGGCAGTTGAGGGCGGTGGGTCTGCGTTGGGGCACCGCCGAATCATCTCGCCCCACTGTTTACCCGTTTCGCCACCATACAGTAGCCGCCCGCCCGGACAAAAGAGCGGCGCGCCGCGCACTGGACCCTGTTTTGCATAACTGAACAGCCGCTGGCTCCCCCGTCCCTCGACCCACGGGCCTGGCTACCCATTATTCCACAACCCTTCCTTTTTGCGGGCGGGCGGGGCGGCGGCGCGGTGGCTGGAGGGCGCCTGAGGCGGCGCCGCTGGCGATTCTGCGCGCGAAGGCCGCGGCGCCGCCGCCGCCTCCCGCGCCGCCGCAGACCCACGCTGAGGCTCGGCGAAGAGTGGCCGGTGTGTAGTCAGTGGTGAACGATGAAGCACGCGGTGGCGTTAATCTTGTGCTTGGCCGGTGTGGCTGTGGCGACACCAGAGGAGGATAAATCGACACGGTCCGCTCAGTGTCGCGCTATGTGTCTAGACGAGGTGAGTTTTATTCCAGAGATACGATTGTGATTGCTACGGTCTCTGGTCATTCGATCGGGTTGGTTTCATGATGCCTAGCTATAAGTAATCTTGATATTCCTTTCTTTGCGGAAAACCCTGCAGGAAAGATAATGAGTTGCCATTGCAGCTTTCGTTGCGGAAGGCTATCTAGTTCCTCTTCTATAACAAGGCTTCAATATGTAAAGCTAGTAAGATGGAATTACTTTGTTCGGATTACCATATGCGTGTTCTGAAAGTCCATGAACATATCTTACATAAAAAATGTATTGGCTCATTGCTGGAAAACCTGTACCCCGAGTGTTAGAATTTTTCAGTGAAAACAGTTTCACAAGAAAACAGTTTTATCAAAAGCCATAGCAGTTTTAAATGTGTTGGCTCTAATATTTTGGCTCCAATCATACGGTCTCGATCACTCTAACAACTGAGCATCTCTGCTGCTACGTTCTGGATGCAGTAATGTGACTTTCCATCCCCTCAGAAATTATAAGTTATCCCACACAATCTTCTAGAGGCGGGCAAAGATACCATGCACTGGATCTCAAATAAAAAGTCGCCAGTAGGCTGATTAAAAATTACACTTTTACATCATATATTTTTCACACCAGGGGCGTGCATCAGTGTTCAAAAAACCTCATCCACCTGCCAGATTTCTCTCACATTTACCTACATATGCAATCCTATCGAGGGAGTCAACTTTGGTAGCTGAGTAACCAGTATGCTCCTCCTCAACGCTTTTCCTGTACGGAACATTAGTGTTATAAATGTGTTTGCATACGTAACTCACAAATTAATTGTTAAGTAACGTATGTGGGTTATGGGTTTTAGAATTTTCTACTGTCCAAGTTTTAACTGTTCATTTCATAATTTTTACCTCGATATTCTCAGATAGGTTGAAAAAGTTTTATTTCTACAAACGCTCCATATATGCAGTTACTCTACCCATTTAGCATGATTCAATAAAAAGAGGAAACTCAATTCATGGAGTGGAGCAGGTTCTTATCCGCAGATATCTGCAAATTTTACAGAATGGTTGTGTAAAAGATGAAGAAAGCCATTGCTGTTCCATCGAACTCCATCTAGACAAACTACCTGTAATTGACTGGCAAGATTATCGGTACGCACCTTGAAATTGAATATTTTGCCTCGATCGTCGACGGTTCCTAGCAGAAAAACCAAATGCGCTGCTGATATGACTCAGCCTCATTTCGAATGAAAGAGACGGTCTGCATGTCCTTTTTAAAGTAAAAATTATTTTGGGTCGAGTTTTTATGAAATCACTCCGGATGATAAACCCTCCATAAGGCTGCTCCTCCCTAACAGAAGGATATTGTGCGGCACAATATATATATATATATATATATATATATATATATATATATATATATATAATATTAGCAGTTTATACCGCGCCAAATTCCAACATGTCACGCTCAACTATTCAGCTCAGATGCTTCTAGCTGATTCAAATATTTCGTCCTAACATGATTTCCTTGCTTTCTTTAAAAGTGTTTTTTTAGCCTGATGCAGCCAACCTTTGCATGTATTGAACCAAGTACGCTAAATGTTTGTACACGAGCTGAGGTTGATAAATATGTGAGGTTAGTTTGATTATGTATGTACGTCACGAACCATATCAAATTAGCCTAAGCATTACCTGAGCTGAGGCGCTGTTCGAACTTGTCTTAAGTATTACCAAAGCCATTAATCTCTTACTTTCCATAGAAAGGAAGCATGAACATGATGATGATTAAAGTGTTTCGATGACCTCACATTGCTTTCGATAAGCCGTGTGCCGCATACCACGAGGATCCCCTGTTGGTAATGCATGCATACCCTGTCAATATATTCAATCTCTTTATCAGCGCTACCAGGACCCATTGTCGGCCCGTACATAACTAGCAGACGTGGCCGCCGCTGATCTGGCGGCTGTCCCTTCCTCTTAGTTCCAGTGCACTGGTCGCGGGACGCTCGCAGAAGGTCCGCTCCGCGGCCACGATCGCTCTCAGCCTCACCGCGCCAGCACCAGCGCGGCGCCCGCTGCTAATGAACAACTACCAAAATGGCGCCTCGGCCGCTGACTCACGCACGGTAATCGACACTCCAGGGGGGTGGACGGGGAGGGGGCACGCACAATCACGGCCGGCTCACACGGCCGGTGCTAGCTGCAAACAGCCGCGCCGGACGTCCATCGGCGGCCATCAATTAGACGGTCATTTCCGGGCGGCGACGTTTTTACACCGCCGGCGCGCCGCAGGAGCCACCCTCGGACCTCCGCTGTTTCTCAGCTGTCCCCGCAGCGTCGCCGGAATCGTCCCAAAGCGGTTATCGCAGCGTCACCGAGGCCAGCGTCGATCACAAAGGCTTGGCACCTCCCGGACCCGTCCCTGCGCCGTCCCTCCTCGCACCGGCCCTTTTCGACAATATCACCGGCGCTGGCTCAGTGGTTCTTCTAAAGCCAGTGAGACCGGCCCGGGGCCGCCGGATTCACTGCCGGGCCTCGCTTAGAAACCGGCGGCATTCAGTGGCGCATATTTTCGTCGGCGCGAACAGTGGCGGGCCAGCGGGTGGCATTCATCAGCGGCGCTATCGGCGCGCCGCCATAGAGATGGTGACAATCGCGACGCAGCTAATGCGACGTGCCGCTGTCGTGGTATTCATAACGCACACCGCGCCGGATGACAAATAGAAATAAGGTGTAACCAATGCTGCTAAATGGCAAAGGTTACGCCTGCGAGCCACCGCAACAGAAATCGGCATCACTCAAAGAAGTCGGAAAAAATAGACGGTGGCTGTACTTTGTGCGAAATTGAAAGTTTTCCGTTTTGCCCTCGCCTTAGCCTACCCTCTGGAACCATCTATTTTCTCGATAATTCATGACTGTCCCGTTTCAGTACCTACACACAAAGTTAAAAACGTACTTGAGAAAATTAGGAAAAACGGCAGATAGCTCTGAACATTCTCATTTCACAAAAAATAAAACAGTTTGATCTAAAATAATATAGGTACAGCTAAGACGACCAAACAACTGTCGTCACCGGTATTTCATAGCGTTTCGGCTGCCTAGAATATTTTGCATTCCTAAAAAAGAAACATTTCAAAGCAGAAGTCACTTAAAACTTTTTTTCATTTCAACACCAGGCAAAGCCTTGAATATTTACCTAGTTTACTTATAAGAAAAAAATATTGATGACTGGTGAGCATTAACAGGTTTCCCATCAGGCAGGGTAGTCTATGAAGAGACCTAATCATGGTTTTAGAGAGCGGGAGGGGAGGCGGGTTGAATGCATCACCTACCTGCAATTCAGGGGATGTCACCAAAAATTAATTTGGGATTTGGCCTAAGTTGTTTGCATTTCCGTTCCTTCGCCTGCGTAGACCCAAGATACCTTTACTTAAGCGTGGACCTACGTAGGTCGTTAGCTTTTCAAAGACTGTCAACGTATTCAAAATTTTCCTGCCACCACCCCCAGCCCCGGTCATCGCCAGTCCGGTGTCTGCCCCCCCCTGATAAAACTTATCAGGCGACACCCCTGAACTGAATGATTCTGACCCTAAGGCAGCTGCTAAGTTTGAACATGAAATATTCTTTTGCGTCAATTTATGTAGGATATACCTAGCACTAACCCACACAGGAATATTTTGCGGGCGGATGAAGTACTGCCTCAACTCTCGTCAATTAAGTTATATTCTTCTTTCTCAGCTAACAGAAGCACGAGAGCTGGTCTTTCCATCTCAATTTCCTTCTACACAGAGAGACCTATTTTAAAAACAAATGTCATGGCCTAAAATAAAAGAAAATGCTCAATATATTATCCGTCCAATTGATGTCCTGACTTCCAGCTTGCACTCATTTCCCCGAAAAAGATTGGCCAATTAAATGGTTTTAGCCACAGCGGCCTTAGATCTATCGTTCCATACATTGATGATGGTACTACTATTTGAACCTCAAGCTAAATGCAATGATTAAAATGACCAATCATGTAAAATCTTCAATCTGTAAATTTCGCACTACAAGGCTTCAAGTTTGGCTCAGGACGTAGGGTTTGAAAATTTAGGAAAACAAACATTTCAGCAGAGGTGCAGAAACTTGCCAACTCGGCTACCGGAGTTTGTGACACATTTACGAAAATTGAGGTGCATAATTGTGACAAAATAGCGATCCTGACTGTATGGCTCAAAATCAAACCACATATTTTCGAAATAGAGAATGAAGCGTGTAGGGAATATTTTAACTTAGCAGCTCGGTTCTTCAATTGCACAGCGTACCATTAGTGATACAATATTGGTACTGTGTTCAGTTTCTACTAAAACGAGGGACCCCCGCTGCAGAAAACCCGCAAACCGCTGTCACAGTTGCCAGATTTTAACATGCAGCCCAATGGTGCCGATTGTTAGTAGTTTGCAGAAAGTTGTCGCCTAGATACCGTAAATGTGACAGTCAATTTGTTCGAGAAATACATGATTGTGGGCATATTTAAGGCATTAACGATAACGCAGATACTTTATCAAGTACTTATCTGTCCATTTGTTCAGGTTAAATCAGATTTACAGTTTGAGTCTCTTCAATTTAGCGGCCCCTATTTCTTCGAATTTAGTATTAAGTACGCCTAAAAGCTACTAATAAAAGTACTAAGTGCATGAAAAAATAAACGTAGCTGGGCAGCAATTCTACTTAAACTGCGCAACAGCGACAACACAAGTTAGAAATGTTTATGTGATGTAGAGCCTGCCAAAAATTTAAACAGGCCGGAAGCCACTTATTTTGAGGGCATATTCATTAGGTATGTTTGAGATAAGTGCAGGCTAAAACTACCTAGAATAAATATTGCTGCCCATGGCTTATCTAAGATGAATGTAGGCTATTGCAAGACTGATGCACTTTCCCATATCAAACTTGGGTTTTCATTCCTTGGCCTGCTTGTGCCTTAGTTTATTTGTGCCCTAGATTGGTTAGATATATTTGGAGCTGGAGGAAGTTGGGAGAGTTGGCGCCTGGAACAGGCTGGCAACAACAGTGATTCAGGTGAGTTTTCATGATCAAATTATCATATCAATATTGTACAGATAGCAAATGTGTGTTAATGCAGTCCTCCACAAAGGTGTTAACACCCACACTGGAGAGGGACCTGGAACTAACGTGCACTGGAGGAGGCCGAGTAGACCCCCTTCTTATCTCAGAAAATCACAGCAAATCGCAGAAAGAAATAGACTTCGAAAAACGCTGGTTGGGGGTGTGTTGCCTACTACCAGTGGTGGTAAGCAACGCACAGGGCCTGAACTGCATGGAGTTAAAGCAGGATTTTGACTACACTGGATCTTTCTTTGGTATGTGAATTCCAATACCTCTGTACCTATTAGGCCAATAGACATAATTTTACATCAATGCAGGCTATTTGCCTCAGAGTTTTTACTGCAAGAAGGAATGACCAGGCAGGTGATGATCGTGAGTGGGATGCAAATTTTAAGCATTTGATGTGTTTATAAAAATGCTACCTAAGGTCCACTTTACCAACACATTTTAGGTAGATCCAAATACTATGTTGATATTGACATTTTTTCCCTTTTGTTGATATGTGAGATAGAAGTTTAGTGGGGGGGGGAAGCTGTGGTTAGGGTTCCCAATTGTGTGTACATGTACGCTCCCATTCATAGATAGGTATGTTCCCAATAATGACTATTTTCATGATAATTGCTACATTTAATCATGTGGAAAAGTGCCATAATTGGAAACACTCCTTCCAAAAATGGAAACTTCTTCAAAAAGGGAAATGCATGTCATTGGGGGAAACTGCGGTCAGAGTTGCCAATAATAGTTATGACCCCAATACGGGAAAAAATGACCCATAATTGGAAATTTTCCTTCCAAAAACAAAAACATGATCTATGAATGAAAACTCAGTTTACTACTTTCATGATGTAATGGTTTGGTACTAGAACCTTGTCTGCTGCAAAAAGGTAAGGGACAGGTAGAGGACATTCAGCATATTGGAAATAGTATTCAAGTATACAATTATTATTTCCAGCTCTGTGTGACAGAGGAGGCACACGTCGCATTGAGTTTGTGACAGCCAGCATACTTTCTGCACCTCTGCATTTCAGTCCCCTTCGAGAGTCACTAAACCTTAGTTTAAAACACCAATGTTAAGGCATCACAAAATACTCCTTGCAAGCAGAACGAGAGCAAATTCCAAACAAACTCATGGTTCAAAGGATCAATCGAAGAGACTCTATGAACAATAACGTAGACGGCTTCTGCTTCGAATACCGCAAAGCGGGACAGGTTGACATTGTCCGGTACTATCAGCTTTCTTAGCTTCATAAAATAGCCGATCTAGGCAATACCAGAAGCTGTAGCTGCCGGGCCGTCCAGCTCGTGCATCAGTTGACTGTAGGACCTCTCCAGTCGGCGCGGCGGTGCGGCCGGCAGCTGCGACTGCCTTCTGTGCGGTCGGGGGCGGATGCTCGTGTCAGCATAATCACTCCTCTGCGGCCGGATTATCGCCGGCGAGCCGATCCCACGTTAGATTCCTCTCCATTGTGCCGTAAATTGCCTTACTTCCTGGCCGCTGCCGGTCAAAGTACCCAGTCATTATACCATAATTGAAAATTCGGCGCCGCGGCGACCGTTTCTGCGGTGAAACTCACGCAATGGCGTCGCTCCAGCTTCTCAATCCGACGCACGATTGCTCTGGAAACTGCGTCGCCACACAGGAAAACAGCTTCAGAGACTGCATGGCCGCATAGCTCTCTAGCCGAGGAGACTACACTTCAGCAGTGGTCAGTACCGCCGCAGCTGGGGTCCCGGCGCCGCGGCGGGCGCCCCGCCGTCGCAGGGTGCGATGAAAGAGGAGATAGTCGTCAAAACAGTCCCGAGCTCCGTAGCCAGTGTGGCCCGGTGGGCGTGTTTTTGAGTAAACAGAAGCAGCGGCCGGCTGGGGGCGCCATCTCACTCCGGGAGCGCCACTGTCCCGCCGCTAACCCGCCACCGACGGGACTGGCGGCCAGGGGGGTAATGGCGGCCTCCTCCACCGACAGAGACGTAACCGGCACAGTCGGGGGCGTCCGTTAGAGCACCACTCGCTGTGCCATTGTGCGAGCCCACCCGAGATGAGGCATGCACCAGACCCGGCCGGCCCGGCCCGCCCCGGGGAGCACCAATTTGTCCGCCGCGACCGGTGGTAATTCAGCAGGACAAGGGCTTTGAAGTAGGGACGGGCCTGTCCAGTTGACTCAGCCACGCTGCGATGTGCTCTGATGGGTGTCCTTGGAGCTGGCACCGGAACGTAGTATCCAGGAGCACCGGGCGCCCAAGCGCTCATTAATTTGCACAGGAATGCGTTGATCCGTTTTTGTCATTTTGTCCAGGGTCATCACATGGAAATAGACTTGGAAAATCATTTTCTAAACAGAATATACAGTCAGTACCACGGTAATTCAAACCTGACGCATTTGTCAATCGGACAAAAATATATATAGTAAAAACATCTTACCTGTGTAAGGAAAAAAACCTTCCGCCACTAGGACAGTATCCAACCAATGAAACTGCCAACCTTTCTAAAGCACGGAGACCTTTGTTGAACAGGCGAGCATTCCAGTCCAATTATTGGCAATAAAGCAGCGCGGAGGCCCACGCCTTCCTGGTGTAGTGGTCTCGCCCGCCGGCGGCGGCGCGTCTGAAGGCGGCCCACAAACCTCACTCACGACGGCTTATGCACCGTCTCACCTTCTTTCTCTTTTTGTTTCAGTACCACATCGGACGGATGGCCTCACACACCAAGTGTCTTCAGAACCAGGCCTGCTCGATGGTGAGTGGGGAGGCGATGGAACGCGACGGCTATGGTAGAACGGGAGGTTTTGTTTTTCTCATTAGAATTGTGCGTAATATGCGATATCAGTTAGTATCGAGTGACGTTATACACGATGCATGTCATTGAAAAGTCAAGGCCTTAGTGCTGCACTTGTAGCGGATGTAATTCAGCAGTTTGTATTTTACGTGTGGGAAGCCTACGTAGCTACGTATTTGACACTGGAAAGTGTTCGCACTACTTAGTGCGAACGCTTTCCAATGGCAAATAATAAGATATCCAGATAACTTATAATCTATTCGGATAACTAGGGAAATATAACACAATTATAAGTCCCAATAACATGCAGGTTCATGATTATAATACTTCTAATATCACGCTCTTAAATCCTAAAATTTTGAGTCAGCATTCAAATTTGCTGCTGGGCTGTAAAATCATCCGAGAGAAAGGAGGATTGTGGATACATACAGATGAACTAGCTTCGTTGATACTTCTGAAATTGATAATTTCTTGTATCAAAAGCAAACAAAACGCCGTAGCAGATACAATTCCATACCATGCAACTTTGTCCGATGCTGAATCATTTGAGAGAGTTTATTGAAATGCATATCTTGCCCAGATGGCAGCGCCGGGCCGTCCAGTGTTTGATCAGAGTGAGCAGGATGCAGGGTGGACTACCCACCTCAGTTCGTAATTTAAATTCGTTTGCATGCTAAGCGAGGCAGAAATGTTCATGGGTCTGGGTGGAGACGAGCCAGTTATGAATATGACTGGTTCTGCATGCGCGGGGGTCTCATTTCATCCCACGCACAGTGGAGCGCCAGCTGACCATGTCTGCACTTTCTTACGAGCCAAGCTTTCCATTTATACAACTTTAGTACCCATAAACCATATCCAATCAGCGGAATCAAATCCACTCACATTAATGTCCACCCTCCCAAATTATACTGTGCGTTTTTCGCACTTGCCGCTCGTTAGGGTGGAAAAGAGTACCGGTGCGGGGACAGGCGTATTCTTGAGTGGCGCACTGGGGGGCGCTTTACAGGTCACCAGCGCGGGCGAGGCCGGCCCAGAACGAGCCGATGAATCCAGTGGGCGGCATATTACAAAGGAGCAGGCCTCAACTATTCTGCAGTGACGCAAGGCTGGGCTTTTCTGCTCTTTCTGTGAAGGCAGCCCACGGGTAAATTCTAGGAAAACATGACATTGTTGGTATATTTTGGGGGATTGTGGTTTTCTCGCCTAAGCTGCACTTAATTCTGGATTAGAAACAGGTATTGTTTCATTCCTGAATTATTCGACAATATATCTATAATACAAATTTGTCCAACACTGGGATGATATATCTTAATCATACCGAGAAAAGTACTAACATAAATACATTGGACTATCACAAATACACGAATGGATTTTACGGCACAATCTCATGACGATAAAACAGTGTTTTTAGAAAATGGCTAAGTTAAAAGATAGTAAAAATTTTGATTCTTAAGTTAGGCACTATGCCTACTAAAAAACTATACAACACTGGACCTACAAAAAAATCCGCTAGCAATCACATTGACCACGAAATGGCGTTTCAGGGCGGGGCCAAATTGGTGGACCGGTGAGCCTTTGAGAGTGTGTGGTACGGTGATGTATTACGCAGCTGCCTTGCAACAAAATCACCCCCGGTCCATCTCAGTCTTGAATCTGGGTACATATAGATCAGATATCTGCCGGCTCTGCCTCAGGGAGGTCTGTCTGACGGTGCTGAGAGTCTCAGCGGGAGGCTCCGGCTTGCCTAAGTGATGTAGATTGAGCACCATCTTCAGAAGTATTCTACGAGTTACGCTGCACTCACCTGGCCAAGCTCATCCCGCAGATCCGATAAATACTGAATTCCTTATGACCGGATATAACTTGAGCCGCATCAATGTCTGTTCGTATATGAACGATGTTTTCGAGCGTTCTGTTACCAAGAATGAGATGCAGCAGCAGATTTGCGAGACGGCCAGAGCTATTAGAACACTAATGCCGTGAGGTGGTAGACTGTGCTTTAAGTGTGATAAGATGTTGAGCAGCACCGATAGATTAGAGAAACATGATAACTTCAGGAGATATCTTAATCGAACACTAGACTGAGATTCCTACCTTGGGAGCATGGTTAGAAATATTGATCGCAGATTATGACAATGAAGCAAAAAAATGCTACGTAAATTTGCACAGCTTCCAAGAAGAACTTGTTACTTTTTCTATTAGGTCCTAGGCTGTTCACGTAAAACCATATTGCGAATGGGACTTGAATGCGTTCAAGTTGAACTAATACCGAAGAAAATTACGATTTTTTAACCAGATATAAGAACTTCGGTGTCGTCATCATACTATACGACCACAGCACCATCAGTGTAGTGTCGACCGTCGCTCGAAAAGATACTGGAGATGAGAGAGTCTAAACAAGATTCTCCGAATATAACAATTTCACTTGGAAGTCCAGAGGATTTTTTAAGTTCTGGAGCTTTGAGAGTTATCTTTGAGCTATGCCGCAAAACCTGGGGAATTGATGCCCTACGCTATCTCCACGATACATCGATATCAGTAGTATGATGTTTGCTGGTTTTTCAATGGTTCGGATGTTGGCGTAGGTTTTGTAAAGCTTTATCCAGCTTTACAGCTTTAGAAAATACTAGACAAAATCCGAAGTCGACGTTTTGGTGGTGTCTGCTGACTGCTCACTGAATATCAATATGTTTTCGGAGACTAAGACAAGCCTCCTAACAAGCCCAATGGAGGGAGTCCTAAAGTGTCCCCCCCACCTATTTTTCAAGATGGCCGGAGAACCGTTCGTAGTCGGAAAATGCTGCTTGGGCAAATTTGAAGAAATTCATGAACACGTTTATGAGCACGCCGATTGGTGAAATAATTTTGAGAATCCGTCAATAATGTGCTTACTTATAGGCCTCCAAAGTCAGACCTTTATTTTGAGACTCTCGCAATCGCATGCTCGTTCCAGTTCGCCTCCACTGTAGACTGGGTGTGAACGTAATAACGTCAGATAATCCAGATTATATTTCAAGGTCAGCCCACATGAAGGTCAAGGTTAAAGTATATAGGTCGTGGTCGTGGACGCCAGTGGTCTGGTCAGGTGTTGATATTCAGCATGCCGTAAGTTAAGCTATGACTTCATAGCCAGTCGGGAACATTATTGAGAATATGCCACACTTTTGCTTCATAAGTCAGTGACCTTGAGTGACCTTGACCTCAAACTTTTAGAAAATTTTGTGGGACCTTGCCTCCATGAACTTTTTTATGCATTCCTGATTTTTTCCGCATAATCACGGCATTCCCCAATAGGTCTCCAGAGTTGCCCCTAATTGACCTTTGCAGCCTCCTTTGACCTTGAAGATACTGACCTAGGTGATGAACATTGATTATAATATAGGTCATCGTTGCCCCCGCGCATCCCCAGACGAACATTTTTCTAAATCTCTTGATTTTATATCTCAGGAGGAGCGCTTTAGGAACCTCTCCACTGCAGGTTGGCGCCAGACCCTTCTCCGTTGCGCGTGTTGAACATGTACAAGGAAATTAAATAGACTAGCTGCACACACAGAAAATATTCCCTGCTCTCACTGCACTTTCCCTAACAGTAATTATAATTGTGCCGCCCCCTACGCCGCTAATCCGGATTCAAATCCCGGGCGGGAATAATGAACAGGGACCTTCTGATCCCAAACGTGGCTTTACAACAGGGTTACAGTTAGTGATCCTATATGACCCCAGCAGTTGGTGTGCTGAAAAGCCCAAAGGCTAGGCTGTCTGAAAAACTTCCTATTTCGAGACAAGCCTACTCGACTGGATGGTTAAGCAAACTCCACCATAACACCATAAGAAAAGCTGCACAATCCACCATCAGTCCTGAGGTTGAGGGGCTCACTGTTTAAGATTGCATGGCGCTCAGAAACGACCAGCTCTGAAGCTGCTCCACATTCGAGAAAGAACAATACGCTATCAGCGGTGGGATTCGAACGCACGCCCCCAAGAATACTAGTGCTTCACACCAGCGCCTTGGACCGTCTCGGACCTTCCCAGTCGACAGCTCGACGGTCGCTCCGCGGCAGCCGCCGTCGCCGTCGTCAGTGCGCTAATCAAGCCAAAGTCGTCAACAACAGGCCCGGGACCGGCGTGGCGTCAGCTGCCCCGCCGCCGGCGCCTAATCGTCCCCGGAGCACCGCGCCACAAGGGTGCGGATCCTGGCATGAAGGGCGGCGGTACCGTCCTTACGGCCGCCGCTCCGGCGGGCAGGAGTAATTACCGAGCTCTTGCGCCGGTAGGGTCCATTAGGGCACGCTGCGGTCCAGGGTAATATGCCCCCATAGGCTGCGTGCGCTGCCGCGCGGTGGGTTGTGTTAAGAGGAACTGGTCCGGTTTTCCTATCGGATGGAATAATATCAGAGTGCGGAGCGGTGTGTTTGTCATCGGACGGGCCGACCGCCGCCGTGTCGTTTGGTTAGGACGATTTCCCGTCCAGAGCAAATACGCAGAGAGCGTGGCTGAAAGGGCGTCATTACAGTGGAGATGCGGATCGGCTGATGACACGGCCCGGCCGGCTGATGTAAGGCCGCCGGAGTGCGACGTCCGGCCCCGGCGACTCCCCAGACTACGTGCGCCGCAGATAAGGCCTCCCCCTCCCCCCCCACCCGCCGCCGATAGTATCGCAAAGTGGAGCATATTGATCAGGCTCCGATAGATAATTGCATAATATCAAAGGAACTCCGATGGGTGCCATCTTTCTTATCATGCTCATTTCTATGGAGGTGGCTGGAATTTAATATTACGAGAGTCGGTTAAAACGTGAATAAGTGACATTGCTGTCTTCAGCGTTCGTGATTTGCGCTTTGTAGGAAAGAGTGTTTGATTTGAATTGAAAGCGTGAAATGGGCTGTGTGTAAGTTTTTACGTTTTTGTTGTGATGGAAGTGCGGGACCCCGAGGGCTGATGCACCAAAAAACTAGTAAAACCATACTTAAAACGGTTGTTTTTCCTTTAGAAACCTCGCGCTTCATTTGCCTGGTTAACAGACACTAAGCAAATACATTTCATATGGATTAAACATCGGTTTTATACTGAAACATTCCAAGGTGCGAGTTCCCTCAATCTGACGCTGTCCCCGTTTCTTTCAGTGCTGGGAGAAATGCAGCTCTCTACACGACATCCTGGCCACCAAGGTCACCACCTGTGACCGACTTCCCGGCTGCGTGAGTACTGCAACCTCTTCTTCTCCAGCGCACACGCTTGACCAGCTAATGGCGAGGCTGCTTCTTCTCTGCGTCATACAGATGTTATCCCTGCACAATCCCATTAGTCTTTTTTCACGCTGGCATTGCACGCTGACTCGGAAGGCACTTCCAGTCTCGCGGTGCACCCGACCATTTAGCACCAGATGTTCTCCAGTTCCACATAGCCTCAGGTGTCTTCCCTTAGCTGTCGTGCGCTGCAATGGATCGACTGACCAGTCACGACTCTCGGACAGGCCTCACGACTCCCGTCATCGTAACAGAGCAATTGATTCTTCGGCTGTGTGTGTGGTAATGACGGTGCTCAATTCTGCTAACCGCGGCGCGTACACGGACGGCGCCAAGGACAGCTATTATTCTTTTAGTCGTCCAGTTCTCTCCCTCAGAAGCCCTCGTCACTCCTTGATAGTTTAATTACGCGAGATTGGCGGTTAAGGCTATCGCAAGAGAACCTGCTAAAACGCCTGGTCCTAATAACAGTTAAGGTAATTTACATTGCTCGTGATGTAACCCCCTTGTAAGTGGAATTAGCCAACATGGTGTTGCCTCTATTTCGGCCCGACAAGGCCGCTAGATGGCTGCTTTTGATCGAATCCAATCTTAGGGAGTAATTGCCTCTCATCCATTACGCCATTTGTTAATCACACCGTCGTTTTATAAGTCTCTCAGACCCTCAGACAATGACTTTTCAGCCCATAGCTGTAACATTCGCACCATCTGACCAAGCTCGGTGTTAGGCATTTGACCTTGACCCCGCTGCGTGCCCCCCAGCGCGGCGGCGGATGCCAGAAGGCGTGTCAGTTCCACGTGTCACCGCCGGCGGCGCCACGGGTGCTGTTGGGCACGCCTGCACGGTTGGACATCGAGTTTGGCTGGTCGGAGGCGCGCTGGACAGTGACAGAAGAGGAGGGACGTCAGGGAAGCATCGTCTACCTACTGCTAGCCCGCACTGGTGACCAGTGGAAGGAACTGGTGCAGGTAAGAACCGCCTGGTACAGCGGTGTAGTCTCTTCTAATACAGAGAGCAATGCAAGCTATTGAACTGGATTTTGCACCATAATACAATTTTTCTTGCAATAGCTGAAATATATCGGCAGCAGTTTCTTAAGTTTTGTATGTGCACCTCGTGAAAATCACTGCACTTGTGCAGCCAGCATTATAAGCTACTGATGCGGATTCAGATGGAGAGGCAATCCAACCATTTCCCCTCTAGAACAATCAAAAACCTCCCACTTTTAGCCGTTTTTTTACCGATTTTCTTCTAAGACAGTGTCTGCCACGACATTACCAGAGTTGCCCCTCCCCCAATTGTGTCTAGATCTGCCTTTGACAGGAAACAAGTGTGTACTTGTCAGAATGTCGTTACCGCCACCTTATCACGTGACCCTCTTTCGCAGACGCCCGAGGTCAGCGTGGTTCTGATTAACCTGGAGCCTGGCACCGCCCTGCGGCTGCTGGCGCTGACCCGGCACGGGGTGCTGACGGCCACGGAGAGGGTGTTCGAGCCCACCGAACCGGCCAGGCTGGTGCTGGACGTGCAGCAGAACCAGCTGACCGGCGGACAGCAGAAGCTAAGCCTCGACACATACGAGATCGAGGTGCGTGTTCCGAGCACCAGGCTCCAGCTTCAGGCTAACCATTGGGTGGAGTGTGAAAGGAAACTGTTAAATCCATTACATTTTCGCGTGTGTGTGTGTTAAAATAATTGGTTTGGGAAGACAGACATGTCTCGGTCTTGAATTCCCATGTGCTCGTTGCGGGAGTCGGCGAAACAGTATTTTTCCTGGTGTGGTTTGGTATTTTGTTTAATAATTTTGGGGCAACCTGCCGGGCTTTTTACTCGGGTCGGCAGCACGATAAGCGACTACGCTATCCACTTCACCACTGCGCCCCCTTTGTCATTTTTGTAAGTTACAGTCGCATATCGCATCAGACCGTGTAAAAGCCAGGAAGCCATTATAATATGTGTGAATGTTTTCCAAAGTCTTACAGAGGCTTTTGGCATTACATCCGTGGACAAACACGCCGGTATAATCCACTTCAGAGCAATCTGTCTCTGAAAGCGTCTTACCCTCCTGCGCTTCAGTGGCTCCCAAGTCCACGAACAATTCAGAGAGGCATCCAAACTCCAGTCCTAACCAAATAAGCGAGGATGTATGCGGGGGGCGTACTTCTCACACGACAACCGCCTCAGAGCACGATCTTCAGCTCATCATAACACACACTGGGAGCGGGCCGCGCGCGCTGGAGGGCGTGGCCCGTCACTCGGTACCCCTGTGTTTGGTGCGAGTGTGGCTGGCTCTCCACCAGCCTTCCTGTCACGGCCCACCCGTCACTAGTCGCTGCCAGGCGTCGAACGTGACGGCCAAATGATTGGGAGCCGTATTCGCGGTCGCGGGAGGCGTGTTCTGGAATCGGACGTTCTCGGCTGAACGTGCCTGGAATCCAGACGAGCGCGCCGGTACAAGATGCCGCGGACACATGGGTTGCCGCTGGCAGGGTGTGTGAATGGACGATCTGCCGGATTCCAGCCGTGGCTGACCGGTCAGGTTTCTGGGTGATTTCCAGGCATGAATGCTAGCTCTCACGCACGGATAAGTCTACACATGCTTTCCGATGGCCTGGAGGCATCTTGCGGTCGCTACCGTTTGTTACCAAGGAATCAAGTAAGATTATACCGGATCCAACGTCTGGCTTATTTCAGGAGGAGCACTGTCTTAAAGCATCTTCACCTCCTGTTTTCTGCTCCAGCAAACTTTGTAAAAGGGAAGGGTGGAGGCATAGCAAAAGTTGAGACAAAATGCAGGTTTAAAACTCTCACAAAATGTTTAGGCAGGCTGCATATACAACATGTGATATCTAATTCTAATTACTTCTGGTGGAGCCTGAAAAGCACCGCATACATTTAACGGCGGGCCATCCCCCTAACAAAATGCATCAACAAGCCGATAGAATACGCATGTTTCAGGCATGGTTACAGAGCAAAGGCAAATGGCTATTTCACAATACATGATTACAAATGCAAACCTTCATAGAGCTACCTAAAGCATTATACAATCCAGACTTCCGAGGAACAAAGACCCCCAGTGGTTTGACCGCCAGAGGTCACCTGACCAATAGACCAGGTCAAAGCAGTGCCCATATACAAAGAAAGCCAGACAACAAACCAGTTTGTACCGCCAGCTCAATGGAAGTGGCAATACTTTGACCGACCATACCTAAATCAGCAAATAACCCCATGAGGGGTCCAAAACGTTGTTCACAGCAGTATTGCAATCATTTTTGTGGCTTTTATATCAGAAATAGCTTTCCCCATGCTTTCCAATGGGGGGTCGCCGGACCACCAGGAGAAAAAAGGATAACACCAACCCGAGGGCAGAGTGGGAAGTTCAATATCGACTATGTAGCTACAGACCTAAAGGTGGGACCTGTACCCGTCTGGGACCGACCTGGGACCGGGGTAAAAATCAGGATGATGGAATTGCGGAGAGGTGAGCCCACCGCGGTGCTGCGCCTGTCGTTTTCTGCTATCCCGGAAAACCGGGGGCCACGATGGCCCCCGGTGGGGCGAGGTTAAGTGGCTGACCGGCTATTGGTTACATGAGTTACAGCCCGTCCCCTTCGCAGTCAGCAGTTGTTAAACAAAATGCTGCATCTTGTATAAAGGAGCCTGCATTGCTGCCAGAGGCGGATCTAGGTGAAGCGTTTAGGGGGAAATCGGACCAAAATCATGAGAAATGTTTTTCTTTAGAAAATATACCAAAATCGGCTAAAACTAGGCACGATATGACCGCTTTGGAGGAGGGCCACGACCGGATTACCCTCCCCCTGGATCCACCTCCGATTACAGCAGTGTCCCAACCAAACTCAACGCAAACACATTGTGCCAAATTAGCCCGGTGGCAGTGTTCTGTGGTAGTCTTCTCCTTTCACCAGTTGTGTATTCATCTGCAGTCCATGATCTCTGTTTGACGCCCCACCTCGTGCACAGATTCCGGGCGCCTGGCTGCTGGAGACTGTCTCCGTGGCGCGTGACGATAACATGGTGCTGGCCGAGATCAGCTGGGAGCCTCAGACGGCCGGCCCGGCCGACTACCTGGTCACCTGGGAGGTCAGCGGAGGCGGCATCAAGGGCCACCTCTACACGGACATGACCTCGGTCACACTCAGCCTCTGGCCAGAGTCCATCTACAACATACAGGTGAGGGGCAAGCGAGTGGGAGAGTGAAGTGATGTGGTGATAATGGGGAAGCAATAAGATGTCATGATCTCTGATTTGATTTTGCATGCTGGGTTCTAGCACGAATGAGAGATATGCCGCACTGTTCATGATACAACGCCGAGAGCACTATGTGATGATGTCTATATATAGCTACTGAGCGTATGCAAACGATAATAAGCCTGAGCCAGAGGTTGCACGGCAACATAAATAAGCAGGCCGGGTCATTCAAATTACATTGGCTTATGTATCCGCCTGCGAGGTCCGCGCTCGGAAAGGCCGCGTTATCTACCTCCGAATTACCGGCCGTTGGTGGCGCGCTGGGTGCAGAGCTGTATGCCCGGCAGCCGCGGCCGCTGCTGGAAATGGCTGGTCTCGAGATGGCTGCAGTAACGACCGGCTGAGCCGTACCGACGCCCATTCCTGCCGCTGCGTTCTGTAATGGCCAGACATACAGCCAGCAAAGCTGCCAACTGCTCTGCACCACCACCAGTGCACGCGCGGCCAACGCAGGTCCTTGCCCCCTCCAAATGCCGCCGGACCGTACGCATCACGTGCGCCAAAAAAGCCACGGCCGCCAGTCGCTGCGCCGTTCCACGCCACCGAGTGACATGCGTGGCGCGGGTGCGGCGGCGGTGGCGCACCGGAGCGTCACGTGATTGTCACGGGCCGGAGACGCGTCGGATAAATATGCCTCGAGTCCACTCGACATTCCTGCGGTCTGGAATTGGCCTGGAGGGACGCGATAGAGCCGTGGAGAGCCCAGCAGGTGCGGAGCGCAGCGTCGAGGCGCCGCGCCGCGCCGCTTTTCAGGATTATAGTCACGGCGTCGTCCTCGCAGGCCGCCGTCCGGCCAGGTTAACACCGCACTAATTAGCATTATTAAATTTTGCAGCCCGAGCAATGATGCAGCATGGGCCATAAATCGCCCTCTGCGATGGAGAAGTGTGATTATTTGCATTAGTTTGATTCAGCGCGCGCCGGCCCGCTCGCCGCTTTATGAGCGCAGCGCAGCTGAAGCGGTGTTAAACTGGCAAACTAATTACCGGGGAAGAGGCTGCCCTTGCCGGCCGAGAGGGTGCGACCACCGCGAAGAAACGCTTCCTCTCGTCGCCGCTGCTGTGGATAGTGGCGCTAGTGGCGTTGTGGCCGGCAGCGACCGCCAGAGGCGCTGCTGTGCTAACTCGGCGTTCTCTCGGCAGGTGGAGCTGATGTCGGCGGAGTCGCAGGACCTGGAGCCATTGAGGTCGGTGCCTCTTGTCATCAGCACATACACGGCAGCCGCTACGGCGCGTGCCGTCCACAAGGTACCCCGCTCGGCCTTTTCTGGCCAGCCTCAGGCATCGGCCCGCGTCGACTCTCACGCCTTGACCATAGTGGTCCTGGCCATCGCCTTCACCGTTCTCGGCTGTGCCTTCATCGTAGTGGGAGCCTGGATACGATGTCAGCCGGAGACGTCAGGGGAGAGGGAAGCACCTCGTCTGGCGTCCATTTCGCGGTGCGTGGCTCACAAAACTGTGACCTCTCCACTCGAGGTGGTCGCGATACATAACGGAAAGTTCTCCGGAAAAGTCTGAGTTATGCTTTCTATATGACAAACTTTGGTATGTGCATGTCCAAGTTGTAGCTTCGAATGTGTGTCCTTGTTAGCTGTGCATGTGTGAAGAGGCCAAACGTTATGGGTGTAATTCTATTGGATGTGTAGTCTACGTCAGTGGAAGTGCCTGACCTTAGGCTTACGGCATATCGGTAGGCCCCGTAATGGATTGGTTATCTTTTTTACCAGTGTTATGGTAATTTGGTGCATCTAAACCATGCCATTAGACTTCTGATATCATAGTGCCTGGAATCCACACAATAAGTGGTTTTTTCTGTTTCCCTGTTTTCCATCCCTTTTCAGGCACTCAAAATGCTACTCAGGTATTAATTATTCCCCTACTTCACTCTGCTCTCTCAAACTGACTTTACATGTTTAAATCGTATCATTTCATCTATATTTTCTCGCTCCATCGACGACTGTACAATGTTACTTATTCTTAACGCTTCGTGCTTACTCAGTTTGTTTTATTGTTCAGTTCCTATTACATAAATGTTTTCATTACGCTTTTAGAGTAGATGATTTTCAATGCTCACCTATTTCCAGGTATTGAAAAATTCGTGGAGTAAGAAGTGTTTCTCAAGAACCTTCAGCGCCAAACTAGAAAAATATGCTAATATGCAATC
This sequence comes from Lepas anatifera, assembly GCA_034440635.1. Taxonomy (NCBI): domain Eukaryota; kingdom Metazoa; phylum Arthropoda; class Thecostraca; family Lepadidae; genus Lepas; species Lepas anatifera. The sequence continues at coordinate 227,936 of JAOTON010001906.1, read as the reverse complement.
TGGTTCGCTTTCTGGTTTCAGTAGCATGTTGAAAGGCCATATACTTACGTGCTTTGCTATCTTTGACTTGGGGTCACAGTCTTGTGGCGAATATCTGTGATACATATTCTGTAGTGAAGCAAAGCATGTACAGTTGAGTGAATGGTATGCGCTAGCTCTTGACGTTGGCGATTGTTTGACAACAATGTCTGTACAAATATAATGTGAATACGCCGAGACTAATACATACAGATGAACTTCAGCCATCGGTTTTTGTACTATTGAGGAAGAGCACACTATGATACCGATTTATGTATAAATAATATATATATATATATAATATCATAAAAATATTCATATATTCATATATATATATATATATATATATATATATATATATATATATATATATATATATATATATATATATATATATATATTCATACAATGCATACCAAAGCAAATTGACTAAACAAAACCAGTTTAACCAGTTTGTACACGTTTCAACATCTCCAGGCACAAACTAAGTCAATGGACCATAGCTAAATAAAAACAAAGATAAGAGGCATCAGATAAACAGTACCTAATATCGGGAACGACTACCATTTGCGAAATGGAAAAATACAAAATAGTACATCTATAAATATGCAAGTACCAAGTAAAAAATAATGCCAGCACACAGTGGTGGCTTAAGAGATTCTCCCTTCGACTGATTATTTAGGCGTCTCCTTCGAAGTGTGAAAATCTGTGGAGCTTTGTACAACCTCTATTATTTTTCAATCACTATTGTTATTTTCATAGACACTTTTGCATCCACCTAAAGGAATTGTTTCAAACTTCTTCCAAGTGAGAGGCAATGTTATTACTCCCATCCATCCTATTCCCAGGCGTTAATCCAGTGCTGATTCCCTTCAAATCGCTACAAAAAATAGCAGACATAAGCCACTGCGCCTCCTTCAGACTCACAGATGTCTATCTTCGACAGTCAGCAATGCTACCCACTACCACATTCCGTCAGTTCGGTTCTGGACGCGCGGGCCGCCCGGCGGGCGATGGTGCCTTCTTAGACGAACGGCGCGCGCCCGGCCGCCATCACATCTGCATACTGGCCGGAATATGTGCCCTAATGACTGACCAGGCCGACTTCATCTGGCAACTGTGGACTGATGATGCCAGAGTCGTAGAAGTTGTGCTCGGCGTCGGGCGATGGAACCAATAAAATACCATGCAGTTCCTGCGCAGGGATACACGATTCCTCTCACAGGCTTGTGCAGTACGTCTAACCGTTGGGTCATTAGGTAACAATCGCTAGCACAGCTTCCAACGGTTTCACTCAGCTTTTGCATCTCTGAGCTGCTGGCGGAATGGAAACGGATGCCGCCACCACTGGGCACGCGCAGCCGGAGAGCCAAATGGCCGCGTCACCAGAGGGCGCGATTAGCAGCCAGTCTTCCCCGGGGGACCAGCATTCTTGGAAAGTATTTCACCATCCGGAACCAAACTGCTAATGAGACAGAGCAGGTGAGCATTGCCTTCCAGAAAGTCACTCAAAGGATAATTAATTTTATGGTGGTTCAAAGCTTAACACCTCGGGTCAGCCACTTGCATTGAGGGGGGGTAGCCTAGTTCGAGAACCACGGTAGGTACGAAAACGGTGAACGGCGTTGACTGCTCCCTCATCGAAAACATTGAACCATTTTGTCAGGTCACTTAAGGTCACGAGAGGTCAAACATGCCCGTCAAGGGATAACATGAAAATTCAGTTTGGGCATTACATGAACAAGTAAAGATAGACAAAACGACTAAACTAAGAATCCACAAGCCGAATCGAATGATATAAATTGACCTCTAGGTCAAATCAAGTTGACGACCTGAGGTCAGGTCAGGGTCAAATTATATAAAATGCATATCATTAGAACGCAAAGCAGGCGAGTCTAATGCACTAAAATAAATGCTCTATCACATCCGTTACTGAGTTATTCCGAAAACCATTTTCCATGTTTTAATGGAGAGGTCATGCCGTAGACCTAGGTCATCGATATCAAAAACCACATATGTTAGAGAACTCGGTGGCCATTATGTGCTATGAGTTTCAATGGATAAGTTCACCCTGCTCCGACTTATCATCTAAACTTTTTAGGTCAGGTCACGACCGTACGGGACCACCGAGATGACCTAACCTTAAAATTTTCACAGAAGTTAAAATGATGAGGAAAAGGTATACCAAGTATGGCGCCTACGCGCCCCGTTTCCTGTCTCGAAAAACCGAGGGGGCGGTACCGCCCCCGTCATGCGCGTGTTAAAATGCTTGGACAGTGTAAATTTGCGTACCTTTGAACATCGCACAATGTCGCGGATATGATACGAAAATGATAGATCGAGAAACATCTATCCAGAAGCAAAGTTCAAATAGGTACACAACTATTTTTATGAAAATGCTCAATTCTTAAAAAAACATCATATTTATCAAAAATAGTAGGGAAACCAATGGGAAAATACGAATATTTGCAGAAAAATCAGCATTTTTTATCCATCCCGTCTGTACCCGTTTTTCCTTCCCACGGTCGCCGTTCACGCGTGACACTGTGTTTAGAGTGGTACATCATAAATTTTGTAACTCATCAGATTGAAAAGAAGTTACTCTCAAGCAGATGTGGCACCGCTCATTTTTTGTCTCATGCCATCAAGCCATTTTACTTCTTAAACCCGCGCCCCACCGGGGGGTCTAGCGCCACCTTCGCCCCACCGGGGGCCATCGATGGCCCCCCTCTAACTCCGAAAATATGGGCGTTAGCGCAAATCTGAAAAGTGCAATAGAAAGCTCGCGTGCATTCAGTAAGACATTACTTTGCATGTTTTAGTGCTCAGGTCAATGGTTTGACCTCCAGAGGTCAAATTAGGTCAAGATCGGCTATTTTCACTCAAATATGCAATGTTTAAGCAAACTGGGCATAACTCTTATGCCATTAGAGCTATTGAGGTCTGGAAAAGTACATTTGATAGGATATTGTCATTACTTTTTCCGCTATGTGAAACGTAAAGACCTCCCGCCAGTGGTTTGACCTCCAGAGGTCACCTCGTGACCTAAGATGACCTGAGGCCACGAAAGGTCAGAAAGTGATCTTGCTGTATATCAAATGAAAGCCAATGACGAGACAAACACGATGGTGTTTGTTTCAGCGCTCTAGCTTATACAGGTCAAAGTTTATTGTCAAAATACTGTTTTTGACCCCTGGTGACCTTGGATGACCTTGGAGAAGTCAAGTGGCAAATATGGCCCCTGGAATCCGTAAAAGGTGTCCAAGAACGCTTTTCTGATCAAGCTGAGCATTTTCAATCGCTTCTGTGACTTTTATATCATAAGACAACTTTTCCCCATGCTTTTTCAATGGAAGAGGTCACCTCGTGACCTGACCTCAGGGCACGAAATAAAAAAATCCCGGATATACATATTGTAGACCCTGGAGGGGCCATAAAGTGTAGGAAGTTTCAAATCGATCGACTTCGAAATGTAGCTCTTACAGAGCTCTAAATTTGAAGTGAGGTGACCTTGGTTGACCTCGTCTGGTGACCTGACCTTGGGTGACCCGGGGTAAAAATTTCAGGGATGGTGGCAAAATGATGCAGTGAGAGGTAGAGCCCTCAACCGCGGTGCTGCGCCTCTTCATTTTTCTGCTATCTCGGAAAAACCTTAGGGAGGGCCATTGATGGCCCCCGGTGGGGCGAGGGTTAATCTAGCACAGTGAGCAGTGATATCACTCATCAATTCAGAACCTATTCAATGTAAAGCTAAGGTTATGATTAGTATCTGATTTGATTTCCCTAGCTTAAAGTCCAACTTTCGCTTGCAGACATTCAGAAACTGCGCTGTGCAATAACGAGGCTGGCTTCATCAATGCCATTTTATATAAGACGGCTGATGTTAAATTTCCAACCACATGCTAAATGTAGTTGGAAACTTGGTTATATTAGGCAGAAAGATTAGTCAGGACTGGTTTATGCTATACATTCCAGGCCAATAGCGATATATATCGTACCAAAATCCACGACGTAAATAATTCGCATTGAGTCACAACACAATGAAGGCACCGGCATAGGCGCTTACGTAAAATTTCGTCAAATCTCAGCCTCTCAATACTGCGTCAGAATGTTAGGTGAATACCAGATCTGCCGCGCTCTCGACGGATGTGCCTAATGCTTAGTGGAATCAATACACTAATATAGTTCGGCGGACTCCAAAAAGCTCTGAAACTTTTGATTTTTACTCAGGCAGGACAAGCATTTCATACCGAACTCCATCCACGTCGGAGGACGGGTTTGAAATAATTGTTATCGGGGGAGGGAGGAACATTCGCAGTGGTACTCTTTTGCTAAAGTCAAAACTTATTTCCGTTCCTTGAAATTTCCTTCTGCCAGAATGAGCGGCTCATGTGGTTGATTGCTTTGCCATTTGGTCATATTATTCTTCCAGGACCCACCTGCACTACATGTATATATAACGACCGATACTGGTATATGATTGCTGCAGGTGCACAGAGACCAAACTGGCATGGGAATGTCCCAGCAGAAAAAAACTTCTGATCAATTTATATATATATATATATATATATATATATATATATATATATATATATATATATACATATATGCATGAATGTATGTTTATATAATGCCATTTATGTTTTATTATGCCATGTGCTCATGCAAGCACACACGGTTTGATTGAGAAAAATTATTTGGGGGGACAATGGGCCCAAAATCATGAAAATATGTCTTTTTAAGAAAAAAACGGTTAAAATGGGGGGGCTTTGGAGAGAAATGCTCTCTTGCTCCCCCTGGATCCACCCCTGCATGCACTTTATGTATCCACAGCGTGCACATCCCTTCGTATAAACTATATAAGCTTTGACCCGATTGAAAAACATGATACCTATTTTGGACAAGAACAGTAATATTCACGGTTTTCGGCTAAAACGTCGAATGTTTTTACACTGCTCATTATATATTGATTATAACATAATTATGCTGCATAATTATGGTTATAAGCTTATTAATGCTATAAATGTTTTCATAAAATCATTATTTAAGCCTGAAAACTGACCAAACTATGTATATACCTAATTTATGTCAACTAACCTAAGCGTGTTTACATACTAGCCTAAAATAGCTTAGCTTGATTATAGTTTAATCTCACGTTTATGCTACTTTATCAATGGTAACAGATCAGGCATAGGTTAAGGAATCCACAGATGTCGATGAGGGTTCCATTTTCCTAATATATAACCCAAACGTATTCCAGCAAGTTAGCACATCTTTCCATGGGTTTGTCCGGCCTAGAGGGAGCCACTGTTAGTAAAAACATGCCACCAGAGGGCTAGATAGGGCTGGCCTCCAGCCGTTCATCTATCAAAGGGCAAGGAATATTAACAAGCAAGCTTGGGAATCGGGTCAAATAAGCCTGAAAGAGTTACATGGGCTTTAGATATGCGAAGACTGGGTGCAAAAAACGGCACGTTTCATTTCGCTAGTGAATCGCGATTGCTGCCATGCTTATTCCGATTTTCTCTGGATGACTGGAGACGTATTTTAGAATAAACATAAGTGAAATTGATGGATTTTACATTCTTTATCCAAATAAAAACCTGATCACATGTAAGCAACCAAAAGGAGAGGCTAATATTACCTTATAGATGTCACAACGTACCTAAATAAGTTTCAGTTAATATTTCCCATCGCCTGATAGCTGCTCATCGACACCGGTAACCATCCAACTTGAAGGCAGATCATTATTCACATATCCTCGCAAACCCATGTTTTCCATAGACTTGAAATAAAACCAATGATAAGCGATTGTCTTTTAGCAAGACCCTGGTGATTTTTTTGTCTCAAATGTCAATTAGGTTACAAGTGCATACTGGTTTAATTTAGATTGAACAGGCTTTGCTGCTTGATGTACAAAATTTGTGGATTGAGACCTACTCGATGTTTAGTAGTTGATTATAGCACCAGTTGATTATTTAATTTATCTACGAGCTTTCAAATGCTTCACGGCTCTCTTGAACAGTTTATACTAACATTAAAAGTTGACAAATAGCGAAGTGAGCCTGGCAAGTTAGACCTGGCAGTGCTTTTCTCATTTGGCGATAGTTTTTCCGACCGATCTGCCGCGAAGTGATCCACAGGTGTCGACAAATAAGAAAGCTACTTGTGCATTTCTCGTCAACAGTTGACTTTTTCTAAGATAGCTGCATTGTAAACAAGTGTTTGTATGAGTAGGTATGATACGGGTCATAGTTGCAAAAAGAAGAAAAGACAGAAGACAATATCCTTATAACGACCGTTTTTTTAGCGTTTTGGACAAGACGAGGCAAATGCATCGAAGGACATATGATAACTACCAGATAGCCATCACTGCTTGAATGGAACGGAGTAAAATTAGGCTTGAAGCCTCCAAATAAGTTAACAATAAGAGTATGCACATCAATGTGAGGGGCCTGCGCACAAAAAAAACTACAGGATACTGTATGACAACCTTAATTCCGTGTTTCTAATGGTGTCATACTCAAGTGTGCTTCAACATTTGGCCTGGGATCCAGGATGTACTGCGGCGCTGCATAGTGTCATTACCCGCGCTAATGTGACCAAAACTGCGCATTCTTGTTGGAGCTAATAACAATGTCAAACTGCAAGGTACACATTACCTACCACGCCGAGTGGGCTAATGCTTAAGCGCCGACGGTGCAGCTCGAGACTGGAAGACGCAGGCTATGATTTTGCTTATTGTACCGCCGCTTTATAGCTTTGGCTTGAACTTAGAACCAGCGCTAAGAATAGACACCCAATTGGAATATCACAGGAGTTAGTAGTGGGCGTGGCTTTCAATGACAAGACAAGCCACCGAGGGAGCGAAATCGTCCTATTTTGTCTAGTTGACCGTTGATAGCATTCGCTTTGTGCTAGCAATTAAAACTGCATCTGGTGATCCTTACAGTAATTGGCTCATAGTCAGAAATAATAATGGGATCGAAAAACACATAAAACTGGACAAAGAAGCATTCTAAATTGCTCCTGGTTTATTAGACGGTAAATAATGAAAATTTCAGAAGAAAAAAATGAGTGTACGTGCAGGAAGAATAATGGTGTTGTCATCCCTTTCTGAAGCCTAGTTTTCAGGCCTTCACCGACTCCCCTGTTTGGCATCTCTCTGAAGTATTAGTCATCAAAAACATAGTGAGAGATAATTCAGTTAGTCAAATCTAATTATTCAGAACATTGCTATATGCTTGAAATTTCATTAACCTCTAGCGATTCTAAGACGTTTCTGTTTGCCTCAGTGGGAACAGCAGAAACATATCTTCCTTTGCATAACCACTGAACTTATTTCTGCTGGCGAGGAAATCGGCTGGAATCAAACATATGTGGCAGTCGTTTTATCTGCATACCGCTCTAGCACTGCGGCTCCACGTCCCGTCAAAACTTCAGGTGCTGTCATCAAACTGATAATTCATCGTTTCGGCTGTGGCTGCGGTGCGAGTGTGGGGAAGCCAGTCGTCGGCTTAGGCACGTTATTTCCCAATCGGCGGCGCATACAAACAGCCCGGAGGCAAGCCACATCCGGCTTGGGGGTGGGCGCTGTCCTGACTATACGCGCTATCATCAACACTCATCAGGGATTCAGATATGTGGAATCCCAATAAGATATTACTGGTTCAGGATCGCAGCGTGCTTCATTATTTTCTTCTCCGGCAGGGACCCAGTTAAAGTTCATAATGGGTATACCGTTAGCAGTTTGTTGATCGATACGAGTCTCTTGCGCGTTTCTTTTTAAAAAAAGAACACAACATCAATGGGTGCAGGGGCGTAGCCAAGGGGGGCGGCAGGGACAGCCCCCTTCCTCCCCTGAGGACACAATTTTGTAACAAGCAGGGCCCGTTTTACCCATTAGGGCCCTTTTCGGAGCGCCGCCCCCCGCCCTGAGCGAAATCCTGGCTACGCCACTGAATGGGTGTACGTTTTTCTTGACTGCAGCTGGTGCTTTATCTTATCGTGAGCACTGAGACGTGACATACTCACAAACATCGAAGGCAACTCAGCTGTCGCTCACGGCCATAGGAATAGGAACGGGGTGGGCCAGGGGCCATGGCCCCCCAATATTCATGATTCTTAACCATTAACCCTATGGCGTAGACTGGAAAGAAATGACTTCAAAATGCCCGCTGCCCCCACCCCCAATATTCTGGACGTTCCTACGCCTATGCTCACGACTATCTTATACTCATCGTTAATTTCGGGAGAGCAGGAGAGCTCACAGCCTCGTTCGACAATTTTGCTGCTTTTTGATAACGGCCACTGAAGTTAGAGCTCAATTTTGGGCATAAGTTAATCAGTCAATAATGACTTAATAATCTGTGCATGAATCTTTCTTTGCCTTCTGATAATGGTAAATCTGGTCTCGAACTTGACTGGATATAAGCCTGACACCATCATTCAGCAAAGATAATATTTAGCCTGGTTCTGGTTCACTGGCGGATCCAAAGAGGGGGCAAAGGGGTGACGGCCCTATCCAAAACATAACATAGTATCTTTTAACCGCCCGAAAGAACCAATTTTTGCCGTTTTTTATTCAAAAATACTAAGTTTTCCTGTTTTGTTTTCTTCTAGATTCAGCCTCCCCTCCCAACGTTGGTTTGGCTCCCTCCAAAAGCTGCTCCTGGAACCGCCAGTGATCTGGCTGGAGGGACGTACCTGACTGTTCAATTATTTTTTGAAGCATTTAGAACACATTGAGTAACACAGAAAATTAAAGCTCCTTTGCACTGTTAAAAAATGTATGCAGTTACTTAAGTAATAATACGATTGATTATTGGGTTTGGGGCCGCAACCTCAGGTCATAAGCGCCCAATACGAATATTATGGACTAGACAGGTAAAGTTATTTTTTCCTTTCTGTGGTCATCGGTTCTACCTGCCTTTTTCCAAAAGGATACAACAGTGACGCTCCTAAAATCTAAAAGCAGAGCTTAACCATTAGGAGTCTGCTCGCATGCCCAAATACTGTGAAAACAAGAAAGTATAGTACTATGAATTAGAGTCAAATCTTAGAAATATAACCCCTAATTTAGTGAAAATAGGTATTGAATTGGTGTTCATAAACCGTTAACATGTTAGACTACATCAAACACTACTGCTTATTATAAAAAAAACACGTTTTCTATGGAGGATTACCGTATCGGAAGTCTCTGCCTTGTTTGCTACTTTGTGCACGGAATTTTTACCGTGGGGAAAGACGCCGGACTGGCGATGACCCCGGGGGAGGGAGAAGAGCAGACAATTCTGAAAATTTTAGCTGCATATACGACACAACAACGATGCACTTCAACACGTTTATGTGGGTTCACGCAGGTAACAAAGAGAATGCAATAAAATTAATTTGAGGTCCGACATTTTTGGGGAAGGACGTCCTCCTGATTCGCGGGTAGAGGGGAGGGGGAAGCGTCTCCGCCTCTCTCCCAATCGCTTTCGAGACTCATGGCCCTGTTCAGTGCTCATGCCTCTTTTTCCTCTTTTTTCTTCTTCGTTTCTTCATTTTTTGCTTCAATCTTTCGGTGTTGAAAATTAGCACACTAACAAAACAAAATTCCAACCTTCCTCATGACCCCACAGTTGGGAATCTAATACCCCATAAAATTATATATCTCCTTTTTCGTTAGTGCCATGGGGATGGACAAGCTGATGATGGGTAGATCAGGAAGTGCAGCATTAAAAAATACATGAAGATATCCAATGAGAAGTGGTTCAGCCAACAATATGACTAAACTAACTGAGTTTATAATAATCATGGACAACCCTCTTGAAATGGTTGTGCGGAGAGGAACGACACTGCTACCTGCCTATTTAAATGGATAATTTGGGCATAAAACACAATGTGCACAAACACTGAATGGCAAAAATGTTCCGGAGCTTAAGAGTCCACGTCCTATAAAAATTGCAGTTGGAATTGATTTAGATGACCGATTACATGATGAAATTCCATGCTTAATTATGACGCCACGCTAAAAATCAAGGTGATGTTAGCAGGGGCGGTAATGACATGAATGATTTTGCCTTGCTGTTACTATGGTGTATGAACAAGAACCAAGCAAAGAGAGGGCGAGGGAAACAATGATTATTTTTGGCACTTATCGAAGCGCCAACTGCCAGGGTAATATGGTGTCGCCAAATATTTCCCTGTTGGAAGGGTTTCTCGGGTACCACATTGCTCCTTGTTCAGGAAATCCACTGGGTGTCTTGAACCCAGGTCAGTCGCCTGGAAAGCGACTTCGCTAGCTACTACACTACTACGTCCCCGGCGAGGCAAATAAATGGGCCCCTTACCCTTATTCCTATCAGGAAACTTTTTTAACCCACCCTTCACACCTGCACCATTCCAAAACTATCATTAATATAATATTTTAGTGTCTATCTTTCTAAGTCATATACCTCTTTGTTATCTATCCAATTCACGTCGACAAATTCCACTTCCGACTTTGACTTCATATCAGCCTTGTTTCGAATGAAACCTCGCTAAACATCCCAATTAAAGCAGCCGAGAGCAAATTATGTCTGGCTGCTGACATAATGGCTGTATCACTGGCCCGTCCATCACAGGCCACGTCCAGGAGGCCCGATGACGAACGACAGAGTTCCTCCAGCGACACTAATAATGCCCTGAGGCGAGGCTGACGTACTGGCAACGGTGGACTGAGCGGACGGAATCTGATCCGAGCTGGGACCAGGTCTGCTCAGGAGCTATCTCAGGAATCTGACCGGCACATGCCACAGGCGGCCACTGTTACACCGCATTAGCTGACATCCGTAGATCAATGCTTTGATGATGCCGTTTGGCCAGGTGGTGCACCAGGGGGACCTTGAAAACGAGGGGAGGACTCCGGCGACTGCCGCTGCACGCGATATGAGACGGAGGGGCCAGTGGGACTTCACCATGCACCAATTGCTGAGGTCATACGGCGTTCTCGACGCTCACACTGTTGGAATGGTATATAGGGGACCACAACGCCTGCATTTAGCATTGCCCCCATCCCCCCGGGATTTCAGCCCGGGTCAGCACCGTGGAAGCCAGCGCGCTTCCACAGCGCCACAGCGTCTCCTCGAAAGCGGCGGAGCGTTTAAGGAGTTTTAGGTGGAAGACCTGCCCTGACATGAATTTCCGCTTGAAAGTCGTCAACTTGATCACCTCAGACTCATCCGAGCGATGCGTCTCTCATTAAAATTTACTTGGAATCATTCTCGAAAAGCTTGGAGGTCGGAAAGGGGGCTAGTGTTGGCATTAGTTAAAGTTAATATTAGTAAGAAATAGCCCTCAGGCGGTGATATCTTGAGTACGAGTGTGTAACGACTACGTCACCTGTGAGTGTGGGGATATAAGAAAAAAATTCAATGGACGTGGGAGCGGGTGGTGTGGGATTCAGACAAAGTTTTTCTTACCTTGTTGCTCCTAACTCTGATCCACATTCTCACTGGGACTTTTTGTACTTTTCTGTGTTCCACCATCGGCATCCCTCTCTGCAGGAACGGAGAAAGGAAAGGGAGACCGCTTCACCTATAACGAAACACTTGAGTTTTCTTGACATTTTATCCAGAGAGCAAGAGAGCGAGAGCTAGAACAAGAGCTAGAGCAATAGAGCAAGACAGCGAGAGCTAGAACAAGAGCTAGAGCAATAGAGCAAGAGAGCGAGAGCTAGAACAAGAGCTAGAGCAATATAGCAAGAGAGCGAGAGCTAGAGCAAGAGAGCGAGAGCAAGAGAGCGAGAGCAAGAGAGCGAGAGCAAGAGAGCGAGAGCAAGAGAGCGAGAGCAAGAGAGCGAGAGCAAGAGAGCGAGAGCAAGAGAGCGAGAGCAAGAGCGAGAGCAAGAGCGGGAGCAAGAGCGAGAGCAAGAGCAAGAGCAAGAGCGAGAGCAAGAGCGAGAGCAAGAGCGAGAGCAAGAGCGGGAGCGAGAGCAAGAGCGGGAGCGAGAGCAAGAGCGAGAGCGAGAGCAAGAGAGCGAGAGCGAGAGCAAGAGAGCGAGAGCGAGAGCAAGAGAGCGAGAGCGAGAGCAAGAGAGCGAGAGCGAGAGCGAGAACAAGAGAGCGAGAGCTAGAGCAAGAGAGCGAGAGAGCTAGAGCAAGAGAGCGAAAGAACTAGAGCAAGAGAGCGAGAGAGCTAGAGCAAGAGAGCGAGAGAGCTAGAGCAAGAGAGCAAGAGAGCAAGAGAGCAAGAGAGCGAGAGAGCTAGAGCGAGAGAGCTAGAGCAAGAGAGCAAGAGAGCAAGAGAGCGAGAAAGAAAGAGAGGGAGAGAGCTAGAGCAAGAGAGCTAGAGCAAGAGAGCAAGAGAGCAAGAGAGCAGGAGAGCAAGAGAGCAAGAGAGCAAGAGAGCAAGAGAGCAAGAGAGCTAGAGAGCTAGAGAGCTAGAGAGCTAGAGAGCTAGAGAGCGAGAGAGCTAGAGAGCGAGAGAGCGAGAGAGCGAGAGCGAGAGAGCGAGAAGAGAGAGAGAGAGCTAAATGTTAGTTTGATAACATACACATGTCATAAATGGGAAATGTCAGGAGACCATATGGGATGGTGAAAAATAATGAATTCGATGCTGATATGTCGATATTGCCATTCTGCAAGATATATCTTTGACATACCCGGCTTAGAAACAAACCACGTCTGAGAACTTACAGACACCCTCCAAAGCATACTTCTTTCTTCTGTTAAGCATTTTAAAGTGACAAGAGTGTGCCTAATCCTCAGGACATGTTGCATATCGTGATTTAAATGGGCGTATGCAAAACGGAAGCCCATGAAAAATAAATGCACGATGTGAAAAACACAGGACTTAAGCCGACCCCTGAGTTGATGAAGTATAGCAGCGGTAGTTGGTGGATACATGTGGTGTCTGGCTAAGATAAATACATGGGAGGTAGCAGGAATTCGGGGGAAGGGGTGATGAAAAACAACATAGCCCAAGTGCGACATGCAGAAAAAGGTGTCGCATATCGAAAGCAAGAGGGCCCTTCTGCTAGAGGCACATCGTTTGAACTCCGTAGCTGTGAAGTTTCAATGACAGATTGTTCTATACAAGCACACAGTCGGATATATCCCGCCGCGAAGGAGGAATAGACAGTCGCATTAGTAGGCAACATACCAAAAGTGAAAATACACTCTGTAATGATGGGAACACTTTCGGGAATCCCTCAGCTGCTCTTGACGCAGCATATCTACAGAATTGCAGCAAAGTTCCAGTGAGCCTCACACGTATATAAAAAGATCGGAGCAAAAATCCAGCGGCCTCATGCTAAAACTGAATTTGTGATCGTTTGAGGTAGATCATTTAATTTTCAATTTAAGGCCCTTTGAGGTAGATAGAACCAATCTCCTGAAAATGAAACATAGCAAATTTGAAAGGATACCTTAACTCAAACTGGACCTTTCATTGGGGTTTCCTGGACACCTCCAAAGAGATACGAGTCCACTTCCTTGTGACCTTACCGTTCATATGCGTCTCTCCTGAATAATTTGTGAAACGATGATCTCGCTTTAACTGTAAAATGGCGGAAATTTTATCCAAGGAAATGAAGAGCAATATATTTTTCAAGCAACTAATGTGTATTAATAAAATTTGTTTGGTTGGTATTTCCTGATTTCTTCCCAATGTCAGATTCCCAGATGATATTATATTCCACTGATTAGCAAAGAAGCAAAGAAAAACCATCCTGATTTGCAAATAATTATATCGTTTGATATGACCGATACAAAAAGGTCATGAAGTAGAGAAATGCCAAATTTGGAGTGCGTAGAAAGAAATATAACAACAAAAATGTATTTAAGCAATTGAACAAATTCGCAGCATTCCTTCCAAGAAACTTATTTGCATATTTATTTGATGCTCCAATCTGGGACAACCTAACACTGCAATAAAAGTATGATTGTTACTGGGGCCGGCCTTCATCGAAGAACAGGCCATGCTTCACGATGCTGTAAATACTGCCGGGCAGTCTCTGATGTCTCATTACCCGCACCGTAATTGGCTTAACGTTAGCCAGCGCCCATTTATCCGTACCAGACATAGCCGCCGGATGAAACCAGATATTGTAATTCAGCTGGAAGACGAATGGCTCAAATGGCAACTACCTGTAGCCATTACTTGAATGCAAGTGAAGCTTATGCATATGCACCTCCTGCAGGCACTGCTCCCTCCGCGAATACATTTAAAGAATGACTTCTCCGATGTCGTGAGACGGTGCGTTGAACTTTGGAACTGAGAAGTGATTTATGTTCTAACAGAATCAGTCAAATTATATGTTTCTAGATTTGTTTCTATCTGTGTGAAGCCTTCGAACAGACCATTGCAAAGGCAACTAGTCACGATAGGTCTGGGTACAAAGATGAAGCTCAATAAGCAGCCCGTTTCTGTAGCTGATGCGTGGAGCTCGCGAGCCACCATGCCATCGTGTACAAAATTAATACAAGTACAGCCACATTCAGCCGAGTTCTCTCAGTCTGATTTGCTCCTTTTTCAGGCTTCAAAACAATCCGTCAGGTCACCGCAGTTGGTGGTGCCTGAAGCCAAAAGTCGCGTGCCAAACTCGTATGAATTGAGCTAAGCGCATATTTTCGGTGGCTTAATGGGAATATGACGTCTTTATTATGGGACTTGAACTGAGAAAGATATGCGATATGTCATATTGCGAGCCTTCTGCCTGATATTTCGTTTGTTTTATAGCTCTCAATTTTCCAAAGAAGTAAACCTAAACAGAATCGAAACTCAACCCCTTCTAACCCCGTCGTCTCTAGGTAGTCACGTGATCGTTGTTACACGGGCGGATCAGGGAGCAAGTGGAAGCACTCCCCCTGATCGACTCTCGGCACCCCCTGAAATAGTTACGCTCCCCCTCCACCCGAAAGGATGATTGCACCCCTCTCAAGTGTCGCTTCCTCGCGATGGGGCGCCCACCTGAAGGGTTATACCAATTAAGACCCCCGGATTATGATCCCGCAGTCATAACCCTTTTTCAATTTGTAACTATCGGTGACTTCATCCTATACGGTTTGCCCGGTCCTGATTGGAAAAGCTCTCACGGAATAAAAGTGAAATAAGATTTCATTGTTTCGATCATATGTGCCCAGCTCTTTGTCGTTAAAGAATCAATCCTGACTGCGGGCTTTGACGCAACTCTTCTACCTAAATGCATATCCTGTGATCACGCAGGTCCCCGAATGACAAAACATCACATCATCCTACATCGTCTTGATCGACAGTCGTTTATAGAGAAGCGGGAAAGCTCTCGTGTGCCCCGGATCTTCACTGACAGTGAAACAAATACAATTCTAGCAGGACAAGAGTGAGTGAGTTTGGACTGATTATCACAGAGAATCATAGCACCCAGGGACGGCGGATTCCAGGGTGCAAGTGGTGCAGTTGCACCACTCGATTTTTTCAAGTGGTGCAAAAGTATCTTTTTGCACCACTTGTTTTGGCTTTGTCCAGGAGGCGCCCCCTCCCCCGGCCTCAGCCGGCGCCCCCGGCCGGTCAGAGAAAATCAAGCCTAATTACCGCCTACCTGAAGAGGTAGGATCCTCTGTGAAAAATAGACATTTTCATATATGAATGGCGCCCCCTTACATCATAGCTGCGCCCTGGGCAGCAAAATGCGCCCCTTGAGTAAAGACGCCCCTCTGGGTAGCATAGGCGCCCTTGGATAGCGTAGGCACCTCCTGGACGGCCGAGGTGCCTCCGAAGAAGAGCAATGGCGCCCCAGGATATCACATGCGCCTCCTGATTAGCACAGGCACCCCTGGACAGCAAAAGGCGCCCCCCCGCAGAGAAAAGGCGCCCCCTGGATAAAATAGGCGCCCTTGGATAAGAAAGGCGCCCCCTGGAGAGCAGAGGTGCCTCCTGGAGAGACCCCCAGGGCAACGGCGGCAGGGACGGCGGATTCCGCGGGACAGGGTCTGCAGTTGCACACCATGAAAAATGTTGGTGTGCAAAAGTATCTTCTCGCACACCTAGTTTTGACCTAGCCCGGAGAGGCCCCGCCCCCCGCCCCCCACGGATTTGGGTGACACCCCCGGATTTTTCCGGCGCCCCCGGCCGGTCAGAGAAAATCAAGCCTAATCACCGCCTACCTAAAGAGGTAGGATCTTTTGTGAAAAAGGCATTTTCATACATGAATGGCGCACCTTGACATCAAAGCTTCGCCCTGGAAAGCAATAGGCACTCCCCCCTTGAGTAAAGGCGCCCCTCTGGATAGCATGGGCGCCCTTGAAAAGCGTAGGCGCCTCCTGGACAGCTGAGGCGCCTCCGAAGAAGAGAAACGGCGCCCCTAGATATCACATGCGCCCCCTGATTAGCACAGGCACCCTGGACAGCAAAAGGCGCCCCCCGCAGAGAAAAGGCGCCCCCTGGATAAAATAGGCGCCCTTGGATAAGAAAGGCGCCCCCTGGAGAGCAGAGGTGCCTCCTGGAGAGACCCCCCAGGGCAACGGCGGCAGGGACGGCGGATTCCGCGGGACAGGGTCTGCAGTTGCCCACCATGAAAAATGATGGTGTACAAAAGTATATTTTCGCACACCTGGTTTTGAACTGGTCCGGAGGGGCGCCCCCTCACGGATTTGGGCGGCGCCCAAGGATTTGGCTGGCGCCCCGGCCGGTCAGAGAAAATCAGGCCTAATCACCGCCTACCTGAAGAGGTAGGATCCTCTGTGAGAAAAACATTTCCATATATAAATGGCGCACCTTGACATCAAAGCTGCGCCCTGGAAAGCAAAAGGCCCCCTTGAGTAAAGGCGCCCCTCTGGATAGCATAGGCGCCTTTGGAAAGAAAAGGCGCCCCCTAGACAACAAGAGGCGCCCCTGGATAGAAAAAGGCGCCCCCAGTAGAGGAGTAACGACGCCCCCGGATAGTATAGGCGCCCTCTGGTTAGCACAAGCACTCCTGTACACCAAAAAGGCGCCCCCCCATAAAGAAAAGGCACCCCCTCTGGATAGCATAAGCTCCCTTGAATAGCAAAGGCGCTCCCTGATGAGCAGGGATGGAAGGGACGGCGGATTCCACGGGACAGGGTGTGCAGTTGCACACCTTGAAAAAATTATGGTGTACAAAAGTATATTTTTGAACACCTGGTTTTGACCTCGTCCGGTGAGGCCCCCACGGATTTGGGTGGCACCCCCGAATTTGGCCGGCGCCCCCGGCCGGTCAAGAGAAAATCAGACACATCGCCTGTCTGAAGAGGTAGTACCCTCTGTGTAAAATAAAATACACTTTCAAATATTAATGGCGCCCCCTGACATCAAAGCTGCGCCCTGGACAGCAAAAGGCGCCCACCCCCTTGAGTAAAGGCGCCCCTCTGGATAGCAAAGGCGACCCCTAGATAGCAGAGGCGCCCCTGGACAGAAAAAGGCACCCCCAATTGAGGATTAACGACGCCCCTGGATAGCATAGGCGCCCTCTGGTTAGCACAGGCACTCCTGTACACCAAGAGGCGCCCCCCCATAGAGCAAAGGCGCCCCTCTGGATATCATAAGCTCCCTTGAATAGCAATCGCGCTCCCTGGACAGTAGGGGCGCCCTCTGGATAGGATAGGCGCCCCCAAAACAGCAAATACGCCCTTTGATACTAAAAGCGCCCCAGATGGCAGAAGTGCTCCATGGACAGAAGACACCCTCTGGATAGCATAGGCACCCCTGGACGGCAGAAGCGCCCCTAAAGAAGAGCAACGGCACCCCGGGATAGCATATGCGCCCCTGGTTAGCACAGGCACCCCTAGACAGCAAAAGGCGCCCCCGCCCCCTGAGTAAAGGATCCGGGCCTCTGGATAGCATAGGTGCCCCTAGATAGCGCAGGCGCCTCCTGATCAGCAGAGACGCCTCCGAAGAAGATCAACGGCGCCCCTGGATATCATATGCGCCTCCTAGTTAGCACAGGCACCCCTGGATAGCAAAAGGCGCCCCCCCCCGAGAGAAAAGGCGCCCCCTCTAGAAAGAATAAGCACCCATAGATAGGAAAGGCGCCCCCTGGAGAGGAAAGCAGAGCATTTTTTAAGGAAAACTCAGTGGGGGGAAATTTTCTTGTGCTGGCCATTATAATGTCTTCGGGGATCAAACCCCCATTTGGAGGGAGGTGTTAATAAAATTTACACGTGCTAGTGTTAAAAAAGTCTCCTAATTTTTGCTATTCCATATTCTAAAGATTAGAGATGCTGCCCAGGACTACGAGTTTTTTTCGACGGAAAAAGGCCAAACCGGGTTTGAGAAAAGGCCAAAAGGGTCAAATTTTATTTGCCCATAAATTCTTGTTTTTTATAAATTTCGTCCAAGATCTTCCCAGTACGGCTGTTGGAGTCTGCGATGCGGTGGAGGTCGGTCAAGGTAATTGACCAATGACACCGCAATGTGAGATATTTCCATAATGGATGCACATACGTTGAAGCTTGCAAAGAAGCAACCATTAGGCAATCAATGAGTTTGACCGTGACCCACGGTCTTTGGCCTTTGACCTGGAACTTAGCATTCAGTAACCTCATCTGTAACATCAAAACATCATACACGTATTGCCAGGGAACGTCATGTGAGACCGTAAGCTCTAGGATCAACAATTGCGATAATGTGTATATGACCTTGGTCTGTGACCTATGATCTAGTGAAGTGATCTTAACATACATCCCTGATGATACTACGTTTTCATCGCACAGCTAGGTCTGCAATTCATTTGAACTGGTGTGACCGCACATAGGCGTCGGAAAAGGGGGCCAGGGGGGCCTGGCCCTCTCTCCCCACTTTTTGGCCCAAAGTTTACTTACCTCAGTCAAAATGGGAGAAATCCTGAAATTTGCATAAACAGCCGCTGCAGAAGGCAACGAGGAGCCAAAATTTGAACAGTTTCTGGTCCTATCGTGGAAAGGTTTTTGTCAGCATCAGGTTGAAGCTTGACTGCCCCCCCCTTTTTTTTTCCAGTGGCGATGCTTATGTGACCGCAGATTATGGCTATTTAGGAATATATGTCTGATTTTGTAAGCTTATAGGTCAGTCAGTACGTAAACATAGAGGACATATTTTCAAAATTCTTTCCAAAATTAACTCGCTCATCGATGTTGTTTTTCTGCCATGAAGAGTTTCCGGCCACCTCGGGCAATTATGCTTAAGCCCTGTCCGACTGCGTGTTAATGCTCATCACAGTGTTTTAAAGGATGACAATAACTCGTCGCTGAGGCTTCGACAGTATATTGGACATGTAGTGGGACAAAATGGTGATACAATAGGAACAGTGCTAGAAGTCTGGTGAAAGCCAAATAAAGCAATCGTTAAGTTTTTTTCTGCATCGGACCGAAGCAAACATTTCCCACTTGCGAGTTAGAACTATAGCAATACTCTCTCCTTGACGATATCTTTGCGCGATTTTACTCTCCTTGAAGTTAAAGGAAGCAAGCATTTGTCAGCACGTGCAAAAAAATATGTATGTATGTACACCGGACACCGGTTTGCAACAATGCACCGAAATACGGGAGCTGGCGCCTCCATCAGCTGTCTTTGTGCTGAGCTGACCTTACGCTGTCACAGTAGGCAGCTCTGTTTCGTCCAGTGGCGGATCCAGGGGAGAAGCAAAAACGATGTGTTCCCCCAAATGGAAATATCCTCCCAAAACTATGTTTTTGCCTTCCCCCCTCCCCCAAGCGGTTGACCTCCTTTATGCCCCGACTCCTTTTTAATTTATAAGCAAAATTTCGGTGCTTCAACTCTCAACTTCAAGCAGAACCAGTTAAGTTCAGTGTAAATATTGTATCTTGGATAGAGCAAAGTATCTTGAGCCTTTACTTTTTCACCCCGTGACGTTTTTTGCCTTTTGGCTCAAATATCCCAAATCCTACTGTCAAGTCATATTATTGTAGCACAATTTTTCACTGCGTGACGTTTTCTTCTCTTTTTTCCTTTTTGACTTTGCTTTGTTCCTCCCAAACCGACCGGCTAGATATGCCACTGGTTCCGTCGCTGTCTTCAGAGAGCTCTCGCACCTGCATGGTGTTCAGGTTTATGGGTGTGAAACGATGAAACCGTTGGGTGCCCTTGATCTTCAACGCCGAGCTGTACCGCCGTATCAGTCGTTTTGACATTTCAAAGACCTCCTCTCTACTGACAAACTCGAAATGGGTTGTGGTGTCGAAGTATTGCGTCAGAAAAGAGAACATCAATAGAGGATCCAAGATCTGATCCTTTTCTTCTCTCCTTAAGCTTACCTGGGCTGTTCTTCTTCTAACTTTGCCTCCAACTCCGTCACAGGCGTTCTTCCCGTGGCTGGTAGTAAAGAAGTGCCATTCACATGGTATTTGAAAGTCTATCTGGATGATAGCATGCATTGATAAAGTGAAAATTGTTTTTGTATTGGTCACCGCACGCGTCTGATACGTAATGTATTTTCTTCAAACTTGGCATGTGGGTGCGTAGCCAAGGTACGAGTTTGTGCTGCAGGGTATGAACCATGACGTGAGAGTGCTTTAAGTCGTCACTTGAAGAAAAAACAACTTCTACTGCACCGGACTCCATCCTCAGTCCAGTATGGAACAAAAGGGTGTGCAGTCACCTGCTTTGCAGACCAGTGATACAACTGAGCAGCATTTTGCGCGGTACATGTATAATTTTCTGATAAGTCATCGATGGCTACGCCTTCCTCTTTGGTGCCTTTTCCTTCCAGTTTGCTATATAATACACTTGAGCCTTAGAGATGTAGTGGTGACGGGTTAGATTACATACCTTCTCACTCAGGGAATCAACAAATCGCTCTATATTATCCACGCAATCCGAAAGCGTCGATTCTCTCTCTGATTTTGACCATTCTTTAAACGTAATATCTTCAGAAGCCATTTGCACGGAGTCAAAAGAGTATAAATACTCCCTAACCTCCTCCTCTACAGGGACTTTAGAGGCGGGCATAGGTGCCTTGCACAGAACGCCTTATAAAAAGCCCTTAACTAACTCACTAACTCCTCTACAGGGCTCCGTTGACGTGAGGATGTCCACTGTCACCGTACTGCTATATGTTTCGATATCACTGTTTCAATATATCACTGTTATATGTTTCAAACGTTTCGCGATTTTTCCCGTATAATCACGGCACTTCGCTAAAGGTGTCCGGTATGACGTACATACATTTGACATTTATGACCTAAAGATATAGATATAAGTCCATACAATTGAGCTCAAATAAAACAGTTAACAGGCCTCACAAATTCCGGAACATGCGTTTTCCTAACCCTCTTAATTGGCGAGATCTTAGGGGAGGCATTTCGGGACCCCCTTCATTACGTGTTGACGACAGACCACCATCCACTGTGCGTGTTAAAAACACAAGTAGATATAAAAAACGGATGTGGTAACCTATTTTATTGGACGGAAAGCAGTTTAATCTTCAATTTGAGACATTCCATTTTGAAAAAGGTGTATCAGCAAATTTGGAATATGACCTTAGGTCAAGGTCAAATCATAAATTTTTTCACAAGTGACTTAGGGTCAAACGGACTTCAGATTCGAGTTTTTTGGTTCATTTTAAATAAGGAAATGTATCTTTATTGCATAATTCATCAGCATTTGAAGGTTTTGTGCTCACCTAAAAAAATGCACTGTAAGCAGATTTTCAAAAAATGCCTGAGGCAATAACTTCTAAAGTTTTACTCCGATCGAGCTAAAACTCTCAGATTCGGCTTTGGGGCCCATGAGAACCCTATATGCCCATTTTAAAGAAAATCGAAGAGGTACCGTGTAGGCCTTGGTCGATTGGTGCTGGAATTGCCCACGACGTATGTTTGCGGGAAGTGCCTGCATTATCATTGGTCATAACTGCAAACAAGGCTATGAAAATCACAGAATCCTGGGCTATGCTATCAGAGCCGCATGACGGAATCCATGGAGCGAAGCGCATTGAGATTTCTCAAGCGGCTCTATTCTGGCCGCTCAGACGGGTCTCGTCGTGGTCTGTTGTTGGCGTCTGTCCGTCCTGAGAATTGATGTCAGAGCTCTGGAATTTTGTAGGGTGATAGCCCTTCTGCTCCAGACACCCAAACTGAAGCCCCGAGTCGAAATCCAAAATAGTTTTTGAGAAATTTTGGCTCAAACTTTTTCTGTTTTATATTTTTCTAATTTTTTCTTCTTAAGCTATGAACTTGAATTTTATGTCCTTTTCAAAAGATAACAAGGGCCAGCTAGGGGAAAAAATTGAGCTGATCCGACAATATTTATTACGTAAAAACGCGTATTTCTCACGTCAGCAAAAAACCTGCTAAAAGTTGATGGCCGACTTGTGCGCTCGAAATGTCAGAAGGCATGCCTCAGTTAGCTGAAAGGCAGTTACCTAGGGGTAGCTAGGCCAATTTTGTTGTGCTTAGGCATAGTTTTGAGTGCAAAACGTAAAATTTTGACCTAGTTTTTACAGTTCTTCCGGAAGACTGAATTTTGGTTCATTTCACTTCAACGTTAATATCTCAAAATCGAATTGACCGATTTGAGTTTTCATTTCAAATAATGAAAGAGCATTGCTTCCACCTGATAATATTTGAAGATGGAAATTGTGAATGTGAAATTCTTTGTTTTATAGGCATAAATAGAAATTGAGTAAACAAACTTTTTATTTGCATCTTCCTGGTTCCAAGCTCATGTCACTCACAAACTCAGAACTGACATGGCTGAATAGGAAAGTTACTTGCCGTCATTTCGCTCACTTATACAACCCACCTATCTCTAAAGGCTTTCGAGTAATTAGTCAAAAATGTATTACAAGATGCTAAGTTTCTCGGACCACCTTTGCTTCCCACCATGGTTTCAAGTCTTTAAAATGGATGGAAGTGGAAGAAATTTGGCATGAAGCAAGCTTAGCATCCTAGCTCGATGATACAAGTAATTTCAGCCCAAAAGAATGCTTGGTTCGTCTTCTGGAAGCACCTTTATATCGTGCCTTTTCGGGACAAGCACAGCACCCGGCGCCAGCGGCCCGGCATATTCGGCTGAGTTGTACCAGCCAGTGACCTCCTGACGGGTCACAGGTGTTCAGCTAGTGGGAGGGTGCGAAGTGTGGCACGGTTGTCTAGTGGTTAGAGGCCCTGTCTGTTGATCAGGTAGGTCGGGTTCGAATCCGGGGGTGACCACGTGCCATTTATTGGTTATTTTAAAGAAAAGAATGATAAAACTGACTTGCAGGGTTATGAAGAGATGCATTAAAAACGAAATATGGTTTACTTTCAGCACATTGTCATGCGGCTCTCCTGCGCCGGTGGGGCGTTAGCCCAGGTCGCAGACCGGAGTTCTGTTGCTGATACCAATCCGATACGACTGAGTTTACGCGAAATCTACAATACCTATTTTTCGGAATATTAGAAGTAAACCACCCCAAGTGGCCTCGCAGGCCAAGTCCAAAGAGTTTCTGCAGAACGCCCTTGGATAGCAAAGGCGCCCCCCAAGAGATGATGGCGCCCCCTGGGGAGGAAGGCGCCCCCTCCAGAAAATCTTGCACCACTTCTCGAAAATGGAATCCGCCGTCTCTGATAGCACCGTGAAAATGATAAAAGCGGGGAGGGTATAGGGTGGAGTAACAGGTTCACCACCGATTCTGCCGTTTTTCATTGGAGTAGACTGCGAGAGAGAAAGTGAATGTGGGAACCGGGAAACGTGTTGTAGTCCCTAGATGTACGGGTGGGGACCTCCCTTGTTCCAACGGCGGAACTCCAACCGAAATATTTTCTTGAAAAAGAACGGATTCGGATTTTTATTACAAAATTTTTATTTTCAATCTACTCTTGTAGGTTTAGATCTTGTATATATCTTTTACTCATTGCTTTAAAAGCTCCGCCTGCTGATTCATATGATACCAGAAGAGGAAGGGTAGACTTGGCATAGTGCAGGATGCAATGGAAAATATGTTATGTTTTTTCTGTGCAGGGCGCCAAAACCTGTCTCTGGGTGAAGTTTAAGCCGCAACGAAGCAGGCCTGAGCCGAACATATAAACTACCTGACTGGGCTACCAAGACTCTCTTATCAAGTTTTGCTACAGACGATTTCTTGCGTGCCTCTTAAAACAGGAAAAATATATATCTATGAAATGCTAACTTTTGGAGGCATTAAGATCGGGGTCTGGGAGGAGCAATCCAATCAGCTATTGCGCACATTCATCTCAGCCACGAGACCCTCTGCAGTGATGCAGAGTTGCGGGACCGAACCCACCCAGAGACAGGATTTGGCGCCCTGCGCCAGTCCATCCCTACCTTACTCACCCCTCCCTCCTTTGGGTCATTGGACCGGATTTACACCTACCTGCCAGGAAAATTCCATGCGCTCCAACAATTCGACAATCAAATAATGATACAGGAATTGGGGGCGTTTAAGCGGACCTGGGCAGTAGGGAGCATAATTAATACTCGCAAAATACACAATTTCTACTAAAGCATAACATAGTTATGAAACGTGGACAGGACCGAACAGGTAATCACCGGTCCTCCTCAGATCTGCGCCGACAGCAGCACATTCAGTCAGCAACCCCGCAGTTCCTCAGCCCTGTGGAAGTTCAGGGTGTCGCGTTACTGAGCGATGCCGGCATCACACCTCCGACAATGGCGCAGCACATCACCGCGTCTCACAAGAGCGCTGATCGCTGCAAGACGAGTCCCACAGCCGACACCCGGAGGTAGCCATTGTGCCTGCCAGACACGCTGTTTGTCACCAGCCGTGTCGATAGGCTCCCCTATCGAATTGCATGGAGGTGCGTGGGGAGCGCGCACGGCCGCGATAATCCTTCCAAGAAAACAGCCTGTCGGCGACAGCGATGCGAGCGCTCAGCAGGGGAGGTGTCATGTTCAAACGATGGTGCGGGGTGTCATTCGATCGGTCCGCTTTTATCGCCCGTCGCCGATGGCCGTTATATTCTGGGGACTGGCCTCTCCACCCCATCGAGCGGTAATAACGGACAGTAATGGATTGTTAAATCCCAGTACTCGATTTTCATGACTGCAGATGGAGCTAGAAAACGTGGGTCCGTGCCGAGCATTAATGCCTTCGTTTCCGTTATCATCTGGATAGATGTCCGCTTGTAATCATTTCTAGTCATATATGCTTAGGAGTTTTGGTATTTCTAAGAACATAGATAATGATAGGGGTAAAACAAAATCAATAGCGCGTTTCTTTATACTCCTTCCGTTTCGTAAGACCGTGAATAGCAAACAATAATTAAAATGTAATCAAAAGCAGCCGAAGGAAAACAAAATCACAAACATTTCGTGGCACAATGCCTGTTATTACATACGTCGGCTTTAATCACGATGGTAATTTTCATTCACCATTGCTAAGATAAGGCAATCATTATCATAATTGTTGGGGTTTAACGACGCACCAACTGCCAGGGTCATACGGCGTCGCCAACTCTCACCCTGTTGGAAGGGATTTTGGGGATCAGATCGACTTATTCAGAGGCTCCGCCGGGACTTGAACCCGAGACCGGTGGCTTAGGAGACAAGGGTGCTATCCACTAAAACACCTCATCCCCCATGGGATTCATTTTCCTTATCACAAACAATACCTCGCAAGTTATTTTGCCGACGATACCGAAAAAATTTAAGCATAAGAATATTTTTTCGCAGACCTAATTGATTTGACAACGTTTGCTGAACATTGATATCCTAAGATTCCTGCCTCTCTGAATCCGGAAATGTAAAAACAGGAAGATCTTCAGTGTTTTTACATTTCCGGATTCACCGCATCTTAACAACTCATCATCATGCTCCTCGCCGCAGCACTTCAAAACTTATCAACACTGATATCCTGTTAGATCAGGTTCACGAATTCTGGCGTCATTTAAATATCAATATAAGGTGATTCTGCCCTTCTAAAATATGTTAGGCAACGCTCGGGTATAACTCAGTTCCTAAAAGAGCTGATCAGTTCCTGAAAGAGCTGTTCATTTTCTGAAAACCCCTCAAAAGCTCTTGGGAAAAAAATGGGACACTGCCAGCTGTTTTGAGGTCAGGCTGGTAATATAAGCCAGAGGTCACCAAAGGTTACGCTTTTCGAATCCGTTTGAGTCTAGAGCTTTAAGCGAAACATGATTCTGCAGTAAGTTTGAAATCATAGTGACGGGCACAATTTAAGGAGCGAATGGTATGTAATATAGCCTTGAAATATGCCCATTTGACCTCTAACTGAGGTCAAGGTCGGTCTGTGACAATAAGGTCACACTGTACATCAACTTACTTCTAAACTAAGAAACACAAGGATGTTATTGGCTTTCTCTAGGTCTACCTACTGTGTTCAAAATTATAAGGCAGTTCTTAAATCCTCAAGCATCTTAACAATTCTGGCCCCTGTGACGTCAAATTGCAACGGATAGGGTACAAACCTGGGACATACAGGAGCAAAAGACCATAGAGCAGTTTCAGCATTTTTTTATTTCTTGTGTATAAAAATGGATTCCCGAGTTAGGAGATAGAGGTTGTCACAAATGATCCTCTTGTCCCTCGAAGTCAAAAGTGAAAATACGCCCAGGTGCCCTGGCAGGAACACGCCCAGGCAGGTCACGATCCCGCATTACTTTGAATTTCCTCTGCCGACATTATCTCTATCGTCATAAGAAATACATGTGCGCCATTTCGTGACATACGCAGTTGTATATAACTTTCATATATGGGATACTGGAATTCGAGTTGGTAGCACACAGCACAGTGCACTTTTTGTTGTCGTAGTCACAAAATTATCTCCGCAGCGCTCAAACGCAGCCTCTAATTATTTTATGCAGCTGCAGGATTTTATAACTTAGTAAATGTACATCGTGCGAATTCGGCACCGTGGCACGCGTTTGAAGAGCAGCATCTCTGCTGGAACGAGCAGCCTCAGGCTTTCATTACTGCACGTGCGCAGTTTCTGCCGCCACTTCCACGCAGCAGGTACAGCGCGAGCCTAAGAGAACGCATGCCCCGGCTTCATTACCAGTCTCCTCCGACGTTGCGTCAGGGTCTGGAGCTGCTGAAAAACCTCACCACTGTCGCCTCTGGGAACAGAAGAGCGCTACTACCGTCAAGGCACCGCCGCTGGCGCTGCCTGTACGCGGCAAATAGTACCAGCTCCGCTCGTTACGCGCCAGATTCGGCGTCGAATGGTGGTGTTTTTGCGTGCGGGTCGGCATGACTCGGTCTCATGAAGGGAGGCGCCGCCGGCAGTGGCGGCGCCAGGGGCTGCGGCTGAGGGTGCCAGCAAGCCTGCTGCACTGCTGCTGCATGGCGAAATACGGGTGCCGCCGGGGTCCGAACGCAGAGGCACTCTAATGTTATTATAAGAGCTAGAGCACCGGTTGTGTTTGACGGTATCTTCCCACGCAAGAGGCACCGTATAGGGTGGTACCCGTTCATAGAGCACAGCGCATGCCATCGTCTATGTCTAGAGAAGTATTGGAGATGCGCTTGTCCAGGCTTCGTTACCAGCGCACGCCATTAGCACAAGCTACGCTCCAAAAGGGAATTCTACTAACAAGGTGGACGGGGACCTTTTTAGTGCCGGTTTTAACATAACAGTGGAGTTACGACTCTCATTATATCGATAAGCCGTATCGCCACACAAGGAAGAGCCAATCGCGGAGCACATTTGACCTTAGTGGTCGTTGTCCTCTCGTTTTTGTTCTACATGGTATTTGGACTTCTTGTCTTGAACTTGGAGAGCAAGAGAGACCTGGCTACATACCAGGGTTCTCAGGTGTTTTACGCCGCACTAACTACCAATGTTATACGGCCCAGGGTTCTCAGCCATAAGTGACAATGAGGTCGGGTTTTCCGACAGACGTTGGTATCGTGGAGTTCACATATTTCTCAGCTGGCGTCACAGGGCTCACGTTACATTTCCAACAGCGATAACAGTCGTGTAAACAGACTTTGAGTGACGTTGGTATCTCGGGGAGCTCAGAGGCGAGAGTAAACAGGCTGATCCTGACCCCAATGACAGCTGGATAACGCCGGTGTAGGGATGAGTTCCGAATCGGCACAGGGTGTGCCAAAACCATGTAAAACCCTGGAAACCTGAAGGCCTTACCTGGAGGCAGTGAGCACATACGCCATGGGCAGCAGCGACCCATCCAGGTAGTATGCCACCTTCCTTTACATGTATCCATCCTTATGTTTACCGTCTCCTTCCATAGTTACATTGCTTTATGTCCTTTTCGACGGCGTTTGAAGTGTACGCAGCTAATAAATCAATGATAATGGAAAGAAATATAAAAACAGACTTTCGTAAAAGTTTGCTTTTTGTCAGCCTGTTTCTCCTTTTCTCGGCTCGATTTCAGCTGTCAGTTTACTTTCATTTTCATATTTCGGTCACCTGTACACACTAATAGTATACCTGCTTAAAATCTGGAAAAAATCAAAATGCAAGTAGGTATTCATACAAAATTCGGTCCCTTTTAAAAATCAAGAGAGCCTACTTATGCCAAACCATTTCGTGATCACTGTGACATTAATTTTTCGTTTTTAACTTGGCTGTCCCAAACAAGCTCAAAACATAGCTGACCCAGGTTGGCACTCTCCGTGGCAAGAGGCAACAAACCATTTCTGGATAAACCTGAACCATGTGGATCTTAACGGTGAACCATTTTTCCTCTCCAAATTCAAGACCATTTGGGAGCTTGGCCTGAGCTCCTTTTTCCAGATTTAGTTATCGTCAATCGATGATTGTTTTCGGGTGGAAGACAACCTTGGCTCCAGCACTATGTTCGTCCTTTCGGAGATGATATTCACTCCGTACGCTTAAAAAACCAACATATGTTTTATTCTAGTCAAATTTTGATTAGAAACAGTGAGGGCTAAGATTTGGACCGTGTGTTTGAGTATGTATAATTAATGAAATTTGAAAAAAATACGTCGAAAACAAGAATAACGGATGACATGTAAAATGAGCATGTTTTAAATAGAATAACACGTTGGCATGTCCTTTGCAAAGCGTGCTACAGCTAGCATGCGGGAAGCAGATGTAGCACACTATAGAGTGTCACTACCCTTAATCCGAGAAAAAAGAAAAACCGATAAGTAGGGAACTGTGACGGCTAAAACACGTGAAAATACCACTGATGATCCCCAGGTAACTACCAAAGCACATACTTCTGGCTAAACACATTTTCCAGCATGAGTTAACCCCCGGGGCCGGCGCCACCCACCGGGGGCCATCGAGGCCCCAACCGAAAAAGGGCGTAGGAAAACCAAAGCAATAAAAGCCCGGAATCAGTAAGAAATACCACATGTTTAGTGCCCAGGCAATGGTTGACCTCCAGAGGCAAATAGGCAAGATCGCTATTTTCACCAAATAGCAATGATTAACAAACGGGCATAACTCTATGTCATTAGAGCTATAGGCCTGGAAAGTAAATTTGATAGCAAATTCCAGTACTTTTCCGCTATGTGGAACGTAAAGACCTCCCGCCAGTGGTTGACCTCCAGAGCACCTCGACCCAATAGACCTGAGGTCACGAAAGGTCAAAAGGACCCGCCATACCAAATGAAAGCCAGTGACAAGACAAATACGATGGTGTTAGTTTCACTGCTCTAGCTCAATTAGGTCAAAAGTTATTGTCAAAATACTGTTTTGACCTCTGGTGACCTGATGACCTTGAAAAGTCAAACAAATAGACCCCTGGGATCCGGAAAGGGTGTCCAAAAACGTTGTTCTGAGCAGTCTGAGTATTGCAATCATTTTGTGGCTTTTATATCATGAAACAACTTTCCCCATGCTTTCCAATGGGAAGGTCGCCCGTGACCTGACCTCAGGCACGAAATCGAAAACCCGGATATACACCTTGTAGACCCTGGAGGGGTTATGAAGTGAGGAAGTTCAAACGATCGACTTGAAAGTAGCTCTTACAGAGCTCTAAAGTTGAAGAGGTACCTTGGTTGACCTCGTCTGGGACCTGACCTGGGGACCCGGGTAAAAATTTCAGGAGATGGAAAATGATGCAGGAGAGGTAGAGCCCCAACCGCGGGCTGCGTCTCGTCGTTTTCTGCTATCCGAAAACCTTAGGGGCCATCATGCCCCTGGGCAGGGTTAATATCCTAATTTTGTAAATTTTCTTGTAACAGAGGTAGCTCATCATTCTAGTCCTAAAGCTTGATTTCCTATTTAATTTACCATAAACTCTCGATTCATCTAGCATTTAGCTACAGGAGTGGCTACAACTCTTAACAGTTATGACCCTTAATAACATATTAGACATGTAATCATTTGGTAGATATCTACATGATATAATGCTTATCAAATGTCATCACAACTTGTCCCCAGGTGCTTATGACAGCTTTTATATGATCAAGGGCTTGGTTCTTTAATGACCTTTTGTCAGATAACTTAATGTATTCCTGTTCATATACGGATCCGGGTGGTTTAGTGGCTTCTTGCCTCCATTGAGATTGGGGGTAACATGTATTAACGTGGGTTCAATTTCCACGGTGGGGGACCACCTTAAGTGTTCCATTTGCATGCCCAGTGGAAAGCTTCCTTACCATAACCCAGCACTCCCTGCAACTGAGAAAATGCGCTCCTTTGGAGTGGACCTAATGCGATAAAATAAGGAAATATGTGTTGATACGTAGAAGTGGGTATAACTGGATTACTCTGTCGAGATAAGAGATACAACATCTTGGTTTAAGTCTGGACCCTTTCCGAGTTTTTACACCTAAGCCCTTAACTTTGATGCTAGCCTTATTTCAATATTGCGGTTTTGATTGCTCACACTAACATCGAAATAACTCTGATGGAAAGACTGCGAAAGGTCATTCACGCTTCGCCGGCGTCTGCCTTATCCTAGCATTCAAGATAACGTACCAATAGATCACTGGAAGCCGTACTTCGTTGAATAAGTAAATAAATACCTACACTGTCCATAAACGAATGAAGCCTTCTGGTGTTTATTTTTAGTAGAAGTAGTCTTAACTATATTTAGGAACAATCTATCCAGCATTCATTCTCAAAACAGCAAACACACTGAGTCATACCCTCACTATGAAATCATTCTGAATGAATTCATCCTCCCTGCGGGATTATCGCCAAGGACGACAAGTAAGACGGCGCCGCCTCAGCCCATTCATTCCTCATCAGACCAGCGGGAGGCTCTGCCGACGCGTCGGCCGCGACGCTCGCGCTGCTTTATTCGTCGCCGGCACGGTATATCAGGGTGACAAGTGAGTGGCTGCTGTGCAAACAAGGCTGCCCTAATGGCGACACTTGGCGACCAGGTCCAGAACAGGTGAGCTTAACGCGGCCTGTGAAAATGTCCGAAGGTGGTAGTTAGTGTTTTTGATTTTGTTGGATCAAACATGATGCCAGCTAAAAATAATTTATATGATACAAGCGACAATTAGGTATCAAATCTAGTTTTGAATCTGATATGTTGAGAATGCTTGAGGAGGAATACACATTCAATGTTTATTGGGTTGAAAAGCTTTAACGCAAGTACAGCAGTGTCAGATGCCCTTACCAAAAATGAATTCCAGCCACCTGATAGCAGCACCATTTTCCAAATCCCTCATTTTCTTACCTACTGGCAAACTCTCAGACTGCGAACAGTATATATTCACTCAGCATCCATTCAGGTTATTCTCTTCTCGGGAGCTGGGGACCCAGTCTGGGACAGTCATAACCGCACTATCTCAGAATTAGCCGGCGCCGGAGACGGTCGCGCGCACCCTCCCTTCACCCCCTCCTGTTCCATCCCTCGGACCGCCGCCGTAAATTCGCCGATACAATCGGCTGGCGTCGGCAGCATGTTTATGGGAAACCTAGGCTCTCCTGATCCGGCTGCTGGCTGGCCAGATGTGCCGAGGATAAGCTGCTGGTGACGACGGCGGTGACAAAGCCAGGGGACGGCGGGCGGAGGCGGCGGGATCGAGACTAGGAGGGGGCGGAGGAGAAGGGGGGGGCGCTGGAGAATTCCGGCATGGATGAGAACAAGCATACACTTAGTGCGCGTTCGGAGTTAGAACACGTGTACAAAATATAATTATTATCTGGTGTATCAAATCCTGACGGCACTGGATGTTAGAATATGTCATGCGAAAAGGTAGGATTTCAGCGGAGATTGATTATTGGGGCTTAAGGGCGCACCAACCCTAGTGGTTCTATAACAGCGGAGCGTATAGGTACTGCTTATTTCTAAATCCCTCATCCCGGCACTGCAAGTTTAGGAAAGTCCCGGTGAAGTTCCAACAAGGCAGAACATGGTTCCGGAAAAGTTCGGCCAAGCGTTCCGGAAAATTTCTGGGAAGCCAGAAGACGGCTCCTGAAACGGTTTCGATGCAAACTATTATGTTAGGGGTATACAAACCAACAAATTGCGCTGATTCTAAACGGCTGGTAATATCGATGACTCATTTGAAAGGGAATGGTAAGGAGTACCATATATAAACAGAAAAGGAGAAGGAAAGGGGATGGCCTCCTGATATTGTAAGATATTCGTTCACCAGTAATCAGTTCATGATTTTGGGACTGTCCGTATTACCGGTGTTATTTGTCTGCGCTTCTCAGCTCTCATGAAATATTTACAGGGGCCATGCCCCCAAAATGGTGAAATTTTAGCCGATTTTATTAAAAAACACCTTTTCCGATGTTTCTCGAATTACCCCTCCCCAAACGACGCTCCTGCGTCTGCCCCTGCCACAGACCAGACAGATTCCGTGTAGCAGATCGTTTTCAGGTCGGAAACATTTGGTTGGAAAGCTTAGGCCAGATGTTTAAACATTAATATACCTACATATAAACTGCTACTGCACCTGATATAAACTCCGTGATTAGAAGTGAGCAGACACGAGTGACCAGCATTATAAAGATTGATGTAGCCAAATGAACGCGATTTATTATCATTATTAAAGAAACATTTGTGCAAAGCTGGCACATTTCAGTCACTTACAAAACATCATACATTCCACCCATATATTTGTGAGCCAACAGACATGAAATGCCACCCTGCACTGCCAGCGGTTAGATGTCATCAGCTCACTCAGCCGCAGCCTGCAAGGTGATCCCTCGTAAATACTGCTAGCTCCCTTTCCCTGCTAGAACCTAAATTCCAGTGATATACAAGTTCTTCTGACGTTCACTAGTTTCAGACGTCAACGTAAGTGACAGCACATTCTTATAGGAGTGAGGGATGTGGACAGAAAATTAGATGATTTGTTTGAAAATTTCTACGAAATTCAATTTGGTATGGTAAATAATACCAAGTACTGCCCACTTCAACAGACGCTCGAATTCTTTGGGATTCAGCTGACTGTTCGAATATCTTAAACTTGCATGTCTTCAAACGGTGTTCCATGAGTCCTGTTCGAGCCGCACGTTTATGCACTATATGTCAGTCTGCAAGTCAACCAGCCCCGATTCCGTGTTACTGACGGCCGTCCGTCAGTGGTGGTTACGTAAGCTCAACCAATTCTAACAGTGATAATAATCGATTCGATGACGAGAGAGACCATTGAAATGCATATCATACAAATATTCCCACGTGTTACTCTTTTGTGCCGGGGTACGTTGTTTTACTGCATCGAATAAGTTTAGGTACATATTGACTGCGAGACTGACAGCCACTTAGGTGACCTCGGCGAGGAACCGAGTGGGCATTGCTTGACGTGGCGTGAATGAGTCCTGGCATGGCCAGACGAAGCTCAAATGTCTCTTCATGGTTTACGTAAGTGACATGGTGCAGATTCGGTCCGGGTGGTTAGGAGTCAGGCATTCGTCTAAAGGGCATAAACAACTAGAAGCCTCAACCCGCGACGCAGCGTCAGCATATCCTCCACGAGGGAGAGGAAGGGATTGAAAGCTGGCCTACCAAGGGCCCTCCCATGCGACCTATTGGACCTAATGTACCGCTCCTGGATTGGAGTCGCCCGAGAACTCGGATCCAGGCGGGAAAAGGGAGACATGTGAACTGCCACTGGCGCCTCCAGTAGCGGTGTCAGTGGGCATTAGTACCACATAAACATACTAACCCCAAGCCACTCGTCCAGGACCCCTTGACACGTATCTGGGATTCCTGAAACAACCTTGTTTATCTCCTTCCAGCCCACGAAGCAAGGAGCAGCGGCCACGCGATACAATTCGGGTATCCTGACCGGCCCATGCTCCTCGTGTTCATATGGCGACCAATACCGATAAAAAATAATGGATTCGCGTATGAAAGTTGGTGATCCTGAGAGTCAAGGGGCCATCCCCCCCTCTTGGATCCACCAGTGTACACGCTATCGGCAAGATGTCGTATTTTGACGACATAGGTCAATGATCTTGAAACCCTTAAACTTATGGGATAACATTTTATAGGACCTACCTTAATGGCCCCAGTGCTTTCCCAGTGAATTCCCGGATGTTTCTCGCATAAACCTGGAATTTTGAGATAGATCCGAAGCATTGCCCAGATTCGACCTCCATGACCTCGTTTAACCTCGAATTGATTGTTTTAGGTCAGTTGAATTTGGCTCTCATGTAGATAATGGTAGCCCGTGCGAAACTCTAAGCGGGACATTTCTATTTTTTCTCAATTAGACCTTGCAGAGGCGGCACTCTAGGGACAGTTCCAGCATCAAGGTTAAGATCCATTTTCTACATCTAAAATACAAAATAATTGACTTGTCAGGAAAAACATGCTTCCTATAGGGCTATGTTAAAGCAAGAGTACTAAGGCTAAAATTTCTATGAAAAGGTTTTACCAAACGCAAGCAAAGCTGGAGACGAGGGCATACGTAGGATAGCATCTTTGATTTTACTTGCGTCTGAAACAAATTCTAACCAGAGATAAATCTAAGAGTATGGGCATTGACTACCTAGCAGCCCTTCAGGCCGATTTTTCCGGTCAGATGACGTCAGACGATGGACTTCCACCGGCAAAAGAGCCGCACCTGATGGGCCGATTGGTTTGTTTTTCTCCGGACGCCCCTAATTGACACCAGCGGGACCCATCGCTACCGCCAATTACTCTGAGCGGCTCATCAATTACCCAGATATCTGGCAGGAAAGGTAGGTGGCCGCTCTTACCCTTCTCCGCCACTCTTTCCCAGAGAGATCTCGCGTGTGTATCGGGCCCTGCCTGATACGTCGGTGAGATCGGGCTGCTATTTGGTTCCTCTTTCTCGCCCTCAGGCGTTGCACCTGTCACGTTCAGAAATGGAACTGTTGAGAACCACCTGTTGTTTTACTATTGTGTGAAACGATTCCAAGAATATACTTGTTTGTTCAGCTCACTCACTCACACGTCCTCACTCACGTATACTCTCTCTCTCCCTCTCTCTCTTTCTCTCCCTCTCTCTCCCTCTCTCCTTCTCTCTCCGTTTTTATCTATAATCGGGATGGGTTCGTGACTGAAAGATTGCGACGTACTGTCACCGCCAGATTAACCTAGTCGCCTCTATATCACTTGAGCGCCATTACCGAGAAAGGGTTTCAGATAGCTGTTAGATAGTGCCCCCTTCTCCCTCCCCGGTGAGCTACCACACAGAACACCCACCTCGCCTCCCGGGAAAACTTGTCAGGTGTATTCCCAATGCTTGCGCCCATTTTCTGTTGGGAACTTTAACAAGAAGGTAGATGATGCGATTTGTGACCAGGGCAAGTTCGACGATCTGTGAGAGCGAGGGAGGCGAGGTTCAGAAGCCCCTCTAACCCCTTGGGTAAGAGGAGGCCCTCGTCGTAGCGGCGACCTTCTGGCGCTGATGACTATACTGACAACTAGATGATTTATGACGCTGACGAGGTATCACCCGCCAAATGATCCTTGTCGATAAGGCGTTCATCCTCACTTTGCGTGAGAAAGGGACTTTGGCGTGTACCGCCCGGCTGCGCAAAAAACAAGGATAAGTAGACAACCGAGTTTGTGATGATAAATGTCATTTGAAAGCTCGTGAAAGGTCGAACAGTGAAATGATGGTGGCCGTCTGCCAGCAATGAGCCACAGGATGAAGACACGCCTGTCAGAGTTGTAAGCTTACACCTCATGGCCGCTGCCTACTGTCAGGTGGTCAACTATCGTACAGCAAAAGAAAATCTTACACCCATGAATAACTACAGACCTGCAATCCCATCCAGAGTTTCAAAAGTTCGTTTCAGCGTGTTTAATGTTAAAAAACATTGAGGGAGGCGGAGGCAATCAGGATATAATCGTGAAAGACATAATGGCGCTGCGGAGAAAATGCCTAAATCGGTCAAAATTGCGAAAAGTTTGCCACTTTCAGGTGGTCAAAGCCAGAGTGGACCAGATCTTCCCTTTCCATGCACACTTGGGAACATTTTTGTCTCCAGCTCCTTCAAGTAGTATCCAGCCTTTTTGACTCTATACCACCGGGGACCAGTGCTTTTCTAGTCCTGCATTTCTGAAGACCTGTTCCCAATTTGGCAGGGTTATTCGCTTTTTGCTGAAGGCCGATATAACAATATCACAAGATTTGTTGTGCAAAGCAAAAAACTATGGAAAACATGTATGCTTTTGGAACTTTATTTTATTTTAATAGGGCGACTCCCAACGGCGCACTTGCCCAACTACAGGAAGTATTGGCGTGGGTGTTTAAGGATCCTCACCACGGGTCAGATCTTCTTTTTTATTAGGGCCACCCCCAACAGGCGCACTTGCCCAATTACAGGGAGTATTGGCGTGGGTGTTTAAGGATCCTCTCCACCGGGTCAGATCGGACACGGAAGGCAGTTTCCCGCCATGGGGATTGAACCCACGTTAATCCATGCTATTCGATCTGAAGACTGGCAACGAAGCCACAAGGCCTCCCCGGCCCCATCTGACATAGAAGACGGTTTCCCGCCATGGGGACTGAACCCACATTCATCCATGTTGCCCGGTCTGGAGACGGACAATGTAGTCACTGGCCATCCGATCACAAAAGTTGAAGACCACTGGGGTCTTCAGCAATGGGGGAATTTAAAAACTTCACCTCAAGCGTACATGGACTACTTAGCACTAGTTCTTGCATTTGTGTATAATCGCTTAAAAGCCGGGCCAGAAAATTCAAATACAACTGTTATTGAGAGCTTACAATGACTTTTGGTCGGATTAGGGGCGATTACAGGGGCTGCAGCCGGGCAAGGCAAATGCTTCCCTCCACCGAAGAAGAATATGTTGGACCAGTACTGTCGGTGCAAACCGAACGATCGATACCCCAAACCTAGGTTACAGTACAATTGTGTGGAAACGTCAGTGATCAAACGGGCAAAACTGGTCCCCTGTCAGGAGGGGATCCATCTGTGAGGCTGGTACATGACAGGGTTTAGGACAGAACAAATGACGGTCCTGAACATACGCAAATTATATTAAAAATATGATTGGCACTATCCCCGAGCGTACCCATTTTCGACAACAAAAACTGTGGCTCTGGTGGGAGAGGTGAGGAAATTCGCGATCTTGCTAACATGTGCAGGACAGGGGATCTTAACCAAAAGGTTAACACATCGATGGAGGGGTCCTAAATTGCCCCCGCCCCACCTAGCTTTCCATGGTGGCCGGGTAACTTTTCAAAGTCGGAAAACGCTTCCGGGCTAAACTTGAGACAATTCTTAAACGCACCTACTGAGGAAATAATTGAGAAAATCGATCAATATTTTTTTACATATAGGCTTTCAAAGTCAGACCTTTATTTTGAGACCGTTGCAAGCTAGCGGTCGACCACTTTGTCTGCACCGTACACCACGTAATAACGTCATATAATCGGGATTATATGTCAAGGTCACTCCACATGAATATCAAGAGTCACAGATCAATGTCATTGACCCCATAATTCCAATCAGAGTGCAATATTCAGTATGAAATATGTTGGCATACCCTCATAGCAAAGGCCACGTAATAACAAGATCAAAGTCACAGGTCAAGGCCAAAGGTCTTTTTCGAGGTCAAGCCATCATTTTCCACCCAAAGCCTGCTATAGAGTCATTAAATTTTACATTATTTAGCATATGTAAGATTGTTGTCATAGGTCAGTGACCTTGGATGAGCCTGACCTCGACTGTCCAAAAATATTGTATGGTCTTTCCCTTTATGATCTTAGCTTGCCTTAGGTATATGTTTGCCTTCTTTCCTTATAATCACAGCATTTCCCAATAGGCCTCCTTGACGACCCATGTGTGATCTTCACCGACCTCGTTTGACCTTGAAGATATTGATCAGGTCAATTAAACTTATCCATAATGCGCACCACCATCGCCCCCACGCACCCCAAACGGGCGGTTGCATAACTTTTTTTTTAGGTCCCAGGGATACACTTTAGGATCCCCCACTGTACCGTTAACGCCAGACCCCTCTCCACTGCGCGTGTTAAGCAAGGGATTGAATCTCTTTTGTCTGGTTTGATAATTTCGCTCAGAACTGATACTGATCGTCATTGAGGTGCGAATAAGTACTTCTGTACAGAACATGGTATGAACCGGAAACAGAAGAAAGGAGAGAGGAGAAAGGAGAGGAGAGAGGAGAGAGAGAGAGAGAGAGGAGAACAGTTGAGGGGAGGGGGCGTGTCGGGAGAATCTCGGCCAGCGGCGGTTTACCGGCGGTCCATCACACACCGCTGTATTACCATACTGCAGCGGGGGCAGCGCGCTGTTCAGCTGCCGTGGAGCCGGGGGCAGTCCGGTCGGTTCCGACGCCGGCGCGGTGGCCGTCCGGCCGTCTCATTAGGCCCGCATTTGCATACGGCACGTCTGTCAGGGCGCCCGGCCGCCACCGGTCCGAGGTGGGGCAGCCGGGCGCCGTCCGGGGTAGTCGACTAGCACGGGTGTCTTCTGAGAAGTGTTATACTCTCATCAACCATTTGCAGCACCTACATGACTTAGGAGTCTTATGCTCGCTCTTGGTAGCGATGAATCTAACCAGAATGAATCTAATCTAACGATGAATCTAACGAATCTAGCCAGTTAATTCGTAAGTAAATATCAAACGATATGCTAGGTCAAATGTGTATATTGTCGAGAATACCTGTGCCAAATACGCAATATATCCAATCCGTTTGTATCCAGCCATAGGTAGGTTCCCCTATATCCATGCTGTCGGGACCATGTAAATATTAATGTGGGGATATCATTCGATTTTAACGAACGCCAGAATGTATTCGGTCACAAGAAGTTTCTATAAGATGAGCAGAGCAGGAGCTGCTGGAAATAGAAAATAGTCATGAACTTCCTCACAGAGGTTCAAATTTGCGCTAACAAAATTTCCAGTCCCGACGTCATCACAAGTGTGCTGCCCTCTCCTATAGATTATAAGGCCTTGGTCCTCTTCCGTTATAGCATGTTATAGAAGATCTCTGTGGTTTAACTGAAGTGAAGATTTGACATCGTCCTGGTATCCCATGCCTAAGCTGAGCACGGAGACTATCGTTTCATTAGTGAACGTTTGGAGCTACCCTGCCTTCAAATTGGCCTCATTTGCTGTACAACTATGTTATAAGAGCAGCTCTTCGAATTAAAAAGTGAGTTTGACCCAAGCAAGGTTGACCTGGGTTGAGTGATCCTTTAGATGAACCTTGTTTGCCTCGTTTTTTTAGATGGAGTGCCTGTGCGATACAACTAGCAAAATGAATACGGTATGATATGCCCTGCAAGGGGTTCTGTTTGCACTGTTTAATACAAGCTCTTACTAAACAAAACAATTGGGATACAAATTCGGATAGAGCGGATGAAAAATTCGCAGCGAGTAGCAGTTTCATCGGAAGTCTAACCGACAACACATACCGAGGCCATGGATAAGCAGCTGCTCATCTTTTCGCGAAACATGACCTATTAGAAAAATACAAACCTCAAAAATAGTGCTACGCAATTACTTATTACATAAAGCCTTCAACTTCAATACCAAAAAATAAATACACACTATACAAAAAAACGTCATCAGACACAAGATGAAGGCGAGACATTACTGATTTCAGCCCCGATGTTTATGTTTAGGTCCCAGATTCAACAAAGTTATAATCATTACCTGCAATGTACCGTACCTGTCTCGAAGAAGTGTCCTGTCCGGGTGCAGATCCACTAACCGATGAAGTCCACCCGATGAAAACCCAAACCACATTTCAATAAACAGTGAGAACAACAAGTGAAAGCACTGTGCAGCGGCCGCGAGGAAACACCCAATTGCGTTGTCGCGTTCGCCTCAGCACCTGCTCCTCGTCCCCGCACGAGGCTGCTACCGGACAACCCACACACACTGCACCGCCGGACCTGCTGCATTTAGCTGTGTCACCGCACTCTCCCGCGGCAGTGATTCGGTCAGCACTGCCAGCAGCGTCACCAGCTACTGCAGCCCAGGCGACATCACTGCTGGTCAACACGGAAGAAGGAGCAACAGGCATCTGCTCGCTTCTCTGTCTGAAGTTCCGGATCTTCTCCACCGTTTACTGTTCTCCTGCTGGAAACGTCACTGTCACTGCTCAAAGTCCGGAGGAGCGGGGTGCCTCGGGTCGCCCCTGCCGCTCAGTTGACATGCGCTGGCTGACCTGTGCCCAGGACAAGCTGGGCAGAGTCACAGCCAGGTTAGGAAATCTAGGCGGCCTCATGTGCCCCCTTGAGCTGTTTCGACCGGTCACGAACTTGCGGTCGGGAAGCCACACGCAAGGCGGTAAAGTCCTCCGTGAGCTTCTACCCAAAGCTGCTGTTGGTTGTAAACTCGGTTTAGGTACACCTGTCTCCATTGTCTTGCAGTTGCGAGCTTCCTAAAATCTCGAGGTCTCTGTTGGTTAAGGATTTGCTTATTTAAATACGCTGTTCAGGTAGTGTCGGCATTCGTCACAGCTTGACCCGCTCCTGACAACTTGACCCGCTCCTGACGGCTTGACCCGCTCCTGTCAGCTTGACCCGCTCCTGACAGCTTGATTCGCTCCTGACAGCTTGCCCCGCTCTGACAGCTGATTCGCTCCTAACAGCTTGACCCGCTACTGACAGCCTGCCCCGCTCCTGACAGCTTGACTCGCTCCTGGAAGCTTGACTCGCTCCTGGAAGCTTGACCCGCTCATGGCAGCTTGACCCACTCTGACAGCTTGACCCGCTCCTGACAGCTTGACCCACTCCTGACAGCTTGACCCCTTGCACAGATTGTCTCCAGGCAATCTATACATCGCCGAAAAATGTCCTTCGTAGCATGAATCTGTGGAAACACTCCTTTTACAGTTGAATAACTTCACCGTGTATATTCTGTCCCGCACGTCGTTCCCCTAGCTTTTTGCTGATGATGATGATGAGGTTCATCTCTCTTTCGTAACGCTCCTTGGCACCTACCTGGCTTTAAGCTCCGCGGTTATGAGAGTTTCCTCCTTCAGCACGCTCAGGGTATTTTCGAATTTACCAGATTGTGTCAATACTGCTAAAATTTGTTGTTTTTTGGCGCTGTGTTCAGGCTGGAAAAATTCAACACTGGAAAGCTCGATGGTGGCTTCAGTGACGTCTTTGACTGCGGCCAACGATTCCACTTAAGTGCCTTATTTTCCTCCGGACGGCTCAGCTTTAGCCGACTTTTCCTGTGGATGTTTTCCTTTTAGTTAGTTAAACCGCGCCCCACCGGGGGCAGCGCCACCTTCGCCCCATCGGGGGACATCGATGCCCCCTCTAACTCCGAAAATATGGGCGTTGGCGCAAATCTGCAAAGTGCAATAGAAAGCTCGCGTGAATTCAGTAAGAAATTACTTTACATGTTTTAGTGCTCAGGTCAATGGTTTGACCTCCAGAGGTAAAATTAGGTCAAAATCGGTCATTTTCACTCAAATATGCAATGCTTAAGAAACTGGACATAACTCTTATGCCATAAGAGCTATTGAGGTCTGGTAAAGTACATTTGATAGGAAATCCTTCCCTTCCGTCAGTCCTTTTCCCGCTATGAGAAACTTAAAGACCTCCCGCCAGTGGTTTGACCTCTAGAGGTCACCTTGTGACCTAAGATGACCTGAGGTCACGAAAGGTCAGAAAGTGACCTTGCCGCATATCAAATGAAAGGCAGTGACAAGAAAAACACGATGGTGTTTGTTTGAGCGCTCTAGCTTGATTAGGTCAAAAGTTATTGTCGAAATACTGTTTTTGAACCCTGGTGACCTTGGATGACCTTGGAGAGGTCAAAGGGCAAATATTGCCCTGGAATCCGTGAACGAGTGTCCAAGAACGCTTTTCTGATCAAGCTGAGCATTTTTAATCGCTTTTGTAACTTTTAGATCATAAGACAGCTTTTCCCCATGCTTTTTCAACGGAAGAGGTCACCTCGTGACCTGACCTCAGGGCACAAAATCGAAAAATCCCGGATATACACCTTTTAGACCCTGGAGGGGCCATAAAGTGTAGGAAGTTTCAAATTGATCGACTTTGAAATGTAACTCTTACAGAGCTCTAAAGTTGAAGTGAGGTGACCTTGGCTGACCTCGTCTGGTGACCTGACCTTGGATGATCCGGGGTAAAAATATTCAGGAATGGTGGGAAAATGATGCAGTGAGAGGTAGAGCCTTCAATCGCGGTGCTGCGCCTCTTGGTTTTTCTGCTATCCCGGAAAAACCTTAGGGGGCCATCGCTGCCCCCGGTGGGGCGAGGGTTAAGGGCTTTTTATAAAGCGTTCTGTGCAAAGCACCTTTGCCCGCCCCTAAAGTGTGGGGGGAGAATTTGCCGGAAGGGGTGTTTACTTTAATGTCGCAGAACAAAGGGGCGAAGCTTATTTCAAGGAATGGGTCGCGAAGTGTAGGAAAACTTGCGAGGGGAATGTTTTCCTTCTTTTTTATATGCTGAGATGCAGGGGCGTCGCCATCAGGGGGCAGGGAGGCTGGGGACCCCGACCACCTATTATTGGAAAGTGGGTGGCCGTCCCCCTCATTTTTGGCCGGAAATACCATTGAAAATGGCGAATTTAGGCGGACGTAGGAGTCTCAAGGGTTTCACCACCAGTCTCGCCCCCCCCCCTACTTTGGCTCTGCCCTTCCCCACTGGAAAACTCGTGGCGACGCCCTTGTTGAGATGAGCCCGGCGATGGGTTGTTAGCGACAACCTTTATTCCATCTGCGGGGTCCATGCGATTTGAATCGATGCCTGCAAGACGGTTTCTCTGCAATTCTTTCTTAGTGGACCCTCGTGGAAACCCTGCGCCTGGGGATCTCTGGGGTAGTCAAAGTCGAGATAATTTTATGTTGAAAATGAATAAGGCATTCCTTTCGAGACATATCTCCCGAGCTCTCTGAAGGCGGTGGCTATTATCACATACGTTTGTTGGAGTTACATAGTATTGGGGACTTCTCTGTTATTCCCAGTTTCGCTCTCAGCCCAAGCTGATGCCCTTGCCATATGCAAGAAATGTTTCATAGGCACACAAATATTCCGAATGATCCCATCAGTTCTTGGTATCTTCTCGTTTGTGAGTTTTAGTTGGAAAACGGTTTTCTCCATCTGTTCATGAAAAAATCAACTAATATGATGAGATATATTTCAAATACGAAGCACATCAAATACGAACCGATGAACAACACAAGCGATCGAATTGAGCGGATCCTGTTCCCTTCGCGCCTCAGCCGTCACTGACCAAAGTGAACCATTTTCTGGGTGCTAACGTGAGCCAAAAACAGAAAAGGCGTGTCTCGACAAGCAGATATGCCCAAACTAAAACATCGCCGAATGAAACATCTCCCACAATACGTTCCAAGTCTCCCGACTTCAGTTCCCTGTGACGTAAAACACAGCTGAAAGAACGCCAGCCGTCAGCACCGCAGATGTACAGGGTTGGGGAGAGCGATGCTGGCCCTGATCAGACATGTGCCGAGATTCCAGCGGCCAGGGACGAATCCATTGTGACGCCGGGCGACAGACAATGCAGGCGGGCGGGTGACAAATACACGTCATCGTCACCAACAATAGCCGACACTGCAAGACGGGTGATGGAGGTGACAGGCGAGGCGGGGCAGGAAAGTACTCCTCCGATTGTGAGGCGGTGACCCAACGCACATGACGACACACGGTGCTACATCGGATACATTGCCGTCCATTCCTTTGACACAGCTCTCGGTACACGTCATGATGATGAGTATACACATATGCACTCCTTTAAATGTTTCACAGCCTGCTCTATGTAATAAATAACAAATACAATCTTTGGTATCTCACTGACAACTGGAATCCAGTTCTCTATCTCGCCATTCTTATATTCTATATCATCATCTCACCGTTCGACCTTCGACGATATGATAAACAAAGGC
Organism: Lepas anatifera; assembly: GCA_034440635.1. Classification (NCBI taxonomy): domain Eukaryota; kingdom Metazoa; phylum Arthropoda; class Thecostraca; family Lepadidae; genus Lepas; species Lepas anatifera. The sequence continues at coordinate 183,767 of JAOTON010001906.1, read as the reverse complement.
GACCGTTTTGCCTTCGCGACAGCCCTTCCTGGTGGGGTGAGCCTGGCGAGGTTGCGTTTCCACATCAAACGGCCTACCTCTCCATCGTCTGGTTGTAATGACCGGGTTTTCTGCTTACGCCGAGCTTGCCTGCGTCGGCGACAAGAAATTCCACCGTATGCCTTCAAAATTAACACAGCAGTCATGACACCTGCTCCTAGGCAAAAATTTATGTACAACGCTTGTTCGAGAGTAGAGGGTTCACTTGCTGGTTCTTCCTGCTGTGATTCGTTCGCTGTTTTGGATACCTCGGTGAACGATATCGTATCATCGGTGACAGCGGGCCCAGGCGTGAAGACGAGAAGCGGCGCGCTGTGGTCTTCCCCGTTGAAAACCTGACGGACAAAAGTGATGCGTCAGTGCGTGGGCCTGACGTAAGGTTGCGTGGTAATTGTTTCGTCAGCGTGACAGTCTGTGAGCATGTGAGCACATCGCGTGTGGGAACCCACATCTGGTTGCCCGATGCAACAATGGCCTGTGCTCGTGACAGACGATGTGCTCCAGACAGACGATGGCAAACACAGTTGGAAAAAGTGAAAATAATGGGGGCGGTGCACGGCCTTGCTGCCTGACGACGATGTGTTGCATCCCACGCTTTCGACATTTCCAACCCAGGCCACTAATGGACGTATTGTTCGCACGGATCTCCCAGGGCGGAGATTCATTGCACTGTTTACAATTGGGCACGACAACTCCATGCTATATCCCTAATTTTCTTTCCATGATATCCGACATCCAACAATAAAAAATAGCGCCATTGATCGTGAGATTTATTTAACAAGATAGAAGTGCAGAAACACCTAGACAGCATTGCATCCTTGCGTCAAATTGTTTTGATGACGTATCAGCTTAAATGTAAAAAAATTGCGATATGAAATACGATTATATTAGAATGAACAGCACTGATATTTACCTTCAGCACATACTCCTCGTCGGGCCAGAGGGAGAGTGTGACGTGCGTGTCCTCGGAGACCAGGTGACCCCGCAGACCACCCGACCTCAGCTCCCAGATGACCAGGTACTGAACACCCTCTCCCTGCGACTTCCAGTTGACGGTGGTGGAGACCAGTGGCCAGCCGGGCTGAATCGAGTCCACCGCCAGCCACCAGCGCGCCTGCAGACGGAAGCAGGTCACATGTTAGCCAATGCAGCCATCTCCAGCTCGACAAGCATGACTGCGTGATGATATTTCGTGTCCGATGAGGAATCGATAAGTCATAAGTATGGCGTAAACGCTCTAAATGAGTTCATTATCCAGCGCACGTCCCAGCTCGCTCGGCAGCCGCGGGCTTTCCAGGGACGGATAAGAGCTGCTCGTTTTCTCGTAGTTCAGTAATGATAGTGAGGTAACTGCTGTTGTAACCTGACCAGCCTTCACCTTGTCCCCATTCACCGACCGCCATTAGCACAGCATCACCCCTGTGCCTCTGGGAAGGCGCTGACAGCAGCAGTCCTCACGTTATGGGAACCGCACCTTCCAAGCTATCAATCTGGGGTGTATCCCCAAAAACTCGGCGCACCGGCACGCGATGCTCACTCCCAGAGCTGTTGGTTCCACCCAAAACCCGCCCCGTCCCGCCCAGCGCCCCACGATACCCCAGATCGTTATCACGCCTGAGGCGATTCTGCTGAGATTCCTATCCACCTGCACGCTCTCTCGCTCATCGCGCCGACACCTGATAGGTCGACCTCCCGGGCCCAGACTCCACGTACAAGATAGGCATCAGCGCCCCGAAAGGGTCGCCGCACGGTGGACACAGCAAAAACAGTGGCCAACAAAGGTGGAGGGACTGGGGAAGACATGAGACAAAGCGCAGACAATGGGCATCGACGGAGGCGGTGTCTCGTAGACGGTGTGAGGCGAGGCAGGGCTTTCAGGAGGCGTGAGGCAACGGCTCGCCAGGATCGCCACTCCTTGCCAAACGCCAGGTGTCTGTCTTCGGATTTAAACAGGAGATTCGTACGCGCCACGGCGGGAAACGTGTGCCGTGAATGAAAATTAGCTTCAGGTCATAAAAACTGACGCGTACTCATTAGCGGATCCCGACAAGGTCGATGGAGAAGGGAGGGGATTTCAGATTGCCTTAATCGTGACAACTGTTGTTTTCGAAGAAAATAGGAAGATAATCAGGCCGATTATGGGTCAATGGCCCCTTCAGCCCCTCTGGATCTACCAGTGTGCGTATCTGGGTCGAAAAAGCACACCTCCATCATAAGGGACTACGCGAATACGGACAATGATGTAAGAATGCTGCCCAACGGCACACGGCTAGTCCAACCTAGCATTATACGTTAACTTGTATGGAATCAAGCCCATTATTAACATGCACCCCACTGGGGCACCTGGCATGATGCACCACACTAGGGAGGGCGTATTTCGCCCCCTCCGTATTTAATTTCCCGGAAAACCTAAATAAAAGTTACGGACGGTGCTCGAAAGCTAGTGACGAGAGAAAGAAAAATTAGGGAGATTATTTTCATGTCAGGTCAATATTGAAGTCAGTAGAGGTTAAGGAATATTCCCTAGGCTTACAACAGGGCACTGTACATTTTCCCCTATAGATCTTTACTCAGCGGAGCTACAGCAAATATTTAGGCATCATTGGAGTCCTCTCACCGTGATGAATTGGATGATGTATAATATGACCTTGCCAGGGCAAATGGCGAAAACGAACTGACATCGAGCTAAAAGCTTTGTCTCAATTCAGTTCGAATATATTGGACAAATAATCACTGATTGCTCATAAGACCTCACATGACCTTTGAGAGGCCGGATGGTGAAAAATCAGCTTTATGGTGAAAATCGTGGTAAGAATACACGGTATGAGGATGTTCGAGTTGATCTTTTCAGTATTTACTGAAAACTAGCCTTTTCTATTTTTTACTTTATACTTATAATGGGACATTTAATATAATATAATTGGAGGTTAAATAATATAATCTAATATAATTGTATTTCATATGCTTATAATGGCTGACCAAACAATTTACCCCATCTTAGGTCAACAATATGAAAATTTCGAGATGGCAGGTTTGTAGGCCCTAATAACCTTATCACATTGTATAAATTGAAACTAATTGGTTGGCAGATATTCCTTTGGCGCCGTTTCAAACCCGTAATTTTGGGTTTTGGGGTTGGGTCGGTTGACCTCGAATATCTACTTGACCTGACAAGACCTGACCTGAAAAAATTGGCCAGGAGCGTGAAGTTGATCAGGAATAAGCTAATGTAAGTTGTACTACTTTGCATCTCTTCATTCCTGAGTTCCTGTGGGAAAAACTAGGAAGGGGGGCGACTTTCGCAACACCTCCCCCTTACTTACTTTAAGGACTTTTATAAAGCATTTTGTGCATGGCACCTTTGCCCTCCTCTAAAGTGCCCCTCACGCAACGGATTAAGGTTTAAGTATGGCAAAGTCCTTTTCAAGAAACATTAGGTGCATTTCCGTGCGCGCATGCGCGTGTCTCGAGAGATACGCCTGTACACATTTATTCGTTTTTTAAACATTTTCCAAACTCACTTTTCGTTCCAGCATTTCTGAGTCGGCATCAGTGTCGCCATTTTCTGGACCGGTTTGGTCGGCGTCAGTGTCGCCATTTTCTGGGCCGGTTTCCTCGGTTGCGGGGTGCACCACTTTTCCGGCCGGCAGGGACGACACCTTCTCCCTTCGGATGTCCTGCACCAGGCGCAGCAGTTCTTTAGCCTCCGGCGTCCCGGCCACCGCCTCCAGCGTGTGACCGGGCTTCGCAGTCGGCCGGGGACTCGTGTAGAAGTCGCAGGCCTGGCGACACCCTGACGACTGCAGACAGACACACGTCTCGTTAGCTCACGCTGCTAGTCCCCACCGGTGACTGTTGATTCTTCACTAACGGGCACAGATAAACAGATAACGCTATCGGATATTGACGTTGTGACGTTCCAATGCCCGGTGCAGCTGAATTGACGTCGTGCTGAGGCAGCTGTCGAGTCTACCGACTTTTGTGTGACAACACAAAGGTCCGAGAGATATCAATTAGTCAAGTCTGCGTCAACTGGTAGCTAGACCCGACCTGGGCATGCACTTAATACCAGCCAGACCGGATTACAGTCGCTTGGCCGCCACTCGCTGGCTGCCGCGCTTTGTTACTCACACAGGCTTTGTTGAGCTTGCAATATTCCCGCAGATAGTGGCCGCGCTGGAAGGCCTGGCACGACGCCCAGCACTGCAATCACACGACAGCAACGACAGTCAGCCACGTTGTCAAGGGCAGTACAAAAACATAAGCCTGTCATAAAGCGTCCAAAGTGTCAATAAAACCACTCAGTTAGCGACCCATCCACCGGGCGCCGCAGCGACTGGCTAAGTAAAAGCGGCACATAAACATTGAAGCGTTGCAGTCAAGCACTCAGTGTAACGACAAACCGGCACGATAAGCGCCTTTAAACGAGCGCCCCATCCACTTACGGTGGCACTCAGGACCTTCGTGCCGAGCTTTCGTCCTCGTTTGCCGTGAGAATGCTTACAGCTTAACCGGAGGTTAAAACACAAGGCTGGTAGTAAGCAGCATTGGACAAAGTGCAAATGTAGGATAGTTTAGCATAAGCAACTAGGAAAAATAAAATAAAGTGAAATGAGCTAGAGTGAGACTAGAAATGCATCGGAACAAAACACAGCGTGGAGAATCAGGCGGCTCCAACAGGTGGTTGGCTTCGCTCGCCTGCCGCGCCGCGCTCGCCAACGAATTAATTTGCCGTCCGAAGCATAATGGCGGTGGCACGATGCGCCGGGGGGGACCGGGGACCGGGCGGGCCGGGGTGAGTCGACGGTTCGCAGCGTCAGGGCAGCCTTAGTTCTCCGGTCGCCGCCCGGTCCAGGTGCCGCCACCATTGAGCGTCTGCCGGTGGCCGACAAAGGCCAGATTTCACGGCCTGGCGCGCCATTATAGCGTCCCGACCCGGCGGCGATTTCGCCGCGATCGGGCGTGAAATTCGTCACCACGATCGGGCCGCGCGCCACCACGTGATGGGCGATCACACCCCGTTCCGCACCCGCCACCGGGCGGCAAACACAGGCCAGAGAACGGCGCCTCAGGGCACGGCCGCAGGGCTGATGGCGATCCCAGCCGGAAAATGCGCACAATGGGGATAACACCTCCACCAGGCGGACACAAACGGGCGGCGTTGGTGAGCGCGGCTGTCCCGGCCACCAGAGGGAGCAGGCGGCCCCCCAGCAGCTGATGTGAGCATCCGCTCCCAGAGCGGAGGACCGCCGCCGAAGCCGAAGCCAGGGCCGCCACCACCTGCTGGCCGCGTCATCATAGGCGCGGCCCAAACGGCGCACCACAGCCATTATTGGCCACAATCGGAGCTGTTTTGGTTTCAAACAGTTCGGCTGACGGGCGAAGAAGTGAAGCTGTTGATGTTTTGACGGCTGGTTTGTTACCAATGTTATGGCGGAATTTGCTGTCTGGCGTGGAGGAAGGGGGGTTTCATTTTGACAGGCTCCTCTAGATTTGATGGACATCCATGACGGCGTTTTACGCAGATGAATCTCGTACCGACACCCTCGGTCACAGACCCATCCCAGTGTGCGCTCCGTTCACGCATTGGTGTCTATTCGGACCAAAAAGTGTGCGTTGCTTGATCGATTAGCGACCTCAAGTGCATGTTTCTGACAGTATAGTAACTTCAATCTACGGGGTTCAAACTCACCCTCAAGCATTCCTCTTGCCGTAAACAGCTGGACTGCAGGCCGTCTGAGGTTAACTGAAACAGAACAAAAACACCAGTGAAACAGAAGAACAGCAGCAAAACAGGTGAGAAACGCCAGCCGGTTAAAATCGCAGCAGCGATGGTATTCACTCACTCCTGGGGTGGCCAACTCACCAATGTTTTAATGACAGCTCCCGGGTAAAGACCCCAGTTATTGCTTCAAACAGCCGATCAGGCCAGTCTTTAATTATCGCGCCAGTATCACACCCTTGCCGTGATCACAGCGCAAAACGTGCTGGCTCGGAATCGTAATGACACACCCGGTAACCGTCACCGCACCATCCGCCGCCAATTTCAACCCCATAAAAACAGCAATTACGTCTGGGATCGGGGTAGAGGCCGGCGGAACCGAGTCCAGGTGCTGCCCGTCCGCCGGGGGCCACCACCTCCGCCCCCAAACAGCGGTGGGAACGGGGATCGAACGGGGGCCGGCCGGCCAGCACTGGAGGATCAGACCGCGCAGAACCGGCGAAAACAGGATCATCTATTCACGCTGGTGAAGCCATCAAATGGCTGTCGTTAGCCATCTGGCGGCGGCGACAAATGACGCGGCGTGCGGCATAAGCAGCGCAGCGCCGACACAAATGGCGCGAATGCGGTATCGTTACGCCATCGTTGTTTTGGTGAGCGCCAGAATCGTGCCTGACGCCGGCGGAGGCTCAGCGCCTGAGGGCAGAGGCAGTCACGATCGAAGAGCCGAGGTGAGCCGGGTGTCGCGCTGAGAAATCGCCGGAGCGACGCGCGCAGATACTGCCACGATGGTGATTGACGAGGAAGGCCGCGATGGGGGGCGTGACTGGAGCCGCTTCAAGCAATGGAAACGGCAATGTCGTGGCTGTCATTGACAACGATGGCTGCTGCCTGTCAGACCGACCTTGGTCCGGATCAGATGACAGTCCTGCAAATGGACCTGTCAGCTCTAATAGAAATGATACTAACGAGTCAATGGCTATTTGCATAATGCGTCCGAAAAATGAGGATATAAAGTGTGGAGGTTAATTCGATAAATTCGTAACGTTTCGAAATTCGAAAAAATCAATCGATCTGGCAGAAACATACAAAAACAATTTTATCCATTGCGGATCTGAGAAGAGACGCAAACCAGTTTTCGTGTTTGTTTCGTCACCCTGAATGACACCTGTTGTACATCTATGATAAACTGTCCTTAAACGTCAGACCCTTCTGGGCAAAACCCAAATGATATAACTTGCATTATGTGCCTCGAACATGTTCGCCCAGTAAGTCGGCCTTGCCGCACAAGTCCCAGAAATCCTCTCAGCTGGCGCAACCGCAAGAAGAAATTAAACCAAACCCAACGCTGTTCATAAACCGAGTTACGGCCTACACCGCAAAGTCGTCAATTTACGGGAAACACAGGATGGCGATACGGATCACTATTGTGCGAGATCAGGCTACTGAGGAAATTAGTTCACATTATCCACGGGTCGATGACGGCCCAAATTACACCGCGGCGTCGCCGTCTCTAATGACTCGGAAACCGGCCGGGTTGTGAGTGATTACTCTCCAACTCTACCAGTCAGACAGCGGCTTGGTTGGCTGGCTGCCGCGTTAACGCGATTATAGATGCCCCGGCCGCCGCGCCGGGCTCGGAAACGCTGCGTTATCGCGCCCGCGCCAGCGGTGCCGCTGCAGCGCGCTGGGGTCGAGTAGAGCGCTGGACCAGTTTCAGAGGAGAGGAGCTGTTCCAGTGTGGTTATTACCATAACTGCGAACCAATGCGTCCTGCTTTGCGACATTTAATGGTTCGCAACTTAGGAAGAGGTATGTATGTACACTGCAGAAGCATTTGGCCGTGGAATGCAGACTTATCCGACGCAAAACATTAATATATCAGACATACATAGATAGGCAAACGTTTATGTGCAAAATGATTGCGCCGAACGTATGGTCAATATAAACCAATAAAAGGTTCACCCCAAGTAGAGCTAAAAGAACCCGAGCCTCAATGGTCCGTCCAGACTCACGTTTCATACAGTCTGCACGGATCAGCCATCTTCACTTAGAATAAATACTTTTATTCCTGGGCTTCCGCGACTGAGGACGCCATTTTTTCCCGATGCACGTTTTCCCCATAAACGATAAGTTCATAAACAAAACATGTGTGAGTGTGAGAGAGAGAGAGAGAGAGAGAGAGAGAGAGAGAGAGAGAGAGAGAGAGAGAGAGGAGAGAGAGAGAGAGAAACAACGATTCACACAATGTCCTCCCCCTTTCCATTCATTTAGACATCCGCAGCCACGCACCACAGAGCCCACCACCATGGACTGTGCTCCACCTCTCGACCGCCGTCTAACGCCCTGAGGGCATCCGCCGCCCGTGTGGCCATCTCCTGCCTGGGGCGGCGCCTCGGCGGCTTCCATAAGCACCTCGGTGGGCCACCGTTCTGCTCCTCCAGTCCAGCAGAGCAGCTTCAGAGGTGAAACACATGGCTCGCGCCATAACCAAACATTGCCCCTGGGCGCGTGTAGCTGCACTTCGAACTCGGTCCGCAGCGGACGAGCATTTCAGTGTGCACCGGACCATACCTCTCCACTGCTAAACCTCATCGGTAGCTTCACGTTTGTAAACGCGCAAACATGACAGGCGCCCGAGCGTTTTCCCTCTCTGGATGGTTCCACCGTGAGGTGGGCGGTTCGTTTCCACATACTTGGCCACATTCCGGGCTTCGGTGCCGCGTCGTTGGTGGTGGCGGTGGCGAGTCCAGGCGCCTTCGCCGCCGCAACCTCCTGATAAATCGCAGCCGACGCCTCACTGCGCCGCGCGGCATTCATCAGCGCCGTCTGCACTCGCCGACGCGCCGCGCCGCCGCCGCCGGCCTCGGCAGAGGTGTCTGCCGCCGTCGGGCACGTGTCCCAACAGAAAACACTCGGCAGCCGAGGGTTTTTCGCAAACAGGGCAAAGTACCATACTTAAATTTTGGTCTCTTTGATCGGTACCAAGCCCTTTAGATTGTTTTCCTTCACTAACTGGGAGCCTGAGTCCTTGTAGATCGAAATTTCTACTGAAACGCTTCTTAGCCAATTAAGATCATTATGCCCTTTCCTCGAGATCATTTTTCGCCCATGAAAAGGTTTATCAACTGCAACAAATAAGAAAATAGAGTAGGTACCTTCGAAAAAGTCAAATTTGCACACATAAAATCTGCCAGCTCCAGTACCAAACGGTGATCATTTTCTTCACATGGCATGTCAAATTGTGACACTTCTTTAAAAATTAGGAAGCAGTGGTGAGATCGTCATCTCTGAAACAGTGCAATATTGAAAATACCTACATGGTTGATGAATAGTTTTTTTCAGAATCCAAAGGGTGTTCTAGAAAAGAATAGCTTTTTGCATTGATGGATATGCGGTTACAACTATGTTTTTTTGGTACGAATTATATATCAATGGATTTTTTTGCAACATTTACGATGAAGCATATTCTGATACGTATCTTTACATTTGTGTTACCTAAAATAGTCTTAATAAATCAGTTAAAAAAATAATGTTTATTTTGGATTCATCACAAATTTACGTACAAAATCATGAGCGTATCACGTGACAAGTATGTATCACGCTAATGGCACTGCGTTCATTACCTCATCATTGCTGTGCACACAGCCCACACACACACACGCGCGCGTAATTTATTCTCAAGAACCCTACCACTTACGCTCAGGCAAGCTCGGGCCCAAGCAAGCAACTCTCAACTGATCAAATTGTCTTGTTCTGTAGCGAGCGGCGGATTTTTGCGCTGAGTCTGCCGTATGGAATCGTTCATATGGAACGCTGTAATATCACTTGGGCCAAAAACATTAGGCTTGTAATATTACTGACAGTTATTTTTTGATAGTTATGCATGCTCACATGTCATATAGTCCTGCTAAAGCCTTTATAGAGATCTGCCAGCTGTTTCTCGAATATAAGCTGAAATATATCATGTTTCTTGGACAATTTTTCTGAAGAGGAATTCGCCACAGATTTACCACAACTCACATCAACATGAAAACCATGTTTGGTTCATTTCTCAGTGAAGGAAATCATTATTTCTGAAACATCCTGTAGAAAAACCTGAATTGGGGGAGGGGAACAGGGACGGGACAACGTTGCCCGCTTTAACATGCAATATGACAGGGCCTGTAAAAATACAAACAAAATGCTCCCTGTATTTAAAAGTCATGTCCCAGTTTATATTTTTCACCATTAACCGATGCCGTTGCATGGAGAGCATGCAACAGAGTCCCTGCAAGGGCATCGGCACATACATTTTACTGGTGATATTGGACTACGGATTGGCGGTGATCGAAGAGTGGGGGGATGTAAAGTGAATTTGGATAATGTATGATGTCTTTGAAAACGGTAAGGAAGATGCACTTTAAATACACGTTTACACGCCGGTAAATGTGGGTTGTGTTGGTCAACGCAGGTAATAGGCGTAAAAAAACCTGGGTCGAGCTCAAAATTTCAGGGGGACGGTTTTTAAGACAATTGTGGAGATCAATGGTTAAAAGTATCCCTCAACGTTCTCAACATTCCTAATCCTATAATATAACTGACAATTGCAAACCGATATGAAGCATCAACAACTCTCCAAATCACACCACCAATAGTTTACCATCCCACAGTAGCTATAAGTTCCCCAGGAACCAATTTGTGTGGCACCATTCATCCGTCATCGGTGCCAGTCCGTCATCCGTCATCGATGCCAGTCCGTCATCCGTCATCTGCGCCAGTGCGTCATCCGTCATCACCGCCAGTCCGTCACCCGGCGCGCATCCCTCATCCAGCCAGACGAGTCTCCGACGGCGTCGACAGGTGACCGCGCCCGCTCAGGCGGAAGGAAGTGAGAAATGGGGACCGACAGCTCCCGAGACGTCCACGCCATCTGGCTTTCCTCAACGCCACGCTGACGCTAGAGACGTAAGAAATAAGAGCTGGTAGCCAGGAGTGGAAGTTGAGGCCACTGAAGCTTAGAATGTAGATGCAGATTTAAGAGAGTTCTGCATTTTCACGATAAAACTCTGTTTATAGAACATAGACGAGGGAAAGCTTGGAATTTCATGAAGGAATATATACAAGTGTCAATCATAGAACACCTGGGCAAGGTTTGCGGGATACACCACTGCTCGTTAATGTAACATTCGATCGCGGAGGAATCGCATAGTTTATTAAAAAAACTTTGGTCAATAACATAGCTTTTAGAATCTGTAGGTACTTTCCGTTTGGAACACGTGTCCTTATATTCACATAAGGCCGCTTTCGAAAAATCATGCTCCACCAGAAAACTATTGCGCTTTTTTAATCCCTGTGCTTGTGTTTATACCCGGTGTTTGATGATAATATATGTATGGATCCTAATACTTCTTTGAATTTTTAGGGAGGATGGCACCAGTCAAGTCTTTGGTACAGGGCAAGTCTTTCAAACTATCAGTTTTCTCAAACCTTTATACGTCACTCGCATAAACAAAAAGTAGCATGCTTAAATGCACCAATGAAGGTGACTGTATGACAAGGATTTGCGCTCACCTCACGTCCTATATCGGCTTGGTACGGGGAAATTCCACCCAATCATCGGAAATCTGACGAGAATATTGTCTGAATCAACGATGCTCAGAACTAGAGTCAGATAGAACAGATCCAACAACAAACATACTACATGATGTAAGAGCAGACATCACACGAAGCTGATGCAAGGATGTAGTAGTCACCTCTTCCAGAGCGGGTCTGGCATCAGCATCCGATGGAAACGCCACGACCGAGCCTCTGCTGCCAGCCGTCGGCGTCAGAAGCGACGGCGCTGGCGGTTGCTGAATGGCCCGCCCCCGGAGCGCCGCCAATTTCCGTCACGTCACGTCACACCCGTGACACGGCGTGACGTCAGGGCCCCGGGCCGTTCAGCCTCACTTCCGGCGCCGTAGCCAATCAGGCCCGACGCCGACCGACACACGTAGAGGTGCAAAAAAACAGCCCCGGCGACCACGGAGATACTAAAACACGGGCTCGAGACTAACACAGGCGCTGCCCTGGGATAAAAAATCGAGCATAGAAGCAAGCAAGTCAAAAATCAGCTGCTTCAAAACACCGAAGTAAGTTGTGCTAGTAGAAATAGTTGAATGTCAGCACCGAAAAGCTAAAATATTTTCATGGCGCATCTAGGCTTTCAGAAAATATTGGCTTTGGAGGCAACAATTTAAGATTTGCTGTAGCCCAATATTAAAAAAGACAGCTCATGGTCTGACCCGCTTCCGACTTCTGACAATAGTTTGCCATTCGTTTTCAACATCAGCTAGAGAAACGCAGTACTCACATGCATGTTTGATTCCCCAAAACGCCACAATAAACTTGAAGGTTTTCACTTTGTTCACTACCTCCTGTTGCTCAATCAGATACCTAGTTTCCCCCTCGATAACTCACGGCTTTAGCTATCGAACAGGACGAACGTAAGCATGGGTAAACCACCTCGGTATTTCAGTTAGAAGAGCTCCGGCCCTCAACAAGTGTAAGAAAACTGCTCAGAAAAATGTGCAGTGAAAATGAAGTGATCAACACTGGGGATCAATTCCCCGGAGACGCTCCCTCCCGTGCTCAATATTTACCCGACGTAGGTCGACTGGCAACTAACTGGTGCTAGACTTTCCCTAACTTTGCGGGAAGTTAGACTTTGGTTTCGAAAATACCCCGTCATCGCGAGAATTACTCGTTCGGATGGTGAGGTCGGAGTTCCGTGATTAAGTCCCTTGATTTCAGTGAGGCTTCGATCCCAAAAACTGAACTCGCCAAAGCTTGGACTAAATAATAAAACAAAAGTAAACAAGCGCCGCCATCGGCAAAAAGCAAGATGCCAGCCAATTAGTTAACCCACTACTGAAAAACTGTTCTCTACAACCCAAAACGAAGCGGATCTGTGCTGATTGTTGCCTTCAGAACCTGCTTGGTTACAAAAGCTTATGGTTTCTTTCCAGTTTAGCTGAAATAGGAACTTTTGTATATATATATATATATATATATATATATATATATATATAATATATATATAATAGAAGTGGGAAGCCCCCATGACCCCCTATTCCGACAGGTATAAAGGTAAGTAACTGAAGGGTGTATGTAGCTCTCCATCCGGATGAGTCGATTTCCGACTCGGCGGGGGGCCCGCTCTACCGTTAGCGCCGCCGTTAGGCCGGCGGCGTCGCGGTTTGCCTGTCCCACGGGACCAGCGACAGCGGCGGGCTGTACGTTCCGGTGCGTCACGGGCCTGTCGTGAGAGAGCCGGGCCCACACGCGGGTAGCGCTGGAGCTGCCGTTACCGGTACGGTTCACACCAGAAGTCCCAGCGCGTCGGAACACGGTGCAACGGTCCCCGGGCTAGTGAAGAGTTACGGGCGTGGGGGCCGACACAGCGTGCACGGAGGCGGCGGTAGTGGCCGAGAGGCAGTCAACGGGCAAACGGTAGTTTGCGGCCAGCTTTCATTACTATCGAGCCGACGCCGGGCGGTTGCGACGGTGGACTGTTGTGTTTGGCAGTTGGTTCCCACGCGGTGGGAGCCGGAAGCGGGTGCCGGAAACGAGTATCAACCGCAGCCTGCCAGTGTTTACTTCCCATGAGGTAGAACGATGGTGTAGACTTCAGCTAACTTGGTGCGTCAGCGCACTCATTAACTTTTACGGACAATACATAAAATGTGGCAAAATATTGTCTGTTCCTAGCTTTGCAATAAACATTCATTGGCAGGAACCAACAACAAGGATTATGATTTGTAATGATTCCACTGATATCTAAACAATCTGCCGGTTGATTCTTTTTACAAGTGCTGCTGAATACTATTTAGGGACGGATATATTGGAATGAAAGACAATGAGGTCCAGAATATTACTTTAATCCAAAACACCCCACGCCTCCCGTTTATACGTACAGGTTGGGACATGGGCTGGGAGTAACAAGAAGGTCAGGCTGCATTCAAATGCAAGAAGAAAATGGGCGTTTTGGAGTAATTTTCTCCCAAAAATTTAATCAAAGGTTACACATCAACATCTAACAAGCCATTTTTTTACCACAACAACATCAACATCCGACAAGCCATTCTTGTAGAAGACCACGAGAAGTTTGAATGTAGCTAACGGCCACAGAGGGGCAACACAGATACAGTGACGAACCCAGGATTAGGGGTAAGGACTCCTCGGTAAGGGGGTCCGAGGCGGGGGGCCTCTACCACCCGGGAGGCTGTTCAGCATTAAGAGCGCCCTCCCAACGTGATGTTTACGTTTTCAGGGGGTAGATGTTTTTGGAAGTCTTAACAGGATGTACCAGAACAAATTTGGCCCAAGGGATGTAGCCGTCTGGAGAGGGGCGGTCAAATAACCGAAGGGAAATCCGCAGCTGCCAGAAAACGGCTAACAAACATTAAAAAAACAGGACTTCCCTGCCAGGGCCGCCTCATGAAGTTAGTTTATAAGCGCCTAAGCCACACACTTCTCGAATTGTCAGGGCACTCCAGGCGCCGGGTCGGCGAGCCTTCGGTGCCCGACATGACCGCCCCGCGTCCGAGGAGGTGGCTTCATGGACACTAGGGAAGAGGAGTGGGGGCGATCGCCCCCTGGATCCCTCTCTGTACAAATAAAAACATATACTCTACCTTGCATTTCCTACAAATGACGACCAACTTTCGGATGTTTTCCGAGCAGAGCTCTACTTAAACACCGAACACGCTGACTTGAATGTGCAACGTAGTCCTGCAACATGGCAATTCACTGCATTTCAAGCCCATCACCATCTAAACGTGAGACGGCAGCAGCACTGGTGAGACGTCACCACGTGCAAACATGTCTGTGTGCAAACACGCAGAGTTGCGCCGCTGAGTTCGACAGACGCGGTACACGAGAAGCGACGAACTTATCAGTCTGGATTTCAACATTTTTTGCGTTAGCCGATCAAGTAACATTTTACCTGTCTGAAGCAGGTTTAGATTTTGGAACTATTATTATGTTGTTAAAATAAAGGTTAACAAAAACAAAGCATAGTGACCGAAATGCATGCCTACACTAACCAGTTTCAAAAATACTACGCTTTCACCTGTTTCTGCTTTAAGTTCTTTAAAATTCTGTACAATTATAATATTTTCCAGGTGAGGGATGCACCTTTTCAGCATTCTCTTGAGGTTCCTTCCCAAAGACCAGTTCAAGTATAAGAGCAAGGGCCTTCGCAGATAACGCTTGAGGGCGTAGAAAACAAACAAAAGGACTGGTGAACGAACCGGTCCTGTTTGAAGCATGGCCCGGGCCCTATCCTTCCTGCCTGGACTTGGGCTCCCTCGCTGATAACGCCAGGCTTCTCCTCACAAACACATCTGGGTGCGCACCCTCCCCTTTCCAGAACCCGTACGGGAGCCATAGCTACAAAGGAATGCGACACTCGGCATGGGTGGAGACCCCGAGGGGTTGAGGGGGGACAGGGGTCAAGACTGGACTTTCAGTCACCCCTATAGAGGTTGTACAGACCTTGCATTACTTAATGGGACTCATTCATAACCCAATGGAACAAAAGCGATTTCCAGCCTTGGCCCTGAGATTTGGATTAATAAAGAACTCCTGCAGTGCATGCCCAAAACCCAACTTAAATCACTACATGCATCCAAAGCCCACCACTCGCTGACAAATACGCGTTTGAAGAGCATTCCATTCCATGACACTCCCTCCCCGTGACCAACCCCCGCGTCCCCAATCGAAGGGGGAAGAGAGGGCAGGCGTGGACGGTATCGGGTCTGACCCAGCGTCCCCTCTGAACTCCTCCGAGCTGATCCATAGCCGAAGAACACTGCTGAATTCTACTACCCAGTCACACGTAAGAGTAGAAAATCTGCCGCTTCTGGGAGGTTGAAGGTGACACTGGGACAGTAATTTGTTCCATTCGCCGACGAAGCTAATTTATCCATAAGACGGTGAGTTTTTAAGTCCACGAACAATGGTGTTTCAGTATGATTTATAATATTGATACATCGACAGCCGAAGGTCCCCGAGTCAGGGGCCAATGGCTCGGGGAACAAAGTTATCAATTTATTCGAAATTTCACAAACTAGCAGTTCGTTACAGCCACGTCAAACATCAGACAATTACACCGACATCCTAATCTAAAAATCATCATCAATCTATCACAGAAATTACCCAGTGCCCACGGGCATAAACTTACCGCTTTGGAGCAGTGTGCACGGCACTTAGCCACAAACTGGTCGTTCTTCGGCACAACAGGTGCTGCTAACATCCCCTCCACCAGGCTCAGCAGCACCATCAGCATCACAGCCGCGGTCTTCATGCTTCTCCGCTTGGTCCTATCCCACTAGAGAACACGCAGGTACCGCAGTGGACCGAACGGCACACCCTCCCTGCTCCGCGTCAGCGTTGGTACTGAACAGCCGATGGTGAGGGTCCGGCTCTTCGTGCCGTCCCCTCCGCCACCGTTCCGGCCACCGGGGAGAGACGGGGGACGATGGAGGGTTGGATGGACGTGGAGGGGAGAGACAGGAGCAACAGCAGGCCACGTGAGAGGTAGAGGGGAGGACGCAGGGGACTTGTTTGTGTCCAGTGGCCAGACGGGCAGCGCGGGACGGCATGGTCGGTGGTTAGATCGTGGGTCCTGCTCAGCACTGCATGAGACCGTGGGTTATATTGGTTTTACTGAGATGAAGCGATTGCTCTGACTGCCAGTTTGTCGCTGGTCCAGAGTAGGGGGTATGTTTCAGGTCACTGGAACAAATGCTCACAGGTTTTGGTATGCATAACTACACAGTAGGAAGGCAATCTTTTGCTAGTGATGCAGTTAAGAATCCGTGAAACATTGGAATGTTGTAAACAAGCATCCCAGTGTTCACCATTCCATTTCTTCTCGATTTGAAAACAAAAATACTCATGTAATGTTCATAAGGTAATCTAAAACTTTGGACAAGGGTGGATAATCAGTGTCCACTGCACAAATATACGCAGAGGAATCGAAATTGTAAATAGGCTTCTCCGACCGACGGAGAGCTCGGATTTTGTCCTAACTGTTCGTTCATGGGATTCATATTAAGTCCTTTTGCCCTGACACACAAGCTAATATGTAAGATGTGTCTTATAGAACAATTATTATCAACAACTATACAACAATTATTATCTAGATGTGGCAGGAACAAACACATTATTTGGTCGAGGTTTCCGGTTAATTTGAGTGATCAGTTCCACTTTCGAAAGAACGGGCAAAGTCTACTCCAGTTGGAGACCCTGCTATTTATTTTTTCCTAGTTGGATCCATCAATGGGTCCGAAGGAAATATTGGGGCTTTACGACGAATCTGCCGCGGAGGTGATATGGTGTCGCCAACTCTCACCCTGTTAGAGCGGTAAGTTTGGGATCAGCAAGTCTTCTTTCAGTATTACTACCCGGGATTTGAACCCGGGTCAGCAGCGCGGAAGCCCAACGCGCTACTAGTTCTAGTTCTACCGTGTATTGACCACAATCATCAAGTTGATTATTTTGTCAATGCAGTGTCCGTAGTTTATACATCTCAAAAAGAAGAATAAAATTTACATATGAGGTTACCATGCATGGATGGCAGATGATTAATGTTTACACAAAAGAGTCACAAATGAGTCGAGTGAAGCAGCTCCACAGTTGCATGGGGCAAGTTGTTCCAATCTCGGATGGTTTTCGGGAGAAAACGAAGGTGATAGTCCGCTCTGCATCGTGGTGCCAGAAACTGCTGATTGTGTCCCCGTCGTGATCTTGGCGGGAGCGGTATAAGTTTACTCTTTATGCCTTCTGCATCCATCATGCCATGTTTTATCTTATAAAGCATCGTAAGCCGAGCTTTTTCCGTCGCTCTTCAAGAGATGGCCATTTGAGCTCTTTTAGCATTGATGTTACGCTGGTCGTTCTCCGGTAGTCCCTCATAACGAACCTTGCCGCCCTACGTTGAATATTTTCTATTCTATTGATGCTCTGTTGATGGTGAGGGTCCCAGACGGCACTCGCATATTCTAAAATGGGACGTACATATGCCTTGTACGCAGCTTCTTTGATCTTCCGGGAGCTGATTTTCAAATTCCTCTGCAAGAAACCAAGAGATTTGTTGGCTTTGGAACAAGTGTTATTGATGTGCTCATTCCAGCTGCAGTCTTTGCTGAGGGTGACTCTAAGTATTTCGCATTCCGGACAGTCTCCAACGTGTGACCGTGCAAAACATATTGGTATGGTAGGAGTTCTTTTCCTCGGGTTGCCTGAAGTGAGGTACACTTCTGTGGATGAAACTTCATTTCCCACTTGGTCTCCCAGAGTGCAAGCTCGTTGAGGTCTCGTTGACCGGCTACTGACCGGCTACACTGCATCAACGGGGACGGGTCCAATGAGGGGGGGTCATCCCCTTGCCCGTGGAGCTTTCCCTTGATGCGGACACCCCACCCTCCTCACGTGGACATCGGGCGCCCAAGGTGCCCTAAACTGCATTGAAATGAGAAAACATAAATACCCCACAGTTGACTTAAAACTTGGCATTAGATTATCGCCCAGGTAGAAGCACCCTATTTTCAGGCATCTTCATTGCTTGCTGCCCATTCAGTCACATACTTTCCGCTTGGCGATTTAAATGCCCCCTCTCCAGAAAGAAGCACCACTTTGGCCACATTTGCCTCGCTACTTCCCTGGAACACCTCTGAAACACCTATTCCTTAAAAATACATTAAAAAGACAACCTTGGTACGCCACCAAGTGGCCCATGCCATCTTCTGAGGCTTCGTCCCTTACCCTCTCACCCAATAGTCTCTGCTTTTGGCGCCGGACCCCGGCCAGGACCTTGATAGGACCCAAGGATCCATGGCGAGACTGAGGACGGACCACAGGGAGATGCTTGCTCATGCGGCAAACGTACTCACATTAGTTCTGATCGCAGCTGTACAGGCAACTGTATTTGTAAGCTCTTTAAAAAAAAATTCAAAGGCAGTGAGGGATTCCTAAGTTCAAGTATTGAACTTGGTCCAAATATTTAATTACATAATTGTTTTTAATCGTAAATTTGGTTTAAGTTTGGCCTTTAAGATCGATCTTAGTAAAGCCCTCCACTGAATTATTACAGACAGCCCACCCTCATCGCCCCCAACAAGTAGTTCCCACAATGGCGGGTAAATTTGCACACGAATATTTAACGTCCCACCAATGGCCGATCCAGGAGGTCATGGAGGGGGAGGGGGCTCAAACCTCATCCGCCATTGCCTCGAACCAGCTTCCGGTTACGCAGCTTATATATTCTGACATTTTGGGAGGGTGGATTGGGCCCCTTAGGTCCCCTTGTATCCACCTTTGTGTTTCATCAAGCACAGGGACGACGCCTCGCTCAGGTGACCCTCTGATCGGTAAGTTTCCAGCAGACCTCGTCCGATGAATATTAAACGGAGGAGCGTCTCGGGGGAGTCCATTCCAAGTATTTACCAGCACTTGCAGCTTCACAGCTTCTGAGTAGCGGGCTGAAGACATGACGCCTTACCGACTCACCTATCGAGGCGGCAGTTAAGTTTGATTTCATTTCAATAACAGATAGAAGAAAATGATCATACTATTGCCAAGATTTAGTATATTTTTTGACAATGAGTTGAAGATAAGGCCAGAATGGGACAATATTTCAAAGCACCAGCTTTATCGTTAGGTCTGACAACCTGAAGATAAAGTTGGTGCTTTGATAGATCAGTTGCCAACAACAATGAGACGAAAATAGGGCCATAGTGAGATAATATTCAAAACATCAGCTTTATTGTCAGGTCCGACGATAAAGCCGGTACTTTAAAAGAACAAGTTGGAACTTTGAAATATTATCTTAATTTGACCTTAATTTCGACACATTGTTAAAAAAATATCCCAAGTCTCGCCAATAGTATGATTATTTTTGATATCTTTTATTCAAAATGTCATAGCCACAAGCGGTCCAATAACTAAAGCTTTATCGTAATTTATTTCTATGGTACCACGGATACATAAAAGTCCGTTTTTACTATAGTCGTTGTCCAAGTTATTCATAGTTCAGCTTCTGGAATTTCCACCTCACTATTTTCCTCTCCAACATCCGTCCCTGGATTCTAAAATCATGAGGATCAAGGAAGGCAAAGAGGGCCACTCACCCTCTCTCAATCGACCCTCGGCACCCCTGACATACTCGTGGTGCCCCCTGGAGAATCACTTTCCACCCCCTGGTCCAGGATGCGAGTATCTCCCCTTCCGTTCGGATTTGGCACCCATTTCATTGGTTTTTCCACCAAAAAGTGGCGATCTCTGGTCCGGATGGCGCCTGCCCCTAATCGGAGATCCTGGATCCACCTATGCCAAAAATTATTGAGATTTTCATGCCTTTGAAACCATTTTCCTGAACCGAGACAAGTGCCGCGAGCCATTCTGGCCTCCCACGGATCCCGCCCGACATGCCGGTGCCAAAGCCCGAGCCGTGGTCAATAATAGAAAAGAGAACCTCTAGTGTCCGTGTTGATTTTCGGCGACGAAAGTGGCCTTTGGAAGTGGATGCAGCGTTGCTTGTCCAGGTCTTTTCAAGTTCTCCGACTTTCGCCCCAACGACATACGACAAAATTGCGGTCCACGCGCCAAAACATCCCTCTTCTGGCTGAGAAAGGTTTAGTTGTCACCTTTTAACTCATCTGCTCCCTAAATATAATCTTTCAATAAGGCAACCCGCAAGTCACTGAAGAATACATATTTTTCAACTACAACATAGCCGGAAAAAAAATTTGAGAGCCATTTTCAAATCTCAGAGGACGGTTCACGTAGCGTTCCTTAGCAATGATCAGTGAACATTTATTATCTTGGAAAGGCCAATCACAGATTCATGCGGCATTTCGTGTCAATAAACGAGTGCTCTAGAACCGCAGAAGGTCGCGCTTCCAGCGCCAGCTCAGGACTAACCTGACGCGCAAAACCAAGCCTTATTGAACGAACTGTCAGCCTGTTTGAAGGCGGAAGCTGATAAGTGGTAAGCGACGGCAAACATTATCGTCTGATTTTTCCCAGACTTCCATTACCGTCTGATACGGAAAAGTGATCACATTACACACGGTGCCTAATTGCGCATGATCTTAAGAAAAAAAAGTCCCAAGATGACAAGACAGTCAAAGTGTAGTCAGCTCACTGCTGATCTTATTCGGAGACCTTTTCGCCACGTGGCGAGCGTATACAAAAGTGCAAGTACTCACGCCGCGCTAATTTCAACGGCAAATTTCTTAGAACCATTGTTTTATGATCATCGTAAAAATGGCGTCTTGTTAATTACAATGAGGTGAGTTTCTTGTCTTCGAAGCATCTATACAGTTTAGAGATGTTCACTAGTAAAAACAACATACGGAGGAGGAAAGAGCAGCATTCTGCGTTTCAAGGATCGTTTCTGCGATTTAACAGCCGAATTGAGCATAAATGTGTGACTGCCAGATGTGTACTTAAGGGCCTACAGGGAATGCGTCTCAGTTATATTCAATTAATGTTCGGTACATCGTGTATATATATATATATATATATATATATATATATATATATATATATATATATATATATATATATATATATATATATATATATATATATAGGGTAAGGGCGGGTAAGAGTACGCAGGAGATAAGAGTACGCAGCAGCTGTTTTGGTTACTTAGCAGCCACTGAGATGGTGGATACCCTGGTATGAAAAAGCAAGGTCAGTACCTAGGCTGCACACCAAAGTTGAACGTGCTCCTGTTCTTTCCGCGGGAGTACAGAGCAAAATAAGTTCCTGGACACCCTTGAAGTAATATTTAAGTGGGTAAACTTGTAGACCATGCTTCTATTATCAAAAGCATTGTATTACGGTCTGTCATCAGTACGAAAGCTGAGCTAGGAGTATGCTCCAGGACCGGAGCTCACGCTAAAATGCCCGCCAACATGTTTATGAAGACTTTCTTCCCAAGGGAGCATGTCCGGCAAGAGTACGTAGTAGACCATTGGGCAAGAGTGCGCATGCTTAAGAGATAGGAAAAATTAATTTTCGCTCGGAACAGAGTCTGGTATTCATATTTGGAAAACTAAACGTTGCAACATACTTCTTGTATATTCAGAAACATATAAAATCATACAATCACCTAGTTTGGCGACAAAAAAACTTCGCGACATGGCCTATGCACCTAAAGCACAGCGGGGCATCAATGCGTACTCCAGCCTCCTCTCTTGCGTACTCTTACCGACCCACACCGGAAAGAGTACGCACGTGACTATTTTTGATGGGCTCGTGGCGAGTTCCTTTCAGAGACATCGAGTTGAAACATGGACCATACATAGACAATTCTTCAGGCTAAACAACCACATAAAAATGTTAGCTATTAGACGTATAGGAAAAAAGTGAAAGCTCTTAGAAAGTTAAGTGCGTACTCTTGCACGGACTTCCCCTATATATCTTCCCTCAAGCACTGTCGATTAAACTTCAACGATGAGTTCGTTTTGGCTAGTTTTCTGTTTTCGTGTTCGCAGGTTCGTACATGTTTCTTCATTCTGTTGTCGTTGAATGAAGATAATATAAGTCCTAAAACGGTAGGCATTTCAAAGTTATATTAATCGTGGCATTTACAGGTACAGTCGACGTTTCGAAGGCTTTCAGTGATTATTATTGAGACGATAATGATCTCGATAATGGTCGCTGAAAGCCTTCGAAACGTTGACTGTACCTGTAAATGATATATATATATATATATATATATATATATATATATATATATATATATACACACATATATATATATATATATATATATATATATATATATATATATATATATATATGTGTGTGTGTGTGTGTGTGTGTGTGTGTGTGTGTGTGTGTGACATGCTCCAGCCGCACACAACTCATGATCACTGAAGCCCTTTACATCCGCGAACACACACCAACTCTTAACAAACAACTGCACTCACAAAATACACTTACCCTGTGGAGCTTTGACCTTGAGAAATTGACTTACGTAGGTACACGATAAATAATAGTATCTATGTTCCGCGCAATGAGAAGTGTAATATGAACCATGTCATGTAACAAAGTGTGATCTATTTTTCAAGAGACGTGTAGTGATTATAAAAATGTACTGCAACGACCTGTCCCGAACGGCTCGATCTGATTTTATCTCGATGTAATCGTTAATTGTTTGATTTTATGTGAGTCATGTTTGTATGTATGCTTTTGATAATGGATTTATTAGATAATCCGAAACGTTAAGCAATAATATATCCACCACAAATGCCCCTGGGAAATCTTATCAATATTTGACCTAAACACGAAAACTAAAAAAATAATCCGGTCGATCAAAAATACCAACAAGAAGATCGCAAAAGCAAAAAGTGCAATATTATTCAACGGTCAGAGTCAAAATGAGAACATCGTGCCAAACTACAGAAATATATATATATATATATATATATATATATATATATATAACTAACAGTAGGTATGGGTGGATATCTTGGGTGTATCTATGGGGGGTTGGGATGTTAGGAACCACCTTGATTTTGGGTCTCCCATAGGTTTCGTATAGGGCTTATATTGCTGTGCCAGGGCTAAGCCCCCCCCCAGAACCCCCTTCCCCTGGATCGAGAAGAGATCTCTAGCCCTGACAATTATATTAACTAGACTGGCCTCCAGGGACCTGCACGTCCATGTATTAGAAATGTTTTCCAGAGTGGAGGAATGGGCCAGTCGACCCCGCCTAAGCCATCGTTTAGTTCTTCACATTGCCCTTATCCCTATTTCTTTTCAGATCCTTCGGACGTAAAACTGCAATGGCAAGGCTAAAAAAGTTTTTAACTTCTAGTCAAAACCTCATAAGAAAACATGAAAGTACGCTTCTGGCCAAAAGAGATTGAGAAAACGCGTGGAGGAGAGCTGTTTTTTATTTTACTAAGACAACAAACTATAGCTTTTTAACATTGCATTATGTTCACAAGTATGCACGCTCAGCAATGAGTAAATACTATAAGTGTTAATAAACGTTACAGGATAGATAGCAGTAACGAAATAATCCTAATCTTTCAAGCCCTCACTACCATCTTTTAACACAATGATAACTTTTGATTGAATAGCGACTTCAGAAATGCCAGCATCTTCACTGCTGACGTCTGACTTGCTGTTGCACAGGTCTGTCTTCAGATTTCTAGGGCCCGAAGTTCCAGCTCGACTTCGCCTCTTTCCTCGTTGTTTTTAGTCCCCTCTGATCTCCTGAGCAGATCACTGCTGCGGCGGGCCATCATCAGGAGAATCAGGCAGATCGCTGCTACGGCGGGCCATCATCAGGAGAATCAGGCAGATCGCTGCTACGGCGGGCCATCATCAGGAGAATCAGGCGGATCGCTGCTACGGCGGGCCATTATCAGGAGAATCAGGCAGATCGCTGCTACGGCGGGCCATCATCAGGAGAATCAGGCAGATCGCTGCTACGGCGGGCCATCATCAGGAGAATCAGGCAGATCGCTGCTACGGCGGGCCATCATCAGGAGAATCAGGCAGATCGCTGCTACGGCGGGCCATCGTCAGGAGAATCAGGAGTCGGAGGCGATTCTTGACTTCGGCAGTAGTGGGACTGGTGTTAGCGCCGCCGCGACTAGACAGTAGGCTGAAGAAAGCCTCAAGGCGGTTCTGGGACAGACGGCTTGTTAGGTTATAGGGGTCGGTCCCTAAGCAGTCCAGCGGGTCCTTTAGGTCCTTATTCACTGATGATGTGTACCGTTAATTGTTATTTATCTTGTTCCACACATTACCTGTACCGTTTCTGAATCTAGTAATACCAGTGGGGACGCGGATAAATTTCTTGATATCGATATCTAAATGGAATTGTCAACTGCTGCACATTTTATCTTACACCTATTTTTCCTGGATTTACATTTGTAACAACTAAACATACAGTTCAAATACCCATTGCCGATCACCTTCCTTCTTTTCTTGCATGAAATACCTAATTGGTTTGATACATGTTTTTAAATTATTTTTTGCGTTCAATATGTTGCTATGAAAATGATGCCATATTTGCTGCCACGTGATGACGTCGATTGGGGCGCCTAAAATTATCCAATTGGCTTACCTTATAAACTAAAGGAACCTTGCTTCCTATCAACTTTTAAAATCCCCTTGCTGTCTATATGTCTCGTTCGTTTATATCTAACCCGCCTCTGTTGTTCCCCTCTGTAAATTGGCCGTGTCTTCACGAAGTGTGACTGTTCCCCACCAATCAGGTAAATGGACCCTACTGCATGCATAACCAACACATTTACAAAAATATATTCCCAAAATAGTATTTGTGCTCACGTTTTCTTTTCTCGACACTTCTCCCCCGTATTGCCTTTAATGAGTTGTGCACCACAAGACGTATTGTATACTACGCTGCGGAAATTCGCTCGTTTCTGCTTGCTGATCTTCATGATTTGACTTGTTCTTGTTTCAAATATTGCAACGACGGAAAGAGCGACGTTCACTGCTTCAACCACCAGTTCTTGATTCTGAGCACTATGAACAATGACATATATTATCCTGGACTGCTATGACCCCACCTCCTCATGACCCGCGCTATTATGCAGAAGGGGAGACGTGTCGAGAAAAGAATACGGTAGGTTCTCGGAAGGTCTGTTGCAGGTGGGGCACCACACTGGTGGACGCAAAAGGGGGAGGGGGCAAACCCCCAAAATAGCGAAATTTTGGCCGATGTTCTTAAAAAAGCACTGTTTTCCGATTTCTCCCGAGCTGCCCCCAAACGGCGCTCCTGGGTCCGCCTCTGTGGCACCATTCTATATATTCCACGGGGAATATACCGGAAATTCCGAAGCCGACCCTTTTAACTCAACATTGGGAAATTTTCAGTCTGGTGGCAGGAATCTATACGAAGCAATCCATTTTGAATGATTCAGTGGATGTAAATTTTATTGTTTCCGTGAGGTGAAGTGTCAAGTGTTTTTTTTCCGTTCACTTGGATATTTTTCACTTTTACCGTTGTATTATCTTACCGTGTCTCATTTCCAATACCATTTGTCCACCTTGATATTCTATCGCGTGCATGCCATTGTAAATACTCACCATTATGTTTTATCCTTGTGACCTCAGCTATAATTGGGTAGCATGTTCGCTGCTGATTATGCTCAATAAACAATACACGAACAATCAATGTCCTAGGATAGCCAAAAGTGTAAAGCGAAAGGTGACAAGAAAGAAAGGTGAGCCTAACCTCCTGCATCGATATCGCTTTCCTTTCCTGTCCCCTTTCACTACACACTTGTAGCTATTCTTACCCTTGGGTTAGGAGCAAATAATACGTGAGCATAAGTACGATGTAACGGTAGGTGATTTGTCAAATGCGTCATGTATACATGGAGAGAATGAGGATCATTTACCTCATTCGGGGAGAGCAGTTATGCTTCATGAAGGCATTCCAGTCATAGAGGCGAGCAAAACAGACGTCATATACATCAACGAACGAGACAAATCAGAGCAATAAGGTTGTCGAAGTTGATAAGGCAGTTGATCTTTCCATCACAAACTTCAACCGCGTAAAAGCAAAGGCAGGGGATTTGAAAACCTACGATTCTACTTGCTCTTGGTATCGTATCTCGGAGCGTTCTCGATATTGCGCTATCGGGTTTGTTTCGTAATCGTTGAGTGTGAATACATGTTAAAAGAATAGTCCTAAAAATAACCGTCTTACGTTCATACTATATATTACAGAGAAAAAGGCCAAGATAACAAACAATATTTCGAATACGATTCTTTGTCAAGTTTTGAGTGACCAGAAATACGGAAGTATGTAATATTCCATATTTCGGTTTTTTGTTCCGTAAAACACGCGGACATTCGAGCCTACAACCTTTGTACATACACAGTGTTAACATGTTAACAACATATCTTGCTTAAGTTTCACGTTATTATAATATATACAATCGATGAAGGACAAATACAATACACACACGCAAAACGAACCTGAAAATGAATGCTGGGCCATCAACAGTAATCAGAACGAAGAGTACGGGACAGAAGGGGAGTAGGCGCCATGATGAACCCTGTTTGTTCATCTGGGGCTTTTGGTTCCGGATTTCCAGGGACTCTTTAATTTTACAGTCAGCATCATCTTTGCATATGTGTAGTACTTCTATGGTGAATGTCCTGTCTGTGATTTGTGTGTCTGAATGCTGTTCTCTTGTTTGATCCCCTAAGTGTTTACCCCGTTCCTTTCGTCTTGCGTGGCCTAAATGTTCCATGAATCGTGTCCTGATTTTTCGTGTGGTTTCGCCTATATATATATATATATATATATATAGGCGATAGGCGATATATATATCGCCTTTATATATATATATATATATATATATATATATATATATATATATATATATATATATATATATATATATATATATATATATATATATATATTTGAGAGCAGAGTGTACAGGTAATTTTGAATACTGTGTTTTTACGTGCCACCTACCTTTTAGTGCCTAGTTGCATGTGTGGCATGTTTTTCTGTATCCTCGTGGGCAGGGTGGTGGTTCGAGGGATTATCTGATGAGGGTTTTGGCTAGAGTTCGACCACTCTTCCATGCTATTGAGATGTTGAGGTCTGATGATTTGACCGCGGTGGTGATTCTGTGTGCCAGTTGGTCGTATATAAATGGGAGAGATATGTACGTTGTGTTTTTATATTTGTTAAGTCTAGTGTGATGATGTGGTTTGTAAAGTACTGAATGTTGGATGCGGTTAATTAGGGCTAGTGGGTATCCGTTCAATTGAAAAAGTTTGGAGATCTTCTCAAGTCTCCTCTTTCTTGCCGGAAAATCTGATCCCAACCTGATGGCTCTTAATGATTGTGAGTGTAGGATGGAACGTTTGGTCTGTATGGGGTGGGCTGAATTGAAGTTAAGTATGATGGGTGCTGTCATGGCTTTGACGTATAGTTCGGTAGTGTATTTGCCTGAGGGATGTACAGTAAGAAGAGTGTCTAGGAAAGGAATTTGATGGTTTTCTGTGTTGTCAGACCTTTCTATACTGAATTTTATCGACGGATGGAATTCATTTATGAACCTAAAGTAATCATCTAGGGTTTCGTTTCCGTGTGTCCACAATCCAAATACGTCATAAATGTCTAATCTAATTAGCCGCATTACCCTAATTAACCTGTTAAGGTCTGACAACACAGAAAACCATCAAATTCCTTTCCTAGACACTCTTCTTACTGTACATCCCTCAGGCAAATATACTACCGAAATATACATCAAAGCCATGACAGCACCCATCATACTTAACTTCAATTCAGCCCACCCCATACAGACCAAACGTTCCATCCTACACTCACAATCATTAACCCTATTTCCGGCAGGGGGGCTAATATTGCCCCCCTTCAGGTTTTTCGAGAATATCTCCGCAACGGCTTGCGATAGAACTTTGAAACTTCCTGACTTTTCCTAAAACTAGTACAGGCAGGTTTTCTGAAATTTTCAAGATTATATATTTACCAGGGGCGGAGCTATGGCTGGGTTTTTGGGGAGGTTCTATCCACAAACCAAGTATTATCGTATGCGATGGGTTTTTTGTAAAAGGAAGCCGTCTCTGCTGATCCTAATACCAGTTATATGGTTTTATTATATCATTTTTTATGTGAGATGATAGTGCATTCACAATTGTCACTATTTGTATTCATCAGGGGCGGTTACAGCAGTTCAAAATGGGGGGAATGTTATCAAGAAGGACTAAACGTTAGTAAGTGAGAAGACTGCTTACAGCCGTGTCAGGGCGAATACAATTGGGTATATGAAAATTCAAAATAGTTATAACCCAATTCTAGATTACCAGAGGCGTGTCCAGTCACTACACATTTTCAAAATGTATATTCCCAGCCAGTATCACCGCCGCGACTCAATATCGTTGTATATTGAAAATGTGTTTCCAATCACCCCCACCCCCGCCCCCCCCCACGACGAGTCCTTGATCCGCCTATGTCACCCCCCTTTCCCAGAGCTGCCATGGGAGGGTAAAAATTATCAGAAATTAAATTTCAACTAGTCGAGGGACTAATATACTCATGCATACCATTCGCATATTGTTGGTATGTATTTTACCCCACTGTTTTACCTTACTGCATCCGCCCCTGATGAGTTTTTCACTTTTTTTCTCATTTATTTATGTGTCAAAGATGCCATGAAGTATATGACGGCTTCTAATCCGCGTAACAAAAACTTTTTAGGTTGTATATATTTCCCCTCATAGTCCTGGTCCTGGAACTGCCATTGAATTTCGAATTTTTGCGTAACTCGAGTATATGAGAATTTTGGGTCAATTATTTGTAAATCTGAACTAGTTTTGTGAAAATCGTACAACAGAGACAAGGGTTATGGAAAATCTAAAAAATACACAAAAATTGTATATTTTGCACGGCCTTCTCCTAAAAAATAAAAATTTTGAAATTTTCTTTTTTCAAAATAAAGTTCAGCAGCAGAGGAATCTATGGCACTTTGAATTTTCAAAATCGGCCGGTTAGATTACGAGATCTTAGGGGGGCCGATATTGCCCCCCCTGCCGGAAATAGGGGTAGCCGGGAGCCTGACGGAAATAGGGTTAAGAGCCATCAGGTTGGGATCAGATTTTCCGGCAAGAAAGAGGGGATTTGAGAAGAACTCCAAACTATTTCAATTGAACGGATACCCACTTGCCCTAATTAACCGCATCCAACATTCGGTACTTTACAAACCACATCATCACACTAGACTAAACAAACATAAAACCACAGCGTACATATCTCTCCCATTTATAGACGACCAACTGGCACACAGAATCTCCACCGCGGTCAAATCATCAGACCTCAACATCTCAATAGCATGGAAGAGTGGTCGAACTCTAGCCAACACCCTCATCAGATCATCCCTCGAACCACCACCCTGCCCACGAGGATACAGAAAAACATGCCATACATGCAACTCGGGACTAAAAGGTAGGTGCCACGTAAAAAACACAGTATACAAAATTAATTTTACCCTATGCTCTCATATATATGTATATATATATATATATATATATATATATATATATATATGCGAAAACACACGACAAATCAGGACACGGTTCATGGAACATTTAGGCCACGCAAGACGAAAGGAACGGGGTAAACACTTAGGGGATCACACTAGAGAACACCATTCAGACACACAAATCACAGACATGACATTCACCATAGAAATACTACACATATGCAAAGATGATGCCGACTGTAAAATTAAAGAGTCCCTGGAAATCCGGAACCAAAAGCCCCAGATGAACAAACAGGGTTCATGATGGCGCCTACTCCCTCCTGTCCCGTACTCCTCGTTCTGATTACTGTTGATGGCCCAGCACTCATTTTCAGGTTCGATGTGCGTGTGTGTATTATACTTGTCCTTCATCGATTGTATATATATTATAATAACGTGAAACTTAAGCAAGATATGTTGCTAACATGTTAACACTGTGAACAAAGGTTGAAGGCTCGAATGTCCGCGTGTTTTACGGAACAAAAAAACACGAAATATGGAATGTTACATACTTCCGTATTTCTGGTCACTCAAAACTTGACAAAGAATCGTATTCAAAATATTGTTTATTATCTTGGCCTTTTTCTCTGTAATATATAGTATGAATGTAAGACGGTTATTTTTAGGACTATTCATAATGACAACATTCAACATTTATATCTCCAATCTTAGAAAAAGATGAATACATGTTATAATAAATTCCTAATACGATGTTAAAAACGTTATAGTCTATAGTCATCAAGAAAACACACAATGCTATCTACCACGCGTTTTCTCAGTTTCTTTCGACCAAAAATGTGCTTTCCTGTTTTCATATTATGTCATGACTAGGGGTTTCCAAAGAAAGTGTACACGAAGATTCAGTCTGTATTTGAATAGTGATGTGATTGACTGCGTCAGTTGATTTAATCTTATGTGTATTTTGTATTTTAATTCTGAATTGCTAGTTCTTTTGAGCCGGTGAAGAAGGTGTACATTCAGCCAAAATATTGGGCCATTTATTGGTTAAAATAATCCAGTCATAACAAATATAACATAATTTTGCCCCAGCCCACGCATTGCTTAACCCTTGCCACGGTGGCGGGTACGAGCCACTTTCGCCCTGGTTGGGGGGGCTAAAAAAGACCCCCACGATCTAAAAAACTAAGAGAGCTAAAAAAAGCGAAAAAAGACAATTGAAAGGTCTTCAAAAGTCAAATCGAAAATACTACAGTCATTTTGCTCGTCAAGTCCATATCAAGGCCACCAGAGGTCAAAATAGGTCAAAATCGATAATATGAGGTGGACTAAGGAAACCTCATATATCTCAGAAACTATGATAGCTAGAAACATTTTTTCAACACTATTAGCTGCTCTTTCATTGCAGTGGCAATTATTTTTGGGTCAGGTCAAAGCCTAGGGAGCTACACCGTAGGGCTGCCCATTTTACTGGCGCCCCCAGGTTTGCAAAATAGTCCACCAGATTCCCATTATTTGGCCCAACTGCTACACAGACCTGGTTTTGGTTTCCTCGAGACTCGAAAACTGACCCTGCGCAGCGGAGGATGAACATAGCTCCTATAGCGTACCAATACAGAGTGGTACAGGAGGCCAGCAGAAAGCGATATGAAACCTCTAGCTCAAAAACCAATTACGGTGGAACGATCATTTTTGCTCGAAATGAAGGCTTTTTATTGGATGGTTCAAGCAAGCACGGGCAATGCTGGTTTTAGATATTGGGCTTTCGAAAAATGACCATTTAGTAACGACAGAAGAATATCATAATTGTGTATTGTTTATAATTGTGTATAAGGGATATCCCCTATATCGCACTAAGACCCCAAACTAGATCATGGAACCTACAAACTATAAAATATGTCTAGCAAAAAGACTAGTGTTTATATACACACGCATCATCTATTGCGCTTCATTGAGAACGATTGCAATAAGGAGCTTCACGTGTAACACAGTTCCTAGTCACAGTCATTTACAAGAAGCATTGATGATTCTCCCTTCACAGCACCTCTGTGCCGCCGACGCCATCGGCACCGCCGGCCTATATTCTCAGTTTAGATATCAAGAGTTAAATGCGGTGTAAGCCTTCGTACTTCATCTGCTAGTAGTTTTTGTCGGTCAGTGTCTTCTTGGTGGAGTTGGCATATACCTTCCAGAACATCTACATACCCTGAAACG
Organism: Lepas anatifera; assembly: GCA_034440635.1. Taxonomy (NCBI): domain Eukaryota; kingdom Metazoa; phylum Arthropoda; class Thecostraca; family Lepadidae; genus Lepas; species Lepas anatifera. Next base: position 151,748 of record JAOTON010001906.1, on the reverse strand, counting down.
GTTTTTCTTCTTCTGAGCCTGTCTTTCCTGGTAAGAATCTTGCTGTACTTTGTGATGGTGCAGCAGCACCTCTCGGCCAGGCTGTTATTCACTTTGACAGGCCGCAAAAACTCCTCAGTTTCCTTGTGCTAATGGTCATCACTACACAGTTTGGAATCCCTCGCCAGTCACTTGTGCTCGACCCCCATGAGCATGAAGGATTTTTGGTCGCACAGGTCGTCCAACTCGGTCCTGGAGGTGAGGTCTTTGAAGCTGGGCTTCTCGAGGGAGTAGCATCAAGGGCAATTGTTGGGCAGGCACCGCCGAGCCAATCATTATCCTCGCCAACAACCCCCTCTGCAGTACTCCCTCGAGAAGTCTAGCTCCATGGAGCTCACATTCAACACCAAACTGAACACAGTGGGCCTAAACAACAGGATGAAACCCCAAAGTGACTTTTTTAGGAGTGATATCAAATGGATATGATATGTTTAAGAACTCATTGGAACAAGAGAAACCTTACTTACTTCCTTCATTTACCGTGCCACATCGATTTCACGGTTGCTGAAACATGAAACTTTTTCTACGTGAATACATACCGGAATCTTACTAAAAATAACGGCATGATTCCAAACGAGAATTGCAAATGATAACATCTAGCCATTGATGGTAAAAGTATACCATTGTTACCTTTCAAATTTATGTGACCTTCTGGTCACAGAAATACGGCTCTGACTGGTCCTAGCAACATAATGAGACTATTTTAATAATATGTTTTTAAAATTAGATGCCCACACAAATCACGTTTTCTTAACCCGGCAAAAATGTACTATCAGGATCAGCTTGAAGATTATAGCGAATAATTGAGAAAGTGTACTCTACTATATTCTTCAAATGGTGGAATTATCAGGTTGGCATCCGGTGACCAAAAACAAGTTACGACGGTTTTAGTCATGCTGCTAATTAGCGGAGGAAATAAGATATTCGTAATTTGTTTTCAGTTGTTGGATGCCAACCTGATAATTTCACCATCAGAGGTGCAGAAACTTGCCAACTCGGCTACTGGAGTTTGTGACACATTTAGGAAAACCGAGGTGCAAAATTGTGACAAAACAGCAATCCTGACTATATGGTTCAAAATCCAACCACATATTTTCGTAATACGGAAACAAGCGTGTAGCGAATATTTTAATTTAGCAGCTCTATTCTTCAATTACACAGCGTACCATTAGTGATACAATATTGGTACTGTTTTCAGTTTCTACTAAAACGAGGGACCCCGCTGCAGAAAACCCGGAAACCGCTGTCACAGTTGCCAGATTTTAACATGCAGCCCAATGGTGCCGATTGTTAGTAGTTGCCAGAAAGTTGTCGCCTAGATACCCGAAATGTGACAGTCAATTTTTTCGAGAAATACACGATTGTGGGCATATTTAAGGCCTTAACTATAACACAGATACTTTATCAAGTACTTCTCTGCCCATTTTTTAGGTTAAATCACATTTATAGTTTGAGTCTCTTCGATTTATTGGCCCCTATTTCTTAGAATTTAGTATTAAGTACGTCTAAAAGCTACTAAGAAATGCACTAAATGAGTAAAAAAATAAACATAGCTGGGCAGCAATTCTACTTAAGCTGCGCAACAGCGACAATACAAGTTCGAGAAATGTTTATGAGATGTAGAGCCTGCCAAAAAATTCAAACAGGTGGGAAGCCGCATTTTTTTAGGGCATATTTATTAGCTATATCTGAGATAAGTGCAGGCTAAAACTAGCTAGAATAAATATTGCTGCCCATGGCTAATCCAAGATGAATGTATGTAGGCTACTGTAAGACTGATGCACTTTCACATATCAAACTTGGTTTTTCATTCCTTGGCTTGCTTGTGCCCTAGATTGGTTAGATCGATTTGGAGCTGGAGGAAGTTAGGAGAGTTGGCGCCAGCATCAGGCTGGCAACAACAGTGATTCAGGTGAGATTTCATGATCAAATTATCATATCAATATTGTACAGATAGGAAATGTGTGCCAATGCAGTCCTCCACAAAGTGTTAACACCCACACTGGAGAGGGGCCTGGCAGGGGCACTAACGTGCACTGGAGGGGGCCTAGTAGACCTTATCATTCAGAAAATCACAGCAAATCTCAGAAAGATAGAGACTTCGAAACACGCTGGTTGAGGGTGTGTTGCTTACTACCAGTGGTAGTAAGCAACGCAGAGGACCTAAACTGCATGGAGTTAAAGCAGGATTTTGACTACACTGGATCTTTTTTGGTATGTGAATTCCAATACCTCTGTACCTGTTAGGCCAATAGACATAATTTTACAGCTATGCAGGCTAGTTGCCTCAGAGTTTTTACTGCAAGAAAAAATGACCAGGCAGGTGATAATCGTGGGTGGGAGGCAAATTTTATGCATTTGATATGTTTATAAAAATGCTACCTACGGTACACTTTACCCAAAATTTTTAGGTGGATCCAAATCTTATGTTAACATTGACATTTTTGTCCATTTTGTTGATATGTGAGATGGAAGTTTAGTGGGGGGGAAGCTGTGATTAGGTTTCCCAATTGTATGTACGTTCCCATTAATAGATATGTTCCCAATAGTAATTATTTTCATGATAATTGCTACATTTAATCATGGTGAAATGTACCACAATTGGAAGCACTCCTTCCAAAAATGGAAACTTCAAAAAGGGAAACGCATGTCATTGTGGGAAACTGCGGTCAGAGTTGCCAATAATAGTTATGATCCCAATACTGAAAACAATGACCCATAATTGGAGTATCTCCTTCCAAAAACAAAAACATGATCTAAAAATGAAAACACAGTTTACTACTTTCATGCTATAATGGTTTGGTGCTTGAACCTTGTCTGCTGCAAAAAATAAAGAGACAGGTAGAGGTTATTCAGCATATTGGAAATAGTATTCAAGTATACAATTATAATTTCCAGCTCTGTGTGCCAGAGGATGCATACGTCGCATCGAGTTTGTGACAGCCAGCATACTTTCTTCACCTCTGTTTACCATTTAAAGACTGTGGAGGATAACAACTGGCAATTTTACACATGTGTTTACTTAATAGCACGGAACATGGCAGTTAGTTAGTTAGTTAAGGGCTTTTTATAAGGCGTTCTGTGCAAAGCACCTTTGCCCGCCTCTAAAGTGTGGGGGAGAATTTTCCGGGAGGGGTGTTTACTTTAATGTCGCAGAACAAAAGGACGAATCTTATTTCAAGGAATGGGTCGCGAAGTGTAGGAACACTTGCGAGGGAAGGGGATTGCTACGGCAGAGATGCCGAGCCTGGGGCACAGGTAGGACTTAAAAGGATACGTGAAGAGTCTTGCCAGCGTAAAGATTAGTTTTTTGAATTTTGTTCCTTGTTATCGAATAACCGTTTGCTTACGTTACTCGAGTTCCTCCATTGAAAAATAATAATTTTGGGTTATTAGAAATACCCGCAAGAGCCATGACGTGATGCCGCGGGTCTTTATCCTGCAACCAGGAGGTGAGGTTACAGCACCCTCTCTGGCTGGGTACCCGCCGCATAGAGGAAGAGAGAAGGGTAATAGAACAGATAGAGTGTTAGGGAGGGGTGTGAGTTGGTTAGTTGTTAGTCTTAGATGTGGTTAGTATTGTTAGTAGTCCTTAAGTTAGGGTTAGTTGGCTAGCAAATATGAACGGATGGTTAGGTAGGGTTAGTTGGTGAGTTGAACTTTGTTTTGGTTTTGTTTTGTTTTGTTTTTGTTTGTTTGTTTTTTTCCTATGGTGGGAGTTATTCTGAGTCTACCATACCTTAGGACCAGACAGTTAAAACCTAGTTTGAAGCACCTATTGTTTAAATTTGTCAGAGGGACGTTTATAGTGTAATTGTTATTTCTAATATGAGGGGTGCTATTCGGATGCAGGTATTTTCCATACCTGCCACCATAGAGGTTCAGATAAAGCTCTCGAGCCTAGAAGCCTTCAGGAATGTAAAGAGCTTGTCCAGCAGCCGGAACATGGCATTAAGCTGCGGTTTTTTATATGCGCCAAACCAAACATGTTTCGGTATAAATCGCAAGTTTTATTCAGCTTATTGCTTTTGGTCAGATTCCCGGCCAAGTGGTCATTTGAGTCAATCGTACTGAGCATCAGAGTCATCAAATACCCTCAATAGTCTCTGTGATGGAACTGAAAATGACCGTCAACAAAGCAAAACTGTGGTGTTTTCACGCGTGACCAAAGCGTGATTTGACGAAAACCTGAATTCAAAACACAGGTATGTTTTGTGTTTGTTTGAAACATTGAACGAAAAGCGTCCTAGTTATATAAAAATCGATGTTATATCATTTTGAGCCCTTGATTAAAATTAACCGTTACCCATAGCCGGACCAAGGATCAAGGAGTGGGGGTGCCATCCGGAGCAAGGGTAAAAACTGGCCCCTTTTGGCCGGAAAATCCCATTAGGTGGGCGCCCATTCCTGTAGCGGGTCGCCGATTTTCCAACGTCGGGGAGAGGGGGAGGGGGAGGAAGCAACGTATTTCAGAGGGCGCCATCGACCCTTCAGAGGAGCGCCGTGACCATTTTAGGGGGCGCCGACGGTCGGTCGGGGAGAGCACCTGCCCTCTTTGCCCTCCCCCTGGATTTGCCAATGACATTACCAACGTGTAGTGACATCTTTATGCCATCACTATATTATAATTTCTCGAGATCTGGAATCGAAAACTGACATTTTGTCTTTTTATTCAAACCATTTGACCACCAGCTATGAATAGAAGTAAACACCGTCATTCTGTCGTCATAATTTCGTAGTTAAAGCGGTTATCACCAACACAGGATTATGATATTCTGCTGACATCACTAAATGGTCATTTGTCGAAAGCCCAATATCGAAAGCCAACATTGCCCGTGCTTGCTTGAACCACCCAATAACAAAGCCTTTACTTGGAGCAAAAATCATCGCTCCATCGTAACTGGTTTTTGAGCTAGAGGTCTCATATCGCTTTCTGCTGGCCTCCTGTACCACTCTGTATTGGTACGATATAGGGGCTATGTTCATCCCCGCTGCGCATGGTCAGTTTTCGAGTCTCGAAGAAACCAAAACCAGTTCTGAGTATCATTTTGGCCAAATAATGGGAATCTGGTGGACTATTTTGCAAACCTGGGGAATGCCAGTAAAATGGGCAGCCCTAGAGCTACAGGTCACTGAATATTGGGAATGTTCTTGGAAATGTTTATAGTCTCCCATGCATAAGGGCGTTTCCTTTTTCGCTAATAACTTCCTAACAAAGGAAAATGCAGCCATAGTTGATGCACCATTACAATCCTCTCGTCAATACAAATCGAATGACAAATAATATTGCTATGCCAGGTCAAATTTAAAGTTTGACCTGACCCAAGTCAACGGTCTGACCCAAATTGACCTGGTATAGTCCTGATGGATATAATTTGACTTGCAGTGACTATACAAACACTTTGGTGACAAAATAAAAAGTTATATCTTTGTTTATTTAAAATTTACAGAGTAAAACACCAAAAAATGCCTATTTGACCTAAAGTGACTTTTCAAAGGTCACAAGTCAAAATTGTTGGTATCAACTTTAGAAATAGGCGAAGAGCAAGTCGTAACCGATGTTTGAGGGTGATTCCGTGCTTACTTAGAAAAACTCATTTCGTGATTTTCCCCATGATTTACAATGGGGAGGTCATGCTCTGCACATGACCTTAGGTCACCAACATAAAAATCCCGGAACATATGCTGTAGCTCCTGGTGGGCCCAATATGTGGTATGAGTTTAAACTTGATCGATTCACTCTCCTTTTAGTTATGCAGTCCTAATCATTTTTTTAGGTAAGGTCAGTTCACCTGGCCTGGTGACCTGACCTGATATGACCTGGAGCTAAAATTTTAAGGAAAGATGTAAAAATGACAAAGGAACATCTAGACTAAGTTTGGAGGCGCTGCGCGCCGCCGTTTTTTGGTCACTTCGGAAATACCCGAGGGGGTCTAAAAAGATTCCCCACTCGGGCGAAGATTAAAGCAAATATCGCGCGTGATTAACACGCGCACTGGAGGGGGCCTCAGAGGCCCCCCACCTGTTTTTCCGAGGTGGCTGGAGAACCGCTCGTAGCCGAAACACGATACTTTGCCACATTAAAAAGAATTTAATAGCGCGTCGATTGGTGAAGATTTTTTTAAAATTAGTCAAAAATTTTTTGACTTATAGGGTAAGGGCGGGTAAGAGCACACAGGAGATAAGAGTACGCAGCAGCTGTTTTGGTTACTTAGCAGCCACTGAGATGGTGGATACCCTGGTATAAAAAGTAAGGTCAGTGCCTAGGCTGCACACCAAAATTCAACGTTCTCCTGTTCTTTCCGCGGGAGTACAGAGCAAAATAAGTTTCTGGGCACCCTTGAAGTAATATTTCTGAGCTGGGTAAACTTGTGGACCATGCTTCTATTATCAAAAGTTTTATATTACGGTCTGTCATCAGTACGAAAGCTGAGCTAGGAGTGTGCTCCAGGACCGGAGCTCACGCTAAAACGCCTGCCAACATGTTTATGCTTCAAGACTTTCTTCCCAGGGGAGCATGTCCGACAAGAGTACGCAGTAGACCATTGGGCAAGAGTGCACATGCTTAAGATATAGGAAAATTTAATTTTCACTCGGGACAGAGTCCGTAATATATATTTGGAAAACCAAACGTTGCAACATAGTTCTTGTATATTCAGAACGATATAACATCATACAATCCCCTAGTTCGGCGACAAAATACTTCGCGACATGGCCTATGCACCTAAAGCACAGCGGGGCATCAGTGCGTACTCCAGCCTCCTCTCTTGCGTACTCTTACCGACCCACTCCGGCAAGAGTACGCACGTGACTTTTATTTTTGATGGGCTCGTGGCGAGTTCCTTTCAGAGACATCGAATTGAAACATGACCCATTCATAGACAATTCTTCAGGCTAAACAACCACACAAAAATTTTAGCTGTTAGACTTATAGGAGGAAAGTGAAAGCCTTTAGAAAGTTAAGTGCGTACTCTTGCACGAAGTTCCCCTAGGATTTTAAAGTCAGACCTGCATTTTGAGATCACCGTAATCACGCGGTCGGACCAGCACTGGAGACCGAGTGGTGAAGTCATCACACCGAATAACCGGGATTATATGTCGAGGTCACCTAACATGAAGGTCAAGGTCAAAGGTCACAGGTCAAGGTCATACCTGCACTTTCAAGGTCACTGACCACAGTGCTTCCGGTCAAATGACGTTACCCGGTCTGACGTACATTATGTTATGACGTCATCCATAAGGTACCCCAATACCAAGGTCAAGGTCAAAGGTCAAGGTCAAAGGTCATTTGCAAAGGTCAATCCTCATTTCCCGCCAAACAGTGGCTATAGTGTTAGTCAAAGTGTACATTATAAGTAGTATACTATATTGTGACCTTACAGGTCAATGACCTTGAATGAACTTGACCCCAAAATTGAATGGAAGGCTCTTTGAGACCTTCTCTATATGACCCTGGTCCGGCGTTAACTTATTCCCGCCATTTTCCCGCATAATCACAGCATTTACTAGTCGGTCCCCAGCATGGCCAAGTTTTGACCTTTATGACCTCGTTTGACCTTAAATATATTAACCTAGGTCAATAAAAATTGGTCATGATGTAGATCACCATAGCCCCCACGCACCCCTAGAATTTCGTTTTTCTATGCCTCTTAGTTTCCGAGATCTTAGGGGGCCTACCAGGCCTCCCCTCCAGTGCGCGTTAGTGCCAGACCCCCTCCAGTGCGGGTGTTAAGCTCGCATATTCAACAAGGAATGTCAATTAGAGACCCTATTCCTCATTACGCAAGAATACAGACGGCTGGTATAACTGTACTTTATCGACACCGAAGATGGCTGAAGCTTGCGAATTCCGGCAGGGGTAAGACGATTCACTGAAAATGATACGGCAGAATTTTATGACTGATAATAGTGCTGTTCCAGAGAAAGGACGCTTTTCTTGTCGGGTGATGGTAACTAAGGCACTCTTCCTTACTTCAGCAGCTACGCTGGAACCTCTAACACGCGCATTGACGGCGGGCGGGTACCCGCTCCTGCCTCAGGTTTTTCAAAGATAGCAGAAAAACGGCGGAGCGTAGCGCCGCCGTACTTAGCATACATTTTTCCTCATTATTTTTACAACTTTTGTGAAAATTTTAAGGTTAGGTCATCTCAGGTCAGGTCACCAGTACAGGTCAAGTGACCTGACCTCAAAAAAGTTTAAGCTAGCATGAGTCGGAGCAGGGTGAACTTATCCGATTGAAACTCATATCATACATTGGGCCCACCAAGTTCTCTAAAATGTGTTCCGGTATTTTTGATATCGATGACCTAAGGTCAGGTACGAGGCATGACCTCTCCATTGGGAATACATGGGAAAATGCTTTTTACTGTATAACTCAGTAACGGATAGTGATAGAGCGTTTATTTTAGCTGGATTAGACTTGCCTTGGCTTGGCGGTTGATATGCATTCTGTATAATTTGACCCTGACCTGACCTCAGGCCAGGTCAAATCCCCTGATTTGACCTAGCAAGGTCAAATTATATATCATTCGATTCGGCTTTGCTGCGATGATTCATATAGTTGAAGTCGTTTTGCTCTATCTCTACTTGTTCAGATGTAATGGCCAAAAAATTAATTTACATGTTATCCCTAATGCGGCATGTTTTGACCTCCGTCACCTTAAATGTTACCTGACAAAAATGGCTTAAATATTTTCGATGGAGAAGTGGATCGGCTACCCAACGCCGTTTACCGTTTTTCGCTACCTACCGTGGTTCTCGAGATCTTAGGGGGAGGGGCGGGTACCCGCTCCCTGGTCAAAGCGAAGGCGGCTCAGACCCCCGTCAATGCGCGTGTTAAAATCCCATTGTTGAAGTATCGGTATCTACACTATATTATCACTATAATATCTGCAGAACAATATCCACATAAAATCATACCGTCGAACAATAACACAGCCACAATCAATAAATCGCTCACAGAGCCTCACATTTCCCGTTTTCCAGACAATGTATCGCACCAAGAATCCATTCGAGGTGCATCTGCACCGGAAGATAGAACACTGCCGCACCGGAAGTGCGAAGACATTCCCGGCGAAACGGCACCGCTGTCGCCACTCCCATCAAGTAGTAGGACGACCCAAACTTGTCTGGAGAAACTAGTGGCGCCCCCAGGTCGGCAATGCACGGGTCGCCCGCGCCAATACACTGATTCTCGCCAGTGCTGCTCCTCTCGGCCAGGAGGCGGTACTGGCATGGTTCTGTACTGTTATAGGTAGCGTTGTAGTCGATGAGCTGTTCCTCGTCCATCACCAGGTAGGAGGTATTACGATTGCGATTGCACGAGCAACAGGTGGCGCCAGCTTCCGGCGTGGGCGGAGCCTCCGGTTGCGAATGGAGGCCAAATGAGAGGCTGAACATCTTGTTGGGAGGAGGACGAGCTGGGAACATCGGCAAGCAGATGGGATTTACGCCATAGCCCACGGTGAGCTTGCGATCCAGCTGTACCACGGCTATGTCGAACAAGCTGGGTTTTCCAGGCACGAGAATGTTGAAGAATTCCGGATGCGGCAGTACGTTGGCTATGCCAGCCTCTTGCACGTCCACACAGAAGTCGGGCTCGTACCAGAGGCAGTCTTTAGGCGACGTCAGGTTGTATTCGCCGGCTCTGATGGTGGCGAGAGTCATGGCTTCCGTCCCGACAGCACATCGTGCTGAGGTCACCACCAGAGAATCTGAGATCAGCGCTCCCGAGCATCTGAACGAGAGACTTCCGTCGACGGCTGACCGGTAGCCCAGGGCGACCAGCCACGGGTGATCGCCCACTATGGGAAAGCCGCATCCCAGAGGGCCTCGCGAGATCTGCGACTCGGCCCCTGAGCCGCAGAACCCCAAGTCCAAACTTTCTAACGCCGCGTGATCTGCCAGCTCAGGCAGCACCGTGAATTTGTCGTCATTAATGAGTATTTTTGCAGCACTGCCACCATGCAGTAACGCTGCCAGCACCACCAGCACAGTCACACCAAGTCCCGAACCGGCACACATGCTCTCTACAAGTCCCTGCTGCTAGGATGAACTGTCACTCCGCTGTAACGGCCTCCTCGCGACACACTGTGTTATATCTTCCCATCGACCGAGGCGCGGCCGCGGCTGCAGCCGACTGCGACGGCGCTGGACTGGCACAGTGACGTCACCGCAGCGTCACCAGAGGTGCAAACGTATCCACATGCACCATATGTGTGGCACGCTGAAGGCGACGTCGGCCAACCGGATTCCAGAACGAATCACTCGTGCAGGCCACTGAGGAGAAACTTAGAGAGCAACATATTTAACCGTTCTGAAGGCAGTCAGACTCAGATAACGCCTCTAGAGGCCATAGCGGAAATCCCCAGAGACACTGCGGGCCGTGAGGCCGCATCTCTCTAGTCAAAGTAAATGCTCTCAGCCAGACCGTGACTAATCAAAAGCTTTAGTTTACTTAAGTCCAATGCACGGCGACCGGAAGGAAAGTCCGAGCTGATAACGTGGGGACTTCTCACTTCCTGCCCGCTCCTGCAAGTGGCGCAGCTTCGCGTATGTTACAGAACAATCGTTCGGGTTTTTCGACGCGCTGATTGCTAGCGTCATGCTGTGTACCCAACTCCAATTTGAGATTCGTTTGAGAGGATCAAATTGCACTCATCGTGGGAACCTGTTTATGGTGTTTCCAGATATGAAGCATGACGATTCCAGAGGAGGGCCATCCAGGTGTGTGTGTGTGTGTGCGTGTGTGCGTGTGTGCGTGTGTGTGTGTGTGTGTGTGTGTGTGTGTGTGTGTGTGTGTGTGTGTGTGTGTGTGTGTGTGTGTGTGTGTGTGTGTGTGTGTGTGTGTGTGTGTGTGTGTGTGTGTGTGTGTGTGTGTGTGTGTGTGTGTGTGTGTGTGTGTGTGAGGGGAGGGCTAGTCCCTTTCTGGTTTGAAATCATAAGGAGCTCTGGGGCGAGCGGGTAAGACCAGCTCTTTCCACAGTTTCACTTTCCGTCAAGAAACCTCTTTCTCTTCCAAACCTCATGGGACGTCAACCCCTGCCGTAATCCTCCCACCCATTAGGAACGGTAATGTGAACTGCACCTCTTTCTAGGGGAATCTCCGCCTGGGAAATTGCTGATTAATAATGCATTTCACGTTTGGCTCTCAGAAAAGACCACCTCATGAGACAAAGATGTCCTTTTCCCCCGACGTTACCATACAGTGGGTATATACAGCGGGTTCATACGGTTGAACCAGCACAGGTTAAGCATCGCCCCGGTGCACAGTGGTCGGAAACGGCCTCACGGATGGCCACGGAGGTTTTTGTTCATGTTCATTTTGCTACAGCGCTGAAACGGCCACACCGATTCACCCCCAAATTTTCAGCAGATCATGCTATATAAATTGCAATGGGAGATGTTTACTTAAGTTGACTCAACTAACACCCGCACTGGAGAGGGGTCTGACACTAACGCGCACTGTAGGGGGGCGTGGTAGGCCCCCTCTAAGATCTCGGAAACTAAAAGACACAGCAAAGCTCTGTTTGGATGGGGCTATGGTGATCTATATCAAGACCAATTTTCATTGACCTAGGTCAATATTTTCAAGGTCAAACGATGTCATAAACGTCAAATATTGGCCATGCTGGGGACCTATTGGGAAATACCGCTATTAAGCGTGAACATGACGGGAATAAGCTAAAGGCAGACCAGGGTCATAGAGGGAAGGTTGCAAAAAAGCTTTGATACAATTTTGAGGTCAAGGTCATCCAAGGTCATTGACCTATGACTATGAGGTCACAATATGATGATGTACCGATAATGTACACTTTGACTAACACTTTTGCCAGTGTTTGGTGGCAAATGAGGATTGACCTTTAAAATGACATTTAACCTTGACCTTTGACCTTCATCTTTATATTCCGGTACCTTAACTATGACTTCTTAGAATAATACACCTCCGACCGGGTAACGCTATTTGACCGGAAGCGCTGGGGTCAATGACCTTGAAAATTCTGATATGACCTTGACCTTCGAACTTATCCTATACTTTCCTGTGAGGTGACCTTGGCATATTATCCCGGTTATATGACGCTATGACGTCACCACCAGAGTTGTGCGACTCACGAGTTGGAGTCAGAGTTTAACTCAAATTCCGACTCGTTCGACTCAGAGTTGAATTGAGTTGAGTCGAAAAAAATAGACAGGTGAGTTGAGTTGAGTTGAGTCGGTTCACACCACGTCAATGAGTTGAGTTGAGTTCAGTTGTGAAGACAGCGAGTCAAATGAGTTGACGACAAAAGTTGACTCAGCATGCAAATATGTTGAATAAGTTTGAATTTGCCTACCTTTTGGAAACCTCCTTTGAATATCTTTTCCTCCAGTGTTTCAATTGTTTCAATCAAAGTTTTAATTTCTTTCAATATATCAAATTAATTATAAGGTTCATTTGCTTATTTTAAAGGCCCATTTGATCGGAAGAAATCCCTATGCACAAATAATATATGTACTCAAAAAATTAAACAGGCTCCTGTCTCTGGCCTTGTCTTAAACATTTTAAGAAGCGGAATGCACTGCGAAATGCATTTAAAATATCTCAAAAACTCCTCATTATCAATATCTAATATTACTTCTTTTCAACAACCACTCACAGTTATACACTCAAACGTTCCACCACCACTCCAATATAAAAGAATAACCACAGGCACGAGAGTGCGCCATTGCTGTCTTTGAAGAACAAATTTAGTCAAGGATAGGCTCAAGCTAAAGTAGCTTCAGAGTAAAACATTGTAGAAGCCACGTGATAATTAACAAAGTGATGTGAATATTTCTACACTACATATGAAATTGTTTCTTTTATCTTAAATGCGTCGTCTCCAGCTATTGCTTTAGCCTTTAAAGGGCAGTTCTTACTGTTAGCACAGAAAAGTTTGAACTCTGATTTGACAAAATATTGAAATACTATTGTTGCACAAATCGGCCGAATTACTTCTTGTTACTGGTTGTGTCTGATCGTTGTCCGTATTTTATCTGGAAAGCCGTATACATTGGCAATTATCAAACTGCCCCCATTTTGAAGAGTGATGGGTAGGTACGTGCTTGCTCTATTGAAGCTTTTCAAGCTGAAAATTGTATTGTGTGTATAAATATGTATGTATTTAATGCAACACGATGATAAAATTTTCATTTCTATTGTCCTATGTCATATGTTGGTATGGTATACTATTTCCTAAGTTTTGTTGTAGTTCTTAAAATTTGCAATTGCAGCTAGGTACTCTAGTAATTATAGCTTAGATTTTGGTTCAGCTCATGACATAGGAATGTTTCATTTAGCAAAATTATCCAGCATCGTTCTTTAACAGACACAAAAAGGATTGCCCTTATCATTTCTGAAAATAAGTTTAGATCATGTGTTTTTAGCTGGACCTTTTCTGATAGTATGGAGGTACAATTATTTCCCCTATTTCGTTGTAACCTTAACCCGTTTAAGTTCCTTTCCATTCCATGCACCTGGTTAAACATGCAAGGCTTTTTTCAGAAATCATTGCAACATGGTGTGGCAGCTTTATCTGGCACTGACAGTCTGGAAGAATAAAAAGATATCCAGGGTGCCTGGCTATAATTAATTTTTAATGTTTCAATTAATTTATCTACCATCCATTTCTTTTCATTTTCTCAGAAAGTTCCTTCCTCAGAAAGTAAGACATCCTGTACAGCTTGTCTTTTAGTGGTTTATTAATTTGTTATTTTTTATTTGCATGATTTATCCTTTATTTACATATTTTGAAACTGAGTCGAAGTTTGAGTAGAGTTGAGTCGTGAGTTGAGTCGGAGTTGAGTTGGGATGATTTAGCATTGAGACAGAGTTGAGTCGGCTCACTGAACTCTTGACAATGAGTTGAGTCAGAGTTGAGTCGACCACTCTCAGCACATGAGTTGAGTTGAGTCGACTCAAGAAAATTCTGAAACGCACAACTCTGGTCACCACTCGGTATCCAATGCAAGCGAACTGGTCCTACCGCGCGATTGTGGCAATCTCAAAATGCAGGTCTGACTTTGAAAGCCTATACGTCACAAAAATTTCGGCTGATTCTTTTTAGATATCTTCACCAATCGATGCGCCGTTAAATTCTCTTGAATGTAGCCAAATATCGTTTTTCGGCCCTACGAGTTGTTCTTACGCCACCTCGGAAACAGGTGAGGGAGCCTCCGAGGTCCCCCCTCCAGTGCGCGTGTTAAGCAAATGAATTGACCTAACCCGACCCCTAATGACCTGGTCAGGTGTGCTGGCTCCGCATGCTAAAGGGCATACCCAGCCTCTTCTCAGACTAATCGTCTAATCGGGCTAAAAAAAATACATATTGCCATTCGGAAACCCTGAGTGAAATGAGTTTTGGAGCTGCTTAGCATTTGCTACTCTCGTTAAAACTGACATTCCCAGAAGTCACAAAAGGTCACGTTGAATTTTCGCACGATAATATGGATTTCTTTCATTTCATATATTCAGACGGCAGGAAGATCAAGACAGTAGTCATCAGTGTACCCCTCTCATCATAGCATGTCGAATCATGTGCAATATGAGCATGGTTTATGTATGGGTGACCTTGATCAAGGGTGATTCTGGGTAGGGTCAAGAAAACCTATGAGCTTGTAATGAAGATAATGTGCATAAAGGCGAGCAATACAACATGAGAAGCACCTGATGAGCGTCCCCCGCACCTCGCGGGCGGCCGGCGGGCCGTGGCGAGCCGCGGAGGCGCCGGGTGGCGGTCGGGCGGACGTCTCCGAGCGGCGGGCGGCCCGGTTCAATTTACGCTGTGGACAATTTTGTGCACATTTGCGCACTTAGCCCTCTTCAAGCCATGACGGATAATTACTTGACCTATGTTTCCACAAAAAAGCTAATTGGCAGAAACGTAACTTTTTTGTTTGTCTATTCAAAGTCAGTAACTAGTTTGTAAGGTGGATTTGTGAAAGGGGTAATTAAAACGCAGATTATATACCTTTATTAAAATTCAAATTTACCCATAACGCTAATCAGCTTAAAGCTGACATGACGAGGAACATTTTGATATCAATTATTTGTAGTCTGACTCAGTTTTGACGTTTATTATTCAAAGTTAAAAGATCGGATCTAGCAGGCGCATCGTGTGCCTTACTTCTGGATTTCATCATCGCCTTAATTGACTTGATAAAAGTGGTCATTCAGAACACTCGGAACAATTTTCTTCACATCGGCAGCCCTAAAACCCCTAAATTCCAAAATCCGAAAAACGGCCCCGTGGCCACCCACGACAGCGTTTCCGACCACAGTGCGGTGAGGGAGCTGTTTGAACACTGGATCACTGGAAATACATGGGAACAACAGAAATTGGATTGTATTTGTGTATATACAGCTGAAAATACCTTCATATTCTCCAAATCATAGTATTCTGGGCCCCTTTCCAGGTTCATGTTGCAATTTTAGACCTGTGAGCTCTGACAGGTCATCTGGGGCTACTTAAGCAGTTTTCAGACTTAGGTCCAATAACTTTGTATGACATGATACAGCTTTTACTTTGATACCATTGTGTTAGGATTCCTATTGCGAGTCGATTGATATGCATATTGACTATGCTTGGTTAAAAAGTTACCTTGATCAGACCTGAGGTCAGGTCATTTTTTTATTTTAAGCTAGTTTGGCCACAGTAGACATTATTCGATTCTCCGTGACGAGAGAAAGTGAATGATGCTAAAAATGATTCTAACTCAAATCTGTCAGATGACCAAAAACTCTAACGAAAATATCACCTTCTTATACCTGTCATGACCTCAATATTGATCTGAGCCAAAAAGTGACTAATATAGTTTCTACATAAATATATATGAGCTATCCACCAGCGTTCACGTTTTTTGCTATCCTGCATACAGGCCAAGTTCGAGGGGGTGTTCAAACACCCCCTCCAGGGCGAAGGTAGCTCGGAGGCTCACCTGGGCGCGGGTTAAGGACTGGGAGTCAATACACTTATCGGAGATACTCCCCTCAATGATCAGTGAGAACGTATAAGCAGATATAGAGAATATAGCAAATATTGAAACTTAATAAGTCCTATCGTGAATGATCTGTGAAAGATAAGTCGTGGTTAAAACAATCTTTAAATGACTGTCTTGCTAACTTTCCTTAAGAAATTCTTGATACGCCAATTACATCACTGATGCTGAACCATAGGACTCCAGACTTGAGTATTATTACTTGTCTGTTTCTCTGTCATCATAAATCCTATTTGATAACAACAAATTTTCAAATATTGTTTTCAACGTGATTTCGCCCATTTCGACAGCAGGGCTTACTAGCCGTATTGCGAAATCAATAAATATCATAATTTGCATTTGACGAACATTACATTCTTATTTCCACAATATGATTGGTTTATTGGTTGACGCTCCTGTTCAACAATTTTGATCCGGTTCATAAGTGATGTTGTTCAATCTGTCATACTTTTTCATCTGCTAGCCAAATATGATCACTACCAGCTACATTCTACGCCACACTTTTGGATTTGTAGCATTCCTACAGGTACGTATTTGTGTCGCATGCCCTGGACACCGTAAAAGACTGAACTGTTCAAAACATCAGTCCTTATTTTAAGGCCAATCTTTTGCACAATGAAAAGACACCAGTGAACTCCACTTTCAGTCCTAGCGCCTTGAAAATGCGTGTTTGGAAAACACTGAATTACGACTGGGCGGGGAGCGGGGAGAGGGGGGGATAACGACGCACCAACTACCGAGGTTGGCTGGTGCGTCGACGTGTAACGAGTTAACAACCAGCCAACCTACGGCTGGGCTAAAGATAGGTGAATTCCAAAGATAGGTGGGTAGGTAAGTAAGCCGGGAAGGATGAAGTAGTCACGAGATCTTCCCATTTCAAGGACGGCTTCGACACTACATGTTTTATGACGTCCAATTTATCGGGGTATGACTTGTTGGAGAACGGATTTTTTTAGAATTGCATCCACCAGATTTGGTGCCACGAATCACGTCCTTCATGATCGTTTCACAAATTAGATATCTTGCGAATAATTGCTAAACAACTGTCCCGAACTTGAGAAGGCTAGAGATCCGCGAATACAAGAATGTCCATAAACGAATCAGCTGGTGTCAAGGTCATGAAATGCGGCAGCGCGCGTCCCACAAATTCCAGATTAAAGAGCCGCTTATGCATGCCTGATTTGCTGGTGAAAACCCAGTATTCTTGGTTCCAGACGTTTGGTTTGAAATTCCGTTGGTGATACTTCTACACTCTTTCCAACCTCTGCATTTCTTCACTCCGAGCACGTTGAACATGCTGTATCATGACAGCCTGCAGCGTATGAAGTCTATATCTGATGGCGAGTTAGCCCTGGCCTGCTACTGTTTGCTGGGTACCAGTCCACCTGTTTAGTCCAACGGCGCTACCATCCGATGATATCGTACAGATATGGAAACTCCAGCGGCAGGTTTCTTCCCAGCAAGGCATGCAGCTGGCACCCAGTCTCTTGGTATAATCCCTCGGGAAATAAATACTCTAAGACCGTACTTTGGATAGTCATCATTGTCAAGATTGGCTGGAATCCGTTATGCCATCTCAATATGGGCATTTCCAGGTGTCAGTAACAACCCTGGTGGGGATGTTGAGGGTGAGGAAGGAGGATGGGTCCCTTTCACTTCTTGGATTTATAAATATTGTAACGAGTTTTATTACTGAGCCACCGCCAACTGGTGCTGAATTCCATCTCCCCACCGTCTTTCTGGACTGAGAAGTGATCCCAGTGTTGATTAGAACCCTTTTTAGCTTGGACAATATTATCAAAGAAGGAACGTAATTGATTCAAGACGATTTTTTTATTCAGATCATGCCGCATTTTTTACCCCAGAGAATTGTATCGACGTATAAACTAGCTCGATTCAAACTGATTTTTCATTGATACCGGACTTGTCGCTAGTTCTTACATGAGAAAATACTGCCAAAGTGGAAACTAAACTTATTGGTGCATATCTTTTATTCCGAATCTGTATTTAGTATTCTTACCGCCCACTCACTTGTGACCCATCCAGTTTCGGCAGCTGTTGTTTGCTTGGGCTGTTCCTACGTGTGCTATTCGATCGCTCTAAACACAGACCGGTTGAACCCGTTTGTTCTGCGCTGCGCTGCCGGTGGAGCGGGGAAATTCAGGCCGTCCAGCACTAGCATACATCTTCCAGGAACCCGTCGTCCTTTGGCGGCATTTAGTAATATCGGCTCAGGACCATCGGTGTGGAATTATCGGTGGAAGGGGAGCCCCCGGGGCTTTGGCATTAGTGGATCATTAGCTACATCGCAGTGTGCGAACGCGCTACTGGAATGCGTGTCCGATGACTTTTGTTCCAGCATGAAATGAAATACAGGACTCGTGGACTGAAGATTTTCGAACGGGCGAACAGCGAGCAAGACCTGCCACGAGTAAATGCACAGTCCGGCAGAATGATTCTGCAGTAAATGCCCAGCGAGAGCCTCTATGCAAGTGGAAAAACTGAGAACTCCTCTGATTAACCTTCGCCTGGGTGGGGGTCTTTTTAGACTCCCCCTCGGGTTTTTCCGAAGTGACCAAAAAAACGGCGGCGCGCTGCGCCGCCAGACTTGGTCTAGCTGTTCCTTCATCATTTTCACATCTTTCCTGAAAATTTTGGCTCAAGGTCATATCAGGTCAGGTCACCAGGCCAGGTGAAGTGACCTCACCTCAAAAATATTTAGGACCGCATAACTAAAAGAAGGGTTAACCGATCAAGTTGAAACTCATACCACATATTGGGCTCACCAGGAGCTACAACATTTGTTCCGGGATTTTTGATATTGGTGACCTAAGGTCATGTGCAGAGCATGACCTCTCCATTGTCAATACATAGGGAAAATCACGAAATGAGCTTTTCTCAGTAAGTATGGATGGAATCAACTTCCAACATCGGTTGCGACTTGCTCTTAGCCCATTTCTGAAGCTGATGCTAACATTTTTGACTTGTGACCTTGAAAAGGTCACCTTAGGTCAAATAAGCATTTTTTGGTGTTTTTCACTATAAATTTTGAATAAAATAAGATAGAGCTTTTATTTTGTCACCAAAGTGTTTGTATAGTCACTGGAAGTCAAATGATATACATCATGACTATACCAGGTCAAGTTGGGTCAGACCGTTGACCTGGGCCAGGTCAAATTCTTAAATTTGACCTGGCATAGCAATATCATATATCATTCGATTTGTATTGACGAGAGGATTGCAATGGTGCATAAACTATGGCTGTATCTTGTTTGGTTTGGAAGCTATTAGCGAAAAAGTAAACGCCCTTATGCATGGGTGGCTATGGACATTCCCAAGAATATTCCCAATATTTAGTGACCTGTAGCTCTCTAGGCTTTGACCTGCCACGAAAATGAATGCCACTATAATGAAAGCGCATCTCAAGAGCTTCCGAATGATGTTAGAAAAATGTTTCTAGCTATCATAGTTTCTGACATGTATGAGGTTTTCTTAGTACACCTCATATTAGGGATTTTGACCTATTTTGACCTCTGGTGACCTTGATATTGACCTGGCAAGAAAAATGACCGAAATATTTTTGATATCATTTTCGAAGAGCTTTCGATTGCCGTTTTGCGCTTTTTTCTAGCTCTCATAGTTTTTGAGATCGTGGGGGTCTTTTTAGCCCCCCACCAGGGCGAAGGTGGCCCGTACACGCCACCGGGGTAAGGGTTAATAAGCCCATGAAGAAGCTGGAACACCCTTACCATATCCCCTCGACGACGCCTATAGTAGAGC
This sequence comes from Lepas anatifera, assembly GCA_034440635.1. Lineage (NCBI taxonomy): Eukaryota > Metazoa > Arthropoda > Thecostraca > Lepadidae > Lepas > Lepas anatifera. Next base: position 131,914 of record JAOTON010001906.1, on the reverse strand, counting down.
GAGGGAAGCCTAAGGGCACGCAACCGTTCAGGATAAGATAAGCCTCTTAATGTGCCGATCATGCGAGTGGCCCGACGCTGGACCCTCTCAACCAGCATCTGATCGGAACGGTCAAAGGGCTCCCAGCAACTATTACCATATTCCAGCAATGGACGGACCAGCGTCTTGAACAGAAGAGGCAAAGTAAAGGTATCGATGTTGGCGAACGATTTCTTGATGACTCCCAATACTCTGTTTACTTTAAGGACAGAAGTCACTACCTGCTGCCGGAACTTGAGATCCCTATCCATAATGATACCTAGGTCTCTCTCAGTGTCCGTTGCATTCAGTGTGATGCCACTCATCTGGTACCTGTGAAGTGTGTTGTTGTTCCCGATGTGCAAGACAACACATTTCTCTTTACTGAATGGCATCTGCCATGTGGACGACCAGGTCTCCACTCCGTCGATGTCTGACTGGAGGGAGTCTACTGAGGAGATTTGACCCACTCGGGCATTAAGTTTGGTGTCATCAGCGTATATCTTGATGTAGGATCGGACAGAGTCAGGCAGATCGTTGATGAACAATATGAATAGCAGGGTACCAATCACAGAGCCTTGCCGCACTCCACTGACAACCTTGCTCCAATCAGAGGTTGATCCCTCGACAACTACCCGCTGTCGACGATCCGACAAGAACGAACGAATCCATAAGAGCAATTTACCACCCACGCCATAAGCATCGAGCTTTCTCAAGAGGCTCTCAAGTGGGATAGCATCAAACGCCTTCCTAAAATCCAGGTAGACTGCATCAACAGGCGAACTCTCCTCGATAATACTTATCCAGTCATTAAGTGTTTCCAACAGCTGGGAATTACATGAGCGTTTGAGGGCGAAACCCAAGCTGGTGGATTGACAAGAGATTATTACTGTTTAAGTGATCAAGGAGTTTGTATTTCACCAGGGATCCCAGAATCTTACACGCTACCGATGTCAAACGAAAAGGACGGTAGTTGTTGGGGTTGTGCTTGTCTCCCTTCTTGTATATAGGCACGACAGATGCAAGCCTCCATTCACTTGGAATTGGACTAGTATCAAGGGACTTCCGGTACAACAGTGAGAGGGGGACACAAACGGATTCTGCGGCATCATGTAGTATGCAGGGGTGTAGGAGGTCCGGACCTGGGGAACTTGTGATTTTGAGGGCGGCCAATTTTGAAAAGACGGCCTGACTGGAGATGGGGATGTCCTCAAGTAGCGGGCCGAGGTAACGAGGCTCAAAGGTTGGTACATTTTATTTGTCCTCACGGGTGAAAACACTGGTGAAAAAACTGTTGAGGATGTGGGCTTTTTCTGTGCTGTCAGATTCAAGATCAACATTAGGGTGTATCAAATCAGCAATCTTGGCCACTGTTTACAATATTGAGCTTATGTAGCTCCAGAATGCCTGTATGTCAGTATTGTTTAGGGCCAGGGGCGTAGGAACGGTTTGAAAAGTGGGGGGGGGGCCAACCTTAGAGGGGGCCCACCTCAAGGGGGGCCCCAGTCCATGGGGCCCATAATTATAAAAAAATAGTTAGCTCGTTTGGTGTCAATAAGGCACGCATGCACACAAGGATGTCAATATATGGAAAATTGAGAAATTAAATTTTGCCCTATGATTTCGAGTTATACCTATTTGATACCAAATCATAGTAAAACGCCAAAAAATATCTTTTGTTTTTTACCAAGACCCATTTTAAATACGAAATACATTTTTAAGCTTTCTTGGAGGATTTCAATCATTTTTTACCGCGAGCGCGTTTTTTTATATTTACAGATGTTTAGTTCTTTTTTTCTTTTTTAAATTTAAATACGCTTATGAACAAAGGGCATCCTCCTACCTTCAGCATTAAATCAGGTATCTCCTTGGACATCACGCAAGACCATAAACAAGCTTGTAACGTTTGCATGGTGTCCAAGGATACTTAGCCATTGGGCAAAAAATGGGACAATTTTGTTACTGAAACAAATTGGGGCGGCTAAGTACACATCACATCTACAAAACTTTTCATCACATTTACAAAATTAGGAACTGTTCAGAAAACTACAGACAATGCTTTGATACCAAATAGCCTCACTTCGCTATGCCTAATCAACTTGTATTTTCTTATTCAATGACGAAAATGGGAACATTTATTTATGTTATTACAGATCTCTTCTTGCCATCATTAGAGATTGATTTAGGTGAAGCCTGATCTCAATAAATACGCCTAGCTATATTTCGATGCCTAAAATGCAGAGTTCCAGCATGACTGCAAGTGCAATGTAGGTACTTGATGGCCAGCTTTGTGATGCCGAGGAGGTGTGGGCATGGTGTTATAGTGGTTAGCAGCCTTGCTTTCCACGCGACCAACTCGGGTTTAAGGCACGGCAGATTCCTTGTGCAACGAGCGATTTGACTCCCAAGAAACCCCTCCAACAGGGAAAGAGTTGGCGACGCCATATAACCCTGGCATCGAAAGACGTCGCGCCTTTCGATGGCTCAGGGACGACTGTTGCTCGGCATTTGGTGCGGGGTCTGTATCCGATTCATATTTTGTGTTGGGATTGGGACAGGGGTCAAAAAAGTTGCTGGCGTGTCACCATTTGAAATTCCACATCACGAATGTGTCACCAAACTAAAAATGCTACCAAAACCCTTATTTCTTTGAGTTGTTACACCGTTTTTCATTGTTTTTGTGTATTATGCTCCCAGTATAAACCAGAGCTGAAAGTTCTGATATATTTATCTAACGTTTGAAGCCGAAGGAAGTGTATGTGAGCAATCAGCAGGGACGGATCCAGGAATTACCAAAGGGGGCCTTGACAGGGGGTCAGGAATAGCTTTGGGGGCTGGACCATGCAAGGAATATATTTTCATTAAAAACGTGTGTATATATATATAAACATATATATATATATATATATATATATATATATATATATATATATATATATATATATATACAATATTTCGAAGAGCAAAAAAACATTACTTCCGTTTTGGGAGGCAGACAACTTTATGAACTCTGGTGGGTCACAAAGTTATGCACCGGCGCTAAATACGCTGAGCTCCGCTCAACATTGGGTTGGATCTCCACAAATACGATATTGACCAAATGTCCGCTATGATCAGTGATCAGGACCATCCCGAATCGCATCAAATATTCTGTGGCCTGTTTGAATAAAGTTACCTTTTGCTCCAAGCAAAGACGGAGGTTGCAGCCACAGAGGGCCAATACCAAAGGGGTAACCGCAAGCAAGGCAGAGGCCGACTGTAGTCAGGCCTAGGTAGACCATGGGGGAGGAGGGCATGAATGTTAGAAGTAGGGGACTGGCTTCGGCCACAACATGTCTGAGATTATCGTGAGGGACCTGGTCGCAAACACATAGGTCGCAAGTGGACCACAGGGGTCCAGAAGCACTTCAGGGGGTCGGATAGTAACAGGAGGTCCGGGTGAACCGCAAAGGGCACGGCTGGACCCACTGAGGGCCCGGCTTTGGCAGCAGTGGGCTGGGGGTAATTCGGAGGAGCCCGGTCGCTCACTCAGATGTTCCAATTGGACTAAAGGGCGCCCGGAAGCTTGTCAGGCTGCCCGGATAGCCACAGGAGGCCCAGCTCAACCGCTGGGGGCCCGGCTTCTACCACAGGGAGCCCTAGTGGAAAACAGGGAAATTATCTGCAACTGCTGAGAATAGGGGCCCGACTTCGGGCAGCAGTGGGCCTGGGATAATTGTGAGGGCCCCGGTCGCAGACTCAGTGGCCTGCCTTCTGAGATAAGGGTCTCGCGTTCAAATACCGGGACTCGCTGGGCGCAGGGTTGGCTCTCACGCTTAACCGTAGCCTTGTCCTTGCAATGACTGCCAACCGCCTTGTGCGGCACGGTGGGACATAGAGAAACAGTCATCAATTCCCGGAATTTTTCCGCATATGCGGGGAATTGGGCAGTAGCTTCTGATGTTGGCAAAGGCCAGGAGCCGAAAAGTAAAAAAAGGAACCACTCGGGGAGCCTCAGAGGCCAAAAGCTGGAGACCCGGAAACCAGCATTAGGGAGGGGAGGGTTGCAACAGCAACCCTCGGATATCCAAAACGACAACCATTCGGAGCCCTGAGATCGATTTCAGAGGCCCCGAAATACATTAAAATGGGCCCCTAGGCCTGAATTCGGGTGACATTTGGAACAGGGGCAACATCATACTTGGGTGAGGATTCTTACGCAGTTGGCTTTCAGACAATTATCGTTAGTTAGTTAGTTAGTTATTTGGGCTTAAGGGGCGCACCAGCCTGGCAAGGCCATATAGCGCCCATCAGACAATTATCAATTTTCCGCCGTGCACCATACTAGAACATTTATGCAGTGTTAGAAATCCATGGAATTTTTGTGCATTTTCGTAAATACTAAGTAAATACGCTTCCCTTATAGATTTTTATTTTTCCTTGATAATTCTGCAGCACTTTCCACTGAACAATTTTCGAATCAAAGAATATTTTTATCAATCCTTAACATTGTTGGAAGTTTTCCACGATTTCAAAGTAGTCCCATCTTACGTTACGAATTTTTGCACATTTTATACCCAAAAACCTAGGGGAAACGTAGAGGGCTTCGACTGGTTCGCCCTGCGTGTTTTGATGACGATGCCACCGCTCTGTTCTGTACGCATCTTTGCGTATGTATTCTGGAGTGGTAAATTTACCCATATGGCCGGAGCTTCCAAATTTTACGCTGTGGTTTCTCGGCGTAAATCAACTTTTATTTTCCCTGATTTCGAAGCCTGCGGGGCCTAGCTAAAGCCGCAGAGCTCACCCTGTGGTGGCCCAGCGGCTGCGGCGGGAGGCGTTTCTTTCCAGTGCTTAAGGTCAGCCCAAGGGGGTGGGGCCGATCGCTCCCCCTTTGGATACGCCCCTGGAAATCAGGACCACACATAGGATAAATTTTGCATTTTATCGTTCATGCACGAAAGTCAAGCCAGGGGTAACGCAGCTACACAGCTGACCGAAAGATCCTATGGTAAGCGGAAGCTAAAGCTGCGGACAGTGGCTAATGGCTACAACCGCGAAGTGACAGAGTTCGCAGCTGCAGCATGGCTCCCCGCGGCCACGGTCGACACCATCGATAGGGAGCTGCGCGCTGTGGCTCGCACGATCCCAGCATGCCCGCAGCCAACTCCGACGGACCCCTCATGGCGGAGGCAGATGGCGCGACCAGGATTTGGCTTGGAGCCTAACCTTCAGAATGGACCCTTTATAGCTCAATGCCTCCCTCCATACCCAGCTCTCAATGAGTAAATATTTCTTCCAATAAGCACAGTGAACTTCACCCAGGATTTTCCTTTTTAAGGATTGGAAAAGGTGCACTTTATTAATATTTAAAAATAATTGTGATATCTGGATATCTTATGAACATGTCATGGAAGGAAGGAAGGAGAAAAGCTCACCGCTCTGGACGGACGGGATCAGATGAGGAAAGACTTGCTGGTGGAGAATCATCTTCAGAGTTCGCAGTTGGCGGCTCTCATCACTCACCACACGCACTTGTGCCTGCTGAGTAGCGAAATATTCCAATGTCACTTCAGTGATTATTCTTAGAAAATTATAGATAAAGAATCTCGCAGCGAGAGGGTAGCAGTTAAGTGTTACCGCTGAATATTTGCCGTGAAGAAAGATATTATCACGCATTAATATGATTGTGATATTTTAAAGGTCATACAGTCACGACATTATAAAACAAACAAATTCGCACACTTGATGTTCATAAACATCTCTCAGATCCCCCCAGCTTGCTCTCGCGCAGCAGTTTCGGGAGACACAACGAGAGCATTGCTCGGGATCGGTGTTCAGGGGTCCATGGGACCGATTAACAGTGGCTTCTGAGCGCGATGCTCGAACTGGCCTTGCTCACTGAACGAGCACTTCACTTGCTTTGAGCTGACCTTGTTCCTGAAAGCGTAGGCATTGGTCTCGGGGCTCCCAAACTTGACCTCCTGGGATCCCGGGAATCAGTCTCGGAGGCCCCCGAACATCGGTCTCGGACTCCACGAGCATCGCTTTGGGGGCCCCGAACATCTGCCTCGCTGCCCCGAGAATCGCTCCGGGACCCCCAAAACCTGGTCTCGCCCCTCCCTCCTCCCCCCCAGAGCGATGCTCGGAACCGATATTCGGGGACCCCGGGACGGATTGTCGAGGGATTCCAAGACCAAGCTCAGAGGGACCCAGTGATGCTCGGGAGCCTCCAAGAATGATGTTGAGTGTGGGGGTGTCCAGGAGACCGATGATCACGGTCTCCGAGTCAAGATCAATGCTCGGGGGCCTCAGACAGATGTTCGATGCCCCTAAAATGTATACCTTTATCAATCCCAGGAAATCCACCTCAGTGAGCATCATATTCTCAACACAGGCACATCTACCCGAGCACTTTTTCCGAGACCCTCCGATCTTGGTCCCGAGCAGTGGTCTCGGGGCCCCCAAGGGTGATATTCGGGAGCTCCCAAGACCGATATTCAGGTCTCCCAAGACCAATGTCCCTGGCCCCCGGGAGTGATGTTCGAGACCAATGTTTAGGGGCTCCCGAGACTGATTCCCGAGGGCCAAAAGATCGGGGGCCCCGAGAAGGATGCTCGGAGCCCCAAGAATGTTCGGGAAACCAAAAGACAGATGCTCAGAGGTCCCCGAGAGCGATTATCTGGGGCCTTCCAAGACTGATTATCGGGGTCACCGAGACCAAGCTGGAGAGGGGGGAGCACCAACACCCATATTCCTGCTTTACAGTGAACAGTAAGCCCAAGAGGAGTCCACGGTACCCCTAGGCTACGCCATTGCCCCAGCCCCACCTGTATCAAACCAAAGCAGGCCCCAAGCAACCATGTTCACTAGTTGTCGGCATCGTAAAGGAAAGGGATTATGTAACTGAATTCAAAGCATTTTGTATCCTCTTTCTCAAAACTTACTCCATACTTTAAGAGCTTTTAAAGTCAGTTTTAAAATAGCAGTGGCATAAAAATAGAGCAAGAAGTCCCAAAACATCTCAGCGTACAAAGAGTGCCCAATGAGGACCAGCACAATAGGCAGCAGGCCAAACATAATTTTTCGCTAAAATAATAGTTCTACATGTGAAAGATTGTGCGATAGCATATTGAGGGATAACATTGTACCTGACCATTCCCAAAATTTGCAAGAGTTTAAGAGTGCAAAAATATGCAAAATCATGTATACAGTTTTGCATCCTGCACAATACACCTCAATTGAGCCAGATAAGTGGGTGAGCTAACTTTCCATCCAATCATGAATATTCCCTTCATATTTCTATCTAGACAGCTTTCTTACAGCTGTCATAAAAATTTGCCTGTATTTGATAAAGTTTAAGTGACTTCCCCAATCCCCTCTCCCACAGTCCCAAATGCTTTAAGCCCATTCCAAACCTATACACCTGCTGCTTCAGCAAAAACTAATAACACTTACAATGTTTCACAGATAAGGCAGGAGAAACATTAAGAGGATTTGTTGCATGATTGTAAAGGTATGCTGAATGAAAATATTTTTGTCATTTATCAGCCAGTTACACTGACTCTGTTTTAACTTATAATCTGATGAATGCACTACAGTTCCAAGCAATCCTGTCTGTGTATGACACAGGCAGAAAGAACATGGATTGTCTAGAAAAAATCTTGTTATGGCAGCTCTTTGATTTGTCAAACATTTTTAGGTCCCTACAGTTGGGCAGCCAAGATCAATTTTCTCTTTCAAGATGCTTAAAATAATATAAATACTCATATCAAGATACATTTTGCAGGTTGTTGATCATTGAACAGAGCAAAACTTGCAACAGATACCATTATGTTGGCTTTAAACATTTCATTCAATAGTTTATTCACATTTATGAAGCATTTTGAATCATTGCTAGAGAAAAGCACATCATGCTAATCATTGCTTAATATCCCAAAACGCTTCTTCAAACCAGACTTCTATCACTTTTTATTCACTAGCATTATCAAGCCAAGGGACATTGGGGAGGCAAATGTTTTTTTTTTAAACTGAAGCAGTGGCTTCAGTTTATTCAGTGGCTTTCAGTTTATAGCAGTGGCTTTCAGTCCTTCTTTTCCTATATGGAGTAATACACATTTGCTGTTTACCTGCAAATGAAAAGCCACAATAAATCACATATGCTGTCCCTAAATGCCCACAACCACCAACATACTTCACCTATCCACCATGTTAAAATATACACCTGGTGGTTTATCCCTGCTTGCCCCAGCACCACAAGTTCTGCCCCCAAGAATGTTTGTGCCCTGCAGTTTCTTTTGCTGACCCCAATCTGAAAAAAAAATTGGCAGACTGCTGAAATTTTACACTCATGGCACAAATATTTCCATGTACATACATACCCTCACCATGGAAATACCTCAAAAATCATTATTGTCACATTTAAATGATTTTATATTTGTGACACTTGCATGAGTTCGTGGTGGCGCTCACCATCCAGTGTGCTAGTGGTGCCTCACAGACAGAAAAAAACTCTCAAGATGGTAGGTCTGAATCCATATATGAACATCAATGCTTCACATGATTTATCATATATGCATGAGCTAAGCAGGTACTAAAACTGCTCACTATGCCCAACAACCACCCTGATAAGATGTTGAAACCTGACACAATCTGCTTACCTACTGTTCTTCCCCCACAGACTGCCCCACACTGGTCTTGACCCCCATCCCTACTAGTCATAGCCACCCCCAAAAGCTACCTCCTAAACAACTCAAACTACACGTTCTTACTCTTGTCATTGTGCCATTCCACAACTTTTTGCGGACTAGAAGTGGGATGTTTTTCAGTTATTAAATCTAGATATTGATGCCCAACACACTCCAAAGATGAAACAAAAAATATTTTTTGCTTCAAGTAGGCACTGCATGAGGCAGGCCTGGAGGTCTCTGTGAGTTGATACTGGCACAGCACTACAAGCCCTATATAAAGTCTGCGGGAGACCCAAATTCAGGGGGTCCGAGGGTTGATCCAAGGGGGCCAAAGGGGCTGTTACCCCCATCAAAGCCCAAAATAGTGTCTTTTGCCTACCAAAAGATCCAAATTTAGGCCCTTTTAAAATACTTTATTTTCGGGATTTCTTGATGAGCCCCCTCCAAACATTGATTTCGTTCCTCCAAAAGTTGCTCCTGGTTCCGCCAATGAGGGGTCCGACCCCCAAGGATTTCCACGCACGGGCTTAGAGAGATAAGTATCTAGGTACCCAGTTACAAGTGCCCACTTGAGTCCCCGACTCGGCATACCAGTAAGCACAGCGGCAAAGTCTACCTTCACTGCAGAACTTACATATATTAGGTTTAAGCAGTATTTCTATATCATACTTAGTACCAACATACCTGACTGATCAACACCTATACTCTCACCACCTGGCCACCACATGCGGAAGAAGGATAGCAACCGATATTTCCTGCCTCTTCCTTGCCTTTCCGCTCTATTTATTTTTCCAGCGCCTACCTAATTTATAAATAAATATCTACAGCGTGCCTAATGTATCTACAGCGCGCCTAATGCGGCGGCTGGCGCAGTCCGGTGAAGGCCGAGCCGCTCAGCTGATTATAGCAGTGATGTGTTCGACCACGGAAGGAGAAGTGAATACGGCTGGTGACATAGCCTGGGGGCAATGGTGACAATGGCACTTTATCACCATTCGTGTCACCAGCCCATGCTGAGAGATAGGCGAGGGCCCGAACTTTTTCGAGCCTAGGATCGAATATGGTTCGAATAATTCACCGCATTTACTAAATATGGTTAGTCGAACAAAGCTTATGGCGCAGACGGTTATAATGGGCCAACCAAATAGGAACCGTGCCAACCAGGTCAATCCAGATTTTGCAGTGTATGAGAATTAGAGGTGCCACTTTTGTGAATTGACTTGTGACTTTTGTCACCCGGTGGAACCCCAGCTGTCACCATTTAGAATGGCAAAATGGCAACTTTTTCGACCCCTGGATTGGGATGGAGTTTGATTGGGCCCAGTTCTCGGGACTCATTTGGCAACACTCGGGTAGTAGGTGGCTTGGCTTTTTACGAAGCGCTCCTCCTCCAGGGGCTTGCAGGCAGCGTACTACCGAACTTGAACGTTCCCTGACAAGCTATCGGGCCCGTTTGGGTTTCTTGTTCTATATTACAGTTGCTAATAGTTGTATATTCGTTGCGGGGGCCCACCTCAAAGGGGGGGCAGTATCTCCCCTGACCCCCGGTTCCTATGCCTATGCCACCCAGGGACCGCTAAATTATCTCGGAGGGCCCCACGGTCCAGACCATGGCTCAGGAACCCAGATCAGTCAGCTCAAGGGCCTAGACCAGTGCATTAGCCTCGGGACCAGCTTATCGAGGGACCCTACATAAGCACAGGACCCTAGAAGCTCATCACAGGGGAGTTCCAGATTCGCACAGGGTGCCAGATTAGCTTAGGGGCCCGGTTCAGCTCGGAGGTCCCCAGGTCGACTTATGTAGGGTCTCAAAACAGCTCAAGGGACTTGTTCAAGCTCACGGAGCCCAGCTTAGCTCAATGATGCTAGAACAGTTCAGGGCCCCCATACCAGATCAGAGGCCCCAGTTAAGCACAGCGGTACCCAGATTAGCTCAGGGCCCCAGCTAGGCTTAGGGGGTCCCAGGGTGGCTGATATAGAGTCTCAGAACACAGTGGCGTAGCCAGGATTCAGCCAAGGAGGGGTCCGACTACCGTCGCGGGGCCCCAGGTCGGGGGTCCCCTTAGTAACCGGGCCCATCTCCTATATCTTTTGTATAGTATTTTAACATTATAACATTCACAGGAAGGAAATTTTGATGTGCCTTTTTAAGCATTCATTCTTATTTTGTTTATAGCTTGGTTTTTTTCGATCCAACCAAGTGTTGGTAAACTAAGGTCACCAAATATTAAGGATGACCCATACTTTATATGGTAGCGTGGCTATAATAACAGCTTTGAGCCATATTTCGGGAAGTTCAATGTTGATGCGCGCATGATGTTAAACCTGAGTCTACCTCAATTCACTCGGGTAATCAGACATGAAGTTATTGGAGGTCAGTCGTTTTGAGTACGAAGAAATTATCTTCTACGGGAAATGATTAGCAATTATATCCCGGTGTCGAATCCATGGACTCTTAATCAGGAAATTACCAAAGAAACGAAAAAAGAATAAAGATACAAGGGATATGGTAGTGTGTCCCGAACGTTACATAACCTCTATTCCGTCGACAGATCCTGTTGAGATCCAGTTACTTTCTTACCCTTGCTATCTTGTAAACGAGCAAATTACCAACACAAAAGGCGCCCAAGATATCTATCGCCTTGGCTCACTCTGTTATTGTTATTTTCAACCTTTCATACCTATTTTTCTTTTTGGGATTATGCTCATCAATTTCTGTCATTACCCTTGTTTGTCTGGTTTCCTACGAAAATATTGGAAAGTTGTTTATTTCAGAATATTTAGGAATGTAGTTATTGGTGTTAAGCTAATATATTAAGAATTGACTAAAGTGCCCAATTCCCTGTTCGATTTGCTCTTATGGTAAAATTAGATTAATTTTTGCCTTTCCTTCGATAATGGTGCCTGATCGACATGTTTCAATTTGTGCTTTTTTAGTACGCAATAGGGGTAGGTACATTTTTTCCGACGCATATGATTTTGAAATTTTTTATTTGAGCTCTGGGGCCACCTAAGACCAACACTTGGCGGCGCTCACAAAGCTAATTTTCGGCCGCTCTCCCGATTAGATCTCAGTGGGTCTCGGAGACCGATTCACGGCGCCTCTTGATCAAAACTGGGGGCCCCTGAGAATCTCTTGGGGCTCCTGAGATTAGTTATCGGCAGCACCTCTGAGACTAATTATTGAGCCCACCAGATTTGCTCTGGAGGGGGGGCTGAGACTGAGTATCGTGGTCATCCAGATTAGCTATTGGGGTCCCCTGAGGCTGTCTTTGGGGTAGGGGAGGGAGGCTGGGAATGACTTCCGACAGCCCTCTGAGACTTACTCTAGGGCGCCCCTGAGACAAACACCCCGGGGGGGTGGAATCACCTCTGAGACTGAGACTTTGGCGTTCCTGAGACTGACTCGGAGGCTACAGATTAGCTCTCGCGGGCCTAAGGCTAACTCCGGGCCCGTGAGACCAAAACTCGGAAGCACATCTGGAAATTACACCCAGAACCCCGAGATTAACTCTCGGATGTCTCTGAGACTGACAACCGGGAGCCCTCTGAGACTAACTTTTGGGTGCTCCCTGAGATTGACTCTCGGGGCCGCCTATACCAAAACTCGGGGGGGCACAGCCTGAGGCTAAATCTCGAGGGCTCCCAAAATTACCCCTCTGGGGCCCCCTGAAACCAGTACTCTGCGGATCAAATTAGACTAACTCTCGGACCCCCGGATTAACTCTCGGGGCCACCTGAAACTAAATATTGACTCCTGAGAGAGAGGCCCGTGAGACTATGAGGGCCCCCTGAGACCGACTCTTAGGGTGCTCTGAGACTGACTCTTGGGGTTCTCTGAGACAGACTCTCAGGGGGACCCCGAGACCGAATCTCGGGGTCCCCTAAGACAGACTCTTGGGGTCCCCTTGACCGACTCTTGGGGTTCTCTGAGACTGATTCTCAGGGCCCCCCTGAAATAGACTATGTTGCAGGGCCCTGAGAACCACTCTCTGGGGGGCCCCTGAGACTAGCTTGGCCCCCTCCCCTGAGACAGACTCCCGGGGCCCCTGATACCGAATTTTGGAGCCCCTGAGACCAACCCTCTGGGGCCCCTAAAATATACTTTCGGGGGGGCCTTGAGACCGACTCTCAGGGCGGGGGCCGTGAGGCCGACTCGGGACGCCCTGAGAACGAATCTTCAGGGGCCCCTGAGACTGACTCTGGGGGCCCCGTGATCAGAGAATCCTTTGCAGTGGTTCAAATTGGCTACAGGGGTGGGGGTCTGCGGACGCCTAGGGCCCCCTTGGCTACACCACTGCATCCAAACTTTCAGGGGCCCTCTGAAATCACTATTTGGAGGCCCCTAAAATAATTGCTCCCCCTAGACCAATACCCCGGAGCCCCTTGATGCTGATGCCCGGGGGTCCTAGGACTAAGCTCGGGGTCCCACTTAGATCAGGCTCAGGGGCACCCTTAGACCCATGCTCGCGCTTTTCTCAGGAGTAACTCGACACCGATGTTCCGGGGCCCTCAAGATCAATATTTCGAGCCCCCTCCAAGACTAATGCTCGGTGCTCTGGAGCCCCTCGATGCCGATGCTCGGGGGTCCTGAACCCAGACCTGGGGGCCCCTGGGACCAAACTCTGGGTCTCATGAGGTCAATGCTCGTGCCTCACTTATGAGTCCCTCGATATCAATAGTCGGGGGCACCCCGAGGGGGCCCCTGAACCCCTGAGACCAAGCTCAGGGCCCCTGAGACCAAGCTCGGGGGACCCTGAGGCCAAGCTCGGATGCTCCCTGAGACCAAGCTCGAGGGCCCCTGACACCAAGCTCGGGGGTTCCCTGAGACCAAGCTCGAGACCCCGTGAGACCAAGATCGAAAGGCCCATGAGACCAAACATCGAAAGGTCCATGAGACCAAGCTTGCCCCCCTCCTAAGACCAAGCTCGGTTGTCCCCTGAGACCAAGCTCGGGGGCCCCTGAGACCAGGCTCACGGGCCCCCGAGATCAATATTCGGTATTCCAGAGCCCTCGATACCAATGATCGGGGTCCCCTGCGACCAAGCTCGGAAGGCCCGTGAGACCAAGCTCGGGGCCCCTGAGTCCAAGTTCAGGGATTGCCTGAGACCACGCTCGTGGGGCCCTGAGACCAAGCTCTGGGGCACCCTGAGACCAAAATCGAAAGGCCCGTGAGACCAACATCAAAAGGTCCGTGATTCCGAACTCAGGGGGCCCCCGAGATCAATGTTCGGTACTCTGGAACCCTCGATACCGATGATCAGGGGCCCCTGAGATCAAGCTCGGGGGTCCCCTGAGACCAAGATCGGGCGTTCCCTGAGACCAAGCTCGGGGGGCCCTGACACCGAGCTCGGAGGGCCCCTGACACCGAGCTCGGTGGCCCCCTGAGACCAAGATCAGGGCCCCGAGACCAATGCTCGTGTTTTCCAGTGCATACGGTCAGCCTTATGCATCAGATGCCCTCGGATGCCTCCCTGAGACCAAGCTCGAGGGCCCCTGACACTAAGCCCGGGGAGAGGGGGCCTGAGACCAAGCTTTGGGGGCATCCCTGAGACCAAGTTTGGGGTCCCCTGAGACCAAGCTCGGGGGCCCTGAGACCAAGCTCGGGGTTATCTGAGACCAAGCTCGGAGGGCTCCCCGACACCAAGCTCGGGGGGCCCCTGAGACCAAGCTCGGAGGCCCTGAGACCAAACTCGAAGGGCCCACTGAGACCAATCTCGGGAGCTCCCTGAGACCAAGCTCGGGGGCCCCTGAGACCAAGCTCGGGGGTCCTGAGACCAAGCTCGGGGTTATCTGAGACCAAGCTCGGAGGGTTCCCTGACACCAAGCTCGGGGTCCCCTGAGACCAAGCTCGGGAGCCCTGATTCCAAACTCGAAGGGCCCCTGAGACTAAGCTCGGGAGCTCCCTGAGACCAAGCTCGGAGGGCCCCCAGACACCAAGCTCGGGGCCTCTGAGACCAAGCTCGGGGGCCCCTGAGACCAAAATCGAAAGGCCCGTGAGACCAAGATCGAAAGGCCCGTGAGACCGGGCTCGGCGGGAGAGGCCCTGAGACCGAGCTCGGGGGCCCTGAGGCCAAGCTCGGGACCCCCTGAGACTGAGCACAGGGGTCCCCCAAGATCAATATTCGGTACTCTGGAGCCCTCGATGCCATTATCAGGGGCCTCCTGAGACCAAGCTCGGGAGGCCCCCCGAGACCAAGCTCAGGGGCCCCCGAAATCAATTTTTGTGTTTTTAGTGCATAAGGTCAGCCCAAGGGGGTCCGCAGACCCCTGAGACCCCCTCCCCTGGCTACACCACTGTCAGAACATCTCAAGGGGCCCATTCAAGCTCTCGGCCGCCCGGTCAGTGGCTGTAAAGCCTTATAGGGGTCCCAGACCATCTCAGGGGCCCTCAGTTCAACACAGAAGCCCATATTAGCTCTGATGACCAGATAAACTTAAGGACCCGGATCATCCAGGGGCCCCTTGTCGGCATATTTGGGGCTTCAGAACAGTTCAGGGTTTCAATTAAGGCTTATAACCAAATTTCAGAGCAGGGGCCCTATTCCTGTGCAGGGGCCTCAGATAAGTTTAGGGTCTTCTGTGCATCACAGGGGATCCAGATTAGCTCAAGGGGCAATATTAACCCTTGCCCCGGTGGCGGGTACGAGCCACCTTCGCCCTGGTGGGGGGCTATAAAAGACCCCCACGATCTCAAAAACTAAGAGAGCTAGAAAAAAGCGCAAAACGGCAATCGAAAGGTCTTCGAAAATGATATCGAAAATACTTCGGTCATTTTTCTTGTCAGGTCAATATCAAGGTCACCAGAGGTCAAAATAGGTCAAAATCGCTAATATGAGGTGTACTAAGAAAACCTCATATATCTCAGAAACTATGATAGCTAGAAACATTTTTCTAACACCATTCGAAAGCTCTTGAGATGTGCTTTCATTACAGTGCCATTCATTTTCGTGTCAGGTCAAAGCCTAGAGAGCTACAGGTCACTAAATATTGGGCATATTCTTGGGAATGTCCATAGCCAGCCATGCATAAGGGCGTTTACTTTTTCGCTAATAGCTTCCAAACCAAAAAAGATACACCCATAGTTTATGCACCTTTGGAGTCCTCTCGTCAATACGAATCGAATGATATACGACATTGCTATGCCAGGTCAAATTTAGAGAATTTGACCTGACCCAGGTCAACGGTCTGACCCAACTTGACCTGGTATAGTCATGATGTATATCATTTGACTTGCAGTGACTATAAAAACACTTTGGTGACAAAATAAAAGCTATATCTTATTTTATTCAAAATTTATAGAGAAAAACACCAAAAAATGTTTATTTGACCTAAGGTGACCTTGTAAAGGTCACAAGTCAAAAACTTTGGCATCAGCTTCAGAAATGGACTAAGAGCAAGTCGCAACCGATGTTTGAAGTTGATTCCATCCATACTTACTGAGAAAAGCTCATTTCGAGATTTTCCCCATGTATTGACAATGGGGAGGTCATGCTCTGCACATGACCTTAGGTCACCAATATCGAAAATCCCGGAACAAATGTTGTAGCTCCTGGTAGGCCCAATATGTGGTATGAGTTTCAACTTGATCGATTAACCCTTCTTTTAGTTATGCGGTCCTAAGTATTTTTTGAGGTGAGGTCACTTCACCTGGCCTGGTGACCTGACCTGATATGACCTTGAGCCAAAATTTTTAGGAAAGATGTAAAAATGATGAAGAAACAGCTAGACCAAGTTTGGCGGCGCTGCGCGCCGCCGTTTTTTGGTCACTTCGGAAAAACCTGAGGGGGGGTCTAAAAGACCCCCCACCCGGGCGAAGGTTAACTTTACGGTCCCAGCTCAGCTCAGGGGCCCCCAGGTCGGTGGATATAGGTTCTGGCCAACTCACGGGGCCCTGTTTAAGGTTACGGCTCCTAGCTCAGTTTAGGCATCCTAGAACAGTTCATGCTGCCCAAACCATCTCAGGGGCGCTCAGTTCAGCTCAAAGGGCCCAGATTAGCTCGTATGGCATCAGAGGCCAGTTCAGGGGCCCCGAGAAGCTTAGGGGACCTTAAAATCAACTCATAGCACCTCAACTTAGTTTAGGGGCACAGGTAAGTTTAACCCTCGCCCCACCGGGGGGGCATCGATGGCCCCCCTAAGGTTTTTCCGGGATAGCAGAAAAACGACGAGGCGCAGCACCGCGGTTGAGGGCTCTACCTCTCACTGCATCATTTTCCCATCATCCCTGAAATTTTTACCCCGGGTCACCCAAGGTCAGGTCACCAGACGAGGTCAACCAAGGTCACCTCACTTCACCTTTAGAGCTCTGTAAGAGCTACATTTCAAAGTCGATCGATTTGAAACTTCCTACACTTCATGACCCCTCCAGGGTCTACAAGGTGTATATCCGGCATTTTTCGATTTCGTGCCCTGAGGTCAGGTCACGAGGCGACCTCTCCCATTGGAAAAGCATGGGGAAAAGCTATTTCATGATATAAAAGCCACAAAAATGATTGCAAATACTCAGACTGCTCAGAACAACGTTTTTGGACACCCTTTCACGGATCCCAGGGGTCATATTTGCCCTTTGACTTTTCCAAGGTCATGCAAGGTCACCGGAGGTCAAAAACAGTATTTTGACAATAACTTTTGACCTAATTGAGCTAGAGCGGTGAAATAAACACCATCGTGTTTGTCTTGTCACTGGCTTTCATTTGATATACGGAAAGGTCACTTTTTGACCTTTCGTGACCTCAGGTCATATTAGGTCACGAGGTGACCTCTGGCGGTCAAACCACTGGCGGGAGGTTTTTACGTTCCACATAGCGGAAAAAGTACAGGCAATTTGCTATCAAATGTACTTTACCAGGCCTCAATAGCTCTAATGACATAAGAGTTATGCCCAGTTTGCTTAATCATTGCATATTTGAGTGAAAATAGCCGATCTTGACCTAATTTGACCTCTGGAGGTCAAACCATTGACCTGAGCACTAAAACATGCGAAGTAATTTCTTACTGAATTCACGCGAGCTTTCTATTGCACTTTGCAGATTTGCGCTAACGCCCATATTTTCGGAGTTAGAGGGGGGCCATCGATGGCCCCCCCCGGTGGGGCAAAGGTGGCGCCGGACCCCGGTGGGGCGCGGGTTAACGGGGTTCCGGGGCAAGCTATCGGGACAGTTTGAGTTTCTTGCTTGATATTACAGTTGTTGATATTCTTATCTCCGTTGCGGGGGCCCATCCCAGAAAAGTGGGGGGCCAGTGGCCCCCTGGCCCCCCGGTTCCTACGCCTATGTTTAGGGCAATACTTTCGATGTGTGACATATAAAAATTGGCACACAGGGGCCCCGAGTGGTGACCCCATGGCCACACCCTCTTTTTGAGTGTATAGTTTTCCATCTGGTCCCCTGAAAGGTAGATCTTTGGTACATGCTCTGAGCAGGTTGGATAGTAGGGTAAGGGCGGGTAAGAGTACGCAGGAGATAAGAGTACGCAGCAGCTGTTTTGGTTACTTAGCAACCACTGAGATGGTGGATACCCTGGTATAAAAAAGCAGGGTCAGTTCCTAGGCTGCACACCAAAATTTAACGTGCTCCTGTTCTTTCCGCGGGAGTACAGAGCAAAATAAATTTTTGGGCACCCTTGAAGTAATATTTCTTGACTGTGTAAACTTGTAGACCATGCTTCTATTATCAAAAGTATTGTATTGCGGTCTGTAATCAGTAAGAAGGCTGAGCTAGGAGTGTGCTCCAGGACCGGAGCTCACGCTAAAATGCCTGCCAACATGTTTATGAAGACTTTCTTCCTAAGGGAGCATGTCCGGCAAGAGTACGCAGTAGACCATTGGGCAAGAGTGCGCATGCTTAAGAGATAGGAAAATTTAATTTTCACTCGGACCAGAGACCGTAACTCATATTTGGAAAGCCAAACGTTGCAATATAGTTCTCGTATATTCAGAACGATATAAAATCATGCAATCGCTTAGTTTGGCGACAAAAAACTTCGCGACATGGCCTATGCACCTATAGCACAGCGGGGTATCAATGCGTACTCCAGCTTCCTTTCTTGCGTACTCTTACCGACCAACTCCGGCAAGAGTACGCACGTGACATTTTATTTTGGATGGGCTCGTGGCAAGTTCCTTTCAGAGACATCGAGTTGAAACATGGACCATACATAGACAATTCTTCAGGCTAAACAACCACAGAAAATTTTTAGCTGTT
This sequence comes from Lepas anatifera, assembly GCA_034440635.1. Taxonomy (NCBI): domain Eukaryota; kingdom Metazoa; phylum Arthropoda; class Thecostraca; family Lepadidae; genus Lepas; species Lepas anatifera. The sequence continues at coordinate 113,022 of JAOTON010001906.1, read as the reverse complement.
AGACTAATAGGAGAAAAGTGAAAGCCGTAGAAGGTTAAGTGCGTACTCTTGCACGGACTTCCCTATAGTGGTGGAGAGCTGAGGGGGTTGCAAGCCCCCTCTTTGTCTCTGTATCATACATTTCATCGACAATGATTTAAATTGTTTTTTTCGATGGGCACATTGGTGGAGAGGCTTTCCACGTCGATAGATGCCAAAATTCCCTGAGGCTTTTTTGTTTGTAAGATATCTAGAAATTCATCAGTAGACTGAATGCAATGCTTTGAGGGCACGAATGGTTTTAGAATGGTATTGAGACGCTTTGCGAGCTTATAGGTAGCAGTAGTTACTTGCGAAACTATGGGGCGCAATGGGTTTCCTACTTTATGAGTCTTTACAGATCCGTAAACGTACCCAGTGTAAACTCATCCACTATTTTTGAAAACTCACCCACTCACCCACTATTTTAAGTGGTGGCGTCCATTTCTCAAATTCGTCCAGCTCTCCACCACTACACTATCCAACCTGCTCGGAGCATGTACCATAGATCTACCTTTCAGGGGACCAGATGGAAAACTCTACACTCAAAAAGAGGGTGTGGCTATGGGGTCACCACTCGGGCCCCTGTGTGCCAACTTTTATATGTCGTACATCGAAAGTATTGCCCTAAACAATACTGATAATGCTCCATACACCTACCTCCGTTATGTTGATGACTGCTTTCTTGACGTCAGACACCCAACAACTTGAGAAACTTATCAGCGAGCTGGAGAGAAACTCAGTTCTACATTTCACCTATGAATTTAAAAATGATAATACCTTCCATTTTTGGATGTTCTAGTCGAACAGGGGACAGAGGGTTCATAACTAGCGTCTATCGAAAGCCCACACACACTGGACAAACACTCGCTCCCAACAGTGAGTGCCCTGAAAGATACAACATTAGCGTAATCCGTTCATTTGTAAGAAGAGCCATCCGCACAAGCTCCACACATCAGGCCATGCACTTATAATTTTCCAGCCTGAAACAGCTGCTAGTTAATAATGGTTTCGCAAACCAGGACATCGGCACAGAAATAGGACACCAGCTGGAAAACACATACGGCAAAGGTACACCTAAACCTGACCAAACACCAGTAACACATCACCTCTCCTACCGCAACTTCATGAACTCAGCATATCAGACAGACGAGAAAATACTGGCCAACATCATAAAGAAGAACATGAGATGCAGGGAGAACACAAACATAAAACTACACATGTACTATCAGACAGCCAAGACAAGACACTTAGTCATGACGAACAACCCAACGAAGACAGGATGGTTGAAGAGTACCAACATAGTGTACCAGTTTTATTGCCCAAACGAAGGTTGCACACTTCGTCACATTCATTACGTTGGCTACACTTCAACCACCCTGTCTCGCCGACTTACAATATACTTACAATTTATATAACCTGGGGTGCCTAGGTATCAAGCCGTTTTAGAGATTCCTCATTCCTCGTTAGCTTCGTTTTACAAGGGGAGTTTCCATTGCGTTTTTATTCCCCATCTATTCAAGACCAGCTCTGGGGCCCCCAAGTGTGGATCAGAGGCCTCCAGAGCAGCTTCCCCATCCCCCAGTTGTGCCTCCAGGGACTAGATTAGCTCAGTGACCCCGCCCCGAGATGATGGGAGTTGGCCTTGTGTTCTTATTATCTGTCTATTCAAGACCACCTTAGGGGCCCCTGATGTAGATCAGGGCCACAGAGCAGCTCATGCTTCACCCAGGGACTGGACTAGCTCATCGGTCCCAGAGATGAGGTCATCAGACTAGCTCAATGGGCCACAGATAGGCTCATAGGGCCTTAAACCAGTTCAAGAAGCCCCAGAACAGTTTAAGGCGCCAGATCACCTCAGGGGCCTCAAGCCAACTTCAGGGGCTCTCACAAGCTCAGCGCCCAGACCAGCTCAGGGTACCCTCAGAACCTAGACCCGCTCATGGGCCCCAGATCAGTTCTTGGGGCCCCAGATCAATTCAGGGGCCTCAGTCAGGCCAGTGGGCAAGATCAAGTCAGGGCCACTAATTCAGCTCAGGAATTCCTCACCAGCTCGGGGCCCAAGCAGTTCAAAAGCCACAGAGCTGCTCAGGGAACACCAGATCGCCCATAGGGCACCAGATCAGCCTCGGGGACAAACAATCAGATCAGTGGTCCCGGACCAGCTGGGGGCCCAGATCAGCTTGGGAATACCAGATCAAGTCAGGAGGCACTTCAGCTCATCAGCTCAGGAGCCCCATCCCATCTCAGGGGCCCTCGCCAGCCCCTGTGGGCCCAGCTCAGCTCAGGGTCTGGGAGCTGCTCAGGAAATCACGTAATCAACCCAGGAGACCCGGGTCAGCTTAAAGGGCACCATATTAGCCATGGGGCACCAGACTAGCTCAGAGGTAATAAGATGGGCTCAGGAGACACACTGATGACTCAGCAGGCACCAGATCGACTCAGGGGGCATTAGTTAAGTTCAGGAGGCAGTATATCTGCTCAGGGTGCACCAGATCGATCAGCGCAGGGGGCAAGTTCAAGTCAGGGGCACTAAATCAGCTCAGGGATCCCTCACCAGCTCGGGGCCCAATCAGTTCAAAAGCCCCAGAGCTGCTCAGGGGACATCAGATGCCCATAGGGCACCAGATCAGCTCCGGGGATAAACAATCAGATCAGTGGTCCCCGACCAGCTCGGGAATACCAGATCAAGTCAGGAGGCACTATATTAGCTCAAGAGCCCCATACCATCTCAGAGGCCCTCATCAGCCTCTGTGGGCCCAGCTCAGGGCTTTAGAGTTGCTCATGAAATCACGTAAGGAGGCCCAGATCAGCTTAAAGGGCACCATATTAGCTCAGGGGGCACCATACTAGCTCAGAGGGCATCAGATGGGCTCAGGAGGCACCAGATCGACTCAGGGGCATTAGTGCAGCTCAGGTGGCACCAGATCGATCCGCTCGGGGGCCAGATCAGCTCCCAGCGCTCCAGACTATGGCAGGAGTCTAAATCAGCTCAGGGAGCAACATAACAGCTCAGGGGACACAAGGTGGGCTCAGGGCCCACCAAACCAGCTCAGGGGGCACCAGGCCATCTAAGGAGACATCAATAATCATATGAGGGGGCACCTAATCAGCTGAAGAGGCACCATATTGACTTAGGAGACAGAATCAACTTGGGGAGGCATGAGATCAGCTCGGGGGTCCCGAATCAGCTCAAAGGGCGCTAAATCAGCTACTAAGGCACCAAGCAAGCTCGGAGGTATTAGACTAACTCAGAGGGCATTATATAGGTTCAGGAGGCACAATTATTTGCTCAGTGGGGCACTCGATTGACTCACGGGCACCAGATCGGCTTAGATGGCAAGTAATCAGCTCCGGGGGCCAAGACCAAAGCTCAGGGGCACCCGATGAGCTCAAGGGGCACCAGATTAGCTCCGCCCGTACGATTATTGGTGACGATGAGGCATTATCTGGAAACGGATTACGAGCCTTTGCTCTTCCTGGGTGGTTGGAAAGGCGACAGAATGCTCTAACTGACCAAAAAGGCACTTAATTGTCAAACAATAATTTAAATCGCCAAATGCAGTCTAGTTCCATCTAGGCTCAACGGCTTAGGGCACTAAATTTAGAGCGGCACGGCCCAAATTGGGTACACCACCTGGAAATCAAAAGGGCACCCCGGCAGTGATGGGGGCACGTGCCCCATGTGGCCCCTCCCCCGGCTGCACCCCCGGGACAGTAGATCAACTCCGGGAGGCATAAATAAGCTCAGGGGCCCCGGATCAGCTCAAGGGGCACTATAACAGCTAAAGGGACACCAGGCAAGCTCGGGGACATCAAACTAACTCAGAGAGTATTATATAGATTCAGAAGGCACATTTATTTTCTCAAGGGGGCACCAGATTGACTACGAGGGCACCAGATCAGCTCAGGAGCGGTCTAAATGCGGTCTAGTTCCATTTGGGTTCAACGGCGTAGGGCATTAAATTTCGAGCGGCACGGCCCAAAGGGGGTACACCACCTGGCAATCAAAAGAGCACCCGGCACCGATGAGGGCACGTGCCCCTGTGCCCCCTGGCTGCGGCCCTGGACAATAGATAAACTACGGGAGGCCTTAAATAAGTTCAGGGGGCCCGGATCAGCTCAAGGGGCACTAAAACAGCCAATAGGGCACCAGGCAAGCTCGGAGGCATCAGACTAACTCAGAGAGCATTATATAGGTTCAGAAGGCACAATTAGTTTCTCAGAGGGGCACCAGATTGACTACGAGGGCATCAGATCAGCTCAGAGGGCACATGATCAGCTCCGGGGCCAAGACCAGAGCTCAGGGGGCACCCGATGAGCTCAAGGGGCACCAGATTATCTCCGCCCGTACGGTTATTGGCGACGATTACGTGCCTGTACTTTTCCCCTGGTGCTTGAAAAGGCGACAGAATGCCCTAACTGACCGAAAAGGCACTCAATTGTCAAACAATAATTCAAATCGCCAAATGCAGTCTAGTTCCATCTAGACTCAACGGCGTAAGGGCACTAAATTTCGAGCGGCACGGCCCAAAGTGGGTACACCACCTGGCAATCAAAAGGGCACCCCGGCACCGACGGGGGCACGTGCCCCTGTGCCCCCCTGGCTGCGCCCCTGATCATGAGGCAGCCCTGACTGACAGTCCAGGTGCTATTGAGCCACTCCAGCTGGGGTGAGCGTATCACACGGCGGGACCATAGTGATACCAGTTTGGCACTCACTGCGGGATGACCCAGCCCCAAACTGAGCGGGCGGATGGGCGGGCAATCTGTTCCAGCACTGACCTGGAGTGGGTCTGGAAGCAGCCTCTTTACGATAGTGTGCAGGCTTCATCTTGCCCCGTCTGATGATTAGGTTAGCTTCCCCTGCAGCTCTTCTTGCCATCAATTCTTCTCTGAGTCTCTTTTGGTCCTGTCTCTCACTATATGTGAGATCAGGGGTGACAAATATCCTTTTCCACTTCTGGCCAGTTTTGAGGAGAGTGGCCACTCTGGGAATTTCGTGTTTGAACTCCTTATGCTCTAAGGTAACAATCAGAAGTCTGTCCTTGTTGGGGATCATTTTCCCTGCCCTGAATTACCAAGTTGCCCTGACAATCATGTGAAGTGCCTCTTTGACCATGGATATGAAGAGAGCTTTATCAGCTTGGGACCTCTCTGCCTGGGATCTACCACTCTGCTCAGGACGGTTGTGGACCACTACATTTATTGCCCTCCTATTCTTGTCTAGGAACTTGTCAAACACCTGAGCGATGTTCTGAGCGTCCTTATTAGAGACAGCGTTCTCATTCCTGGTGGGGGCATGCATGGTAGAGAGTTTGTCCTTGAATTGGTCAAACTAAGCCAATCTTACCTCTAAGCCAATCGTACCTAGGCTGTCATATTATTCAAGCGCCGCCGCTGCGGGGTTGAAAGCAATTTGAAAGGGCCTCTATGCTCACACGATGTGTTCGGGGTCCCTTTTAGGACTTCCCGTCGATCATTTTAAGCTGAGTCCGACCCCAAGGTTCCTGGCCCTGCCTAAGCTAATGGCTGCTTGCTTGCCAACATTTATTAACAGTATTTCACAGCAATACAAATGCAAATTTCGAATTGTAGGTTATACCTATCTGTGACGATTTACTTTTGGACAGAATATGCGCGCCGCTGAGCCCGCAGAGACCAGACACGGCCGGTGTACGCTGCCAGGCGACCCTGGACGCAGCGGTGAACACTAGAGGACGCTGGCCACGCACCAAACACGGCCCTGCAGAGATATTCATCTGGAATAAATTACACAGTGACGTCAGCTTGTGATAGCGTATAGATTAATAAACCACATAACATAGATAAGGTCTTAGATGAGTGCAAACATACAATAAATCACAATGGGCTAAAAACAGCGCATCCAGGCATATATTAGGCCAAAATCGCTGTCAACTGCACCGACAAGAGGTGTGTACAAATATACCTGTCGAAAGGGTAACGCATGTACATGCTTCGGCAGTACATATAATAAGATTGGACCGATACAGAGAAGATTAGCATGGCCCCTGCGCAAAAGCTGGGGTATAAAGTTCGCCATACCGGGAGAAGGAAAAGAGGGGAAGGGGGAAAGGGAGGGGAAGAAAAAGGGGAAAGCGGCGCCCCAGGCGCCGCCCACCGCAGGTTATGCCCCGTCCCCACCACGACCGTGGGAGGTGTGATGGTGGCGCCGCAGTGTTGCGGGCGGCGTTCGCCCCTTCGATAGATGGCGTGCTGGGTGCCGTGATGGAACCACCTCGCAGTGTGGTAACGCTAATGATAAGCACAGATATTTCATATAATCGTATTGCAGACACTTACAATGTTACGTATGCAAGTTACCGCTTTGTCAGAGTTATACTGTACCGACAAACATGCCTCGGTGTTCAACTGTGCCGCAGAGCACAGTTTGTCTGCTATGCTGCATCGTATAACACCTGTCATTCACAGGCTTGTGAATCTCTGGACAGCCACGTGCCTGGCCGCAGGGCAAAGTGCGTTCACACCGTAGTATTATGCTGTTCCACAAGGCACGACTGAGATTTGGATACTGCACCTCGTGACAGCCACGCCTTAACCCTCGCCCCACCGAGGGCCATCGATGGCCCCCTAAGGTTTTTCCGGGATAGCAGAAAAACGACGGGGCGCAGCACCGCGGTTGAGGGCTCTACCTCTCACAGCATCATTTTCCCATCATCCCTGAAATTTTTACCCCGGGTCACCCAGGGTCAGGTCACCAGACGAGGTCAACAAAGGTCACCTCACTTCACCTTTAGAGCTCTGTAAGAGCTACATTTCAAAGTCGATGAATTTGAAACTTCCTACACTTCATATCCCCTCCAGGGTCTACAAGGTGTAAATCCGTGATTTTCCGATTTCGTGCCCTGAGATCAGGTCACGAGGCGACCTCTCCCATTGGAAAAGCATGGGAAAAGTTGTTTCATGATATAAAAGTCACAAAAATGATTGCAAATACTCAGACTGCTCAGAACAACGTTTTTGGACACCCTTTCATGGATCCCAGGGGTCATATTTGCCCTTTGACTTTTCCAAGGTCATCCAAGGTCACCAGAGGTCAAAAACAGTATTTTGACAATAACTTTTGACCTAATTAAGCTAGAGCATTGAATCAAACACCATCGTGTATGTTCATCACTAGCTTTCATTTGATATACGGCAAGGTCACTTTTTGACCTTTCGTGACCTCAGGTCATATTAACCCGCGCCCCACCGGGGGTCCGGCGCCACCTTCGCCCCACCGGGGGGCCATCGATGGCCCCCTCTATCTCCGAAAATATGGGCGTTAGCGCAAATCTGCAAAGTGCAATAGAAAGCTCGCGTGAATTCAGTAAGAAATTACTTCGCATGTTTTAGTGCTCAGGTCAATGGTTTGACCTCCAGAGGTCAAATTAGGTCAAGATCGGCTATTTTCACTCAAATATGCAATGATTAAGCCAACTGGGCATAACTCTTATGTCATTAGAGCTATTGAGGCCTGGTAAAGTAAATTTGATAGGAAATTGCCAGTACTTTTTCCGCTATGTGAAACGTAAAGACCTCCCGCCAGTGGTTTGACCGCCAGAGGTCACCTCGTGACCTAATATGACCTGAGGTCACAAAAGGTCAAAAAGTGACCTTGCCGTATATCAAATGAAAGCCAGTGACAAGACAAACACGATGGTGTTTGTTTCACCGCTCTAGCTCAATTAGGTCAAAAGTTATTGTCAAAATACTGTTTTTGACCTCTGGTGACCTTGGATGACCTTGGAAAAGTCAAAGGGCAAATATGACCCCTGGGATCCGTGAAAGGGTGTCCAAAAACGTTGTTCTGAGCAGTCTGAGTATTTGCAATCATTTTTGTGGCTTTTATATCATGAAATAGCTTTTCCCCATGCTTTTCCAATGGGAGAGGTCGCCTCGTGACCTGACCTCAGGGCACGAAATCGAAAAATCCCGGATATACACCTTGTAGACCCTGGAGGGGTCATGAAGTGTAGGAAGTTTCAAATTGATTGACTTTGAAATGTAGCTCTTACAGAGCTCTAAAGGTGAAGTGAGGTGACCTTGGTTGACCTCGTCTGGTGACCTGACCTTGGGTGACCCGGGGTAAAAATTTCAGGGATGATGGGAAAATGATGCAGTGAGAGGTAGAGCCCTCAACCGCGGTGCTGCGCCTCGTCGTTTTTCTGCTATCCCGGAAAAACCTTAGGGGGGCCATCGATGGCCCCCCGGTGGGGCGAGGGTTAAGTCACGAGGTGACCTCTGGAGGTCAAACCACTGGCGGGAGGTCTTTACGTTCCACATAGCGGAAAAGTACTGGCAATTTGCTATCAAATGTATTTTACCAGGCCTCAATAGCTCTAATGACATAAGAGTTATGCCCAGTTTGCTTAATCATTGCATATTTGAGTGAAAATAGCCGATCTTGACCTAATTTGACCTCTGGAGGTCAAACCATTGACCTAAGCACTAAAACATGCGAAGTAATTTCTTACTGAATTCACGCGAGCTTTCTATTGCACTTTGCAGATTTGCGCTAACGCCCATATTTTCGGAGTTAGAGGGGGCCATCGATGCCCCCGGTGGGGCGAAAGGTGGCGCCGGACCCCCGGTGGGGCGCGGGTTAAAGGGAATGTGGCACCTTCACAACGTGATTTTAACTGAGATAGCCAAGTTGCAAAGCAGGTCGGAAAACCCAGTACTCCATATTTCATTTGTCTTGGAACTCGATATTTCCGTAGAAAAAAGCTAAAACCTACCTGACACCAGCCCCCCTCAGCCCCCGTCGCCGGCGGCCATTGTTGAGAGCTATTGGTGTGACGACATATGCTGACGTCACGATGAGCATCAGCCAATCGAAGCCCTTGGAGCGTTTCAAGTATGGTAGTGGTTGCCAGATCGTGACATCATCCGCAGGCTGATATTTATTTCTTTTTCTAGAGGAGTATTTTTAAAAACCAAATATTGAGCTTATTGTACATTTTTCAGAGAAATCGTGAGTGGTTTCATTATTTTTGACTAAAAGTACGCCTAATAACACTAAATTCCAGGATTCGACCAAGGTGCCACATTCCCTTTAACATGCGAGGATTCGTACATTAGCTTGGATGCAGCGCTCCTGTTTTTGTTTGCGTTCTAAAAATATATAATGTTCTGCACATTTGTACACCTATCTATGATTTATATACGTATATATGTATTACGTTTAGCTGCAATAAGTAGTTTCGATCATGTCAGCTCCAAGGAAATGTACATTGTTTTGTCATCGATAATTGTTTGAAAGGTTTCGATCCGTAAGACCACTGGACAACACTTTAAAGCTTTATTGCATTGAAAACGCTAGCAATGGTTTCAACTCAACGTGGAGAGCAATTCTTGACTTAACCGTCAGCATTGACAAGACACCGTCAAAACTGAATAGACAAAACACGCTATTGAAACAGAAAGCTCGTGGAAAATGCTGAGCATGGAACCAGAAAAGGGTAGTAGGGGAGGGTGGAGTGGGTTGTATCAGTTTTCACTCCGGGTTCATTAATTTCGTTACTACTTGGGATGGCCTCGTGATTTCAATACCATCTTGTAGCTGCATTCTTTGACTACCTTGTGCCAATTAATTGTTTCATAATCTTTACTAGTTTATCACCTACTGCCTGGAGAATGAACCCTTTCACTTGATACAACTTACCCCATTGTTTGGGTGAGTTGTATCATATGGTGGGTTAAGTTGTATCAGTGTGTCACGTTTTGAAGACTGTGCCTGCTACCGATCATGACCGTGAAAACAACCTTTAACAAATTTAAAATATGATTATAACCTTGCATTTATTACACCAAACTATGGTCAATGCAATACGCAATTTATGCCAATGCAATTCATGGCAACGAAAACGCAAACCGAACATCCACCGTCAGGTGTAAAAGTGACCCGTTTGGAACAAAGAAGCCAACACAATGTGTCGAAACGAACAAATTATTGACTAGGTACCAGTAGACTTTAGCCAGGGCCACAGTTCTCACAATCAAAAGCTCCCTTGAGCTTTTACCAGCTTGACACTGCTAGTAGGCAAAGTCCGAATCATCCGATTCACAGTTGTGACAGATGTATACAACGCCATCAGTGTTAGTACACTGCATGTGTGCCCAGCGTTTGCACTCCTGACACCTGATCCATGTTTCGCCTGGCCGACTGTTTCCCCACGCTTCAATGCAAACCAAGCAGAATGCCTCTTCATCCTCGGAGTCGCCATCGGAGTAGTCCAGTTTCTTCTTGCCCTTTGGCCTCGACTTTTTGGTGCGACTTTTACCGCGCCCCTTTTTTCTTTAGCTTGCGCGCTATTTCTTGGCATTCGTCTTTCTCTTGCGGCTCTTTGTTCCTCCTCCAGCATCTGTTTCACCGGTGTGTCTGTGAGAACCATTGACTGCCTTTTCTTTCGGCCTCCCTTATTTTTCTAGGAGAAAGCCGACGTCCCAGGATTGGACGCACGTCTTTTGGTGAAAAGCTGGTATCATAGCTCGGGCCCACCTGCTGCTGCAGCGTGGAGCTCGGGCCTGCCTGCTGCTGCGGCGTGGAGCTCGGGCCTGCCTGCTGCTGCGGCGTGGAGCTCGGGCCCGCCTGCTGCTGCGGCGTGGAGCTCGGGCCCGCCTGCTGCTGCGGCGTGGAGCTGGGGCCCGCCTGCTGCTGCGGCGTGGAGCTCGGGGCCCGCCTGCTGCTGCGGCGTGGAGCTCGGGCCCGCCTGCTGCTGCGGCGTGGAGCTTGGGCTCTCCTGCTGCTGCGGCGTGGAGCTCGGGCCCGTCTGCTGCTGCGGCGTGGAGCTCGGACCTGCCTGCTGCTGCGGCGAGGAGCTCGGGCCCGCCTGCTGCCGGGGCGTGGAGCTTGGGCCTGCCTGCCCCTGCGGAGGGCGGTCGGTCACCAGAGACGGACTGAAGTCGGCGTCAGTGAACACGTCAGGGTTGTACGGCAGGATACCCGAGACTTGGAATCCGCTGACTATGTTCTTTTCTGTGCTTGCGAGAGGCCATATGTCCCTCAGAATACCCGGGATGTCGTGGATAGTCATTGTGCGGCCACGGTTGTTCCGCATCCAGTTGGACTGCGCTGATCCTGCATAGGTATTCAGGGGACCGAACACGCTTCGGTCGAGTGGTTGCAGCTGATGGGAGCAATGGGGAGGGAACTACATCATTACGATCCCGTTCTCCTTGGCGTACTCCACTCCCTCGATCCCCAGGTGGCTCTCGTGGTTGTCAAGAAGTAGCAGCACAGGTCGCTGAGGAGAACACTTCGCGTGTGCTTGACGAAGTGCACGAGGAAGGTCTTGAGGTTCTCAGCAGTCATCCAGCCGGATGGATAGGACACCCCAAGACATCCCGGTGGGCCATCCCTCACGAAGTGCTCATCGTATCGTACTCTGGGGAAGATCAGCATGGGGGAACTTTGTTTCCATATGCGTTGACAGCTGCACATACGGTTACAAGTTCTCCCCTTTCCGCTGAAGTCATTGATCCGACTTGCCTGGCTCCGGTTGGTGCCACAACCTGTGGAGGCCTTTGCACTGTTGTCAGTCCTGTTTCATCGACGTTCCAAATATCTTCTCTTTCAAAGTTGTACTTGTCCACCACCTCACCGAGCTTCCTAAAGAACTCGCCTACGTTCCACCTGTTGAATCCACTCGCCCGGCTCAGACTTGTGGCTTCAGTCACTCGAATGGACAACCGGCGTCTCTTTCGGAAGGATCTGAACCACTCTGTTCCCGCCATCTTGTTTTCGATCCATGAATTCGGTACCGAGATGTTGTGACGCATTGCACATTCGTAGGCCAAATTTCGCACTTCTCTCGGTGTTAGACCAAAAAAGACCTCTGATGCTTCCTTAACATATGCTTCCAAAAGTGTTTCCTGCTTGTCCGTAAACGCTCTGGATCCTGAGTTCTGATATCCCATGTTCGGATCGATACCCCCTTCTTTTTCCTCACAAAACGGTTCAGAGTTTGGAGGTTTACTCTGTGTTCCTTTGCTGCGCTGCGGGTGGAGACTCCATCATTAATCACTGCGTGGCAAGCCCGCAGCAGGATATCATTTGGGCTGTTCTTGCGCCTATCCGTTTTCCGGATGTAGTTCCGCGGCATTGCGGCTGTTCAACCTGAAAAGCCTAAACGTATTATTTTTAGACTTTTAAATTATATGTAAGACCTAAGAAATCCTCTCACAATTGTCACGGGAAGGGTTGTATCAGGGAGACGGATGGATTGCATGGACGTGGGAAGTAGGCGGAGGTGGGCAGGCAGGGGTGTCCCTCGAATTTGTATAGCACAGGTGAGATGTGGTCAAAACTTTTCGGGACTTGTTAGACTTTAATTTTTGCCTTTGCTTTTATTCCATCAGTGCAGGTGCCTTGCACTAATCCTGACCCGCACCTTTTACAGGAAAAATAGTTTTACCTAAATTTTCGTTATGGTTACATGAGAAAGTATAGTGTTTTTGAAAAAATGAGTATGGGGCGACACCGCTAATGAACTGTATCTACATTGGGGTGAGTTGTATCACTGTTACAACATACCCCAGCTGGCCCTGATACAACATGTACCATCCTTCCATATTGGAAAAAATGTCCTCGTACTCAACAACCAGTGGCCAGCCGAGAAAATCCTTCCCACGCAAGAAGCCTTAGAATCTACCCTTACCACTGCTACAGCAATCCTTCCGATTCGTATTCATCTAAATGACAAAAACACACATTTTCTTTCGACGAAATTTTACAGAATGACACCCCAAAAACCATAAGTGTCGCCACCGGCAAAAAGTGGGGGGCAGCCAAACTTCAACATGATGCTGACAAAAACTTTCATCATCAGGAACAAAAACTGTTCGAATTTGGGCTCCTCGTTGCCCTCCGCAGCGGCTGGATATAAGAATGTCCGGCATTCTCTCATTTTGACTGAGATCAGGAAATTTTTGGCCAAAGAGTGGGGGCCAGGCCCCTGGCCCCTTTTCCGACGCGTATGCCAAAAACACAATGTCTGCACTCACCGCGAAACGCGCCAAGCCAAGCAGACGGCAGTATAAGGAAAGATGGCGGACCGCTTGCGGCGCCATCTGGTCGTGTCGGGAGCGCCATCTCTTGGATAGTTTTGGAAAAAATCGCTCTGATACAACTTGGACGTGATACAACTCACCCCACTCTCCCCTATCTTCCCGAAATGCACCCCAATATCAATCGCTCCCTTTCACACTGGTCAACAAGTATGTCTTAGCTACAACAAGTACAACTAGTAACAAGTACCCGTAGTAGGTTTATGGCCCGGGGTCCTTCATACTATAACGATGTGCCCGCTGATTTGAAAGTCCTTTCAGTACGTCTTTTCTGCCGTACCCTTAAGCGCCACCTGGTGTCACAGCGTACTTAAGGTGTTTTGGGATGTGTGATGGTGCGCTGCGTGTGGAGTGAAGTAGAATATTTCATATCAAGTGTATGCAGTTTTTATGTGATGATGTCAGAGCTTTGACTATATTGAAGTTTCGCCTAGTGAATGTGTCAGCTCATCCCATCTGCTCATCTATCAACAGCTTGACGTGGTGTCGTAATAGCCACCAGGGGCGTAGGAACGGTTTGAAAAGTGGGGGGCCAACCTTAGAGGGGACCTACCTCAAGGGGGGCCCCAGTCCATGGGGGCCCATAATTATAAAAAATTAGTTAGCTCGTTTGGTGTCAATAAAGGCACGCATACACACTAGGATGCCAACGTATGGAAAATTGAGGAATTAAATTTTGCCCTATGATTTTGATTTGTACCTATTATGATCTAATAAATCATAGTAAAACGCAAAAAAACATTTTTGGGTTTTATCTAGACCCTGTTCAAATGAAGACGGGGTCTCCTCATGGCCCCGTCGGTATGAGCCGCATGCTCAAACTGCTTCCGCTGTCTCGGTCGTCCAAAAGTAGTGATGCCGTTTCTGGTTCTATTTTATAACATCTCGTGACTTCAAATCTTCATAATTCTGCCCTGGGAAACATTTCAAATATTCAAACACTCGTTTGACAAGAACCCAGCAAACCACAAGTAAATCATTAATCACAAACCAATGTAAATCACATCTAAATTTAACACCGTTAGAATCCAATCAGGTTTTACGCAAACACGTTTACAATGCCATATCAAATATCAAATAGTCGCAACAGAATTTCCGAATACACTTACGTTCACAGGAAGGTGTCACCCGCACACACAGTGCGCTCTCGCTTGATGCTGTAGCGGAAATGACCCGGGGTCAACGCTTGACCTGGCCGCCAGGCGGCAGTCGGGGCAGAGCCGGAAGGGCAAGTTATGAGGGCAGTAATAAATGCTCACGGTGAAAATAAGTGCGGAGACTAATTAGTTGTATTAACATTTGACAAGAGAAGTTCACCACATAAGCCTAGAAATCAAATAAACCTATCTTTCAGAAAATCAGTTTCCAACCGGAAGACTTGAGCGACATCTGCTGTCTAGCCGGCAGAGGCTCACGATGACGTCACAGGATGCGGCACAGTGACGTCACCGATAACAATAGTGCTAGCGCACTTCGTCCAGCAACAGTAGACACAGGTCTACACAAATACGAAATACATTTTTAAGCTCTTTTGGAGGATTTCAATCATTTTTTACCACGAGTGCGTTTCTTATATTTACAGATGTTTAGGACCTTTTATCACATTTACAAAATTAAAAAACTGTTTAGAAAGCTACAGACAATGCTTTGATACCAAACAGCCTCACTTCGCTATGCTTATCAACATTTTGCTTATTTAATGACAAAAATGGGAACATTTATTTAGGCTGTTACGGATCCCTTCTTTCCATCATTAGAGATTGATTTACGTAAGGGCTGATCACAATTAATACGTCTAGCTATATTTCGATGCCTAAAATGCAGAGCTCCAGCATGACGGCAAGTGCAATGTAGGTACTTGATGGCCAGCTTTGTGATGCTGTGGAGGTGTGGGCGTGATGATATAGTGGTTAGCAACCTTGCTTTCCACGCGACCAACCCGGGTTTAAGGCACGGCAGATTCCTTGTGCAAGGAGCAATTTGACTCCCAAGAAACCCCTCCCAACAGGGAAAGAGTTGGCGACGCCATATAACCCCTGGCATCAAAGGACGTCACGCCTTTCAATGGCTCAGGAACGACCGTTGCTCGGAATTTGATGCGGGGTCCGTATCCGATTCATGCTTTGTGTTGGGATTGATATGGGATGGAATTTGATTGGGACCAGTTCTCGGGACTCATTTGGAAACACTCGGGTAGTAGGTGCCTTGGTTTTTTCACGAAGCGCTCCTCCTCCAGGGGCTTGCAGGCAGCGTACTTGCTGATATTTGCATATACGTTGCGGGGGCCCACCTCAAAAGGGGGCAGTATACCCCTGACCCCCGGTTCCTATGCCTATGCCACCCAGGGTCCGCCAAATTATCTCGGAGGGGCCCAAGGTCCAGACCATGGCTCAGGAACCTAGATCAGTCAGCTCAAGGGCCCAGACCAGTGCATTAGCCTCGGGACCAGCTTATCAAGGGACCCTACATAAGCACAGGACCCCTAGAAGCTCATCACAGTGGAGCCCCAGATTCGCACAGGGTGCCAGATTAGCTTAGGGGCCCGGTTCAGCTCGGGGGTCCCCAGGTCGACTTATGTAGGGTCTCAAAACAGCTCAAGGGGCTTGTTCAAGCTCACGGATCCCAGCTTAGCTAAATGACGCTAGAACAGTTCAGGGGCCCCAGACCAGCTCAGGGCTCTTGTTCAGCACAGGCCAGCTCAGCTCAGGGGCCCAGATCGGCTGATATAGGTCCCCTCTCATACCAGCTCAGGGGCTCCATTCAAGCTCACGGCTCCAGCTTAGCCCAGGGACCCTAGAAGAGTTCAGGGCCCCGATACCATATCAGGGGCCCCAGTTAAGCACAGGGGTACCCAGATTAGCTCAGGGCCCCAGCTAGGCTTAGGGTGTCCCAGGGTGTTTGATATAGAGTCTCAGAACACAGTGGCGTAGCCAGGATTCGGCCAATGAGGGGTCCAACTACCGTCGGGGGCCCCAGACCAGGGTCCCCCTTAGTAACCAGGGGCCCATCTTCTATATCTTTTGTATAGTATTTTAACATTCACACGAAGGAAATTTTGTTGTGCTTTTTTAAGCATTTATTCTTATTTTGTTTATAGCTTGAATTTTTCGATCCGACCAAATGTTGGTAAACTAAGGTCACCAAATATTAAGGATGGCCCATACCTTATATGGTAGCGTGGCTATAATAACAGCTTTGTGCCATCTTTTTTGGGGAAGTTCAATGTTGATGCGCGCATGATGTTACACTCGAGTCTACCTCAATTCACTCCGGTAATCAGACATAAAGTTATTGAAGGTCAGTCGTTTTGAGTACGTAGAAATTATCTTCTACGGGAAATGATTAGCAATTATTTCCCGGTGTCGAATCCATGAACTCTTTAATCAGGAAATTTCAAAAGAAACGAAAAAACGAAAAAATACAAAGGACATGTAGTGTGTCCCGAACGTTACATAACCTCTATTCCGTCGATAGATCCTGTTGAGATCCAGTTACTTTCTTACCCTTGCTATCTTGTAAACGAGCAAATTACCAAGACAAAAGGCGCCTGAGATATCTATCGCCTTGGCTCACTCTGTTATTGTTATTTTCAACGTTTCATACCTATTTTTCTTTTTGGGATTATGCTCATCAATTTCTGTCATTACCCTTGTTTGTCTGGTTTCCTACGAAAATATTGGAAAGCTGCTTATTTCAGAATATTTAGGAATTAGTTATTGGTGTTAAGCTAATAGATTAAAAATTGAAAAGTGCCAAATTCCCTGTTCGATTTGCTCTTATGGTAAAATTAGTTTAGTTTTTGCCGTTCCTTCGATAATGGTGCCTGATGGACATGTTTCAATTTGTCTTTTTAGTACGCAATAGGGGTAGATACATTTTTTCCGAGGCATATGATTTTGAAAATTTTTATTCGAGCTCTGGGGCCACCTAAGACCAACACTTGGCGGCACTCACAAAGCTAATTTTCGGCCGCTCTCCTGATTAGATCTCAGGGGTCTCTGAGACCGATTCACGGCGCCTCTTGATCAAAACTGGGGGCCCCTGAGAATCTCTCGGGGCTCCTGAGATTAGTTATTCGGCAGCACCTCTGAGACTAATTATTGCCCCCCCAGATATACTCTGGAGGGGGGGCTGAGACTGACTATCCAGATTAGCTCTTGGGGTCCCCTGAGGCTGTCTTTTGGGGTGGGAGAGGGGACTGGGAATGACTTCCAACAGCCCTCTGAGAATTACTCTAGGGCGCCCCTGAGACAAACACCCCGGGAGGGGGGTGGAATCACCTCTGAGACTGAATCTTTGGCGTTCCTGAGACTGACTCTCGGAGGCCCCTGAAATAGACTTTTGTGAGGCCCTGAGAACCACTCTCTGGGGCCCCTGAGACTAGCTCGGCCCCCCACCTCCCCTGAGACAGACTCCCGGGGCCCCTGATACCGAATTTTGGGGCCCCTGAGACCAACCCTCTGGGGCCCCCGAAATCTGCTTTTGGGGGCCTTGAGACTGACTCTCAGGGCGGGGGCCTTGAGGCCGACTCAGGACGCCCTGAGAACAAATCTTCAGGGGCCCCTGAGACTGACTCTGGGGGCCCCGTGATCAGATAATTCTTTGCAGTGGTTCAGATTGGCCCAAGGGGGTCTGCGGACGCCTAGGGTCCCCTTGGCTACACCACTGCATCCACACTTGGGGGCCCTCCGAAATCACCATTTGGAGGCCCCTAAAATAGTTTCTCCCCCAGACCAATACTCCGGAGCCCCTTGATACTAATGCCCGGGGGCTTCTAAGACCAAGCTCAGGGTCCCACTTAGATCAGGCTCAGGGGCACCCTTAGACCCATGCTCGCGCTTTTCTTGGGAGTAACTTGACACCGATGTTCCGGGGCCCTCAAGATCAATATTTCGACCCCCCCGAGACTAATGCTCGGTAATCTGGAGTCCCTCAATGCCGATACTCGGGGGTCCTGAACCCAGGCTTGGGGGCCCCTGAGACCAAACTCTGCGTCCATGAGATCAATGCTCGTGCCTCACTCATGGGTCCATCGATATCAATAGTCGGGTGCACCCCGAGAAGGGGGGGCTGAACCCCTGAGACCAAGCTCAGGGGCCCCTGAGACCAAGCTTGAGGGGACCCTGAGACCAAGCTCGGATGCTCCCTGGGACCAAGCTCGAGGGCCCCCTGACACCAAGCTCGGGGGTTCCCTGAGACCAAGCTCGAGACCCCGTGAGACCAAGATCGAAAGGTCCATGAGACCAAACATCGAAAGGTCCATGAGACCAAGCTCGGTTGTCCCCTGAGACCAAGTTCAGGGGGCCCCTGAGACCAAGCTCAGGGGCCCCCGAGATCAATGTTCGGTATTCCAGAGCCCTCGATACCGATGATCGGGGGCCCCCTGAGACCAAGCTCGGGAGCCCCTGAGACCAAAATCAGGGGCCCCCGAGACCAATGCTGGTGTTTTCCAGTGCATACGGTCAGCCTTATGCATCAGATACCCTCGGATGCCCCCTGAGACCAAGCTCGAGGGCCGCCTGACACTAAGCTCGGGGAGAGGGGGGCCTGAGACCAATCTTGGGGGCACCCCTGAGACCAAGCTTGGGGGTCCCCTGAGACTAAGCTCATGGGCCCTGAGACAAAGCTCGGGGCCCCTGAGACCAAGCTTGGAGGCCCTGAAACCAAGCTCGGGGCCCCTGAGACCAAAACCGAAAGGCCCGTGAGACAAAGATCGAAAGGCCCGTGAGACCGAGCTCAGGGGGAGGGGCCTTGAGACCAAGCTCGGGGGCCCTGAGGCCAAGCTCGGGACCCCCTGAGACTGAACCTAAGGGTCCCCAAAGATCAATATTCGGTATTCTGGAGCCCTCGATACCGATTATCGGGGGCCTCCTGAGACCAAGCTCGGGAGGGCCCCCGAGACCAAGCTCAGGGGGCCCCGAGATCAATGGTCGTGTTTTTAGTGCATAAGGTCAGCCCAAGGGGGTCCGCGGACCCCAGGGACCCCCTCCCTGGCTACGCCACTGTCAGAACATCTCAAGGGGCCCATTCAAGCTCAGTGTTCAGTGGCTGTAAAGCCTTATAGGGGGTCCCAGACCATCTCAGGGGCTCTCAGTTCAACACAGAGGCCAATATTAGCTCTGATGACCAGATAAGCTTAAGGGCCCGGATCATCCAGGGGCCCCTTGTCGGCATATATGGGGTTACAGAACAGTTCAGGGTTCCAATTAAAGCTTACAACCCAATTTCAAGGCAGGGGCCCTATTACTGTGCAGGGGCCTCAGATAAGTTTAGGGTCTTCTGTACATCACAGGGGATCCAGATTAGCACAAGGGACAATATTAACTTTACGGTCCCAGCTCAGCTCAGGGGCCCCCAGGTCGGTGGATATAGGGCCTGGCCAACTCACAGGGCCCTGTTCAAGGTCACGGCTCCTAGCTCAGTTTAGGCATCCTAGAACAGTTCATGCTGCCCAAACCACCTCAGGAGCGCTCAGTTCAGCTCAAGGGGCCCAGATTAGCTCGTATGGCATCAGAGACCAGTTCAGGGGCCCCCAGAAGCTCAGGGGGCCTTAAAATCGACTCATAGGACCTCAACTTAGTTTAGGGGTACAGGTAAGTTTAACGGAGTTCCGGGGCAAACTATAGTTAGAGTTTCTTGCTTAATATTACAGTTCTTGATATTCTTATCTCCGTTGCGGGGGCCCATCACTGAAAAGTGGGGGCCCAGTGGCCCTGGCCCCCGGTTCCTACGCCTATGATAGCCACAACCGTTTTTATAACTGTGGATGACTCCGAATACAGTCTTTGTCTTTTTGTCTTTGGCCACCCTCATAGAAAGCCGTGTGTCTGCCATGATTGTGATAACGGTTATAACAAGATGAAAAAATAGGATCAGGGCCACGAATGGCTTAAATACGTTATTCTCAACGTCGCAACCGATGTTTCCTCAATCGACTGTCAACAATCGACTCAATCGACTCAATCGGTTGCCAATCGACAGTATCGATAGTAATTTTCGATATCGTTAAGGAGAGGAAAATCGATAAGTATCGATTATTCTGTAATCTGTCGGAATTGACAGGACTTTGGGTAAACTATGTCCGAATTGCCAAGACAATGGCGGCCATCGCCGGAGACAGATATGCACCGCCTATATTAAGTTGGCGGAGCCCTAAATTAATATTAAGCATAAAAATCGAACACAGTACTTTCGAATGAATCAAAGACAAGGAATTCGAATATATCGAATACAGAGCCCGACCAAATCGAATACAGTACTTTCGAGTAAGTGTTCTTGTGCTGACCTATTGCCGCCGCCGGGAGTGGATCAACGCGATCGAACTATCGACATACGACATACGAATACGACTACGACAGACGTGCCATACGCCCGCGGCGTCGCGCGTCCCTGCGCCGCGCTCTCCACACCGATGGGCTAGGCGCGCTCCGCTGCGACCCTGACCCCGTCGCCGTCGCGAATGCCCCAAGCTCTGGTGTCCCTGTCCACCTCGTCCTCCCAAAGGAGTGTCTTTTAAACTTAACTCCAGCCACTTGTCTTTCCTGTGATTGTATATTTTTTGCAGTGTTTTGTATTTTTTAACAATTGTGCTTTGTGTGATATGAATATACATGTACGGATTCATATAGTCTTATTAATGTGACTGTAAGTCATGTGTTACTTAGTTACAAATGTTACTAAGCGATACAAGCTCACCTGGAGCGTCAGCAACACCTTCGACCGCGCCAATGCTAGAATGCTGTAAACTCCAACGTCGTGGCTTCTCTTTTTATTATATCGATCTGCCGCACATCCACTCAACAGCTCTGTCTCTTCACTGCTGGCCTGCCGACCTCCGGTCACCGGGTCACCGGCGCCGTGGGCACCGCCCGGCCGCCGGTGGAGTAGTGGTGCCAATTCTCTGTGCTCAAAAAATCCCACATCATCATAGGGACAACATGAAAAATGAGGTTTTCGGTCATTACATTTGAACAGGTAAAGATAGAGAAAAACAATCTAAAATTTATGAATTCTCGCAGCAAGCCTAATCGAATGATAAATGACTGGACCCTGCTAGGTCGAATCAAGTATTTGACCTGACCTGAAGTCAGGTCAAATTAGGTAAAATGCGTATCATTAGAACCGCAAAGACAAGACAAAACTAATGAAGTTAAAACAAACGTTCTATCACGATATATTACTAAGTTATTCAGTTAAAACCATTTTTCCCATTTATTTTTAATGGAGAGGTCATGCCTCGTACCAGACCTTAGGTCATCGATATAAGAAATATCAGAATATATTTTAGAGAACTCGGTGGGTTCATTATGAGATATAAGTTCCAATCAGATAATGATAATAATAATTATTGGGGTTTAACGACGCACCAACTGCCAAGGTCATACGGCGTCGCCAACGCTCACCCCGTTGGAAGGGATTTTGGGGATCAGATCAACTTATTCAGAGGCTCCGCCGGGACTTGAACCCGGGAACAGTGGCTTAGAAGACAAGGGTGCTATCCACTAAGCCACCTCATCCCAATCAGATAATGATAATAATAGTTATTGGGGTTTAACGACGCACCAACTGCCAAGGTCATACGGCGTCGCCAACTCTCACCCCGTTGGAAGGGATTTTGGGGATCAAATCAACTTATTCAGAGGCTCCGCCGGGACTTGAACCCGGGACCAATGGCTTAGAAGACAAGGGTGCTATCCACTAAGCCACTTCATCCCCCCCCAATCGGATAAGTTCACCCTGTTATGACCTATGCTATCTTAAACTTTGAGGTCAGGTCACATAACCTGTACTAGTGACCTGACCTGAGATGACCTAACCTTAAAAATTTTCACAAAAGCTGGAAAAATGACCAGAGAAGAGGTTGGCCAAGTACGGGGGCGCTACGCGCTGCCGTTTTTATGCTATCTCCAGAAAATCCGAAGGGGGTGGGTACCCGCCCCCGTCAAGGCGCGTGCTAAAATAAACAGCTTGTCTTAATGGTGTTTAACATAAGCACCCCTGTAGTGCTGAAATTTGATATCCGAACAGAAGCAGCTCTAGGGTGCTAATCTTTTTTACAGTGTGGTGTGTGCTTCGAATATCGATTGATCCCATATTTCGCTGAGTTACCTCTCAGGATTCCCCAAGGGGCACCCCTTTCCACCAGATATATGGTTGTGTACCCGCTGGATATTTAGGCACAGGAACTGGGGGCAGGGGGCTGTCCCCGTCTTTCAGACTAGGTGGCAGTGCCCCCCCCATCTATGAGCCAGTTCCAGACCTTTTCCATTGACAAATTCAATGATACACCATATCATATTTGACTTCAACACAACTTTTGTCCCCCCCCACCCAAACTTGGAAAAAGTTCCTGCGCCTAGGTCCCGGTATGTAGTTGTGGTGTGTATTGGAACGAAATCATGCTACCTCCGATACGTGAACTGGTAAAATCAGTTTGCTGTGAAGCAGGGCTTGAGAACGTTCACAAAGGTCCTTTGTAATGTTTTGTTTAATATTCCGAATCTACTGATAACTCAGCATGCTGTTTTTAAGACTTTTTCATTTCCTAGTCCTGCCTATGTATTTTTTTCTCTTTGCCACCACAGAAGGGTTGTGTGCAGACTAAAATGGACAATTCGTACGTCATCAACGAAACGAACCAGTCGAGTTTTCCTTGCGTTCTCTACAAATTCATAAAGAGCAAATCAATTCGGCATCACGTAGAATATTGAGATTTATCGCTATCTGCGCCTTGGAGAAATGTCGAATTGGGGACATCAACTGGTCCTCAAAATATCAAAAGTCCGGCCGTGGACGAATTTAAATTCCAAAAGAAGTCCAGGTAGATGCCCTGTTTCGTTGTTATTTGTTTCAAAAGACACTTTGAGAAATTCTGCCGTTTTTTTGTTCGGCGTTGTTTGAAATGACATCGACAACAGGCATAATAAGTTTCACAAAAGCGCTCTTTAAACCGAGAGCCACACACCAGATGCTAGTTTGAATGCCCCCAGGCTTTGCCCATCCCTTAGAAAAAAATCCTAGCTTTCTCCCTACTCGGAAGTGCTGGAAGTAAGTAGGTAACTATAATTACCCTGAAACTGTTATCAACCCGCGCCCCGGTGGGCCTCCCAGCCACCTTCGCTCTGGTGGGGGTGTTTGAACGCCCCCCTTTGAACTTGGCCCTATAGAGCGTTTGCACGCGACGTCACAATTTGAGCGGCGGCCATCTTGGATGGAAGAAAAGCATTGGAGTCGGCGGATAGTATTGGGAAAGCGTATAGAGCGGATATTTTACGGAGCGATATGGGAAGGTTTTGTGCGGTTTTTAGTTGTTCGAACGATTCAAGCCGGCAGAAAGATCGAATATATTTTAATATACCATCTATCATAAAGCATTCGGATAAAAAGACACGGGAATTAACCCACGGGATCGATAGCCCAAGGTTTTGGGATAGCAGAAAACGACGAGGCGCAGCACCGCGGTTGAGGGCTCTACCTCTCCTGCATCATTTTCCCATCATCCTGAAATTTTTACCCCGGTCATCAAGGTCAGGTCACCAGACGAGGTCAACTAAGGTCACCTCACTTCACCTTTAGAGCTCTGTAAGACTACATTTCAAAGTCGATCGATTTGAAACTTCCACACTCATGACCCCTCCAGGGTCTACAAGGTGTATATCCGGGATTTTTCGATTTCGTGCCCTGAGGTCAGGTCACGAGGCGACCTCTCCCATTGGAAAAGCATGGGAAAAGCTATTTCATGATATAAAAGCCACAAAAATGATTGCAAATACTCAACTGCTCAGAACAACGTTTTGGACACCTTTCACGGATCCCAGAGGTCATATTTGCCCTTGACTTTTCAAGGTCATCCAAGGTCACCAGAGGTCAAAAACAGTATTTTGACAATAACTTTGACCTAATTAACTAGAGCGGTGAAACAAACACCATCGTGTTTGTCTTCTCACTGGCTTTCATTTGATATAGGCAAGGTCACTTTGACCTTTCGTGACCTCAGGTCATATTAGGTCACGAGGTGAACTCTGGCGGTCAAACCACGGCGGGAGGTCTTTACGTTCCACATAGCGGAAAAAGTACTGGCAATTTGCTATCAAATGTACTACCAGGCCTCAATAGCTCTAATGACATAAGAGTTATGCCCAGTTTGCTTAATCATTGCATATTTGAGTGAAAATAGCCGATCTTGACCTAATTTGACCTCTGGAGGTCAAACCATTGACCTGAGCACTAAAACATGCAAGTAATTTCTTACTGAATTCACGCGAGCTTTCTATTGCACTTCGCAGATTTGCGCTAACGCCCATATTTTCGGAGTTAGAGGGGGCCATCGATGGCTCCCTGGTGGGGCGAAGGTGGCGCCGGACCCCGGTGGGGGCGGGTTAAGCGAAAAACGGCGTGGAAAGTGGCTGGCAGCCATCAACCGAAAGGATCTCAGCGAAGCGAAGCTGCGCCATGCATCAGTCTGCAGTGACCACTTTTTATCGGGTAAGTTGATATTTTCGTTGTACGGAAGTAGGAAATGATGTATGAGGACATATGTAAGGTCAAACAAATTGCAAATTACTGCTCTTTCATCTCATCCATAATTTATGTGCACTCACTGGCATGGCTTCACAAATTTAGCCACTAAAATGTGTCAATATTTTCAGAAAAACCCAGTATTAAGTGCATTACCTTGCTACATGTCGGTCACTTCAACAACCAAACTATTATCAATTTTATGTGGCAGCCAGGCAGGTACTACCTATTGTTGAGGCAGTTCATATCCTTAGCTCAAGCAATGTAGCGGAAGTTTTATTTCTGAGGGCATGAATAAGTGGTTTTGCATGTAAGCTCGTACTTGATATAAAGAATGACTTTATTTGTTTTTGCATTATGTCTAGAACCATGTTACCTTCACTTCAAAGTAGTCAGGATTTTTAGGCCGGATAGTCAGGTTTAGGGATAGGTTTACTCACTTGCGGTTTCCAGTCTTAGTAGGCTTGTGGTTAGTGCCCTAGGTTTAATCCTGGTCTCAGGTACATCTAATCTCTAAGCCTGATTAGGCCACATCTAAGATAAGACGTGGAAGTTTAAATGCCAATAAATTTGGCAAATTTTACCCTTTTTAAAACATTTTCCTAAACGCTATGATCGAAACCTTGTCTTTGCTAACTGTGTGCTCTCTGCAGAGACGGCAGATTCCATTTTCGAGAAGGGGTGCAAGATTTTCGGGAGGGGGCGCCTACCTCCCCAGGGGGCGCCATCATCCCTTGGGGGGCGCCTTTGCTATCCAAGGGCGTTCTGCAGGAACTCTTTGGACTCGGCGTGCGAGGTCACTTGGGGTGGTTTATTTCTAATATTCCGAAAAATATGTATTTTAGATTTCGCATAAACTCAGGCGTATCGGATTGACATCAGCAACAGAGCGGCAAAGCCCAGGGTTCTGTGATTTTCATAGCCTTGTTTGCAGTTATGACCAATGATATTGCAGACACTTCCCGCAAACATGCGCCATGTACTTTTTGCTGAAGACTTCACAATATGGGTGACAAAAGTGTCGCCCCCTGCTCCAGATGGCACCCCCCGGGAAGGTGCCCCCCCTCCGATTGGTGATCCTGGATCTGCCTATCTGCCTACCGTCAACGTTCAAGAGCAAAAATTCACAGGAAAAGCAGGAAAAATATCAAATGTTAGCGGGAAGTGGTGCGGCCAAGATAATTGATGATGCTAACAATTTTTTTAGTTCTGTGGATAAAATAATTTGGTGGCCACGCGGGATTGGAAGGGCACTCCTGGCTTCCTATGAAATGGGCAGTGTGCTAAAAAATATTTCGTCGAGTCAATATCAACATTTATTTTTAAGCAGTTCACTGCAGTGATAAAAGAGTCCCCTACTTTTTCTGTGGGCTTATGACAACCGTTAAGGGTCTTTTTAGCCTCAAATATGGCTTTTGTGGCATTTATTTGGTCATTTGGCCGCTCCGGTAGATCAGTTGGTAGAGCGTTGGGCTCCGCCCCGCTGCTGAGAAGCATGCAGTGGCAGTACATTCCAGGCATGGGATCGGTTCCTCTGAGACGCTCTGGCGCTCAATTGTTTGCCCGATGTCGGTCGGCTGATAACTGATTGGTGAGAGGGTGACCTGAGCGGGGCGGCCGTCCCTGTGCTTTGTGGGAGGTTAAACTTTGGCTTCTAAATTAACACGCGCATTGACGGGGGGCGGGTACCCGCCCCCATCGGGTTTTTCGGGGACAGTAGAAAAACGGCGGCGCGTAGCGCCGCCATACTTGGCATACCTTTTCCCTCATCATTTTTACAACTTCTGTGAAAATTTTAAGGGTTAGGTCATCTCAGGTCAGGTCCCCAGTACAGGTCAAGTGACCCGACCTCAAAAAAAGTTTAAGATAGCATGATTCGGAGCAGGGTGAACTTATCCGATTGAAACTCATATCACGGAATGGGTCCACCGAGTTCTCTAAAACATGTTCCAGTATTTTTTATATCGATGACCTAAGGTCAGGTACGAGGCATGACCTCTCCATTGGAAATACGTGGGAAAAATGGTTTTTGCGGAATAACTCAGTAACGGATGGTGATAGAGCATTTATTTTAGGTGCATTAGAATCGCCGGGGCTTTGTGGTTCTAATGATATGCATCTTTATATATTTTAACCCTGACCTGACCTCAGGTCAGGTCAAATCCTTGATTTGACCTAGCATGGTCAAATTATATACCATTCGATTCGGCTTGCTGAGAGGATTCATATGGTTTAAGTCGTTTTGCTCTATCTTTACTAGTTCAGATGTAATGGCTGAAAAACTGAATTTACATGTTATCCGTATGGCGGCATGTTTTGACCTCTCGTGACCTTAAATGTGACTTGACAAAAAATGGTTCAAATGTTTTCGATGGAGAAGTAGACGGGCAGCCCAATGCCGTTTACCGTTTTTCGCTACCTACCGTGGTTCTCGAGATCTTAGGGGGGGCGGGTACCCGCCCCCTCGTCAATGCGAAGGTGGCTCAGACCCCCGTCAATGCGCGTGTTAACCCCTCGTTGTGGGCGTTGCTCGTTCGGGTGGTAGGGTCGGGGTCTCCGTGACAAGTCCCTTGAGGACTATAGTGAGATTCAGACTCCATCAGCCGTACTAGGAAGAACTTGGACGATATTTATAAAAAAACGGTGCAAATACAATTTGACCTTTTGGCCCTTTTTCAAACCCGGTTTTGTCTTTTTCCGTGGCAAAAGCTCGCAGTCCTGGGTAGCATCTCTAATCTTTCGAATATGGAATAACAAAAATTGGGAGATATTTTCTAACACTAGCACGTCTAAATTGTATTAACGCCCCCCCCTCCCCTCCAAATGGGGTTTTGATCCCCCGAAGACACTATAATGGCAAGCATTAAAAATGCCCCCCCTACTCAGTTTTCCTTAAAAATGCTCTGATTTGCTCTCCAGGAGGCGCCTTTCCTATCCAAGGGTGCTTGTTGTTTCCAAGGGTGCCTTTTCTCTCCGGGGGGGGCGCCTTTTGCTGTCCAGGGGTGGCTAAGCTAACCAGGGGGCGCATATGATATCCAAGGGCACCTTTGATCTTCTTTGGAGGCGCCCTGCTGTCCAGGAGGCGCCTGCGCTATCCAGGGTCGCCTATGCTATCCAGAGGCCCGGATCCTTTACTCAGGGAGCGGGGCGCCTTTTGCCGTCCAGGGGTGGCTGTGCTAACCAGGGGCGCAAATACTATCCCGGAGTGCCGTTGCCCTTCTTTAGGGGCGCCTCTGCCGTCCAGGGGTGCCTATGCTATCCAGAGGGTGTCTTCTGTCCATGGGGCGCTTCTGCTATCTGGGGCGCCTTTAGTATCAAAGGGCGTATTCGCTGTTTCGGGGCGCCTATACTATCCAGAGGGCGCCCCTGCTGTCCAGGAAGCGCCTTTGCTATTCAAGGGAGCTTATGATATCCAGAGGGGGTGCCTTTGCTCTATGGGGGGAGGGTAGGCCTTTCGGTGTACAGGAGTGCCTGTGCTAATTATAGGGCGCCTATGCTATCCAGGGGTGTCGTTACGCTTCAGCTAGAGGCGCCTTTTCTGTTCAGGGGCGCCTCTGCTGTCTAGGAGGTGCCTTTGCTATCCAGAGGGGAGCCTTCACTCAAGGGGGTGGGCGCTTTTTGCTGTCCAGGGTGCGGCTTTGATGTCAGGGGGCGCGATTAATATTTGAAAGTGTATTTTATTTTACAGAGAGGGTACTACCTCTTCAGATAGGCAGTGTGTCTGATTTTCTCTTGACCAGCCGGGAGCGCCGGCCAAATCCGGGGGTGCCACCAAAATCCGTGATAAGGGGCGCCTACCCGTGCGTGGTCAAAACCAGGTGTGCAAAAATATACTTTTGTACACGATCATTTTTTCAAGGTGCACAACTGCACACCTGTCCCCCAGAATCCGCCGTCCCTGCCACCGTTGCTCTCTGGGAGCGTCTTTTTCTCTCCTGGAGGCACCCCTGCACTCCAGGTGGCGCCTTTCCTATCCATGGGCGCCTATGCTATCCAGGAGGGGCGCCTTTTCTTTGAGGGGGCGCCTTTTGCTGTCCAGGGGTGCCTCTGCTGTCTAGGGGCCGCCTTTTGCTTTCCAGGGCGCAGCTTTGATGTCAGGGGGCACCATTCATATATGAAAATGTTGTTCTCACTGAGGATCCTACCTCTTCAGGTAGGCGGTGATTATGCTTGATTTTCTCTTACCGGCCGGCGGCGCCGGTCAAATCCGGGGTGCCGCCCAAATCTGTGATGGGGGGGCGCCTCTCCGACCAGGTCAAAACCAGGTGTGCGAAAAGATACTTTTGCGCACCATCATTTTTTCATGGTGTGCAACTCCACACCCTGTCCTGCGAAATCCGCCGTCCCTGCCGTCGTTGCTCCCCAGGGGGCATCTTTTTCTCTCCAGGAGGCACCTCTGCGCCCAGGGGGCGCCTTTTCGATCCAAGGGCGCCTATGCTATCCAAGAGGGCGCCTTTTGCTGTCCAGAGGTGTCTGTGCTAACCAGGGGTTGCATGTGATATCCAGGGGCGCCGTTTCTCTTCTTCGGAGGCGCCTCGGCTGTCCAGGAGGTGCCTACGCTTTTCAAGGGCGCCGTTGCTATCCAGAGGGGTGCCTTTACTCAAGGAGGCGCATTTTGCTGTCCAGGGCGCGGCTCTGATGTCAGGGGGCGCCATTCATATATAAAAATGTCTTTTCACAGAGGATTCTACCTATTCAGGTAGGCGGTGATTATGCTTGATTTTCCCTGACGGGCCAGGGGCGCCGGCCGAGGCCGGGGAGGGGGCGCCTCCCTGGACCAAGCCAAAACAAGTGGTGCAAAAGATACTTTTGTACCCCTGGACAAAAATCAAGTGGTGCAACTGCACCCCTTGCCCCCATGGAATCCGCCGTCCCTCGCTCTCTGCATCCATAGGTCAGCACTCAGCACTGTGCTGATGAAACCTTGTCTTTGCTAACTGTGTGCTCACTGCATCCACAGGTCAGCACTCAGCATTGTATAAACCACAGTCCTGACTGAGTGCCTTCCGTCAACATGGGGTACAATGCCAAGGATGGCTCTTCCCTTCAAATCGGCAGATACCAGAGAGCTAAGAACCGTAAGGAGCTTCATGAAGGCTCTAGTGAAGCTGGCAGTGCTGCTGCTACAGCTCGTGCTTTGCCAACTTTGGGGTTTGAATCAGGGTACTTTATCTACGGGTACAAATTTTAGGAGAACCTACCAAGTTTTGGTAGGATCGGTTGGAGCATACCAAATTTTAGCGTAATTTGGCAGCAATCTAGTATAAATCGAAATCGACTTCCTTCACCCTTTAAACAGTAACCTTGGTCTCAACTGCGAGCAGCGTATTTTACGTGAATCTAACGAAAATATCAAAGCACTTCAAATAATTAGCTGAAAGGGCATGCATTAAAAGCCCCAGTTGTATTTATGCAGCTATGAACAATGATTACGACAAACATACTGACACAGATAAATCAGCAACAGAATACAAAGGGAAGCAATTTCTAGCTTCTCAATCGCAAATTTGGATACCCTCCATCACGTAAATTCAAATTATCAGCACCCACCCGCATGGGCGCCGAAAGCAGGGGGATGGGGGACGCGTCCCCCTTGTTAGCCAACCAGGAGGGGACGTCCCCCACCCCAAAATTTTTGGTCCATCGACATTAATGCTGTCAGGTAACGAATATGCTCAAAATTCGACTCCCCGGGTCAGCACCAGCCCGGGTCCGCCCTCCCCCGTAAAAATTCCGTGGCGGCGCCCCTGCCCCTAGGCTGATAATCTGACTGCTTATTAAAAACCTGCAGAATTGGCGTCGATAAGGGTGATGCTGTAAAACATGCGACCACCGGAGTCAAATACCTGAAGCTTGATGTTACGAAAACTCGCTGAAATTTCTAATCATGCACGCTTGCATGGAGTAAAAGAAGAACAATAATAACTAACATCAAAATAAAACCTGCAAACTCAAATCCGTCCAGTTTTATTTAAAGCTAAGATAAAAATTTTTACTTTTGCCCACGAGTTCAAGCGTTGTTTATTATCTTCGGAGTTGTCATGGCAACATCGTCAGCAATGAACGGCCAATCAAAATCTGTTCAAGTGTTGTTGGAAACAGCTGTTAGTGCTGAAGCTCTGTCGTGAGAAGGCAAGAGACCGTAACTCGATTTTCTCAACTTTTCAGGAGAAGCAAAAACACCGTTTTTCTAACTCTGGACTTAGTGTTTTTTTTGTTGAGTTTGATACCACCGTAATGGTTGAAATGAGCTGCATATTTTGATGTGGGTCATTTACAGTGGCGGATCCAGGGGTGGGGGCAAAAAGGCAATTAGCTACCCCACCCCAAACGGAAAAGCTCGGGGCAAGACTATGTTTTTGCCCCCCCCCCCCCAAAGCGATCGACCTCCTTTTTCCCCGACTCCTTTTTAGCTTGTAAGCAAGATTTTGGCGCTTCAACTCTCAACTTCAAACAGAACTAGTGAAGTTCAGTGTAAATATTTGGGGCTTGGATAGGAAAGAAATTTCTTGAGTCCATATTTTCACCCGTGTCGTTTTTTTTGCTTTTTGACTTTGGTTTGCCCCTCCCAAGCCACCCGGCTAGATCCGCCACTGGTAATTTAATGCAAAAAAATTATATGTTTAACAAATTCTACAAACGTGTTTTGCTTTCCATCTTCTGGTCACAAACGTCTATATGGAATCAGGCAAAAAGGCGTAGAAACACACTGAAAAACAGTTTGAGAATGTTTTCTTCGTTTCTCACGTGCCCCGATTTTTGGACTCAGTGCCAATGTCTGGTCTCAATCTATACTTAAAACCGCGCTTAACAGCAAACTTAGATGAGCAGAACAGAAAGAGACTCACACGAGTCCCAAAACGGACCATCTCAAAGTTCAAGCCAGTGGTCTCCGCTGAGGCCAAAAAGGACTACTTGATCGGCAAAGCGCATGCGCGATCAGGCAGAGAAATTTGTGCTGTGGAGTTGTGTTGATACGTCCGGAACATCGAACGGTAAATCTTGGTGACAATGTGCT
Organism: Lepas anatifera; assembly: GCA_034440635.1. Classification (NCBI taxonomy): domain Eukaryota; kingdom Metazoa; phylum Arthropoda; class Thecostraca; family Lepadidae; genus Lepas; species Lepas anatifera. Next base: position 81,377 of record JAOTON010001906.1, on the reverse strand, counting down.
TAAGTGTGGTGCATGAGCAATGTTTGTCATAGTCTTTGCAGCAAATAATTGCATGACCATTTTCAAATTCACTGTGAAGCCATGTTTTCAAAATTATTCAATGTTAAATCATGAACATGAATATAGAAAACCCTTGAAAGGTGGGGCAGTACGCAGAAGCGTTCTTAGGCACTGCAGAATTGTGTTGTAGATGGGATGTAATCCACAAGGCGCGTTCAGGACATCGAGAATATGGGGTTTAATTTGGAAATGGCCAAAGGTGTCTTCAGCCATCTGAGACAGGGGATCCAAATGAGATGCAGTGCACAGAGGCACCGATGCAGTGCCCAGCAGTGCACAGATGCAGTGCCCAGCTGATCGATTCAGTTCGATCACCGCCAGGTGCTTCTTTGATTGCGTATATAGAGAAGTTTGCTTTTTGGCACTGGCTACTTCGGCGCTAGGGTTTGAGGCTGAAGTAATAAGATCCGAATTTTGATTTTATCAATGTTTAACCAATATTACTGGGACGGAGGGTAATATTAGGATTTTTAATCGTTCTAAACCACAAATTAGTTTAATTTCCGGCACTAATCTTCAAGGTTGTTGAACCTGTAACCAGAGGAACCGTCCGGTAATGTTATTGTTGCTGTCGGCTCGGAAAGTTCGGAATTTAACTTTAGTGGGAAGTTGAAAGACCAGTGGCCAGCCAGCCCCTCCAACAGCAAGCGTAGATTACCGGATGTGACGTCACAGCTTGTAGCATATAACATGGGAAAACAAATCATTAAATATCCAAATTCTTACATGAAGAGGCCCCGAATCGAAGATGAAATGCTCATTTATTGCATTTGGGATAAACTTAATTATCGTGTATTCTCACGAATTCGTAAGCGGGCAGTGCCATTAGCAGCAGTTTGACACACGGCCCAAGGGGAAGGAACCCTCCACGCCCGTATGACGTCACTCGGGCGTGGAGGAATCCCTCTTGAATGTACCTTTCAGTAATGGTATCTTGGGGCCAGCAGGCAGAAATGTGGGAGCCCAGTGGAAAGTGAAGTTTGTCTTTAACCATGTAATTATCCGGATTCTTTACCCCTCTCTCTTTGGATCCAGCTCAGCAGAGCCGTAATTTCCCGAAGTTCAAGAATGTGACTTATTTTTGGGAGTGATTCAGTTAAAGGAGGGAAAACCGGTGAGGCGTGATGAGAGGAATATCTTTATAAGGGATGTCAGACGCAGCCCCTGAAACCAGCGGTGGCCAAATGTTGAAGTCAAGAACATTTGAGCTAAACCCAGCCTCTGGGAGGCAGCTGATCCCAGCCAGAATCGTCAAGTTCAGGTACAGTGCCCGCTTCCTTCGGGAATGCGACTTCAGTGATGAATGCCAGACGTAGCAGTGTGCTTTAAGGATAGGAATTCTGGAGGGTTTGAGAGAGTGGGGGTGGGTTAACCTGAGCAGCAACAGTTTTTCATTGTTGTGTCCGAAATTACCGACAGAGCCACATTGCCGTCCGATATTCCGGCCGTGAGTGGACGCCGCGGGCGTGACACTCACAAGTGTTTTTAACAAATTAATGAGAGTTGTTGAAAGTGGGGAATTGTTCGAAATACTCGATCCATTATTTCTAACACATGTTTTCATGTTCCAGTTCCATCAAACCCCGCACTGTAGACCACGCAACGTTTTCCCTGCCAAGTGCTTAGTGTCCGTAATTCGGTGCGTTCCCCTACTCAGGCTACTGAGGATGGGGGTTTTAGTGCGCAGAGGCGTACAAAGGCCAGTTAGCTTGGGGGTTTCAGTGCAGAGCCGTATGCAGACTTCAAGAATGCTGGTCATATTCGCAGAAGCGTGTATAGACATGGGTATCGGAAACCTTAGAATGGCTACACATCCAAATGATATATAAATGATAAATGATATATGACATGACCATTCAGGTAAAAAAACGGCGTTTCGTTTTGATCAATATGAAAAATCGGATAGGTCTACCGAGGCAAGTAGCCGTCCCCTGACCACGTGAGTGATTAGCGGATTGTGCAAAATTTTAAGCATTTGTCTGTACTGTTTCCAGACGAGGACACCCTTCGGGCCCTTCTGACGCCATGGAGGCGCCCTCAATCGTCACCGTGGTGCGATCACCATGGTTGGCCGTGGCTCCACTGCGAGGGAGAGGATGGCGGAGTAACGGCACTTTCCGCGGGTTCCTGCCTGCGCAGCCCACACCGTCTTTGCCCATACGGTAGCGGGAAGCGCAAACGTGGTCCTGCAATTCATCCAGCGTACCTGCCTGAATGTCAAAGAGGTCAAAGTGCCAGCTGTAAAGTACGGAGCCTTAAAATCACCGCTTTCTGGACCTGCAGTGACGTGTTGTACTGGGTCGACGTGTTGTGGCATTAAAGAGTGGAGACAGCTGTGAGCAATACTACAGCAATGAGCAATTCATATATTGTTAAACACGAAGGAAATGTATGGGTGTTCGCCCCATTCTCTGTTTTTCGCTGTTCTTCTGTTAGTCTAAATATTAGGCTAGCAAACATATTCATTTTGTGCATTATTAAGTTTGGTACACTCATCATCTTCAGGTTAGTACAAAAGCAATGTTAAACAAACTAAATAAGTAGGTATAACATTACAACGCCTTCGATGATGGTTGTTGGGCAAAAACAATAGCATTAGTTGTTTGAGTTTGAATGTTGTGGCAGAGCTGGCCCGGAGCTTAGCTGACCGTTGCCTGTGGAGTTTTAGTATGTTGGTCAATAAGCTCTGGTGGCAGCCATGGTGATGCGATGACTTGCATGTTTCTATTTTGGCAATACTTGGCCAAAAGAACTGCAGGAAGTTCAATGAGATGCCAGAGTCATGAAATAAAACATTAAAATTATCATACTACCAGAAACTGATTTCAGAAACGGGAGAAAATCTGCTCCATACGAATCAAGGATCCCGTGAATCTTAAAAAGGTTTCAACATGCGGGTCAATTAGACCAAGGGTCAGATTTATAGTCGAAAAAGGACTCGCCAAATAAAACAGGCTTCATATGAGTCTTGCACGAGACCACGGGACATATTTATGGTCGCAAAAAGGGACTCACCAAATAGAAAAGGGTTTCATCTGAGTCTACTTTGCAAGCTGCATAAGGTGGTTATTGGTCTCATTCGAGACCAAAAAGGGACTTGAAAATATGGTCTCACATGAGGCTTAAAATAAGACTCAAAACGTGTTGTCTGATTTGAATAGGAAAAGAAACCTTTTTGGTCTCATAAACCTAAAAGAGGACTCAGTTTTTCTCAGTGTATAATAAGCAATTTATATAACCAGGGGTGCCTAGGTATGACAAGCCGTTTTAGAGATTCCTCATTTCTGGTTAGCTCCGTTTTACAAGGGGAGTTTCCATTGTGTTCTGATTCCCCATCTATTCAAAACCAGCTCTGGGGCCCCAAGTGTGGATCAGAGGCCTCCAGAGCAGCTTCCCCCATCCCCCAGTTGTGCCTCCAGGGACTAGACTAGCTCAGTGACCCCGCCCCGAGATGATGGGAGTTGGCCTTGTGTTCTTATTATCTGTCTATTCAAGACCACCTCAGGGGCCCCTGATGTAGATCAGGGCCACAGAGCAGCTCATGCTTCACCCAGGGACTAGACTAGCTCATCGGTCCCAGAGATGAGGTCATCAGACTAGCTCAATGGGCCACAGATAGGCTCATAGGGCCTTAAACCAGTTCAAGAGGCCCCAGAACAGTTTAAAGCGCCAGATCACCTCAGGGGGCCTCAAGCCAACTTATGGGGCTCTCACAAGCTCAGCGCCCAGACCAGCTGAGGGTACCCTCAGAACCTAGATCCGCTCTTGGGCGCCAGATCAGCTCTTGGGGCCCCAGATCAGTTCAGGGGCATCAAGTCAGGTCAGGGGGCAAGATCAAGTCAAGGGCACTAATTCAGCTCAGGAATCCCTCACCAGCTCGGGGCCCAAGCAGTTCAAAAGCCCCATAGCTGCTCAGGGGACACCAGATCGGCCCATAGGGTACCAGATCAGCCTAGGGGACAAACAATCAGATCAGTGGTCCCCGACCAGCTCGGGAATACATGATCAAGTCAGGAGGCACTTAATCAGCTCAGGAGCCCCATATCATCTCAGGGGCCCTCATCAGCCTCTGTGGGCCCAGCTCAGCTCAGGGCTTTAGAGCTGCTCATGAAATCACGTAAGGAGGCTCAGATCAGCTTCAATGGCACCAGATTACTCAGGGGGCACCAGACTAGCTCAGAGGGCATCAGATGGGCTCAGGTGGCACCAGATCGATCCGCTGGGGGTCCAGATCAGCTCCCAGCCCCCCAGACTATGGCAGGAGCCTAAATCAGCTCAGGGAGCAACATAACAGCTCAGGGGACACAAGGTGGGCTCAGGGCCCACCAAACCAGCTCAAGGGGGACCAGGCCATCTAAGGAGACATCAATAATCAGCTGATGGGGCACCTAATCAGCTGAAGAGGCGCCATATTGACTTAGGAGACAGAATCAACTTGGGGAGGCATGAGATCAGCTCGGGGGTCCGAATCAGCTCAAGGGGCACTAAATCAAGTATGAGGGCACCAATCAAGCTCGAAGGCATTAGAGTAACTCAGAGGGCATTATGTAGATTCAGGTGGCACAATTATTTGCTCAGTGGGGCACTCGATTGACTCAGGAGCACCAGATCAGCTTAGAGGGCAAGTAATCAGCTCAAGGGGCACAGTACCAGCTGAGAGGCCACGGGATGAAATCAAGGAGTACCAGATTAGCTTCACCCGTACGATTATTGGCGACGATGAGGCATTAGGTGGACACATACTAGGTGCCCATACTCTTCCCGGGTGCTTGGAAAGGCGAAAGAATGCCCTAGCTGACCGAAAAAGGTATTAAGTTGTCCAACAATAGTTTCAATCGCTGCATGCGGTCCAGTTACATCTAGGTTCAACGGCCTAGGGCACTAAATTTCGAGCGCCACGGCCCAAATTTGGGTACACCACCTGGCAATCAAAAGGGCACCCTGGCAGTGATGGGGGCACGTGCCCCTGTGCCTTCCTGGCTGCACTCCTGGACAGTAGATCAACTCCGGGAGGCATTAAATAAGCTCAGGGGGGCCGGATCAGCTCAAGGGGCACTAAAACAGCTAAAAGGACACCAGGCAAACTCGGAGGCATCAAACTAACTCAGAGAGTATTTTATAGGCTCAGAAGGCACACTTATTTTCTCAGGAGGGCACCAGATTGACTACGAGGGCACCAGATCAGCTCAGAGGGCACATGATCAGCTCCAGGCGGCACCAGATGAGTTCGGCCCGTACGATTATTGGCGACGATGAGGCATTATCTGGAAACGGATTACGTGCCTATACTCTTCCCGGGTGCTTGGAAAGGCGACAGAATGCCCTAGCTGACCAAAAAGGCACTTAATTGTCAAACAATAGTTGAAATCACTAAATGCAGTCTAGTTCCATCTAGGTTCAACGGCGTAGGGCACTAAATTTCGAGCGGCACGGCCCAAAGGGGGTACACCACCTGGAAATCAAAAGGGCACCCGGCACCGATGGCGGCACGTGCCCCCTGTGCCCCCTGGCTGCGGCCCTGGACAGTAGATAAACTACGGGAGGCATTAAATAAGTTCAGGGGGCCCGAATCAGCTCAAGGGGCACTAAAACAGCTAATAGGGCACCAGGCAAGCTCGGAGGCATCAGACTAACTCAGAGAGCATTATATAGATTCAGAAGGCACAATTATTTTCTCAGTGGGGGGGGGCACCAGATTGACTACGAGGGCATCAGATCAGCTCAGAGGGCACATGATCAGCTCCAGGGTTCAAGACCAGTGCTTAGGGGGCACCAGATTAGCTCTGCCCATACGATTATTGGCGACGATGAGGCATTATCTGGAAACGGATTACGTGCCTATACTCTTCCCGGGCGCTTGAAAAGGCGACGGAATGCCCTAACTGACCAAAAAGGCACTTAATTGTCAAACAATAGTTTGAATCGCTAAATGCAGTCTAGTTCCATCTAGGCTCAACGCCGTAGGGCACTAAATTTCGAGAGGCACGGCCCAAAGAGGGCACACCACCTGGCAATCAAAAGGGCACCCCGACACCGATGGGGGGGCACGTGCCCCCTGTGCCCCCCCCCCCTCGGCTGCGCCCCTGCCCCCGTCAGATCTCAAACATAAAAACAGTGACAACAGCCAAGGCAAACGCCTTGCCCAAATCAACCTTTGCTGTAGCACCGTCCGTGCTGTATCTCGTGTAGTTTACTAACGTTTTGGCAATGCCAGTGACGGCCCCGGGCCCTCACCTTTGGCTCTAAATGTATCCTCCTACGAGTATTAAGACAGCACGCCTGCTCGATACTCTCAGTTCCTAACATCGTTCCATCCTTTACAAAATTCCTTCATTTTGCAAGTAAATTTCTGACTGGCAGGCCATAACATACCGGTCGCTGTTCGTTCATTGGCTGCTTTTGCGTTAAAAGTAAATAATGATAATTTCCCATCCGTTCACCTAGATGACACCTGTTGGCCCCCAAGTTTTGTTCACGTTCAAATTCGGTGAACACAATCCCTTGAATTGTACGGCGTTTGGACATGTTTTCCTCCAATATGGAGTTATACGCCATTAACGTAATTCCCTCCTCTTGTTAAGTATTCCGATCAAAGTGTACATATTATAGGACGTCCTACCGTCGCCTCTGGATAGATTCCCGCCGCCTGTGCACAATCACTGTAGTGCTGTGTCTGACAGCCCGTCTGTTTCACCGATAATTTCAACACTGATGTCGTCTGCGCCGCCCTGGCAGCCGCACATGACATTATTTTGGGTCAGACTAAACAGACGGCACCCGTTCTCGCTTCTACTCCGCGCGCTATTCCGATCTTCTCTCCAAACAGCACCAACACAACCTACCCCACTTCAGCCGGCGCTAAAGTCGCCGCCGACGGGCAGGTCGCCAAGGAAGTCTAGTCTAACTCCGTCATAGCCGCCCACCTCGCCTTCGCAACTGGCTCCCGGCCGCGAGCCGATGTTTACGGAAGTTACGGATGTCTACGGATGCGTGTTACGGCCATACGGATGTTTATGGAACCGTTGCATGGCCACTTGCTCACGACATGATTGAGATCTTCTGAAGATATGTATATATGATTGTGTATGTGTGTTAAGAAGTTTTGTGCAATCGACTTTTGATCCATTTGACCAATGTACTCTATTACTCTTATGCACAATTTGCATTAGTTTAATTTAGGGTCCCCGTTTTAATTGACCATACCAATATCGTTTATGTCTCTCATTTCGCACTTCTTACAATTCTCGACATGTTTCAGATCCGTTACGTCTCTGATAACGCTGAAAGCCATTTCTTCAACCAGCCCAAATTTTTCCTGCTCTGCTAAGTCGCACTACCTTCTGAGCTGTGGTAGCATTGCACAAACCCTTATTGGAGGCGCCATCTGGTGCGTATCTACAACAGCACCTACTGGAGGCTTGGAACAAAGTCTGCACCGTCACCAACGGCCACTCGCTGGCCTACAATAGCGCCGCTGGGGCATTCCAGGACAAAACGGCCAAAAATATTTCAATTTGACACCACCATGTCTAGAAAAAATCTGAAACTTTGGCTCCGGGGTAGTTTTGGGCCAGGAACACGCCTGTGAGAATCTTAGCCCCCTCCGACCAACGGTGACCGAAATATAGCCCGAGGAATTTTCGGGAGGTCACCTTGTAGACTCATCTTTGATGCTTCTTAACTCCAAAACGCATTGCCTGATTAACAAGTGTTGTATATCATTGAACTCGTCTTGAATTATACATTATTTTGAAAAAGAAAATTTCAAAATTTTAAAAACTTTGATTTTTAATTCGTTTGACCTTTTCTTTTTTACCTAGGTTGACCTTTGTGCGGTTGAAATTACCCTTTTAGACACCTCAACAATTTTGCTTCATAAAATATCTTTTGATAAAAATAAAAAAATGTGTTCTTGCTATAAATTCCAAATTTTTAGCACCTGAGGTAGGTATGCAGACGGTTTTTTACCACTGCGGTAGTACAGCCTTATGTTTAACACCGCAAAGAAAGCGATTACTTTTGTAATCGGTTGCTTGCAATCATATTTCATTGTCTTTACGAAAGTTTCATCGTGCAAGTGTCAGAATGTATGAAAATTAACACGCGCCTACACGAGGGACTGGGCAACCTCAGGTTTCTACATGTAGTAAAAAAACACCTTCGCGCAGCGCCAACGTACTTCATCTACGTCTAACTCGACATTTGTTTCAACTTCTGGCAAAATAATTTAGGTCAACTGGCAGGTGATAGGTACCGTAAATACCGTAGGTCAGCTGGCAACTGACTGGTGAGGGGGTGACCTGAGGTAGATGGCCGTCGTTATGCCTTGTGGGACGTTCAACTTTGGTTCCTTAATCAACCCTTCATCGTGGAAGTTGCTCGTTTGTGTGGTGGGGTCGGGGTCTCCGTAAAAAGTCCCTTGATGACTCTAGTGAGACTCCGATTCCTAAAACTGCTGTAGGAGTTACCTTATCAGGGTCACCAACTAGTGTGTGCATGCAAAATACCTCTGAAACCTTGTAGCTAATATCCCTGGAGAACTTTGCTAATAGCGGCACGTCTAGATGAATATTTCCTATGAAAATTGGGTACCACATCTGTCACATCCGCTGCCGGTGAGCTATAATGTCATGCAGAGAGGCTACTGGCGTCCTGAAAATACGGGGTTAGTACCAGAATTGCACGGACTAGAATTATTTAATAGCATTAAAGTTCATTTTCCATTCTCGTCTGAGAGCCACAAATTCGCTAATGGGAACAGAACCCGAATGTTGGTTGAGATTCTCACAATGTTCTCTTTGGAGAGCTCATGTGAGAACTATGCGAGCATGGAAGTTAATATTGAGATCTCAACCGAGAACCGCCAGAACCGAGAACCGTCGGTTCTCAGTTGAGATATTGTGGCTCTCGGACGAGAATGGAAGATATGGTTCTCGAGCCAGCTCAAGGTTCTAACATGTTTGTCCGTGGCAAGTCAGATCCGCAACTCCGACTCCAGATTTCGCCCCTGGATTCGCCTATTAGAACGCACTACACCTCAACCGCCACCTTCTTACCTTCGGCATCGATATACAATTTACCGACGGCGTCGCCCGCCATCGCATCAGCCGCTCTTTTTCAAGTTGTACAATTTACTTCCCGCCGCCACGGTCAGCCCATACCAGCCGGTGCCAGCCCCCTGTCCGACAGCAACAGCTCCAGTAATGCTCGCGCCTCTTAAGATCTGTGGTCACTGTCGCGTCTGCCATCTCAGTCCTCGTGCGCCACATTTACGGTTTGTTTCCCGCAAGCCATATCCACCCCATTTTCGGCTACATTCACCTTCAGCCTTCTCAGTGCGTTTTTATTATATGTAATGTTAAACACCACCTTCGTGAAGAAGGAGAAAAAAACGTAGAATTGAAGAAATAGGATAAAAATGTGGACATAAATTAGGTTATTACCATCTTGAAAGAAGAAATGCAATGACAGTATAAATACTATATGTATGGAAGAATGTGTTTTAAATGTTTGACTGAAGCTTATTTTAGTAACATGAACAGAAAACCTGGACCATTGATGAATGTTTAAATTAATTTCTTTCATTATATTTCCAGAAGGAAATTTTTCGTAAGGAAGAGGATGTTGTAGAGTGTTAAGTTCCAGCCCTAAAATTAGAGTGTTTGTCACGAGTGTATGTATGTGTGCCAGAAAACCGTTTCGTCGGTTTAAGCGATTGTATATAACTAGGTTAAAATAAGAATACATGGTTGGTCCCGACTCAGTCATTCTCTCGCCTTCCACAACATAACACTCATTTTTACTGTCGTGGCGTTCCGCAGGGATCTGTTGTGGGATTCCAAGTAGTTTTTTAGGGATATTCTCACACCTGTCGCCTTTTACTCTTCACTTTTCTCATCTAGGGCCTTAGGTCATTTTCCTTAACACCAACGGGGAGCCACCTTGCATGAGGGGGGGGTACCGCCCCAAGATCTCGAGAACCACGGTAGGTAGCGAAAAACGGTAAACGGCGTTGGGCTGCCCATCCACTTCCATCGAAAACATTGAACCATTTTTTGTCAGGTCACATTTAAGGTCCGAGAGGTCAAAACATGCCGTCATAGGGATAACATGTAAATTCAGTTTTCGGCCATTAAATCTGAACAAGTAAAGATAGAGCAAAACGACTTGAACAATATGAATCCCTAGCAAGCCGAATCGAATGATATAAATTTGACCTCTAGGTCAAATCAAGATTTGACCTGACCGAGGTCAGGTCAGGGTCAAATTATATAAAATGCATATCATTAGAACCGCAAAGCCCAGGCGAGTCTAATGCAGCTAAAATAAATGCTTTATCACCATCCGTTACTGAGTTATTCCGTAAAACCATTTTCCCATGTATTTCAATGGAGAGGTCATGCCTCGTACCTGACCTAGGTCATCGATATCAAAAATACCGAACATATTTTAGAGAACTCGGTGGGGCCATTATGTGATATGAGTTTCAATCGGATAAGTTCACCCTGCTCCGACTATGCTATCTTAAACTTTTTTGAGGTTGGGTCACTTGACCTGTAATGGTGACCTACCTGAGATGACCAACCTAAAATTTTCACAGAAGTTGTAAAAATGATGAGGAAAAGGTATACCAAGTCGGCGGCGCTACGCGCCGCCGTTTTCGTCTCGAAAACCCGAGGGGGGGGTACCGCCCCCGTCAATGCCGTTTAACAGAACTCAGTTTAGTCACCTTTTTGCTGAGGTCAATATTGAGGTCATGACAGATCAAAAAAAGGTGGCATTTTGAGTAGAGTTTTGGGTTCTAGCATCTGACAAAGTTGAATTAGAATCATTTTTAGGTACCATTCGCTTCCTATCGTCACGGCAAATCAAAGGCTGTATACTAGTACCGTACTAGGTCAAAACACAAAAATAACCTGACCTCAGGACAGCTCAAGGTCACTTTTTAGCCTAGCTTAGTAAATATGCATATCAATCGACTCGCAATAGCAATACAAACGCATTGATATGAAAATAGAACCTATATCATCATTTCTTGCAAATTATTGACCTAAGACTGAAAACTGCTTAAGTACCCCAGTTGACCTCTCAGAGGTCACAGATCAAATATTGCAGTATGGACCTGGAAAGGGGACCAGAATACTACCATTTGGGGAATATAAAGGTATGCTCAGCTGTATCTACACAAATACAGCCCAATTTCTGTTTTTCCCTGTATTTCGAATAAAGAAGTCATGGTCCGTACTTAACTTAACACGCACATTGACGGGGGTCTGAGCCACCTTCGCATTGACGGGGGGCGAGTACCCGCCCCTAAGATCTCGAGAACCACGGTAAGTAGCGAAAAACGGTAAACGGCGTTGGGCTGCCCGTCTACTTCTCCATCGAAAACATTGCAACCACTTTTTTGTCAGGTCGCATTTAAGGTCATGAGAGGTCAAAACATGCCGTCATAGGGATAACATGTAAATTCAGTTTTTCGGCCATTACATCTGAACAAGTAAAGATAGAGCAAAACGACCTAAACTATATGAATCCTCTCAGCAAGCCGAACCGAATGATATATAATTTGACCTTGCTAGGTCAAATTAAAGATTTGACCTGACCTGAGGTCAGGTCAGAGTCAAATTGTATAAAATGCATATCATTAGAACCGCAAAGCCCAGGCGAGTCTAATGCATCTAAAATAAACGCTCTATCACTATCCCTTACTGAGTTATACAATAAAAAAATTTCCCATGTATTTCCAATGGAGAGGTCATGCCTCGTACCTGATCTTAGGTGATCGATATCAAAAATACCGGACAATATTTTAGAGAACTTGGTGGGGCCATTATGTGATATGAGTTTCAATGGGATAAGTTCACCCTGCTCCGACTTATGCTATCTTAAACTTTTTTTGAGGTCGGGTCACTTGACCTGTACTGGTGACCTGACCTGCGATGACCTAACCTTAAAATTTTCACAGAAGTTGTAAAAATGATGAGGGAAAAGGTATGCCAAGTACGGCGGCGCTACGCGCCGCCTTTTTCTGACATCTCCGAAAAACCCGAGGGGGGCGGGTACCCGCCCCCGTCAATGCGCGTCTTAAGGCCATCAATATGAAAAATCACGAAATATATGTTGTAGCATTCGGTGAGGCCATTATGTGGTATAAGTTTCAATCCGATAAATTCACCCGTTTCTTACGTATGTCACCTTAAACATTTTTATAGGTGAGGTCACTTGCCCTGCACTGGTAACCTGACCTGAGATGGCCGAACCTTAAAATGTTAGGGAAAATGCGGAATTGATCACAGATAAGGCGTGCCAAGTACAGCGGCGCTTCGCGGCGCCGCTTTTTCGTGCCGCTGGAAAACCCGAGGGGGTTTTTGAGCGTCCCCCACCGGGACGGGGGTTAAAACTGTAAGGAATTTAAAAAGTTTACATGTTTTTTTCTTGCTATTGGTACCGTTGCTACGTTCTTCCTTCTACTGCACATTGGGGTGCCTCATTTTGCACCGACCATGCAAATTATTGGGTGGCGGTGGTTTTTCCCATTGTTTGAGACCTCCTGAATCCAATGGTACCAGAATCATACAAAATCAAAAATTTATAGGGGTCGCGGATTGGATTTGAAGTTCTGAATTTGTAAAATAATGGTAAAAAAGCCTGTTTTTATGCCACAGAGATGTAGCTCTTCTGTTCAGAGCCAAGAAACCGAAATCCACCGGTCGTTTTCCATAAATCCAGTTTATTTGGAACGTATTTGGTTGAATTTATAAGCCAGATTACTCTTAATATTAACACGCGCATTGACGGGGGTCTGAGCCACCTTCGGTTTGACGGGGGAGGGCGGGTACCAAATAAACACGGTAGTGAAAAAACCGGAGCCCAAAAATATTTGGACCTTTTTTCAGGTCACATTTAAGGTCACGAGAGGTCAAAACATGCCGTCATAGGGATATCATGTAAATTAAGGTGTTCGGCCATTTCATCTTAACAAGTAAAGATAGAGAAAAACGACTTGAACCATATGAATCCTCGCAGCAAGCCGAATCGAATGATATCTAATTTGACCTTGCTAGGTCAAATCAAGAATTTGACCTGGTCTGAGGTCAGGTCAAGGTCAAATTATATAAAATGCATATCATTAGAACCGCAAAGACAAGGCGAGTCTAATGCAGCTAAAATAAATGCTCTACCACCATCGGTTACTGAGTTATTCAGTAAAAACAATTTTCCCATGTATTTCCAATGGAGAGGTCATGCCTCGTACCTGACCTTAGGTCATCGATATAAAAAATACCGGAACATGTTTTAGAGAACTCGGTGGGCCCATTCCTTGATATGAGTTTCAATCGAATAAGTTCACCCTGCTCCTACTTATGCTATCTTAAACTTTTTTTGAGGTCAGGTCACTTGACCTGTACTGGTGACCCGACCTGAGATGATCTAATCTTAAAATTTTCACAGAAGTTGCAAAAATGATGAGGGAAAAGGCTCATTACCAAGTACGGCGGCGCGTACGCGCCGCCGTTTTTATGCTGTTTTCGAAAAAACCCGAGGGGGCGGATACCGGCCCCCCGTCAACGCGCGTGTTAAGTTAACCATCATATTTTAGCAAAATGTAGGCATTTGCATGTTTATTTCGATGTGTATTTTAGTTAATACGCACTCTGTGTACCATCCATAGTGAGTTACTTCGGTCACGTGAGGAGCTTTTATAACACTTTGGTTGGTAAAAATGGCAAAGACTGTGCCAAGAATAGATGTTCATAAGGCTAAACCAATAAAGCATGTCTGAGATTCGCTTAAATGTTTTATCCCGACCATGAACTATGCCATCCTTAGATTCTGCCTCAAAAAGCCGCATTCCACCACACCATATTACTAAGTACCTTTCCAATGTGTACGCTTTGATTAAAAATAAAAGTTAATGAATAATGAAGTAAAATGCAGCATCTTCAAATGTTCCGAAAACTGTCCTATTGTAGCCAGGCTCGGGCCTGCAATAATACAGTTTTTTTCGGAAGATCTTGTTACTAATTGATAACTGAAGTAACCTTCTACGGATCTTTTTTCTTATTCCGGTGAGAAACTCTTATAATTTTAGTTCGGCTTGATCACAGGCTAAGTTATGGAGACAGAAGACCTATAAACTATAGGAACTCGGACATTTCGGGGGAGAGGCCTGAGCCCCCCCCCCACCCTGAATCCACCATGCTGGCCAGTAAATACGGGCAAATTTCCGGCGATTCGATCCACTACCCGCGTCTATTACGTAGGTCAGCTTTCCTTCTCAATTACAGGAGCCAGCTTCGAACAGCACGATAGGTCCTCAAGTATTTCTTCCACATGGCTTATGATAGTGATAACAGACAATAGGCCTACGAAAAGGCTGTAGAAAAAGTCCTCCCGTTCTGTCATATGGCCAGAGTGCATACCATCAGTCAGCGGAGTTACCGGCATAGACTAGAAAAACTGTGGCAAGAATGGCGAAAACTCCAAAAAGCCGGAGCCATCCATGTCAGAAAAATGTAAAAAAATCCGTTAGTGTTGGACAATCTAAGGGACATATAATCACCAAACGTGATTGTTGAACTACAACAGATCCACCTACTAACATCAAATTACAAGGAAGAAGACATCGTGTTCTACGCTGATGAGCGTGGCGCCAGGTAAGAGACCACGAGCGGTAATGACAAAAACTCGCTGGAAAGGAACGACTGCAGAACGCGTGACAGACGGTGCAAAGAGGAGCAGCGGGAAGTTCTTCGGCTGGTGCCGCGCTTGAGTATAAACACTCGACTCAGCAAGCTCTGCTGAAGAATAAATGTACGATGTGCAATCCGACGAGGAAGCTGTGGAGACCGAGTCTGCGACGCGCAGAGCGAAGCGTCACGCCAAGAACTTACCCGTTCAACTACCACGGCACATCCTTCGAGCACCTGCCAGCATAGAAGCTGGAGATCGCCTTGTTCTCCCGAACCGGCAGGTGTGTTATGAAATAAACTGAACTGAAATTTTTATACATTCTTCTGACATGGTTCGCTCCGGCCTTTTTTAAGAGTTTCTGTCACTCTTCCCACAGTTTTTCTAGTCTATACCGGCAACTCCGCTCACTGACGGTGTTTATTCTAGCCATGTGCCAGAATGGGAGGGCGTTTTCTACAGCCTTCTCGTAGGACTCTTGTCTGTCATCACAATCATGAGCCACGTGAAAGAAATACTTAAAATTTTTCGTGATGTTGGAAACTTGGCCCCTGTAACTGAAGAGGAAGGCTGCCTACGGATGGACGCGGGTTGTGGATCAAGTCGCCTGATATTTGCCCGTATTTGTTGACTGGCCAGGGTCATTTTCATCTGTTTCCATAACTTACACTGTGATTGAGCTGAACAAAAACTACAAAAGATTCTCACAGGAATAAGAAAAAAGATCCGTGGCAAATCACTTCGGTTATCAATTAGTAACCTGATCTTCCGACAATTGTGATATTGTAGCCGCGAGCCTTATTGTTAATTATTATTAACTAATCAATATTATTATTGATTAATTAATTATTAGTATTGCTTAATTGTTTATAAACGCTTATTTTTAATCAAAGCTACTATTGGAAAGATACTTAGTTATATGGTGTGGTGGAATGGGGCTTATTGAGGCAGAATCTACGGATGGTATAGTTCATGTTCGAGATAAAACATATGAGCGAATCAGACATTCTTTATTTGTTTAGCTTTATAAACATCCATTCTTGACACAGTCTTTGCCATTTTTACCAACCAAAGTGTTGTAAATGCTCCTCACGTTACCGAAGTAACTCACTTACTATGATACTACACAGAGTGCGTATTAACTAGAATACACATCGAAATAGGAATGCAAATGCCTACATTTTGCTAAAATATGATGGTTAACTTAATATCAAGAGTAATCTGACTTTTAAATTCAACCAAATACGTTCCAAATAAACCGGATTTATGGCAAACGACCGGTGGATTTCGGTTTCTTGGCTCTGAACAGAAGAGGTATATTTCTGTGGCGTCAAAACAGGTTTTCTTACCATTTTTTTTTACAAATTCAGAATTTCAAATCCAATCCGCGACCCCTAGAAATTCTTGAATTTGTATAATCTTGGTACCATTGGATTCAGGTCTCAAACAATGGGAAAAACCACCGCCACCCAACAATTTGCATGGTCGGTGCAAAATGAGGCACCTACTGCACATATGCCGTCCAACCTACCTTTCCTCGCCCCTTCCCCCCCTAATCCCGTTTCAAGGCCCTCGAACGTATATCACAGCACCGCTGTTGCAACTGCGCTGATTATAAGCCAGGTGTCGCCAGGACCAGGCACAGTTCGCTCTCTCACTCGACACAGGAAACTACCAGTCAGGCTGCACGGTCCAGGATCGGTCTTACAACCTGAACATGAGGTATTTATACGTGCTCCTGCTTCTGACCTTCCTGGGGACGACCTTCATAGGTAAGAATATCAAGATGTTGATATATTATTTTGCATCCATCAACTAGACATATATGATGTCTGGTTGCTACCTACTAAAATATGGGGTCTTACAGACATGAACTGTATGAATTGTACGGAAGAAAACAATAGTTCAAAAGACCGGAACATTTATATGTAATTAACACGCGCATTGATGGAGGGCGGGTACCGCCCCTGGGGCTTTTTGAAGACAGAAGAAAAACGGTATCGCTAGCGCCACCGAACTTGGCATAACTTTATTCTGATCATTTTTATCCGATTAAATCCGATCACTTATCGGATTGAAACTCATCACATAATAAGCTAGTGGAGTTCTCTATCACATGCTCCGGTATTTTTATATCGATTACCTAAGGCCAGGTACGAGCTCTCCATGCAGAGCTCCCAGCAGAGCAGAGCTCATTATCTCTCCATTGACAATGCATGGGAAAAATGGTTCTAACAGAATAACTTTGTAACGGATGGCGATAGAGGGTTTACTTTAACCCCGGGGAAGGCCCAAGGTTTTCGGGATAGAGAAAAAGACGAGGCGCAGCACCGCAGTGAGGGCCTACCTCTCTGCATCATTTTCCCATCATCCGAAATTTTTACCCGGGTCACCAAGGTCAGGTCACCAGACGAGGTCAACCAAGGTCACCTCACTTCACCTTTAGAGCTCTGTAAGAGCTACATTTCAAAGTCGATCGATTGAAACTCACACTTCATGACCCCTCCAGGGTCTAATTTCGTGCCCTGAGGTCAGGTCACGAGGCGACCTCTCCCATTGGAAAAGCATGGGAAAAGCTATTTCATGATATAAAAGCCACAAAAATGATTGCAAATACTCAGACTGCTCAGAACAACGTTTTGGACACCCTTTCACGGATCCCAGAGGTCATATTTGCCCTTGACTTTTCAAGGTCATCCAGGGTCACCAGAGGTCAAAAACAGTATTTTGACAATAACTTTGGCCTAATTAAGCTAGAGCGGTGAAACAAACACCATCGTGTTTGTCTTCTCACTGCTTCATTTGATATACGGCAAGGTCACTTTTACCTTTCGTGACCTCAGGTCATATTAGGTCACGAGGTGACCTCTGGCGGTCAAACCACTGGCGGGAGGTCTTTACGTTCCACATAGCGGAAAAGTACGGCAATTTGCTATCAAATGTACTACCAGGCCTCAATAGCTCTAATACATAAGAGTTATGCCCAGTTTGCTTAATCATTGCATATTTGGTGAAAATAGCCGATCTGACCTAATTTGACCTCTGGATCAAGCCATTGACAGCACTAAAACATGCGAAGTAATTTCTTACTGAATTCACGCGAGCTTTCTATTGCACTTCAGATTTCCTAACGCCCATATTTTCGGATTAGAGGGGGATCGATGCCCCGGTGGGGAAGGTGGCGCCGGACCCCGGTGGGGCGCGGTAACTACATTAGATTGGCTATGTGTTTGCGGTTCTAATGATATGCATTTTTGTCTAATTTGACCTTGAACTGACCTCAGGTCAGATCAAATGTTATATTTGACCTATTTTGCCCTAGCAAAATCATATTATACATCATTTAATTCGGCTTGCTGCGAGGATTGAAATGGTCTGATTTTTTGCTCTATATTTATTTGTTCAGATGTAATGACCAAAAACCTTCATTCACATAGTATCCCAAGTCTTGTCCAATAGTGACCTTAAATGTGACCTGAAAAGAATTGTTCCAATATTTTCGATGCAGGAGTAGATGGGCTACCCAACGTCGTTAACTGTTTTTTTCTATCTAGCATTGTTCATGAGATCTTAGGGGGCGAGTACCGCTCCCCCGTCAAAGCGAAGGGGGCTCAGACCCCCGTCAATGCACGTGTTAACTTTGAGTAAGCGTGTTTCTCATCTTCTCGTATTGTAGTTTGTCTGAGAGAACTAGGCCCAGATGTTTAACATTAGAAATAAAATTGAGCATTAGCTCTATCATTTTCAACCTTCTTAATTTGTATCTAATCGAACTGTACACGTTGGGTATCACGGCCTCCGCTTAAATGAGAGAGAACTGGTCAGAGCCCATTACTATATTCAGACGGTGTGTTCTGTTGCAGATGCGTGTCTCAGCGGCAACCCTTGCGACAGCTCCGCGGGAAAATGTGTCAAAAAACTTCGACCTATTCGGGCAGCTTGGCCAGTGGGGGCGAGGCCGTGATATATACACCACACTGCTGTCAGCATGGCGACGGGTGTTCCTGCAGTGAGCACCACAGAGGTGCAGAAACTTGCCAACTCGGCTACTGGAGTTTGTGACACATTTACGAAAATCGAGGTGAACAACTGTGACAAAATAGCGATCGTGACTGTATGGTTCAAAAATCAAACTACATATTTTCGAAATACAGAATGAAGCGTGTAGCGATTATTTTAATTTAGCAACTCTGTTCTTCAATTGCACAGCGTACCATCAGTGATACAATATTGGTACTGTGTTCAGTTTTTACTAAAACGAGGGACCCCCGCTGCAGAAAACCTGGAAACCGCTGTCACAGTTGCCAGATTTTAACATGCGACCCAATGGTGCCGATTGTTAGTAGTTGCCAGAAAGTTGCCGCTTAGTGCCCGAAATGTGGCAGTCAATTTTGGCGAGAAATACACGATTGTGGGCATATTTAAGGCATTAAGGATAACGCAGATACGTTATCAAGTACTACTCTGTCTATTTTGTCAGGTTAAATAATATTTAAAGTTTGAGTGGCTTCGATTTAGCGGTCCCTATTTCTTTGAATTTAGTATTAAGTACGCCTTAAAGCTACTAAGAAAAACACTAAATGAGTGAAAGAAATAAACATAGCTGGGCAGCAATTCTACCTAAACTACGCAACAGCGACAAGACAAGTTCGAAATGTTTATGTGATGTAGAGCCTGCCAAAAAAATTTAAACAGGAGGGAAGCTACTTCTTTTGAGGGCATATTTATTAGGTATATCTGAGATAAGTGCAGGCTAAAACTAGCTGGAATAGATAGTGCTGCCCATGGCTAATCTAAGATGAATGTAGGCTACTTTGAGACTTATGCACTTTCACATATCAAACTTGGTTTTTCATTCCTTAGCTTGCTTGTGCCTTACCTTATTTGTGCCCTAGATCAAGATTGGTTAGGTAGATTTGGAGCTGGAGGAAGTTGGGAGAGTTGGCGCCAGCAACAGATTGGCAACAACAGTAATTCAGGTGAGATTTCATGATCAAATTATCATGTCAATATTGTACAGATAGCAAATGTGTACCAATGCAGTTCTCCACAAAGTGTTAAAACACACACTGGAGAGGGGCTTGGCGCTAACGTGCACTGGAGGGGGCCTAGTAGACCCCCTTCTCATCTCAGAAAATCACAGAAAATCTCAGAAAGAAAGAGACTTCGAAAAAGCACTGGTTGGGGGTGTGTTGCTTTTTACCAGTGGTAGTAAGCAACACACAGGACCTGAAGTGCATGGAGTTAACCCTATTTCCGTCAGGCTCCCGGCTACTATTTCCGGCAAGGGGGCAATATCGGCCCCTAAGATCTCGTAATCTAACCGGCCGATTTTGAAAATTCAAAGTGCCATAGATTCCTCTGCTGCTAAACTTCATTTTGAAAAAGAAAATTTCAAAATTTTTATTTTTAGGAGAAGGTCGTGCAAAATATACAATTTTGTGTATTTTTTAGATTTTCCATAACCCTTGTCTCTGTTGTACGATTTTCACAAAACTAGTTCAGATTTACAAATAATTGACCAAAATTTTCATATACTCGTGTTACGAAAAATTGAAATTCAATGGCAGTTCCAGGACCAGGACTATGAGGGAAATATATACAACCTAAAAAGTTTTTGTTACGCGGATTAGAAGCCGTCATATACTGCTTTGCATCTTTGACACATAAACAAATGAGAAAAAAGTGAAAAACTCATCAGGGGCGGATGCAGTAAGGTAAAACAGTGGGGTAAAATACATACCAACAATATGCGAATGGTATGCATGAGTATATTAGTCCCTCGACTAGTTGAAATTTAATTTCTGATAATTTTTACCCTCCATGGCAGCTCTGGGAAAAGGGGTGACATAGGCGGATCAAGGACTCGTCGTGGGGGGTGGGGGTGATTGGAAACACATTTTCAATATACAACGATATTGAGTCGCGGCAGTGATACTGGCTGGGAATATACATTTTGAAAATGTGTAGTGACTGGACACGCCTCTGGTAATCTAGAATTGGGTTATAACTATTTTGAATTTTCATATACCCAATTTTATTCGCCCTAGCACGGCTGTAAGCAGTCTTCTCACTTACTAACGTTTAGTCCTTCTTGATAACATTCCCCCATTTTGAACTGCTGTAACCGCCCCTGATGAATACAAATAGTGACAATTGTGAATGCACTATCATCTCACATAAGAAATGATATAATAAAACCATATAACTGGTATCAGGATCAGCAGAGACGGCTTCCTTTACAAAAACCATCGCATACGATAATACTTGGTTTGTGGATAGAACCTCCCAAAAACCCAGCCATAGCTCCGCCCTGGTAAATATATAATCTTGAAAATTTCAGAAAACCTGCCTGTACTAGTTTTAGGAAAAGTCAGGAAGTTTCAAAGTTCTATCGCAAGCCGTTTCGGAGATATTCTCGAAAAACCTGAAGGGGGCAATATTAGCCCCCTGCCGGAAATAGGGTTAAAGCAGGATTTTGACTACACTGGATCTTTCTTTGGTATGAGACTTCCAATACCTCTGTACCTATTAGGCCAATAAACATAATTCTACATCTATGCAGGGTAGTTGCCTCAGAGTTTTTACTGCAAGAACGAACGACCAGGCAGGTGATAATCGGGTGTTGAGGGCAAATTTTAAGCATTTGATCTGTCTATAAAAATGCTACCTAAAGTCCACTTTACCAACACATTTTAGGTAGATCCAAATGCTATGTTGACATTGACATATTTGTCCCTTTTGTTGATATGTGAGATAGAAGTTCAGTGGGGGGGGCGGGAAGCTGTGATCAGGGTTCCCAATTGTGTGTAGGTGTATGCTGCCATTCATAGATTAGTTCCCAATAATAATTATTTTCATGATAATTGCCACATTTAATCATGGGGAAATATACCATAATTGGAAACACTCCTTCCAAAAATGGAAACTTCTTCAAAAAGGGAAATGCATGTCATTGGGTGAAACTGCAATCAGAGTTGCCAATAATAGTTATGATCCCAATACTGGAAACAATGATCCATAATTGGAAATTTCCCTTCCAAAAACATAAACATGATCTAAAAATGAAAACATAGTTTACTACTTTCATGCGGTAATGGCTTGGTGCTTGAACCTTGTCTGTTGCAAAAAGTAAGGGACAGGTAGATGACATTCAGCATATTGGAAATAGTATTCAAGTATACAATTACGATTTCCAGCTTTGTGTGACAGATGAGGCATACGTCACATTGAGTTTGTGACAGCCAGCATGCTTTCTGCACCTCTGAGCACCCCTGCGGATCTAAGGAATGTTTACTTCCTTGAGCGTTAGAATTGGCTCCCAGTGGGGTAGTCCCTGGTCATTTGGCATTTGCAATCAAATAGTTTGCGACAATTGTTATTTGGCAGACGTTTTCATCGTGATGTTTATCTGAAAGCAGTCTTGTGACCAGGCCCGTGATGCTGAAAACCATTTGTTGTCGAATAAAGTTCCTCTGACTGTCTAAGCTACATAACAGAGATGATGTATGTGTTACAGGGAAAGTGCGAAATCCGGGATTTCGCGAACTCCCTAGGGATTTCGCGAACTCACTGAAACTTCAGTGATTTCGCGAACTACCTGAATGCTTTTCAGGGATTTCGCGAAATCCCTAACATGCCAATATGTCATATAGTTTAACCCTTGCCCCGGTGGCGGGGTACGAGCCACCTTCGCCCTGATGGGGGGCTAAGAAAGACCCCCCCCCACGATCTCAAAAACTAAGAGAGCTAGAAAAAACGCAAAACGGCAATCGACAGCTCTTCGAAATGATATCGAAAATACTTCGGTCATTTTTCTTGTCAGGTCAATATCAAGGTCACCAGAGGTCAAAAAGGTCAAAATCGCTAATATGAGGCGTACTAAGAAAACCTCATATATCTCAGAAACTATGATAGCTAGAAACATTTTTCTAACACCATTCGAAAGCTCTTGAGATGCGCTTTCATTATAGTGGCGGTCATTTTCGTGTCAGGTCAAAGCCTAGGGAGCTACAGGTCACTAAATATTGGGCATATTCTTGGGGATGTCCATAGCCACCCATGCATAAGGGCGTTTACGTTTTCGCTAATAGCTTCCAAACCAAACAAGATACAGCCATAGTTTATGCACCATTGCAATCCTCTCGTCGATACAAATCGAACTATATATGATATTGCTATGCCAGGTCAAATTTAAGAATTTGACCTGACCCAGGTCAACGGTCTGATCCAACTTGACCTGGTATAGTCATGATGTATATCATTTGACTTCCAGTGACTATACAAACACTTTGGTGACAAAATAAAAGCTCGATCTTATTTTATTAAAAATTTATAGAGAAAAACACCAAAAAATGTTTATTTGACCTAAGGTGACCTTTCAAAGGTCACAAGTCAAAAATATTGCCATCAGCTTCAGAAATGGGCTAAGAGAAAGTCGCAACCGATGTTTGAAGTTGATTCAATCCATACTTACTGAGAAAAGCTCATTTCGTGATTTTCCCCATGTATTGACAATGGGGAGGTCATGCTCTGCACATGACCTTAGGTCACCGATATAAAAAATCCCGGAACAAATGTTGTAGCTCCTGGTGGGCCCAATATGTGGTATGAGTTTCAACTTGATCAATTAACCCTTCTTTTAGTTATGCGGTCCTAAGTATTTTTTGAGGTGAGGTCACTTCACCTGGCCTGGTGACCTGACCTGATATGACCTTGAGTCAAAATTTTCAGGAAAGATGTAAAATTGATGAAGAAACAGCTAGACCAGGTTTGGCGGCGCTGCGCGCCGCCGTTTTTTTGGTCACTTCGGAAAAACCCGAGGGGGAGGTCTAAAAAGACCCCCCACCCGGGCGAAGGTTAAATCCCAAGAATGATCCTTCAGTGATCTGGTTTTACACTCCCCGTCCATGCTTTCTCTTTCTATGTTGTATTTTGCTTGATTTTATGTATGTCGGCCTGATATTTATTTTTTGAAAATTAATTTTACACCCTCAGCTCTACCTCACACCGGGTCCTTGTGCCCGCTGACGAACTATTCGAGTCACTAGCCTTCCTCGAGGTGCATGGTTTATGCAATATGAACCGTAGGTGTGGAGGGGAGGGGGGGGCTCAAAACAAACTAGAGATGCCACTACTTTTTTCATTGTCATATGTAATGAATATCTTGATTTCTTAACAAAGCAGACTCCTGATGGGAAGGATTGTGCCGTAAGAAACGGACAAAGAACTGATATACTTTCACAAAGGTCTATTTTAGCTATGTCTATGTTGGAATGTACTACGGACGTCCACAAATTTTCCAATAACAATACTTTGATACAGGAGGAAGTGTCGGCCTCGAAAAAGCTCTCGGTGTAAGAAGCGGCACGCCTGTCATCGTTTGACCATTGCCAAGGCTTTCAGAAATTTTATTGTCGATTCCGGCGGGCTAGCAAATGCACTTACAAGCTTAGGTGCTCCAGCCACGGTCATGACAATAGGCAATGAGATAGCACATTGCAAATATGCGTAACAATTGTATTATTCCGTGTCCTGCTTATGCTGACAACTATAGTTGTCGGCTTATGTTCAGCTGTAGCTGAAACTGTATAACACTTCTGATATACTGATAAACTGAAAGCAGAGATATGGTCTAAGTTAATTTGCAGAACAATTATTTCGTTGTTCCAGCTCTGAAAATTTATCTTAGTATAGCCGAACCGTACCTGTAAAGATTGGCCAAAGTTTTGAAATACATTAATGAACTTAATGCAAAAAATAATATAGCATTATTGTATTTTCCTTACCCAGAAAGTAATACGAAATGGCCATCAGATAAGCAGCATTTCTCTTTTGTGTAGTAATGAGGATTGTGATATGATAATGATCTCTCTGCAGATGCTGGATAAGTGAGTTGGAAAGAAGCGCTTCAGAGTTTTGTCTCTAACGGTACTCACAGTTGGTGCACCTGACCGACTTCGTACCGAGTACGTGCATGGCCGGGGCGGGGGTTGGGTAACCATACCCCTTGGGTTTTTCGCAAAGTCTTGAAAACGGCTACGCGCAGCGCTGCTGTACCCAGTACAGTTTTTTCTGTAGCTTTTTACAACTCCTGTCAACATTTTCGGTTCAGGTCATTTCAGGTCAGGACATCAGTGCAGGTCAAGTGACATCATCTCCAAAAAAAGAAGAAAACAACATAAGCAAGGAACAGCTTAACGTATCAATCTAAAATTCGTATTGAATAAAGGGCCGACTGAGTACACAGTTTTTTTTAAGATTTCTGAAGTCGATGACCTAAGGTCAATTATGAGTCATGATGACACCGTTGGAAAAGTATCGGTAAAATGGTTTAAACATCATAATTTTTTTGGGAACAGAGCTAAATTGTATATTTTGGCATCATTGGGGTTGTCTTGTTTCTGCAGTTCTAATTATATGCATTCTGACCCAATTCGATATTAACCTGATTCAAGGTCAGGTCAAATCTTAGCTTTGACCTAGAATAGTCACATTATTAATCATTCGACGTCACTTGCAGAAAAGCTTCAGATAGTGAATCCTTATATGTTGTTTCTCTTCTACATCAGATGGTAGGACTGAAGAACTGTATTTCAGTTATATCACCATATCCATATTGTGACATTGTTTGGCTTTCAATGCCCTCAGATTTTACCCAACAAAAGAATGCATAGCACACTTCCTTTAAATCTTAGGTTGTGCTACTTAACGCCATTTACTTTTTCGCTAACTAGCGTAGTTTTTAGATTTTAGGCGGAGGGGAGGGGCGTAGCCCACCCCTCGTCAGGGTGAAGGTGGCTCAGACCCCTGGCATTGCACGTCTTAAAAATTGCATCCCGCGAAACTAGTTTGAGACTCATACCAAACGTTTTTGACTGTGATGATTTTAAGCTATCAAAAGGCATAGTCATAAGAGACTTCGCAATTGCTCTCGGTGACCGGCACCTCATCGACACCACCAGCCAAGAGACACGTGATGAGTTTTCAAAAATGTGAGCGTCGGGCACATCTTTTTCGGATGGCGTGGTTTGCTCAAAAGTAAGTGCGTTGCGCCATTGCCGAGCATTTATACCATTTTTCAGTAGCGCAAATATTTCTGCCATTTCTTGAACTGTGTTACACCCAGATTTATTCTAGTGATCAAGCCATGGATTTCGTTATCTTTAATATTTTTAATTTATCTTTGATTTATAAGTTAATTTAATTTTTAAGTTAATTTAATTTATAAGTTATCTTTAATAATTTCTAATTTTCTTTATCGTATCCGTAGATAAAATTCCATAATAATGCAACCTACATAAAATATCGTAACGCTATTCTGTGATGTAGATTTGACATAAAATAACCGTAGCGTCACATAATTATGAAAGGTGGTGATAGCGTAGATCACTTTTTATTGAATACTTGGGTAGTTATGCTGACTCCATGCACTGCATATGTATAATATTAAATATACAAATCTATCATAGGCGGATCCAAGATTGCCGATCGGGGGAGGCATCTTTCCGGGGGAGAGGGAGGGGCGCCATCCGGACCAGGGGAGTGCCTTTTTTACCGAAAAAATATATCAGGTGGGCGCAAAATCCTATCGGTGGGCGCCGATTTTTACATCCCTAGGGACGGGGGATGGAAAGCGACATTTCAGAGTGGCGCCGTGACCATTTCAGGGGGCGCCGAGGGTCGATCGGGGGGGCACCTGCCCCCTTTTGTCCCCCTAAATCCGCGTATAAAATATATCATGAATATAAAATAACCAAGTACCAAATCACAGTGAAGGCGAAGGTGTATTCTGTGGGGAGTGTGTGGGAACCAAATTTCAGGAGTGGACCAGGGCGTTTTGGAACCGCCAGGGGCCAATGGCTTTCTCTCCCGTGATCCACATTTGCAATCAGCAGCAACTGAACTTTTACATTGCAGTACAATATTGATAAGCGAAACTCGATAAATGTATCGCTACGACCTCAACAATACAATTATGACCTTCCTTATATTTAGCTTAAAACCTTCCTAATATTTAGCTTAAAACCTCCCTTATACGTGATTTTTACGGAAAATGTCCGGTTACTGTTTGAAATAAATCATAAGAACAATAGTCCGCAATCCTAGCTAGTCATCCTTGAGCTGACTAAATGTTAGGGATTTCGCGAACTCCCTAGGGATTTCGCGAACTCCCTGGCTGGTCAGCGATTTCGCGAAATCCCCAGGGAGTTCGCGAACTCCCGGATTTCGCACTCTCCCTGTAACATATGGATACTACGTGTTGTACGTGTTGTACGTGTTGGTCGCTCACAGTGAAAAGACGTGATTTTAATGCTCAAGAAATTGACGAAATTGATCCTGTTCTAGCCTAAACTCGGAGTTGGTACTGTGATGACGTATTGCTATCTTTCTCGGTTACATCATGCATTCATTTTCATTCGCGACAGATATTTGTGAAATAAGATATAGCAATATGAAATATGAAATATTTACTGACTTCCCGTCTTCAACAATATTTTAGTAGCGTAATTTTTCTCTCGATTTTTTTCTGCTGCTCATGTGATTTCTAATGCCGCTTGGAACAACAAGTATCCAGATCAGAGACTTTGAAAATGTTGTCCGCTGTCAAGGTTTGCTTAGGATGAAGACCTTGATCGATTTATATTAACTTAAGACTACAAGGATACAATACTCAAGATACATACAACTCGGAGACAAGATTTAGAAAGTACTGCAGAAACAAATTATGGATCACTCGAAGACAAAGTTTATAAAGAAACAGAGAAATACCCAAGGATCACATCTTGAAACAATTCTAATTTGACAGCACCTACAGGGTGTCCATGAAAAGTGACCTAAAAATGTGTACCGACCAAGCTTTCAACTTTATTATTTTATTATTACTTTTATTGTCACCGGTGCTCTCCTTCTCCAAACATCCTTACCTCACATGGGGCTGAGAGCATCTGCGCCGGTGTGGCTGCGCTGCCTCGCCCTGAGTGTTCCTTATCCTAATCCTCACACTCAACCATCCTTATCCTACACCATCTCCTTCCATAGAATTCTGGTTATCATCCTCATAGCGACAATATTGGAAGAGCCACTGCGATTAAGTGAAAATTCTCGATAAATACAAATATAAAATACAAATATTTCTCTACAGCACTAGGTATGCCTGCTGGGTAAGAATCATCACAAACAAGGTGCACACGAATATATGTATTTTCTGTTACCTTCTCGCCTTCTCACTATCTCCCGATTTCGAGAAAGAAGGTGGTGACAAGTCAGCCCTGTGCAAGGAGAGGATGTGCTGGTTCGAACCCGGCGGTCTCCGTAGTTTTTCCAACTAAACGGCCGGCATTTTCGACTAGTCCGTAGGAAACACATGCTAAAACCTAAGAACCTAAAGCCTCGGGAGGGGATCTTAGACCACGCTCAGGTTCACAGAAAGCAATTCAAATGAAAGCCTCAACATTTTTATTCTCATTTTTAGGGTTAAAACCACCAGCCGTGATACTCACTAGCGAGCTTGACGGCAAAAACCGGACCCATGTCTTGGTCATATTTTTAGGCGTGGGCTCGAATCCTAGGAGCGGCCAAACTTTTCATTGACTCAGTATGTGCAAACACAATGAATTCACTTCCAGTTCATGAAACTATGCTCCCTCCATGCTTTTAGCTCTCAGGGAAGCTCCTGCCTAATGCAGAGGCGTATCCAGGAGTAAATACAATCATGTTCCAAGGGCGGATCCAAGGGGATGGGTGGCGATGTGTGCGACCACGCACCCTTAGCTTGGTCTTGAGCACGGCAAAAGGGCCTCGGCAGGGGGCTCCTTTTATGTTCGATGGGCTTTCCTAAGATAAATTCAGGGAGCACAAACGCCACGGATTTTAGTCTCTGGGTCTTCAATAGCTGGTCTGGGTTTCCCCGAAAGAAACTTTATTTTATAAGCACGTTTGAATAGGCACCTTTTTATAATTTGTTACCTGCAGCAAGCAATACAACATTGCAAAACAATATCTCAAAAACGAGCGTCAGGTTCTCAAACACATAAGACGGTTCATACTCGTTGTTTACACCGTGGGAAGACAAAAGTAAGCGTACCTACACGCTGATACCCCCCCCATCCCCCAACCTTATTTTCTCAGAAGCTGATATTGACTAATTACCAAGCATGCCCAGTTGACCCGGGTGCGCCGCCCCCATCGGACGTGCGCGCTCCCGCTGCTGTGACCTGACCAGTGAGAGGGGTGGACCGGTCCGCTGGCAGTGTGAATTCAGCTATGCTGTGAGGGTTCTGTGCGATTTTTGCCCCATCTGACAGTCATAAGGTGACACAGGTATATCTACGGTTATCTTAGATCGAGTGGAGTTTATACCATGAGTGGTAGAGGCAGGAGGAGTATTTCTGCCCGAGGGTCAAGTGGTTAACGCGGGGCACAGAGGATTCTACAGGCAAACATTAGAGAAGCAATCAGCAAACTTATCGACCACGGCTCGGACATGCCACCAGATGCGTCACAGAAACGTCGCCGAACTCAAAGGTCGGGGTCTGCCCCACTTGGTTCTCCCAGCGATACCGCCCGTGCCAGCACTGCCGACCTGGGCGCCCCACAGTCAGCTGACACGGCGCGTGACCTTGAGCCGGGCGGCCCATCTGACGGCCTACCAGCCGAGGGCCGTGAGAACGGTTCTGTGTCTTCTGATA
The DNA here is from genome assembly GCA_034440635.1 of Lepas anatifera. Lineage (NCBI taxonomy): Eukaryota > Metazoa > Arthropoda > Thecostraca > Lepadidae > Lepas > Lepas anatifera. The sequence continues at coordinate 51,933 of JAOTON010001906.1, read as the reverse complement.
TCAGGGACGGTCCAAGGGGTGCGCCTGAGCTGTCAAAGACTGAGTTTAGGGTGATGATGAGAGATGAACTGCGCAGTGTGATTAGGGACGAGCTAAGTTCCATAGTAAGAGCTGAGCTGGAGGAGATGAAACGGGATCTCACTGCTGAGATTGAAAGGCCGGTGCGCTGAGCTTTAGACGCCATCACGCAGCGCGTTACTGACATCGAGAAGCACATCAGAGATCGTGATGACCAGCTCGAGGAAGTTCAGCGGCTCTCAGATGCGTGTGCTGTACGCTTAGACGTCTTCCACGATGCTCTGATCTCCATGATCTCCACGCCGAGTCACGCCTCCCGACGCTCGTCCTGACCGGTGACGTGATTCCGCCGCCACTGGCCCGGACAGACTCGGGTGGACGAAGCCAGCCAGAAGATGTACTTCCCGTCGTGATCAACGTGGTGCAGCAGACCCTCCCTGAAGTGAAGCTGCAGAAGGAAGACACCGCTTCGTGTTTCCGTGTAGGAAACAAAAAACGACTCGTTGTGAAATTCAACGCATGCGGCCCATATACAGCTCGTGATCGACTGTACCAAGGCCGATTTCAGCTCATGAAGGAAAGGGACCCAAAGAAACGGCTCTATATCAGCGAGTCACTCTCACCACGCCGCCAAACCATCTTCAAGACACTGCTGGACGCGAAAAAGGACGGTAAAGTGCATTCCATATTTACTCGTGATGGAGTGCCGTGCTTCAGACCCGTCGCGAACGCTGCTGTCGTTCGCGTGGATCGCGCTTCCAAGCTCCAAGGGTATGTACCGATTCCTGACCGGAGCAGGGCTTAAGCTCAAACCGTCGCACTGCTGTCTGTCCTCTTTGCAGTCATTGTCTTGGCCCGCTTTGTCTTTCGGTGGTTTTGAGTTGAATGTCAGATCGAGCTATCCATTTCATTGTTAAGTGTAGTGTTTTGATTTTTAAAGGCGGCCATTATAAAGTGGCCGTTCCAGCGAATCACATGATTATTACAGCAAGTCAGATGGGGCAAAGACGCCTGTATTGTCATTACTTTCTTTTCACATTCCTTTGCGTTTCACATGAATTTGCAGCATTGTCTTGGCAACCGCCTCCTAAGGAAGTTTATACAACACTGTGCTATCAAAATGCCCACTCACCAATTCGTTCCGTGTCAGCTTCAAAATGACGTGTTCAAAAAAATATGTTTTGCTCAGTCAGTGAGCCGTAGCATTATGCATACTCATCAGGACGATTTGTGCTTTGTGGAATATTTGAATAGCATAACATTTTGCATGGCTAGTAGTCTTGAATGATGACGAAAATAAGTAACGATAAGTTGATAAGAAATGCAACCGCCCCTGCGCGCACGTGTCTTTGCTTTCATTCCTGCTCTGGGTCAGGCTGCAGCGACCGCCCCGCTCGGGACGAGTTCCCGCCAGGCGGCTTTTGGTTGTGGCCCAGCCCTGGAGTGTATTGGAGCGACCGGCATGGGAAAACTACAGCGATAAACTTTGGCATCTAGCAGTTATCGATACTTGTCGTTGAAAAAATGGTGATGCGAGTGATGCATGTTGTCCAGAGCTGTGTCATCCAATTTGTCGGGTATAAGTACGTTCTCTGCTCTCGTTAACTTAACTCAGTTAATTAATGCATAAGGTTAAAATTTGCTCGTTTAACTGCCGAGGCTTGGGAACCTTTGAGAAGAGGAGGGACGTCTTGAATTTTCTAAGAGGAACAGATAATAATATATTACTTTTGCAAGACATCCATTGTAAGCAAGGAAAAGAATATGTTTTAGGAACACCTGGAGGAACAGATATTATCGTAGCAGGTTTCACGAACAGTGCCCGAGGAGTAGCGATTCTTACCAAGTGCGTTGATATTTCTTTCTCCGATACCGTATGTGGTGAGGGGGAGACTACATCGTTACAAAGGCGTACTTAACTCCAACATTGAACTAATAATAGCAAACGTATATGGCCCCAATAATGACGATCCTGGTTTCTTTAAAAAAAAATACCAAGCATGCGTCCCGCTACACCGGTTGCCCAGCATTGCCCGCCGAGAGAGACCTCGATTAATATTTTATACTTTAAGATTAGAATAATCATCAATGAAAGGAGACCATTTTTCCTTAAACTTATCTATTTTGTTATCTCTTTGTGCCAATAGTTTTTCCATTCCAAATGTTTTGCCGAGAAACGCTAGAAGGTATCAACATTAATTCCCTCTTCCTTGAACTTCCGGTTCACTATAAATTGTTTAGCACTCAACTATAAGATTAACAATAGCCATTGTTTCTAGTGAACCAAAAATAATGTTGATATTATTAGCACAAAATTGTTTTGACATGGGCAGCTTAACATTAATTTTTCGAGTCAGATCGCCCCAAAATGTTTGCGTCTCCCAACATTCAGAGAAAAAGTGCTGGATTTTATCTATGCTGCCACAGTCGTTACAAAAGAGGTCACATCACATTCCTAATGCACAAAAATTTTCGGGTTGGGAAAAATCTATGAATAATTATAGGTTGCAGATTATGAAGTTTTGTTGATTTTGTGATGTTGAATGGTAATGCATACATTTTCTCCCAATTTTCTGCTAAATCGACTCCTTCACTTATCCATCGTGTCTGAGCACTAGGAGTTGCGTCCTTCAGCCATGTGGACGAAAATAATTTAGCTTTTATTTGTTGAATGAGTACTAATTTGTCTTTGATTCTCAAATCAGGACTTAGTTATCGATCCTGAGCGGACAAAGCTCCGCTGCCAACTATCAACAGTTTCCACTGAGATGGAATGGCCCGACACCATCCCATATAGGTAAGGAAATCAGGGGCGTAGCCAAGGGGGGGCGGCTAGGGCGGCTGCTCCCCCCTGAGGGCCCGGAGGGCCCCCTGAGGATACCGGCCGCGCGAAGCGCGGCCCGCTCGCACTATGCTCTAGGGCGAAATGTGGGACTTCATACCAGACAGGGCCCTCTTAAGGGTGCGTTACCCTCGACACATGCACCACACGACATAACCCGTCAAAACTAATACCCTGTTTCCCCAACAACAGATGTCAGGTCATTCGTTCATTCAACTTGATACACAGATCGCCCACGTGACACGTTAGTTGTAAACCGTAGTACGCTGCGCATTCCACGCACTACGACCCTTCAGGTGACCAAGAACCATAGCGATCCAGGGAGTGCCCCCACGACCTCGGCGCCCCCGAAAGGTCGATGGCGCCCCCAAATGTCGCTTCCCACCCCCACCCCGGATAGAAAGTCGGCGCCCACCGATAGGATTTGGCGCCCACCTGATAGGTTTGCCGGTCATAGTGGCGCCCCCTGGTCCGGATGGCGCCCCCGGAAAGGTGCCCCCTCCGATCGGCAATCCTGGATCCGCCTATGCCAAGAACCGCTGCGGGCAAGGTCAGACGAGTCGCAGTAACAGGTGTCCTAGCAGAGGCGGGTCCAGTGTTTTTCAGAGTGTAGACTGGTATTGGGCAAATGTCTTGATTTCTCTAAAAGAGAAAGCCGTTGCAGCTCGCACGACTGTCACCTGGGATGAAGCAAGGCTAGCCAAATGGTACTTCAAGCATGGCTGTGGATTGGCTACGCTATCTGCGTCAGTTAGCAGCTAGTCAGCTGTAGGATCCGCGCTAATTTCCAGCTTCGTCAGCTTTAGTGACCAAACTTTGTGGGCCCACTTTCGTCCTCCAAACTCGGCTAGTCCTTTTCCGTCCTGGAAAATATATCAGCACAATGATGACTGACGAATCATGAATATTCCCATAACATCCTTGTTTACTTTTTTCCGTGACAACCTCAGGGAAATGGGGAAGAAGAGACGACCTTCTTCCATGCCGACAACAATCTAAAAAAACGTCGTCCTAACTGCTACCCCGTCACATTACATTTCTTCTCTATACGGAGTGTCCTGACTTTGTAAATTTATAGCGTCTAGTTTTGAACGCTATCGTTTTTTTAACATTATGGTTTCGGCCCGCCTTGCGTCGGTGGATAGTCATTTTCCGTGCGTGCACACACACACGCACATACACATGACGTATGGGCCGCGTGCCCTTCATTTGTGACCGCCTTGGTGTATCTTAGGGATCCCCGCCTCATGGCGGTCACAGAAACGGGCGTGCGTTCGCGCAGGTCTCACTGACTCGCTCACCCACCGAACCCTGAGACGCGCAGCTCCATGTGTTTACCTAATGTATTTATTGTGGAACATTGTTCTGGTGTTTGGAGAGGGGGGGTTGTAACCCTTGATCATGTGCGGAGTTGTCCTCCCTGTGATCGATAGGTAGTTCTAATTACAGGATAGTTTGTGTTTTAATCGACAATACACATGTAAGGTCTCAATCCCGTCCACACCCTTACTGACTACATCAGTTCAAGATAAACCAAAGCCTTTGTAATGTATTGGAAACAGTTTCCTAAGTTATCGGCCCTGAATCAGGCTAGTATCGAAGGATGGTCTCCGAAAAATATAAGATACCATCCATAAAACATATAAGATTGTCTCCATTTGTAGCCACAGCATATCTGGCCGTGGATTGTCATGAATTTGAAAAAAAGCCTCGGCACATTCATGAAATAAGAAAAGAAGAAACATAAAAATATATAAGTTTTTTATTGCTTCGCTATCGATAACCTTGATAAAATATGATAAAGTTTCAGTTACACGTGCAATGTTTTTAAGAATTACTTTTTTCTTTCTTTCTTGGCTGTGACATAAAACACTATGTTTACGGGTTACTGCAAGAACAATGGTAAAAAGCACTATGTTCTTTTCTGGAAATAAATTTATAGAACATCCATAAAACACATCAGGAAAAAGGAAGGAGGCGGGAAGTCACCAACCGTTTTGTTATACTTTGCAACATGGCGTAGGAAGGTATGTACCTATTACAATGGGGGTTAAAATTATTAGGATATGTGTTACGTAATTTATCGATAGCCCCTCAGTTCTGACTTACAGTGAACCATTGGCGGACGCAGGGGGGCCATTGCGACCATGGCCCCCCAAAGCGCTGGAGGGGGCCAAACTATCTTTTGGCCCCCAAACGCCGGAAATTTTTGAAAAAAGGTGTTAACACTAGGTCTGTAGAGCAAAAGATATTCGCTCCCACCCCCCCTCCCCCGAGAGCAATCATGCACTTGGATAAGTAGCTTATACTAGGTCTGTCGAGCACTGAAAAAGGCGTTTACAGTAGGTCTGTAGAGCAAAAAAACATTCGCTCCCAGCCCCCCCCGAGGAGAGGCAGACATCGGTTTGGCCCCCAAAAACTCGGGTCTGCGTCCGCCCCTGGAGTGAACATTGATGTGATTTAATGGAGTCATTTGTGATGTGTGCACACATCAATATTGTGGGATTTTTTTGTATTTCCTTTTTATGAGGAGAGGAACCGTGAAAGATTTGTGGAAAACGTGTCTGATGCCCAAATTACCATCACATGCCTCCAGTCATCAGACCACAGTTCCCTGGTATTAAGAGCTAAAGGTAAGTCGGTGGAAAACGCACACAATACGTATTCTATAGTCCGTACATATTTTAACGACTTGAACGACGTTTCTAAAATATTTGGCAAGCATTAGGAGGTAATGCAACATCCCCTCCCCGCACCTTTCAAGGCGTGTCGTGACTATTTCAGGGATAGATATGGTTCAATTGGGCGAGAAAGTTCTTTTGTAGTAATTTACTGGTTCAAGGATGACTTTCATGGAGTCTAAAGACACAGAAAAACTAACTGCCAAATAACCCCATGGGAGTGCCGGGGGGGCGGTCCGCAAGTCCCTGGACTAGGAGACCCACCAGCACCCCAGAACAACAACAAAATTTATAAAAAAGAAAACACCTTAATGTAGCAGAGGATCAAAATATGTGTATAAATCAAAAGCAGAATACACGGATATTTTGCTAAAATATATCAAAGTGGCAACATCAGCAGCAAAAAAATGCATCCGGCATAAGCTTCAAGCGCCGAGGGTGAAGAGAGTTTCCGGTCGAAAATGTGGAATATTGAATTGCGATAAAGCTGATGGACTAAGAAACGGGAAACCCAAGTCCTCATATGACTACTCAAAAGTGACTCTAGTCAGCAGCGTCAGCGATAAAAGGCGCTGGGATATATGACACAGAAATCTGACTCCCACAATTTTTTGCCTTTCTTTATGAGTGTACTATGGGGACACGCTGGTTGAGTGGATTTCTGTTCTGCGGTCATCGTCGCAAGCACTCTGCTCCCGGGATAATCGCCGTTTTCTTTCTCTCTGAAAGTTCTTATCACTCCAGCTCATGGCAGTCAGAAATGGGTATTGCTGATATTGGTAGAGCTTAGTGTTCTACCGTTTGTATTCCGATGAAAGGAGTGTTATCCTTGACCATGGCGATGGAGGCACAGTGATATAAATCCTAGAATGCTTAGTAGAGAGTGACACCCAGACGCTATGAATTTCCCCTTCACTTTTTTCTTACTCACTGGATTTTGTTGGCATAATTCAACAATCCCAGTGTATAAAAAATCATCTAGTGTGGAATTTTGATTGAAATGTGCGATGTTTAAGTAAGGAATGTAATCGAGTTTCAAGTAGCTCCCACAATATTATAGCGTTTGGGACTTCCCACTCGCCTACTATATTTTGAAACATTAATCTTACACTCAGTACCCCAGTGCAAAACCAGTTTTGAAACACTGCGGAGTGGGGCGCTGCAACATCCCAAATATTATCCAGCATACTGAGCGCGTCTTTCATTTTTGTTCTGAGCGTCACCTTCCCACCCTGTTCTTGGTGAGCAATTTTTTCCATCCAGCAGCCGTCGCAAGCTCCCTTTCCAGTTAGCTCTATTTCGTAAACGTCATGGCTCAAAATGTATTCACATTTACACTTGTGCTGATAGTAGTAGTATCTCCATTTCCTGCTGTTGGTAAGTTCGTATTCTAGGACCTCGCGCGCCTTCGGAAGTTTTTGTCTGCTGAGGGAGGATGATGGGTAGCAAATGAAGAAGGCTTCCATATATTTTAGCTGACGCCGAGGCCTAACTTTTTGGGCTTTTACTCGTTGAGACAGATCTCTAGTGGCGGCTTCTGCTTCTACAGCTGCTTCTAGTGATCATAGGCCAATCAATTTCTACATGTCCCCCAAAATCGCTTATTTGTGTACCTAAAAGTACGAACAGGATTCAAGCGGGCTAATTCGGCATAAACCTGCCTCAAGATCGTTCCCTGCCAACCGCCTCTCCTTGCCATTGCACACAGCTTACGTCGGTGAAAACACCGTCTTGGGTCAACTAGGCTATTTGACGCAAATCAGATGCAATGTAACTCACAGCCTATCTTCATTTGTACTTTAAATAGGTTTAGAATGCTCGGTTATGACAATATTATTTCGAAAATACACCCACGTAGCTTTCCGGTGCGATTTGTTGATGAGCTGCGATTATGCAAAATTTACTTCAGGCTGATTTTTCGACCGCAGACGGTGACCTGATTACGACAAAATTTTGAACGGATGTCCAAAATGAACCAAATAATGGAAAATTTTCGGGGTCACTCATTTTAAACAAAAGTGTGCAAAATATGAAGCCATATTGTTTATCAAACCACCAACTCTGCAGCATTTCATGTTAGTAGACTCATGGAGGCTCATATTGTCTGGTTGCAGAACAATGTGCACCATCCAGCTTCTGCCAGGCAGGTCGCAACTGACCAGAAAGTAAGGGACCATACACCTTCAGCTTCCAACTCTGACACTACGTTTTCCATAGCAAAACGGAAAGCTATCCAAATTCTGGCCCATTCTTATTACCAGTTAAATACTTTTGGACATGTCCTGTGCCCCCAAAATCCGTTAAAAACAAAATATACATTTTTGCTGAACGTTAAGTGGCCTAGTTTCACCTGAGGCTCTGTTTGTGATTCCAGCCTGTCTGTTACCCTCACTGGTCCACAAGAAAAAAATGCTTGAAATGTGGTCATCAGAAGGACTGAGCTTTCGACCGAAAGCAAAGGAAGTGAACGCAGGAATGCATTTGACAAATTATGACTTTGTGCTGAATCTTCTTTGTATGTCACAAAGAACAAGCTTCTCTCCGTCCGACCTATGGGATCAATTGGACCAAGGATCACATCGACAGATCCGTGATTTTCGGTGTTGTTGCATGGACATGACACCGCATCCATGACGCTAAAAGTGTAGTATCTGCATATAATTGACAGTTTCGGGGTCCAAAAACCTAACACCATGTGGCAGCCATCGGCTGAGTATGATGCTCAGTCCCTCTGATCATGTTATGCATGCTTTATTAGTCAATCATATTGTTCGGAAATTAGAGCAATTGCAATGTAAAAATTTAGGTAGGATTCCCAAAAACTCCATTCATGTTTTTAACGAGAATTCTTAGCTCAATTCATGTTTTTAATGAGACTTCTTAGTTAAAGGGAATGTGGCACCTTCATTAAGTGATTTTAACTGAGATAACCAAGTTGTAAAGGAAGTCAGAAAACCTGGTACTTCATATATCATTTGTCTTGGAACTCGATGTTTCCGTAAAAAGCTAAAACCTACCTGACACCTAACCCCTCATCTATCCCTCGCCGGGCCGCCATTGTTGTGAGCTGCTGGTATGACGACATATGCTGAAGTCACGATGAGCATCAGCCAATCGAAGCCCTTGAAGCGTTTCAAGTATAGTAGTGGTTGCCAGATCGTGACATCATCCATAGGCTGATATTTATTTTTTTTCTAGAGAAGTATTTTAAAAATCAAAATATTGAGCTTATTGTACATTTTTCAGAGAAATCATCAGTGGTTTTATTATTTTTGGCTTAGAGTAGGCGCAATTACACTAAATTCCAGTATTCGACCAAGGTGTTACATTCCTTTTAACCCTCGCCCCACCGGGGGCCATGGATGCCCCCTAAGGTTTTCCAGGGATAGCAGAAAAACGACGAGGCGCAGCAACGCGGTTGAGAGCTCTACCTCTCACTGCATTATTTTCACACCATCCCTGAAATTTTTTACCCCGGGTCACCCAAGGCCAGGTCACCAGGTGAGGTCAACCAAGGTCACCTCACTTCAAATTTAGAACTCTATAAGAGATACATTTCGAAGTCGATTGATTTGAAACTTCCTACACTTCATGACCCGTCCAGGGTCTACAAGGTGTATATCCAGGATTTTTCGATTTCGTGACCTGAGGTCAGGTCACGAGGTGACCTCTCCCATTGAAAAAGCATGGGGAAAAGCTGTCTTATGATCTAAAAGTCACGAAAAACGATTGAAAATGCTCGGCTTGCTCAGAAAAGCGTTCATGGACACCCTTTCACGGATTCCACGGGCCATATTTGCCCTTTCACCTATCCAAGGTCATCCAAGGTTACCAGGGGTCAAAACAAGTATTTTTACAATAACTTTTGACCTAGTAAAGCTAGAGCGCTGAATTTAACACCATCGTGTATGTCTTGTCACTGGTTTTCGTTTGATATACCGCAAGGTCACTTTCTGACCTTTCGTAACCTCAGGTCATCTTAGGTCACGAGGTGACCTCTGGAGGTCAAACCACTGGCGGGAGGTCATTACGTTTCACATAGCGGGAAAAGGCATGGCATTTTCCTATCCAATGAACTTTACCATATCTCAATAGCTGTAACGGCATAAGAGTTATGCCCCGTTTGCTTAAGCATTGCATATTTGAGTGAAAATAGCCGATCTGGACCTAATTTGACCTCTTGAGGTCAAACCATTGACCTGAGTGCTAAAACATATGAGGTAATTTCTTACTGAATTCACGCGAGCTTTCTAATGCACTTTGCAGATTTGGGCTAACGTTCATACTTTCGGAGTTAGAGGGGGGCCATCGATGCCCCCGGTGGGGCGAAGGTGGCGCCGGACCCCCGGTGGGGCGCGGGTTAATACAAATGTGTGATAACTGAAAAGCGTTGTCCCAATTTCTTCCCCCAGCCCAATTTCAAAATTATTTTATTCTATTCATTTTGCGTTGATATAAAATTTAAACATAGTTGTTTTGATTTGAAACACCAACCCCATTAAATAGTCCGAATTTTGGTTTGGGCTACACTTCAGCTGCTTTCGACGTAAAAATCACCTCCTGAGTGAGGCTCCCCTGTAGTGATAAATGTTCCCATCGGCCATTTGTCTCCCTTCTCTCTCTCTCTCTCTCTCTCTCTCTCTCTCTCTCTCTCTCTCTCTCTCTCTCTCTCTCTCTCTCTCTCTCTCTCTCCCCCCCGTCCTCGGTTGGTTAGTCATTCTAAAATTCTGACGTAATTTTTCTGGGGGACATCTGCAAGCCCGAATTAGGTATTTTCGTATTATTATCACAATATTATTTTATAAACAAGTTGCTATTTCTGTTGGCAGTAGAATAAAGAAGTTAGCAAAATATCATCAATCATAATTGGATAATCGGTCGGGTGAAGTCTGACATTTTGGAGCTCAGTTTGGTGATTGTAGGAGCACTGATCATGGTGTTTGCGGGACAGCAAATTGTTAGGCTGACTTATAATGATGGAACCTCAGCTCCTAGATTTCACTTCTGGGTACGAGCAGGTACGATGCACCCTTATACATTCTTGGCAGTTTCTTTCAAAGACAAAAGCTCCTTGACACAGCATTGTAGTTCACCCTTTCCTTGTTTAGATTATCGATCCAATTAGAGAACACCTCGGTGAAATTACGGAATGTTGGAGTGGTAAAAACCGAAAAATTTTTGATGTCCGGGATCATGTAATATTAGTTAGGGTAAATCCCTTTGTTTTGTTACAATGCCTTCATCTTCAGCCCCCGCCCCTCCCATTTCAAATATTGGATTTGATAACATAGTAGTCAAAGTCAATGCAAACTTTATGGCCGTGGCGGATCCAGAGGGGAGGGAAAAAGGTATTTGCCCCCCTCCCAAAACGGAAAAACCCGGGGTAAAACTATGTTTTTGTCCCCCCTCCAAAGCGATCGATCTCTTGTTTCGCCACGCCTCCTTTTGAGTTCATAAGCGAGATTTTGTTGCTTTAACTCTAAATATCAAACAGAACCAGTCAACTTCAGTGTAAACATTGGGCTATGGAGAGCAAAAACAAGCATCTCGTGCGCATATATTTCACCCCATGACGTTTTTTGCCTTTCGTCCTGGGTATTTCCAAAACCTGCCGTCAAATTATATTGGGGCAACAGTTTTTACCGCGTGAAGTTTTTTGTTGCAACTTTGGTTTGCCCCCCTCCCAACCGACCGGCTAGATCCGGAACTGCTCAATGGAGACGTCATTGTCCCTTAGCAGGACCCCATCAGCCGGATCCTGCCCTCAGTCGGCTGCCACGTGACTGGCGCGCGCCCGAGGCGCAAAGCCACCGGTCACGCCGTTAAACAGGTGTCCGTATGCCAGTGGCGTAGCCAAGGGGTGACCAGGCTACACGCTCTCATTTTGTTCAATATTTCCTATCCACATTCGTAAATATATTCATTCTGCTTCTAACTGCAGTTTGTCTGCTTTTAACTACTTTGACATATTTCTGGCTATGCCACTGCTCCCGTCCCATTCACCAAAGCATGAATGAGCAGGCCTGCCACACCGGCCACACATTCGAATCCGGTACCACTAGTGCCATCTATTGGGAAAGTTTAATAAAACTTGAAATAACTTTTTCGCCGAGCCCTTTTTGTTTTTGATTTTGTATGGAAATGGTATAGAAAAGATTACAAAATGTCAATGATTACATAATGTAAAAAGTTATTCAAACTTTAAGTTTGAGAAATTTGAAAAAATAACGTTAAAGTGTACAAAAACTAGAAATATTTCAGGTTTAAAATAGATACTGCCGTAAAAATACACTTATCATCTACTTGTGTTGAAAAAAATCACGACGATAGCCACGTTACTTTACGAGATATTTCACAAAATATGCTCTCATAGGGTTAACATTGATAACGCACCCTTAAGCCATCTCCAGCACTCTATTCTGTGACAGTTAGGGCTGTTTTTACCCATCAAAACCGTCTGTAAAAAGGTGCCCTTTGAACCACTGGTGGTCAGGGCCCCCTATCCAAAGTAGGGCCCATTTTGGTCAGATAGACCCTGTGTAATCGATAAAGCCAAGATGGCTAGCGGGACTATTTGGGCAAAAGGGCCCAATGCGACTCGCAGGCTGTCAGATCCCGGTCTATAGCCGCCAGGGACCTGTCTGACCAGCTGGGTCATCTTTCAGTAGGGAGGCTTTGTGGCTAGTAGGGACCATTTTAGCCCACAGGACCCAGTCTGACCGTCAGTGCCATGTTTAACTAGAGAAGCTTTTGAGCTAGTGTAACCGTTTAGTCTCCGCAGGGCCCTCTGGTCAGCTGGGCCCTCTACATAGGAGTAACCAAGTAGAAGCGGCTGCTGCGTTGGACCCCTTGAGGGCCCGGAGGGCCCTTCGAGGATAGCGCGAAGCGCGGCCCGCCCGCATTATACTCTGTGACCTGCCGTGGAATTACATGCCCAACAGGGCCCTCTTAAGTCCTCTCCAGTACTCCATTTCTGCGACAAGTAGGGCTTTTTACCACAGGGTCCCCTAAACCACTATCAGCCCCCCCACCCAAAGTCCTCGTTGACAGTAGGACTATCTCTGGTCAGCCAGACAATCTTCAACCGATATAATACCGCTATGGCCAGCAGGGCTTTTGGGCCACGGGGCCAAATGCGAGTCACAGGGTCAGCTAAAACCTTCAGGGCCTTGTCAGACCAGCTGGGCCCTCTTTAAGTAAGGAGGCCACTGCGACTTGCAGGGATCGTTTTAGCCCACAAAGCCCACTCTGACTGTGAGGACCCTCTTTATCTAGCAAAGCCTCTGAACCAGTATGGCCGACTATTTTCATAGGGCTTTCTATAGCTAGCAGGGCCCCTCCAGAGGCGTAGCCAAGGAGAGGTGATTGGGACGGCGGCCCCCCTGAGGGCCCCATCAAGGACGCGCTGCCTCTACCCAATCGTACTCTGACCTGCCGTGGAAATTCATGTCAGACGGGGCCATCTCAAGCACTCCAAAACACTACATTCTGTGACAAGAAAGACCCTTTGAACCATCGAAACTCTTTTAAATAGAGGGTCCTCTGAACCACAGGGTCCCCAGGGCCCTGTGTGGATATTTGGGCCCTGTCTGGTCAGGTGGACCCTCTTTAACGATAAAGCCACTTTGGCCAGCAGGTTTTTTGGCCGCGGGGCCCACTGTGAGTCCCAGGGCCAGCTAAAACTGTCAGGGCCCTGTCGGACCTGCCGGGCCCTTTTTAAACGAGAAGGCCATTGTGGCTAGCAGGAACCACTCTGACCACTGGCATTGTGGTCACTGGTCCACAGCGCCCATTCTGACTATCAGGACCCTACAAAGGCTTTTGAACTAGCAGGACCGACTGCTCTCCACAAGACTCTCTATCGTCATCAGGGACCTCTCCGGTCAGCTGGAGATCCTACAGAGACATGGCCAAAGAGAGAATGTTGGGGCGGCAGCCCCCTGGAGGACGCACTGCCCAGCTGCGCTATTCTCTGTATCCCGTCTTGGAGCTTCATGTTTGACAGGGCACTCTCAAGCTCTCTCTAGTTCTCCATTCTGTGACATGTGGGGATCTTTTGACCATCAGAAACATCTGAAAGAGGCCCTCGTCGACAGTAGGACCCGCTCTGGTCAGCGAGTCCTCTTAAAGCGACAATGCCACCATGGTCAGCAGGGTACTTTGGGCACCAGGGCCCACTGCGACTTGCAGGGTCAGCGATAGCCAGCAGCGCTATAGCTGACCCTAAGCAGCTGTCCATGGCTGTCTGAACAGCTGGGCCCTCTTTAAGTAGGAATCCATGTGACAAGCAGGGACGTTTTTAGACTGTACGACCCACTCTAGCTATCAAGACCCTCGTTAACAGTGGAGTCTTTGAACCAGTGGGATCCACTGTTCTCTGTATGGCTCTATATCGTCAGAAGGGCCTCTCTAGTGAGCTGGGCCTTCTATAGACGATGCCGAGGGCCAGTTTGGCCCTCTGAATCCACCGAGGACCTGTGTAGCTTGTAGACTTATTTAAAACAGCAGACAATTTGTGATCCGCAAGATGTTTTGTGGTTATTATGCCTCTATAACCCATCTAGCCTACTGCCAATATGGTCCATTGTAACCCAAAGGGCTGTCCACAACCAGCAGAACCAGCTGGTGCCTCCTTTGAACCCTCGCCCCAGTGGGGGTGTTTGAACACCCCTTCGGGTTTTTCCGGTGGCACGAATAAACGGCGGCGCGAAGCGCTGCCATACTTGACACAGCTTGTTCTTGATCAATTCCACAACGTTCCCCAAAATTTTAAGGTTGGGTCATTTCAGATCAGTTCGCCAGTACAGGTCAGTTGACCTCACCTCTAAAAATGCTTAAGGTGGCATAGGGAAGAAAAAGGTGAACCTATCCAATCGAAACATATCCACATAGTGAACCCATCGAGGTTTGCAAAATATGTTCCGGGAATTTTCATATAGATGGCATAGGGTCAGGCATAGATCATGACCTCTCCACTTAACATGCATGGGAAAAAACAGAAATTGGCCGACAAATTGCTCTATTCCTGTAGATACCGCTTGGAATACCTTCGTATTCTTCAAGTCATTGTATCCTAGGCCCTTTTATTGGTTCATGTTGCAAGTTTGGATCTGTGATCTATGAGAGGTCATCTGAGGCTACTTAAGCAGGGTTTCAGACTTGGGTCAATAACTGTGCAGGACATTAGGATAAAGAGAACCACGGTAGGTAGCGAAAAACGGTAAACGACGTTGGGCTGCCCATCCACTTCTCCATCAAAAACGTTTGAACTATTTTTTCAGGTTACATTTAAGGTCACGAGAGGTCAAAATATGCCGTCATAGGGATAACATGTAAATTCAGTTTTTCGGCCATTGCATCTGAACAAGTAAAGATAGAGCAAAACGACTTGAACTATATGCATCCTCTCAGCAAGCCAAATCGAATGATATATAAGCTGACCTTGTTAGGTCAAATCAAGGATTTGACCTGACCTGAGGTCAGGTCAGGGTCAAATTATATCAAATGCATATCATTAGAACCGCAAAGCCCAGGCGAGTCTAATGCAGCTAAAATAAATGCTCTATCAACATCCGTTAGTGAGTTATTCTGTAAAAAACATTTTTCCCATGTATTTCGAAAGGAGAGGTCATGCCTCGTACCTGACCTTAGGTCATCGATATCAAAAATACCGGAACATGTTTTAGAGAACTCGGTGGGGCCATTATGTGATATGAGTTTCAAACTGATAAGTTCACCCTGCTCCGACTTATGCTATCTTAAACTCTTCTTGAGGTTGGGTCACTTGACCTGTACTGGTGACCTGACCTGAGATGACCTAACCTTAAAATTTTCACAGAAGTTGTAAAAATAATGAGGGAAAAGGTATGCCAAGTACGGCGGCGCGTTTTTACAACTTCTGTGAAAATTTTAAGGTTAGGTCATCTCAGGTCAGGTCACCAGTACAGGTCAAGTGACACAACCTCAAAAAATTTAAAAAAGTAAAAAAATAAAAAGTACGGCGGCGCGTAGCCTGCCGTACTTGCATACCTTTTCCCTCATCCTTTTTACAACTTCTGTGAAAATTTTAAGGTTAGGTCATCTCAGGTCAGGTCACCAGTACAGGTCAAGTGACCCAACCTTAAAAAAAAGTTTAAGATAGCATGAGTCGGAGCAGGGTGAACTTATCCGTTTGAAACTCATATCACATAATGGCTCCACCGAGTTCTCTAAAACATGTCTCGGTATTTTTGATATCGATGACCTAAGATCAGGTACGAGGCATGACATCTCCATTGGAAATACATGGGAAAAATGTTTTTTTACGGAATAACTCAGTAACGAATGGTGATAGAGCATTTATTTTAGCTGCATTAGACTCGCCTGGCCTTTGCGGTTCTAATGATATGCATTTTATATAATTTGACCCTGACCTGACCTCAGGTCAGGTCAAATCCTTGATTTGACCTAGCAAGGTCAAATTTTATATCATTCGATTCGGCCTGCTGAGAGGAATCATATAGTTTAAGTAGTTTTGCTCTATATTTACTTGTTCAGATGTAATGGCCGAAAAACTGAATTTACATGTTATCCCTATGACGGCTGTTTTTGACCTATCGTGACCTTAAATGTGACCTGGCAAAAAAATGGTTCAAATGTTTTCGATGGAGAAGTGGATGGGCAACCCAACGCCCTTTATCGTTTTTCGCTACCTACCGTGGTTCTCGAGATCTTAGGGGGGCGTGTACCCGCCCCCGTCAATGCGAAGGTGGCTCAAACCCCCGTCAATGCGCGTGTTAATCAGCACGCAATAGCAATATGAACGCAGTGATATCAAAATAAAAGCTGTATCATCATTTCATGCAAATTTATTGACCTAAGTCTGAAAACTGTTTAAATAGCCCCAGATGACCTTTCAGAGGTCACAGGGAAAAAATTGAAGTAATTTAAAAAATTTGAAGAAAAAAATAAAAAATTGAAGTATGAACCTGGAAAGGGGCCTTAGGATACTACGATTTCAAAAATATGAAGGTATTCTCAGCTTTATCTACACAAATACAGCCTAATCTCTGTTTTTTCCGTGTATTTCCAATAGAAAGGTCAAAGTCCGTACTTGACCTTAGTTCACCAATATGAAAAATCCCGGAATATGTGTTGTAGCACTCGGTTGGCCCATTATGTGCTATAAGTTTCAATCCGATAGATTCACCCATGTCTTACTTATGCCGCCTAAAACATTGTTTTGAGGTGAGGTCACTTGACCTGTACTAGTGGCCTGAGATGACCCAACCTTAGAATTTTTGGGAAAGTTGTGGAATTTATCAAGGGTAAGGCTCGCTATGTACGATGGCGCTTCGCGCTGCCGTTTTTCGTGCCGCCGGAAAAACCCGAGCGGTGGTGTTCAAACACCCTCTCCCAACAGGGCGAGCCTTCTGAGAGTTCATATGTCCATTGTTTATGTGACTTTGACCCTGGGATGTTTTCTGAGAATACTCGGTGCCCGGAGTAAGAAGCACGTTTTGATGTTTTATTCCATTCAATCCTAACATTTCCTTAAAAACCGTGTATTGCAATAGAGAGGCCATTGCACTATCCTGGCACTAGTTCATTGATATAAAACCCATTACCACCAACTACCTTGTGTGATGACCATAGTATTTGATATAGATTGCAGATCATATACTGATCCCTTCCCTGACCACTGACTGGTAGAATATCTTTAAGTTGAGGTCAACTGACCTCGTTTAGTGACCTGACAGAAGATGACCTAAGTCTAGCTACAAAACTCTCTGTACCTGTAGCTGCCCAAACGTTTCTGTAAATATCAGTGAAACTACGAAATTAATCCCGAATACATTGTGTCAGGCAAGGAAGGAGAGTGTGTCTCAGGGGGATGGGGAGTCAGGGAGCCCCTGATTTTTGGGCCTCCCATAGGCTTTGTATAGGGCATGTATGTCCATGCCAATGTTAACCGACCCAGAACCTCCCTGGATCAAGAAGAGATCTCTAGCCCTGGTAACAGCTGCGAACATTGTGCTTCGCAGTTTTTTTTTACTCAGAAAAGCCCTAGTGCTAAACCCATCTACTCGCACGTGGTATCTGAATGCAACAGGTGGGTATGATCGTGACAAGTAATCCCTGACAATCAAGTGCATTAAATCTTCTTTCCAAAGCACGCCTTCGAATCAGAGGATACAGTCGGAGCGTGACTGTTGGCCAGGATTGTTCATGGTCAGATCACCGCAATCGGCATACACGGAAATGGACGCAGGCTGAGGCTTCTCAGATAACAGTAACACAGTATACACTAATGTTAGCACAGGCCTTTGCATATCATGTGCAAAATTATTAACACGCGCCCCGCTGGAGGGGGAGGCGAAATTCAGACCCCCTCCTGGTTTTCCCCAGCTAGCGCAAAAATGAAAAGACGCAGAGCAACGAAACTTACAGTAACTTATTGCTGATCAATTTTACGCATCTGATCAAATTTTTAGGTCAGGTCAGGCCAGGTCAAGGAGCTATCTAAGGTTCAGCAACCCGACCTCAAAACCTAAAATCACGAGTTCGTAGCGGCACCCAAGGATCATCTGCCAACTGATCAGTTTGAAACTTTCACAATATGATGAGGCCATTAGGGTCTAGAAATCTAACATCTCTGAATTTTGATATTGTTGACCTAAGGTGGGATCAATTTTTTGGTCACCCCATTATAAGTCTATGGTGAAAAATAGAAAGGGCTCTTTTTCAGTAAACACTAGATAGATAAAGCTGAAAATCCTCACATCGTGTATTCCTACCATGATCTTCACCATAAAGTTGAGTTTTTTACCATCTGACCTCTCAAAGGTCATGTCAGGTCACAGGAGCATACAGTGATTGTTTTGCCAATAACTTCTCAATGAATTGAGATAAAGCTCTTATTTTGCTTGCATTGTGCTTATATTATTACGGGGAGTCGATTGATATGCAGCATGACCATACCAGGTCAACCTGTGACCCTGACCTAGCTCGATATCAGGTCATTTTCACAATTTGACCTAGCAAGGTCATATTTACATCACTAGATATGCCACGATGAGAATGCGAATATTTTTTTGCTCTACAGACATAGGGTAAACACCTTTTTCGAAAAATTTCCCGGCGTTTGGGGGGCCAAAAGATAGTTTGGCCCCCCTTCCAGCACTTTGGGGGGGGCATGGCCGGAATGGCCCCCCTGCGTCCGCCAATGGATGACGGTTATTTTCCCTATCGTTGATATGTTTCGTCTTTTCCATCTTTGCATTTCGGATGTAAGGTCTTGTAACTTTTTCGCTAAGTTTTTGTCAGTGATTCCATTTAGGTCATTGGAGAATGTTATCCCCAAAATTTTAAGCTCAGTAACCCACGTTAGATCTTGACTCCCATTCTCAATATCGTTGACGTCAGTGGTACCTATGGCCAGACACTTGGTTTTAGATTTGTTTAGTTTCAGGCCGGAACATTTTGAAAATTCCTCGAGTTCTTCAAAAGTACCTCTTAAATTTTCAGCAGTTCCTGACAAGTACAAAGTCGTATCGTCAGCGAATTGTGATATTCGAACTTCAATATGCGGAGCAACTTGTATGCCAAGCACTTTTGACGATCCTTTTATTAAGCGAGTTAGAATCTGAACTGTTATGATGAATAAGTAGCCAGAAGCAGGACCCTCCTGCCTCACGCCCCTACATGTAAGAACACTTTACGGCCGAGATATCCATCTATCATAATGCGTGCGAAACTGTTTTGGCTCATGTAAAAAAGCTTAACAAGATTCAAGAACGCAGGTCCAAAGTTCATCTGCTCCATTGCAACTGTGGTATAGTGCCAATCTAAGGTTTCAAATGCCACCTCAGAATCAGCAACGATAATTTCACCGCTTGTCTGGCTCGAATTGCAATGATGTATTACGTCATACGTAAGCCGGCTGTTTTCGCCGATAAACCTACCTTATTACGTATTCTGTTTGCTCCTGGTCGATCAATTTTTCTGTCACAAATTTAAGTATATTTGCAATGGCCGCTGACATTATCTTAAAGTTAACGTTTGATAGGGATATTGCCCTCCATCCCTTCAGCTTGTGACTCTGATCTCGTCCTTTGGGAATAAGTGTGACAATTCCCTCTCTGTGTATCTCAGATAATTTGTAATCTTTCAGACGTATGGTATATCGGTATGGTATACTCCGATATGAGAAGTGTTTGATATTTGGCCTGAAATGTTTGAAAAACTCTATGGTAAATTCATTGGATCCAGGGAATTTTCCGCCTTTCATTTGCGTTCGAGTTTCGCTTAACTCTTCAAGAGAAATAGGTCTTTCTAAGCTCTGATTCTCTACTGGTGACAGCTTAACGGCACAACAGCTCTTTATTAGATTTTTATCTACATTGACATTTTCGTTAGTATCAAATTTTTCCTCCAAATGTTATCAAAAACGTTCTAATATCTCCTTTGGGTGTGTGTAGCTTCGGTGTTCCTCTTCTAGCAGGCCAATATATTTGTTAGAATTATATTCTTTCTCCAAAGATAAAAATACTTAGAAGGGTGCTCAGATTCTTCAAGCCACACTGTTTTTATCTTAGCAGGAGACCATAAATCTTAGGTTTGCGCAAGGACTCTTATTCAGCTTGAAGTTGTGCAACTCTGAAACCCGTATCTATTGAACCTGAACTTTCTACTTCCCGTAATTTCTCATTTTCAACATCTTTAAGAAGGTCTCGTTCTCGGCTATCTCGGCTTCTGGCTCTTTGTTTCGCATACTTGACTGATTCTCCACGTATTGCCATTAACAAGTTGTCGACAAATAGTCTGTCACCTATTGTAAGCGCAACCTCCGCCTCATAACTTTCGCTTTTGAAAAATTCTTCGATGGATAACGGAGCCGCATATTTGCGTACCTTGGCTTCGATTTTGTTTTTAACTAGATTGATATACGTCTCCTCTTTCCATAACAAGACATTGAATTTCCAAAGTCCAGGGCCCCGTGCACGTCGTGGAGTCTTTAAAATTAGAGACACACGGTCGTGATCGCTTCTATAACCAGGTAAGATTTCGCACTTGTCGACTGCTGGGTGATCGATCTTATTTATCAAAATCATGTCTAAGCGGGCACGTTTAAACGGGTTGTGTTTGGTCCAAGAGAAACTTTGCATATCGGGGTGAATTATTCTCCATGCGTCAATCAAATCGTGTTTGACCATAAGTTTTTTTTCACTTCTATCTTGGCTCCCCTGTTGTTCTCTGATTGATAATTTAAGGTGTCTAAATCCTGGTCCAGAACCAAATTGAAATCCCCGCATATTATGGTGTGTTCGGCATCATTTTCCCACAAAAATTTATCAATTGTAAGGAAAAAACCTGGTTCGTCTGTGTTTGGGCCATAAATGTTTTGGATACGGTACGTGTCCGTTCCAGTATTGAACAAGACCGCCACAAAGTTGCCAGCATCACCGGAATGTTCAGAAATAATTTCAAGTTTAAGATGTCGTTTGAATAGTATGCAAACACCACGGCTGTTGTTGTTGAAACATGAGTTAGCTGCATTCCCCCGCCACAGGGTGGAAAAATAAACCTTTGATTTCTCCGTGCAATGGACGTCCTGCAGACAGATTATTTCACGATCCGACTTCTTGAAAAAATCAAACATGTCGCGTCGTTTGTGTTTCCCCGCTAGGCCCCGGCAGTTCATCGTGACAATGTTAATACCTGCCATAGTTGTGTGAGGGTAAGTTGATGATCGGCGCTGGCCTGTCAAAGATGCAGTGAGAAGTTTGCTGGCTGCTGAACCCGCCACCTGTGATGCTGGCGCACTGCCAACTGAGGCAGCGTCCGGCGTATGCATCACAACTCTGCGCACAGTGGGGAAACGTTACCGTGTGGTGCTTATAACCTCGACCGAGGTGAAAAATAACAATAACACAGTCTTTACAAATGTACCGAGAAGTGTGTAACAACAGATGTGGTGGTTTGTAAACCATGTGTGACATAGATAAGATCGCTGCTTTCGGTTCAAAACGACACATTTCAATTCTCCACACTTAATGCCGATGTTAGAGTAGGTGAACCTACGATGGAAATAAACAAAAAATAACGACATTGAAAATGTAGCTCCCCCAGCGTAGGGGTGCACTCAAAGATGAGCACACACAAAAGAACTCAGAGTGCGTTTCGGGCTTGTCAACACAAATTATTTTACATTTTAGCCGTGGAACCTTCCAAGAGAATAATAAACGTTATCTGACATTGACGAGACACAGCATACCAACCATTGAGGTGAACCGAACAGAGGGCTTACTCTTTCAGCAGCGTTTCGAGTCTGCTGAGACTCTCTATCTTGCTTTTCCTGCCGTATTGGGTCATCTTACAATAAACTTCGCCGTTTTTTGTGAAGACTGTGTACAGTCTGTTCGCCAGTTTTTCAGTGAGCAAGGCTGAGAAGATCTTCTCACGGTGTGGGGAGAGGTTTTCTCGCCCAAACAGCTTTCTCGGTCCAGTGGTATCGTTTGCTCCGGACGGGGGTGCCTGCATCTGAAATCTGGGCTCGTACACTTTATTTCTCAGAGGTTTTTGCACCACTCCTGAACTTGACCACAATGTTCTTACCTTTCCCGATTCTAAACGCGTCGTCTAGGTCCGCGCTGGACACTCGGACACCTGGAAGCCGGTTCTGGAGCATGTTTACCGTCGTCTCCATCACGTCCTCCGTCCACGGCTCCGAGGGGGTAGCGGGACGGCCGGCCCCGACAGGATCAAATCCTTCCGTCTAGCATCACTGTGTAGCTGGTCCACCTCGCTTTGAAGGTCCATAATTTTGGCATCCCTGTCACAGAGACATCGCTCCAATTCGTCGAGTTGTAGGTCTCTTGACGCTATGTGGTCCTCGAGATCTTTAATACGGTTGTGCAGCTTTCTTAAGTCCTCCCTCAGCGCCTCGAACTCAGCAATCATATCATGTTTGATGGTGTTTACCATTTTCATCATGGTTGCATTCAGAACTGCCTCTGTAACAGGTAGCGTAGAAAGAGTGGACTCTGCAGAGAGATGTAGGATCAAGCAGGCATCTCCCTCCCCATCGAGACTCTCCTTCCTCGACGTCTTCCACCGTGGGTATCAGGAGAGTGTCACATTTCAACTAGACGTGGGCCCACTGACATCAGGAGCGCCACCTGTCCGGAAGAAGCGAGTAGCTCTCCCCCACCTCGCTTCCCTGACTCAATGTGCCACATGGGTGTGGACCGGCGGGTCAGTGCACGGAGGGGTCACGAGTGGGGGAGCTGGGTCTTCATCGAGTCACCAGACGGAGCCCAGCATGAGCTCAGGCGACCAGCAGGCTCGCTCTGCTCGAGTTTTCAGGCTGAGATGGTAGCCCTCCAAACTGCCTGTGTCTTCCTACTGAACCACTCAGTGCACACAGAAGATCCGGTCATCTTCAGCATGGCCCGCCAAGGTGATGACGCATTATAGAAATAAAATGGCTTCAATGTCTGTAGATAAGACAGCGAATCGGTAGAAATCGCAAACTTCCTCGCCATCAGCTTAGACACCTGGTCTAAACAACAAAAAATGGCGTACAGCTCTGAAGTAAAAATGGATCCTTCGTAAGGCAAACTAGAAAACTTCTCAACATTGTCACCAACAAATGCACGCCCTGTGCCACTGTCACTTTCTTTTGCAACCGTCTGTATAGAAACAGACGTGGTTTTCGAACGGCTCCGCACGCAAGTTCATAAATTACTGGCGCGTCGGTTCAGGAGGCAAATTTTTGCTTTGTTGGAGTAGGTCTGTGTTCGTGTTAACTGTCAAGATGAGGTATAGTTCAATAGCAGCTGTTTCATGTGGTTCTACGAGGCTGCTGTCGATACCAGCCTGTGCCAGCCAGGCACAGACTCTCACTCCCGGGTGACGGGTTGCAACACGCGAGCCACTGTCTATCTGACAATGGTAGGCGTCGCAAAAAAGGTTTGGTATGTGGGGCGTGTTGGTAACTGATTTTAAAGGGAACGTGGCACCTTGGTAAAATCCTGGAATTTTGTGCAATTAGGCGTACTTTTAGCCGAAAATAATGAAACCACTCATGATTTCTCTGAAAAATGTACAACAAGCTCAATATTTTGATTTTTAAAATACTCCTCTAGGAAAAGAAATAAATATCTGCCTGTGGATGATGTCATAATCTGGCAGCCACTACCATACTCGAAACACTTCAAGGGCTTCGATTGACTGATGCTCATCGTGCTGTCAGCATATTTCGTCACACGAGCAGTTCACAACAATGGCCGCCTGGCGAGAGGTACATGAGAGGTACATTTCCGGTAGGTTTTAGTTTTTTCTACGGAAATATCGAGCTCCAAGACAAATGATATATATATATAGAGCACCTGGTTTTCCGACTTGCTTTACATCTTGGCTATCTTAGTTAAAATAACGTTCTTAAGGTGCCAAATTACCTGTAATGGCTTAATGCAAAGCGAGTATATTACTGCGCATTTGTAGCGATATTTCATTAATTTCCACTAGCATGGTTATTATGGGTAAAGCTTTGAACGCCCCTGTTAATATTCTGATAGCGTGATGATGGACATATCGATAATCTTTTTCGCGGACTAAGGAGTGGCCTCATACACAACACAGCCGTACCCGGTCTTTGAACGAATAAGTGATCTATATAGCATAAGGAGCTTATAACGTAGCGTATAACGATGAGCGTATAACGTGCGTATAACGTACATATAGGCGATAAGCGTATAACGTGTATAGCATTAGAAAAATTTCTCTATCCGCACCGTAGCTCATCCTCGTCAACACCTTTAGTATTTTCAGCGGATCGAAACATTTTTTTGCGGCAATCCTTCAGGTGTGGCACATATGAAAGTTGATCGAGTGTGAGCCCGATAAATCTGGTTTCTGCTACAACGTCGCTCGGATTTCCGCGAATTTACAACATCGGGTATTCAGCCTCAATGTCTATTATAGAAGTTTGTCTTAGAACTTGAAATCTCAGTCCATTGCATGTGATCCATTCTTGTATCCTTGTATCTTGTATTAATTGCCAACAGGTATTTATGAAAGTAACCCAATTATAGGCGAAGTCAGGATAAAAATAAACCTAAAATACATACAATACATGGTCACAATTAAAACGTCGTATGGTTAAAACAAAAACAAGCACAGACACACCTTCAAAGAGGCACTAATCGGGTCGCCGTATACACAGAAATCTCCTTTCTTAATCTGCCGATTGGATCCACTAGCATGTCGCTCCTCGGTGAAAATTTCAGAAAATCATTAGCAATGAGAGGAGCTCGCACGAACAGGCCAGACTTCACAGTATTTACCCTGCCAAATGGTACATGGAAGACAACACAACTTCTCGTCAGCCTCGGTTGTACACGCAATGAGAAACATTCTAAGAGGTAAGACGATGAGATGAGACCTTTAAAAATCTTGTGTATAAATAAAATATCAAATTGATCCCGCCTCGCCTACAGTGATCGAACACCGTAAAACATCATCAACTGATTATATTCGAGAGATGGGCAGGCTGGTCTAGTATGGTTTGAAAGCCACATGAGAAACCTGTGCTGAGCTCTCTCAATGCGAACGAGATGACACTTTGCCGCTCCCGCCCAGATGACGGAACAATATTCTAATATGGAGCGAATGTTTGCATTAAAGACGGATATTGCGGCGTGTTTATCAATTTTATAACGGGGAGAAGCAGACTGCAAGGATCGAATGAGTAACCCGAGTACGCTGTTGGCCTTAGAAACCGTGGTATCAATGTGATTCAAAAATGTGAGCTTTTGGTCGATAATTACTCCTAGATCTCGGATTGTGGTCACGTTTTCAAGAACTGTGTCGTGGATTTTATAAGCTGAATCAATAGGGTTTCGCTTAAGTGTAATTTTGAAGCTTTTGCACTTTGAGGCATTCAATTTCAATTGCCAGTCTGCCACCCACCGGGTCACTGAGTCTAGATCTGTTTGTAATGCCAGGATGTCCTGTTGAGGTTTGATTCTGTGGAAATTTTTGAGCTCATC
This sequence comes from Lepas anatifera, assembly GCA_034440635.1. Lineage (NCBI taxonomy): Eukaryota > Metazoa > Arthropoda > Thecostraca > Lepadidae > Lepas > Lepas anatifera. The sequence goes on along the minus strand of JAOTON010001906.1, from coordinate 26,359 downwards.
CGCAACAAGTAGGCAGTTTGTTTTAACTAAGCGTGGCAAATCGTTCACAAAGAGAGAAAAAAGCAATGGGGACATATGTCCCCTCTCTGGTGTGCCTGAGATCACTGGTTCCCATTCTGACACCTTTCCGTTTAAAGCCACTCTCTGCTTTCGCCTATCCAAATATGATGTCAACCAATTCAACGCTTGACCGCTGACACCGTACATGCATTGCAACTTATATAACAAAAGGCGATGGTTGACACTCTGGAAAGCACTGGAAAAATCCGTGTAAACAGTATCGAGTTGGCTGCCTTCTGAAATGGCCTTCCACCCGTGCGATAGAAAGGACGCAAGATTGGTTTCACATGATCTTTTTGGAATTAATCCGTGTTGATGTTGTGATAGATATGGCCGAACGTGCTGGTAGATTTGGTCGCAAACAATTTTCTCAAATATCTTGGCACAGAGGGGCAGCAGAGAAACGGACCGATAAACGGACCGATGATTTTCGGGATTTTTGCATGAGCCCTTTTTGAAAATGGAAACAATGTTTGCCTCTGCCCATTTCTCAGGAAATATGCCACCAGCTAGGGACATCGTGCTGCAATATGTTAAGGCCAAGCTGCAGCCGCCTCTGCGCAGCTGCTGTAGTAGACGCTGTCACCCATATTGTGAAGTCTTCAACGAAAAGCACATGACGTAAGTTTGCGGGAAGTGTCTGCAATATCATTGGTCATAACTGCAAACAAGGCTATGAAAATCACAGAATCCTGGGCTATGCCCCTCTGTTGCTGATACCAATCCGATACGACTGATTTTACGCGGAATCTAAAATACCTATTTGTTTCGGAATATTAGAAAAAACAACCCCCAGTGGCCTCCCACGCCGAGTCCAAAGAGTTTCTGCAGAACGCCCTTAAATAGCAAAGGCGTCCCCCCCATGGGATGATGGCACCCCCTAGGGAGGAAGGCGCCCCCTCCAGAAAATCTTGCACCACTTCTAGAAAATGGAATCCGCTGTCTCTGCAGCTTTTCCCGTGCTTTTTCAATAGGAAAGATCACCTCTTGACTTTAACTCAGGTCACGAAATTGAAAAATCTCGGATATACACCTTGTAGACCCTAGAAGGTCATGAAGTGTAGGAAGTTTCAAACTGATCGACCAAGAAATGTAGGTCTTAAAGAGCTCAAAAGTTGAAGTGAGGTTACCTTGGTTGACCTAGCCTGGTGACCAGATCATGAGTGACCCGGGGTAAAAAACATTTTAGGGATAGTGGGAAAATGGTTTGGGTGAGAGATCCGCGAGAGATCCCTCAACCGCGGAGCTGTGTCTCGTCATTTTTCTGCTCTCCCGAAAAACCTTAGGGGCCATCGATGACCCCCAGGTGGGGCGAGGGTTAATACAGGGCTTCGGCCGACACCGCAAAAAAACTCCTTTCTCGAAATCGTACTATATTGGAGGAGGTAACAGAAAAAAACATATATTCGTGTGCATCTTCAATGGTTGTGATCCTTTCCCAGCAGGCATACCTGGTGCTGTCGAAAAATATCCATACATAACATCTTCTATGTATTTTAGACGGTCAGATGAACATTATTTTATGAAAATTGGTTGCAGCACCATGGACCAGCACACAAAACTTGTTTCAGGTAAAAATCATGATTAAAAAAGCTTGCCAAAATATCAGAAACTATCTAATTACAAATGCCAAATAATCACGAATACCCCACTGCGCGGCAATTCTAACGCTCAGGAACGCATTTCTTTGCTCCGCAGGTCTTCTGCTTGTAGGAGCATCCGTTGCCATCCTGACAGCAGTACGGTTTGTTATTTTTCTAAGATTTCCTCTTCCATTTCTTCTTCCCCAGATTTGAGGGGTCCACAAAATGACGGTTCATCGCGACAACTTTTGATGGACTTACACGCTTCTGCAACAGAACACGCCGTCTGAAGATAATAATGGGCTCTGACCAGTTCTTTTCCATTTAAACATGGTCTGTGATACATAGCGTGTACAGTTCGATTATTTATAAAGTAGGAAGGTTAAAAATGAGTTAATATTATATGTTGAATTCTAACTTTAAAAATATGGGTGTGATTACCTCAGACAATCTACACTGAAAGAAAAAAATGACACCCAGCCCTAAGATGCCCCTAAAATATAGCGCATGAGACATCCTTTTTTGGTAGACTAATGACCATTTTTGGGTACTAGATTCTATAATTTTGCGCCAATAACCTTGTGCCGGTGTCATTTCCGAAAATAACGCAATTCCTCATTTTGAACACCATTTCTGACACCACTTTCTGGCGTCAAAACAATGCACACAAAGGGAGTTACTACATGATTAAGGGCGTAAAGCATTGTGATGGAGGTATCCATTTGCGGACGTAGGGGGCGGGCACTCGGACCATGCCCCCCCAAAGCGCTGGAGGGGGCCAAACTATCTTTGCCCCTCCCCCAAACGCCGGAAATGTTTCGAAAAAAGTGTTTACACTAGGTCTGTAGAGCAAAAAAGAAAATTCGCTCCCACCCCCCCCCCGCCCCCGGAGGAGAGGCAGACTTGGGTTTGGCCCCCAAATCTCGGGTCTGCGTCCGCCCCTGGAGGTATTCTGACCCATAAATTAGGAATTTGACACTTTTCGTGAGGTGGCGGTAGGGTGTCTGACTCTTTCAAGAAATGTGTCCGACTCCTTTCGTAGGGTGTAGGAAGGGTTTCAGACTCTTCCAAGAAGGCGTCTGACTCTCTGCACTTAGCTTGCGAGTGATCACGACACTTTTCTAGAGAATTGTGCCCCTCACTGAAGAATCTGACTCTTCTGTAACGTCACAGGACGTGCTATTTCCGTTTTTGTTGCTGAAAACAGCGCAAAGCGCCTTATTCTGTGTGCAGAAACAATGGGGGCACTGTAAGGCAAGTGAAGGTACAATGCATCTTATCGTTTTATCTATCTAGCATAATTCTCGAGATTTTAGGGGGCGGGTACACGCCCCCGTCAAAGTGAAGGTGGCTTAGACCTCACTCAATGCGCGTGTTAAGGCTGCAGCAATCGGCTATTGGTTTTGGCTGCAATCATACATCGAAAACTTACAGCTTCTATTCCCTATAATTATTCACGTCCTTTGTTCCTTTACGTTGCATTTGACCTCCATTTCTCTTCAGAACCCCGTGCCATTATGTACCATGTGCTATACGAGCCCCACATGCGAACATTTACGATGCATTTCCAGAATTTGATCTTGAATTTGAATTTGATCCAACCAATTCCATTCTTTCCAAGGCATAGACTGAACCTGTTTGTAATATTAAACGTTGAACACCAGCACGATGTTTTTTCTTCCATGTCTGCGTAAACAACCTGAACATGTTGTCTTTGCCAAACATTTTCCAAATCATGAGCAAGATACTCCACTCAACGTTTTGAGTACCTCCTATCGTAGAGTAGAAAAGGCATCAGATAATTCAGCGACTACATGCGGGAGTGTTCTGAGTCACTACATTTGAGAGACTTATAAGTCTCTCGACCCGATAGTGCCGAAAATGATGTAGAAGCTAAAGAGAGCGCTATGCATTTAGTCACTACGTGTGTCTCATGATAATGCAAAGACTTTTCCTTGACAGAGCCCACGTGCTTATGTCTGAATGTGGTGACTACATAATAACTCAGAAAACTTTGATATCGATATAGCATTTCGGCATCCATGTGTAAAATTACTGCTGGTAGAATTTGTGCCGTGCTTGAGAACATGTTCGGTGATTATGTGTTAAACTGGTGACCTAATATAAATACAGAAATGCTCATCCACCATTACTTTTACGACTGACGGGGTGGAGAAAGGGGTCGCAGGAAAAAGGACGCTAAAATACGGGGCCACAGGTGAGGAGTCAATCTAAAATTACACCATAAGACGGCATCAATACATCCGCATATTGACACCCTGATTTAGAGTAATTCGCAAAAAAATACACTGGAAATCAGTGTCAGGTACCCTTGAAATGGTGGTCAAGAAAGGAGTCAGATGGGTGTCGTGACTCCTATTGATGAGGGTGGTGACTCCTTTTGGTTGGAGTCAACTCTTCTCCCAATTCTACAAAAACTTTCAAATGTGGTGTCTGGCCCTATATTGACACCGGTTTCGGGGGTAGTGACACTACTTGGCGGGGTTGGCCAAACTGCCCTCCAGTGGGACTTTTTGAAGGTGTCACCAAATGGCGAAAAGGTGTCAATTTTTTCAGTGTTTAATACGAGAGGAGGAAAAGCTCCATACTGAAGGTGAGTTACATATAAATTTTCAGTTCTTCTGATGTAATGTTTTCTTCGGTAAAATTCCTACAATTCATATCTGTAAGGCCCCATATTTTACTAGGTGGCAATCAGGCATTATATTTGTTTTAAGAGAATTGATGCAAAATAATATATCAGTATCTAGATATTCTTACCTATCAACGCTATCCCCAGGAAGACCAGAAGCAGTAGTACGATCAAACACCTCATGTTCAGATTGTAAGACCGATCCTAAACTGTGCAGCCCGACTCTGGTTGTTTCCTGTGTCGAGTGAGAGAGCGAACTGTGTCTGGCAGTGGAAAACACCTGGCTTATAAGCAGCGCAGTTGCAACAGCGGTGCTGCGATTCCCGTGCCAGGGCCTTGAAACGGGGTGGGGGAAGGGTGGGCTTAGAACGGCAGGTTGGGAGGCGAGTGGGCAATTGAATTATGATTATGGCAACGGCAACAATAGCAATAAAAATATGTAAACGTTTTCAATTCTTTACAGTTTGAGTTACAGTTTCAGGGTAATTGTAAGTATGAACCTCCAATATGTACTGTCAGCACTTGAGAGTAGGGGAAAACAAGGATTTTGCTGAGGGCTTTGCTAAGGGTTTCAAAGCCTAGTCGTGGTGGAACTATTATCTGGGATGTGGCCTTTGGTATAATGGGCGCTTTTGTGGAAATAATTTTGCCTTTATCGATGCCGTTTCAAAAAGCGCAGGCAAAAAAACCGCAGAATTTTTTTAAGTGTTTCTGTTTATTCTGCGCTCCGTTGGGCCTCCGAGTCACCTTCGTCCTAGCTGAAGGGGGTGTTTGAACAACCCCTCGAACTCGGCCCCTATACGGGATAGAAAAAAACGCGAATGCTTGTGGATAGCTCATAACATGTCATGACGAAACTATATCAGTCACATGTTGGCTCACGTCAATATTGGGGGCATGACAGGTCAATGAAGTTTGCATTTTTAACAATGCTTTTGGGCTCTAGCATCTGACAGTTGAGTTAGAATCATTTTGTAGGCACCATTGCTTCCTCTTGTCACGGCGAATCAAATGATGTATAATATGAACATACCAGGTCAATCCACAAAAATAACCTGACCTTACGTCAGGCCAAGGTCACTTTTTGACCTAGCATTGTACATATACATATCAATCGACTCCCAATAGCGATCAAAACGCAATATCAAAATAAAATCTGTATCATTTCATACACAATTATTAACCTATGTCTGAAAATTGTTTAACCCTCGCCCCACCCGGGGGCCATCGATGGCCTCCCTAAGGTTTTTCCGGGATAGCAGAAAAACGATGAGGCGCAGCACCGTGGTTGAGGGCTCTACCTCTCACTGCATCATTTTCCCACCATCCCTGAAATTTTTTACCCCAGGTCACCCAAGGTCAGGTCACCAGACGAGGTCAACCAAGGTCACCTAACTTTAACTTTAGAGCTCTGTAAGAAATACATTTCGAAGTCGATCGATTTGAAACTTCCTACACTGCATGACCCCTCTAGGGTCTACAAGGTGTATATCCGGGATTTTTCGATTTCGTGCCCCTGAGGTCAGGTCACGACGTGACCTCTCCACTTGAAAAAGCATGGGGAAAAGCTGTCTTATGATCTAAAAGTCATAAAAACAATTGAAAATGCTCAGCTTGATCAGAAAAGCGTTCTTGGACACCCTTTCACGGATTCCAGGGGCCATATCTTGTCCTTTGACCTCCCCAAGGTCATCCAAGGTCACCAGGGGTCAAAAACAGTATTTTGACAATAAATTTTGACCTAATTAAGTTAGAGCGCTGAAACAAACACCATCGTGTTTTTCTTGTCACTGGCTTTCATTTGACATACAGCAAGGTCATTTTCTGACCTTTCGTGACCTCAGGTCATGTTAGGCCACGAGGTGACCTCTGGAGGTCAAACCACTAGCGGGAGGTCTTAACGTTTCAGATAACGAAAAAATTGCTGGCAATTTCCTATCAAATGTACTTTACCAGACCTCAATAGCTCTAATGGCATAAGAGTTATGCCCAGTTTGCTTAACCCTTGCCCCGGTGGCGGGTACGAGCCACCTTCGCCCTGGTGGGGGCTAAAAAAGACCCCCACGATCTCAAAAAACTAAGAGAGCTAGAAAAAGGCGCAAAACGGCAATCGAAAGCTCTTCAAAAATAATGTCGAAAATGCTTCAGTCATTTTTCTTGTCAGGTCAATATCAAGGTCACCAGAGGTCAAAATAGGTCAAAATCCCTAATATGAGGTGTACTAAGAAAGCCTCATATATCTCAGAAACTATGATAGCTAGAAGCATTTTTTAACACCATTCGAAAGCTCTTGCGAGTGCGCTTTCATTTAGTGGCATTCATTTTTGTGTCAGATCAAAGCCTAGGGAGCTACAGGTCACTAAATATTGGGCATATTCTTGGGAATGTCCATAGCCACCCATGCATAAGGGCAATTCCTTTTTCGCTAATAGCTTTCAAACCAAACAAGATACAGCCATAGTTTATGCACCATTACAATCCTCTCGTCAATACGAATCGAATGATATATGATATTGCTATGCCACTTCAAATTTAAGAATTTGACCTGACCCAGGTCAACGGTCTGACCCAACTTGACCTGGTATAATCATGATGTATATCATTTGATTTCCAGTGTCTATACAAACACTTCGGTGACAAAATAAAAGCTCTATCTTATTTTATTCAAAATTTATAGAAAAAAACACCAAAAAATGCTTATTTGACCTAAGGTGACCTTTTAAAGGTCACAAGTCAAAATTGTTGGCATCAGCTTCAGAAATGGGCTAAGAGCAAGTCCCAACCGATGTTTGAAGTTGATTCCATCCATACTTACTGAGAAAAGCTCATTTCGTGATTTTGCCCATGTATTTAAAATGGGGAGGTCATGCTCTGCACATGACCTTAGGTCACCAATATAAAAATCCCGGAACGAATGTTGTAGCTCCTGGTGGGCCCAATATGTGGTATGAGTTTCAACTTGATCAATTAACCCTTCTTTTAGTTATGCGGTGCTAAGTATTTTTTTAGGTGAGGTCACTTCACCTGGCCTGGTGACCTGACCTGATATGAACTTGAGCCAAAATTTTCAGGCAAGTTGTAGAAATCATGAAGGAACAGCTAGACCAGGTTTGGCGGCGCTGCGCGCCGTCGTTTTTGGTCACTTCGGAAAAACCCAAGGGGGTTTAAAAAAGACCCCCACCCGGGCGAGGGTTAAGCATTGCATATTTGAGTGAAAATAGCCGATAGTGACCTAATTTGACATCTGGAGGTCAAACCATTGACCTGAGCACTAAAACATGTCAAGTAATTTCTTACTGAATTCACGCGAGCTTTCTAGTGCACTTTGCAGATTTGCGCTAACGCTCATATTTTCGAAGTTAGAGGGGGCCATCGGTGGCCCCCGGTGGGGCGCGGGTTAAAAAACATAGAGATCTACTATAACTATGTTATATCGTCACACGGACAATAGAGCCTTTAGCAAAACACGTACTTTATTAATTTTTGGAATGCTATACGTTTCAGAAACAGAGTTCCTTCGTCAGTAGCTCAATCAAAAACACTGTAAATACACATACAAAAGCTTAAGTTCGAAACAGATCACTGTTAAAAACGTCAACAGAAAACAATAACTATGTTATAGTAGATCTCTATGTTAAAAAGCATCAACTGACCTCTCATGTGTCACAGGTCAAGAATGAAACATGAATCTGGAATGGGGCCCAGAATACTCTGATATGGAGAACATAAAGGCATTCTCAGCTGTTTATACACATATATAACTCAATTTCTGTTTTCCCCATGTATTTCCAAATGGAGAAGTCATGGTCCGTACTTGAACTTAGGTCATCGAGAGGAAAAATCCCGGGATTTGTCTTGGAGCACTTGGTAGGCCCATTATGTAGTATATGTTTCAATCTGATAGATTCGCCCATTTCTTAACCCTATTTCCGTCACGCTCCCGGCTACCCCTATTTCCGGCAAGGGGGGCAATATCACCCCCTAAGATCTCGTAATCTATCCAGCCGATTTTGAAAATTCAAAGTGCTACAGATTCCCCTGACGCTTAACTTTATTTTGAAAAAATGAAATTTCAAAGTCTTAATTTTAATCGGAAGGCCGTGCAAAATATACAATTTCTGTGTGTGGTTTTTTAGATTGTCCATAACCTTTGTCTCTGTTTACGATTTTCACAAAACTAGTTCGAATGTACAAATAATTGACCCCAAATTGTCATATACTCGAGTTAGGCAAAAAGTCGAAGTTCAATGGCAGTTCCAGGACCAGGACTACGAGGGGAAATATATACAATATAAAAGGTTTTTGTTACGCGGATTAGAAACCGTCATATACTGTTTGATATCTTTGACGCATGAATAAATGAAAAGAACGAAAAACTCATCAGGGGTAGTGAGGTAAAATAGTGGGGTAAAATGCAAACCAACAAAATGCAAGTGGTATGCATGAGTATATTAGTCCTTCGGCTAGTTGAAATATATTTCTGATGATTTTTTCCCTCCCATGCCAGTTCTGGGAAAGGGGGTGAAAAAGACGGATCAAGGACTCTCGTCGTGGGGGGTGGGGGTAGTTGGAAATATATTTTCAATATACGACGATATTGAGTCGCGGTGGTGATACTGGCTGGGAAGATATATTTTGAAAATGTTATGTTATCCCCTCAAATACTGACACTTCTCCGCCATTGGTAACACGTTTCGTATGCTCTTGTCTCCATGATCTGTCTGTGGACGAAATATTTCCTTAGTCGTTCCTGAAACTGAATACATACAGATCATGCTAGTCTCGCACAAAGCTGTAAGTGAACAAACATATGCTTTTATATTTGTGATTTACTCTACATTATAGTGACTGGACACGCCTCTGGAAATCTAAAATTGGGTTATAACTATTTTTCATTCGAGGATTCGAGGTCGTCTCTGATCTCCCTAGGCATCAAAAAGTTTAGGTGAGGCACCTACTTCCCGTTTATAGTGACACCTGAACAGAGTGCAATATAGCCTCCTGGGTCTTTGATCTACTATCGTGATAAACCACCCCGGACTTGTCTGAACTCTTCAGCATCTGCTCTACGATCGTCTAGAGGGCAAATGCTTTCAGATTGTTTATTTCTGGGGCATCATCGGTGCACCGCACCAACTACCAAGGTTTCATGATGTAGCCAACTCGTTCCCTGTTGAAAGGGCTGCTAAGGAGCCAGAATTTTCCTTGTTCAGAGTGTCTGTTCCTTCGTCAGGCCTTGAACTCGGGCTGGGCACATGCCAGCCCGATTTCAAGCGAGCCTGCTAGCCACTCCTATCGCTGCGCCCCTCACAGAGCTTTGTCTACCTACCTGTTTCCGTTCTGGTCACCCACCTAACCAATCAAGAGGGCCAAAGAGCGGTAGTTTGTGTTAGTGTTGGATCTGTGCTTTTGATGAAAGTACAACGTTGAATTTATCTATCGGAGCAGTCAATTTTGACTGTTTTTTTAGGGAAGGGGCGTAAAACCACACGCCTATGCATACGACTATGACAGTTGCCAGTGCCCACATAATGAAGGACTTCTGTTCCGCCTCCAGCTAGTCATTTTTGAAATGTTCAGACAACCCAAGCCATTGGTGGATTCAGGATTTCTTATTGTCGAAGTGAAAGGGTGAAGTGGAGGGGGTACGGCCATGGGGTGTCATCCAAATCCTATCCCAGGGGCGCCGATGCTGGCATCCTGGGAGGGGGATAGAAAGTAACAATTTAGAAGACGCCATTGACTTTTGGGGGACCGACGTGAGAATTTCAGGGAGGGTCGAGGGTCAACAGTGGGAGGGGGGTGAACACTTTACCCCTCCCCTCGCCTGAATCCGCCTATGGTTCAAGCTCATTAAACCAGAGGACGTTGTTATTATGTTTGAAGACTTCAGGTACTAGCGCCTTTCTGCATTCCCATTTCCGTAGGGTTTTCATTGCACTCTATCGTAGGATGAGGTAAGGAGATTTAATAGAGTGCACCAAACCCCCCTCCCTCCCCCTCCACCACATACAATTACACACACACACACATGACAGCATGAGAGCACTGAACGTGCAGGTCTCAGCACTGATCAGCAACGGCCACTGATCAGCGGTATCAAAGCAATTAGCACTGGTTGTTGTGTCTCGGTCCAATCGGCTAGTCACCTCCGCATAAAAAGGGTAAAAGTAATTTGCCCGGTAGCAGGGATAAAACCCAATAATTTTCTTAAACGAAATACATTTTCTGGTCCTACGAATGAAAGAGCATAGGAAAATGCCTCAAAATATACGAGAAGTCATTTTTACTCAATTTTAATTACATGTAAATGTTCAGTTCTCCTGAAATAATGTTTTCTTCGGTAAAATCCCTACAACTAATACCTGGAAGGTCCCATATTTTAGTAGGTAGCAACCAGACATCACCTTTTTGTTAAGTTGATGGATAAAAAATAATAGATCAGTATCTATATTGATTACACCAGTCATTGTATAATTTGTATTAGGGGCTCTCAAAGGCCGTACGGCTATCTTTTTCAGCTTAGCAGACATTTTTAAAAAGAACAGCAGTATAAAAACATTCGTTCGTTGTGAGGACTTTCTTCACTCGAGTTCAAAAGAAGTTGATGGAGCTTTCGACCTGTATTTCAGGCCTTCGTCAGCAGTTTAAAAGCACAATTCAAAAACAAATACATTTTTTGGTTCTATGAATGAAGGAGCATAGGAAAATGCCTCAAAATATACTAGATTGTTTTTGAATTGTGCTTCTAAACTGCTGACGAAGGCCTGAAATACAGGTCAAAAGCTCCATTAACTTCTTTGAGCTCGAGTGGAGAAAGTCCTCACAACGAGCGAATTATTTACGACTCCGCTATGACATTTCGAGTATAAAAACACTTATTCCTACCGTGCTAGAATTTACAAAGTTATTTTTATAGGAAAATGTTAGATTAGCTGGCTACCCGATAAAGGAATCACATACAAGTCATAATCATCCTAAATGGTTCCATAAAACAATGAAAACGTACCGGCATGCCTACCACAATTCTTGTAATGATCCAAGACATACATACACACGATTATTTAGATCTATACATTATCATGAGACAGGAAGTCAATTCAATCAGTACAAGAAATTCAATAAGCACAAGAAATACAAGTTAATTCAAATTATTCAAATACATACCAGCATAATGTGTACACTAGGCTCATTCAAAAATAAGAAATTGAAAAGTTAAAAACGTCTCTCATTTTCACATGCATTGAACAATTTTGAGACGATCTGTAAAGGTTTGAAACCATAGTATATATTGCACCCCATAAAACATACAAGCAGTACAAAAAATAAAAGACAGGCCACGCACTCATGGGCGCCCCCGGCGCGGAGCTCTAAATTACGCCGGGGACGCCGCCGTAATTTAGTTTCACCCCGGTATCTTCAAAACTGATGAAGCGCGAGCGGTCTGAACGTGGGCTGTTTCAGCCCAATTTGTAGTTAAGGTCTCCATGTCAAACACCGTTGGATAAGAGAGTAACACCAGGCCTCACGGAAGTGATCTCAAACACCAGAGCGTTGACTCCGCATGACGCTCTGCGACTGGATATTGATGTTCTGAAATCTAGGGATCTTGAAACTATAATTTAGGGGCCGGGGTGGCCTAGTGGCTTCGTTGCCAGTCTACGGATCGGATAGCATGGATTAACGTGGGTTCAATCCCCACGACGGGAAACCGCTTTCCGTGTCCTATCTGATCCGCTGGAAAGGATCCTTAAACACCCACGCCAATACTCCCTATAATTGGGGTAGTGTGCCTGTTGGGAGTGGCCCTAATAAAATAAATAAAATAAATAAAAATAAATAATATTGGAGCACGCTAGAGATTAGTTACGGTCTCCATGTTAAACACCATTGGATAAGAGAGTAACACCAGGCCTCACGGAAGTGATCTCAAACACCAGAGCGTTGACTCCGCATGAAGCTTTGCGACTGGATGTTGATGTTCTGGAATCCATGGTCTTGTATACATAATCATGGCAATAACACCATTAGGCGTAGAAACCAGTGGCAAGCCAAGCGAAACATTAAAGCGAAGTGCGTCAAAGACCACAAAATATGGGGGACAGCAAGTAGACGTGCGGCTCCTGCCTAAAAGGATCCAAGCTTCCGACGAGGCGTCAAATGCTCGTGGACTTGTCGTTCAGAGCCCACAAATTACGGTTCAACGATGATGTGACGAATATCTCATCGATGGTTTATGACGATGTCTTCGAGTTCTGGGAGATATCAGGAATTCCGACTGTCGGGAAAGAAACCGTTGTTTGGCGAATAATCCGGCTCTACAGAGACTCCCAAAAGCTGTTCAAAAGCAAGAAACGGAACACTGGAAAAGAAATGAAGAAAAGAAGAAGCTTTGAGGCAAGGCCGGACAAGCTGTTGGATATTGTATATTCAAATGCCGAAAGGGAAATATTGCATGACCGGCTAAGAACCGAAAATGATAAGAAAGAAGATATACGAGTCAGGTGTGAGCAAATTTTTTTTTTTTTTTTTCTTTTTTTTTTTTTTTTTTTTTTTTTTTTTTTTTTTTTTTTTTTTTTTTTTTTTTTTTTTTTTTTTTTTTTTTTTTTTTTTTTTTTTTTTTTTTTTTTTTTTTTTTTTTCCCCCCTTTTTTTCCCCCCCCCCCCCCCCCCCTTTTTTTTTTTTTTTCCCCCCCCCCCCCCCCCCCCCCCCCCCCCCCCCCCCCCCCCCCACAAGGTCATCCAAAAAGGGGTGGGTAGAGGGGTGTGGCAAAATGTATGAATAGAGATACATGCGAAACTCGGTTCTGAAAAGAAAGAGGGTGAATAGCAGACCCCCAAGGCCCGTGTTCCTCTAGTGTTCCAAACGAAGAACTGGATCCCGAGGATGAGTATATGAACTCGCTCACTGATACAGAGGGTGAACATGTAGACCACATTCCGAAAAAAATGTTACAGGCAAAAGCTCCTCATGTTAAGATCTAACCCAGAGTGTTAGCGTTACACAATGACGAATGTATCCGCTGCACAGTAAAAAAAAGTTGAGAACCACCATGTGCTAAATGCGTGCTATAGCATGTAATTAGCAGCATAAATTGGAGCTAAAGAGCCAGGTGGTGCTTAAATATAACATCCGTGGCTTTATTTTTACAAATTAGCTTCTCTGATATAATTATGTGCTAGCCTGTTGCTGTTTTTCAGCACCTGGTCACTCACAAGGTATGCTTTTCTAGCATCTTTCCGATTCCCCTGAAAAAAACGCGCGCAAGCGAGTGCGCGCGCGCAGCATTTCCGGCTTGATTAGTCGTGAGGTGCTATGTCTGATCATCTTAAACGATTTTGGCGGGAACTTTTAGCACTTATTGGTGCTTAATTTACCACGCGCCGCGTCCTCGCGGTCAGTCGGACGCCATCTTTCACCAAATGTTGATCTGCCAACAATAGTCATTGCGCGCATGGGCGAAAGCCCGCAAAGACCAAAGTCTGGAGGTAAGTGGACATACTGGATATACATTTATCGAATTTGGTCGCAGTTATGAACAAAGGTTAATTTGGTCTCGATGTCTGAAATAGCAAAGCCTTAAGGTATCTCGCAGCGAGGAATGCTCTCATCACCCAATGAAGCTCCCCCCGATCGGTAAGTGGATGGTTTGGGGGTTAAGGGATCCAAAGTTGTGAAAAATATGATTTAGGAAGAAAATAAACCAAATCGAGTGGTTGGGAGGGAATGTTTATTTTGCCTCCCCGGGATCCACCAGTTGCAATGATATTATTGAAAGTCTATTTCCTGCTCATGTAGGATAAATAACATGTCAATGCTATTTCCAGAGAGCCTGGAAAGTTAGGCATTGACGTAGAAACATTTTTTTATGTCAAGAGGGCAAAAGTCGTCAGCCCTGGCGGCGCCGAATGTGATTATTCCTACCCATAGGCATAGGAACCTCCAGAACATTGGGAGGGGGCAGCCAAACTTGAACCTGAAGCTTACCAGAAACTTCCCATGCCACGACCAAAAACTATTCAGATTTGGACTCCTCGTTGTCTTTTATAACGGCTGTTTATAAAAATTTTCGACCTCCTCCCATTTTAGATGAGATCAGGAATTTTCGGCCCGATATTTGATGGACCCCATGGCCCCCTGCCCCCTGTTCCTACGCCTATGTACATACCTATCGATTTATTTGTTAATGGAAAATGTCCAAAATCGGCTCAAAGCTGGGGGTGCACTGCACCCCAGCCCAAAGATAGGGGGCCACTGCGTCTGCCCCCGGTACCTGTGCCTATGACGTTGGAGTTGGAATATTTATTTGCCGCACAGTTACTAAATTTCTATATTAACCCAAACCTCCAAGATGTCCCTCTTGTATGTATATACCTGACGTTGGTAAGTTAGACGCATTTTTGGCACTTCGCCCGATTCGAAGCCCTGGATATACACGTTGCCTGACAGAGGGGCTGTTCTGGGAGTTACTGTTTGAATTTTTATGGGGCAATTGTGATAAAAATGACCATTATCTGCCAAAAGTATTTGTTAGAATTTTTTGTTCGAATTAAAGCTACAAATGTCATCCTGACAAAAGTCGACAATTTCGCCTCATGGCATGATCACGATTAAGCACGAACACTAAATACAAAAAGCACAGCACATATTTTTAAAATCTTGCACGTCCATTTGATGTTTACGGTCTGCTCGCAATGCAACACTTCGTCAACAATGAACATATCATTTCACGGGAGAGATTGGGAGGGAGGGGAGGGGTCCAGTTTTTGTCTTAAACGTGATAGTAAAAAATAAATACAAATAATAGTTTTTAGGAGGAATCCCATCTATGAGAGATTTTTGATGGGTGACGAGCTTCCTGCTTTGTTCATGGTGGGTCTCTGTTGAATAATTTTCATTGACTCGCTGATTTTGACGTCTGGGCTGTCACGTAAGTTGCTGAGGAGGCAGATAATCATCATTTTCATCAAAATCATCATGTCAACCCTGCCAGTGCTACTCCGCCATTTAGGTACATTTTCTGGTGTACCTTAATATGATATCCCGTATTTCATCCAGCTGTCTTTTCATCCTGCGCATAATACACGCTATAATTTTGTTTACCAAACAATTTTGTTTTTACAAACACACAGACCAATCCTGGGCTAAAGCGAGGGGCTGATATTGGCAAAGGGGTTAGGTGTTGTTCCGTGGGATGACCTAACACGCGCATTGACGGGGGCCTGAGCCACCTTCGCCTTGACGGGGGAGGCAGCTACCCGCCCCACCTAAGATCTCGAGAACCACGGTAGGTAGCGAAAAACGGTAAACGGCGTTGGGTAGCCCATCCACTTCTCCATCGAAAATAATTGAACCATTTTTTGTCAGGTCACATTTAAGGTCACGAGAGGTCAAAACATGCCATCATAGTGATAACATGTAAATTAAGTTTTTCGGCCATTACATCTTAACAAGTAAAGATAGAGCAAAACGACCTAAACTATATGAATCCTCGCAGCAAGCCGAATTGAAGGATATATATCTGACATTGCTGAGTCAAATCAAGGATTTGACCTGACATTAGGTCAGGTCAAGGTCAATTTATATAAAATGCATATCATTAGAACCGCCAAGACAAGGCAAGTCTAATGCAGCTAACATAAATGCTCTATCACCATCCGTTACTGCGTTATTCAGTGAAAACAATTTTTATCATGTATTTTCAATGGAGAGGTCATGCCTCGTACCTGACCTTAGGTCATCGATATAAAAATACTGGAACATATTTTAGAGAACTCGGTGGGCCCATTATTTGATACGTGTTTCAATCGGATAAGTTAACCCTGCTCCGACTTATGCTATCTTAAACTTTTTTGAGTTCAGGTCACTTGCCTGTACTGGTGACCTGATCTGAGATGACCCAACCTTAAAACTTTATTATAAATAAATATAAATTTTATAATTTTAAAAAATGATCCATCTTTCTTCAAAGGAAATGGGGTAAGTTGGTTGGTATCGCTATAGGTATTGACTAAAGTAGAGCACACCAAAGTGTCGTGTATAATTTTGAAATAGCAGACCCTGGCACCGTCTAGACTTTTTCCCAGCCGCCACCGCCAAGGGGGGTAATCCAATCGGATCCCCCTACAGGCGCGTCGCCACCGCTAAAAAGTAAGGGCCAGCCAAACTTCGACTTCATGCTGACAAGAAGCCTTTCAACGCCAGTACCAAAAAGTCTTCGGATTTGGGCTCCTCGCTGCCTTCTCCAGCAGCTGGTTAGTCAAATGTCTGATTTAATCCGATTTTGATTGAGATCAGGAAATTTCCGGCCAAAAATCCCCCCCCGTCCCAGTCAAACACCAACCAGTTCAGTATCCGGTAGCCAATGGCTGTCACGGGGCTAAGGTTGGTCAAACTTTGACCTAGTTCCAAAATCATAATAAAAGTTAATTATTAGACCCAAGCACAAAACTAAAGGACGTAGTTGTCTTGAAGTAATGATACCAGTGATATACGGTATGACCTTGAAAGATCGCACTATGACCTTGATCTGACGTTTATGTTGTATATCATTCGAATCCTTCACTGAGAGAAATTTTCAGTAAGTTACAACCTCGTAACGAGGGCTGCAGAACCCTAAAGTTTGTGTTCTAAATGTCTGCATCATTAGCAAGCATTTACCAGTTTTTTACTCCAAAAACTAACATTGCGGGCCCAAAAGTTAGCACGAGACCACGGCTTTGACCAGGGTTGAGTTGGTTTTAATCATCGACCATCGTATTGCAACGAAGTGCCTACAATGCTTAAAATGCAATAACCAAGTCTGTACGACGTCTTTACCATGGCCTACAAATGTGCTAGCATTTCTTACTCTAGTAACTTATCGCAAGAACGAGGCTTTGACCATGGTTTAGTTGGTGTTAAATCAGTCACCATCCTATCGTAACTAGGTGATTACCACACTTAGAATGCAGAGACCAGGTCTAGACAGTCTTCAGTTGGCCTCATTCTAGTGCCTGAATTAGGAAAGTACGGTTTTTTAGCTTCAGTATGGGTGAATTATTTTTTTTTTTTTTTTTTGAAAACCAGTGAATAGGTCTACAAAAAATTCGAAGTATATCATTGATCACTATTTCAACCCTAATTAAACTCCTCTTCGTTCCTGCTGAAAAACACTGATCGCATCTGAGGTAACTCCCTTAAAACATGTTTCCTTTGTTGTTTTTCTTTTATTAAGAGCGATCAATTTATGAAGAGAAATCAAACACATGACTATCACAGATCGTAGTAGTTGCAAAATATTTGCACGAATGAAAATAACACACGAACATCATACCGCAATCATCTTGGCCATCTGACCCGGTGTCCTAACCAAACGGTCGCCGACGGTCGCCAACCGTCGGCGACCATCGGCGTCAGTTGCAGAGCGGTAATTTTGGAGGTTTGGCCGACAGAGGAAAGGTTCAGCTTTGGCAGCAATGTGGTAGCTCAAGTTGCGACGAACTGTTGTTTACCAACAACCAAAACTTAGCTCGCATCAAGAACTATTAAAAGAATGATCTAGGAGAAAAAGGTAATCATGTCCAGTTTCCATAGATTTTTCAGCATGAATTCCAAATTAAATTATTATTCTAAAACATGCATTACATTTAATGACTAAAAAAACAACAAATGACACGGATATCGACTTCTGACGCAGACCGTCGGCGTCAAAAGTTGGACATTGTTCAACTCTTGCTGCGACGCGTTGCAACGCCGTGCAACGCCGTGCAACGCGTTGCGTCAGTGCGTTTTGTGTCCTGACCAAAAATCCCGGTCGTTGCGGCAGATCGACGGCGTGCGACGCCTTGCAACGCGTTGCGTCTTGGTTAGGACACCCCACTCCAGCTCAATCACCTGAGCCTCTCCAGCTCAGCTATCTCCCATCACCATCGCATCCCGAAATTCTTTGATGATTTCAGAGGACCTTCACGTCCTTTGCAGCGAGGACACTGAAGGCCAAGAAGCGAACTGTTGTTTTGGTCCCTTTACTTTCCAGACCGAAGACGAACTGGCATATGATCCACATAAGGAGAACTTCAATTGGCCCATCCACCACCACCACCTCCACGTCATTCCACATACTGTGTGCGCTCGCAGTGTCGCACCCACAGCCTGGATGTTATCATATACTCGCCGAACACCCACACCAGGGTCTTACCACGCGCATTGACGGGGGTCTGAGCCACCTTCGCTTTGACGGGGGGGCGGGTACCCGCCCCCCAAGATCTCGAGAACCATGGTAGGTAGCGAAAAACGGTAAACGGTGTTGGGTTGCCCATCCACTTCTCCATCGAAAACATTTGGACCATTTTTTGGGTCAGGTCACATTTAAGGTCACGAGAGGTCAAAACATGCCGTCCTAGGGATAACATGTAAATTAAGTTTTTCGGCCCTTATATCTGAACAAGTAAAGATAGAGCAAAACGACTTAAACTATATGAATCCTCTCAGCAAGCCAAATCGAATGATATATAATTTGACCTTGCTAGGTCAAATCAAGGATTTGACCTGACCTGAGGTCAGGTCAGGGTCAAATTATATAAAATGTATATCATTAGAACTGCAAAGCCCAGGCGAGTCTAATGGAGCTAAAATAAACGCTCTATCACCATCCGTTACTGAGTTATTCCATGAAAACCATTTTTCCCATGTATTTCCAAAGGAGAGGTCATGCCCCGTACCTGACCTTAGGTCATCGATATCAAAAATACCGAAAAATATTTTAGAGAACTCGGTGGGGCCATTATGTGATGTGAGTTTCAATCAGATAAGTTCACCCTGCTCCGACTTATGCTATCTTAAACTTTTTTTGAGGTCAGGTCACTTGACCTGTACTGGTGACTTGACCTGAGATGACCGAACCTTAAAATTTGTACAGAATTTGTAAAAATGATGAGGGAAAAGGTATACCAAGTACGGCGGCGCTACGTGCCGCCGTTTTTCTGCTATCTCCGAAAAACCCGAGGGGGGCGGGTACCCGCCCCCCGCCGTCAATGCGCGTGTTCAGAGCTCGGGCTGAAAATGAGACGCGAGGCGGTTAGGACACGGTCATCGGAAAACTGGAGTGCAGATGTATTCTTTGTTTGCGTTCGAAAGCTCTTGACGAGACGAATAACCATTATGCGATTTTTTTGGTTAAGTCAATATTGAGGTCACCAGAACTCAAAGAAGGTTCCAAACAGTGGCCGAATCAGGGGAGGGGGCGAAAAAGACAGTTGATCCCCCAAACGAAAAAGTTCAGTGAAGAACCATATTCACCCCAAAAGCTGTTGATTTTTAGTGATTTTCCCCGGCTCCTGCTCCTTAAGTCTATAAGCAAGGTTTTGGTGCTTTAACTGAACCATTCAACTTCAAACAGAAACAGCCAACTTCAGTGCAAGCATTGGACCTAGGTCCTCTTGATATCAAAAACCGCTTTTGAGTGAATGATCCTTGAATAGCAAAAGCAAACATCTTGTGGCCAAATGTTTTACCTGGTTATTTTTCTTTTTACTTTGGTTGCCCCCCTAAACCTACCGGCCAGATCCGCCACTGGTTCCATATGCCTGAGAATCCCTGGCTACATCCATAAAGCTATTTGTATGCAATGGAAGAAGTTTCGAAACACGTAGGTATGTATGTACATAATTGGACACTTCGCATTCCAATGCAGCTGCTTACCTTGCAAGTCCAATCCGTTTCCAAGTTCACACCACTTTAGCGACTGCCTGCTCCCAATGTCATAGGGCACTGACACTGAAAAAGATTGGTCTAGAATATGCCTAAATAGGCTATACGCTAACCAAAGAAACTTTTCCACCGCAATCCGCTAACTGTACTAACACTGTCCCACGCACACTCCCCGTGGCCTGCGTCTTACTGAAGGAGGCGTTTGATCACGACACGAATGAAAAATGCAGTAGCGCACGTGCATCTTACACTTCCGGTGCTTCCGCGACACAAGTAATACCAGGTCAAAATGTGTACGGCATTTGTAAGGATACGACCATCTTGCTAATGTATTAGCAAGACTGTCCTACTGCCGGCTTTGATTATACGGGACAGCGTTGCTTCCCTTGTACTGGCTTAGTTGCGTGTTGATATCATTATGAGAGGACGACTAATGTTCGTTTCAAAACAATGCCTTAACTACTTTTTCCTTCGCACGAACTGGGTTTTGTCCTTGTTTAGCGTTGGTTGTGCTCTAGTGAACCCCAATATCAGGGCTGCATTCGTATAGACATTGTGAAAATTTCTATCAGTGTTGGGTCACACTTTGGTGCTAAATGCATTGATCTCACTCCGTTCATGGGTTAAAAACAAGAACAGTTGCAAAGTGTATGATATTATGCGACCTTTGGTGATTTTTAGTGCCTTCGGTTTTTTCTGATTACAAAATTGATAGATTCGGCAGATTTGTTTTCAAGAGCTGTTGAATGATGTTTGAAGCTTAATCCAGCTCTTCTAGAAGCCGGGTTACACCCTGGTTTTGTCAACGTTGTTTCGTGCTAACATAATACTCTACATGGGTTTAGAAATAACGTCATAACTCGGTGACCCGACATAACTGAATTTTTTATCACAAGTCTTCAAATTGGTCATTCTACAGGAGTACAAAGCGACGATTCACTCACTCAAATCGGGGCGGAACGATTCGCAAAACAAACAGGGGGCTCGACCGGACCTCCCCAGGCGGTGAAGGCTTAATCTGCTACATTCCACCTATGCTCATGAGCGTTGGAAGTGGGGGGATGGGGAAAATGCGTC
Organism: Lepas anatifera; assembly: GCA_034440635.1. Classification (NCBI taxonomy): domain Eukaryota; kingdom Metazoa; phylum Arthropoda; class Thecostraca; family Lepadidae; genus Lepas; species Lepas anatifera. Next base: position 5,296 of record JAOTON010001906.1, on the reverse strand, counting down.
CCCACATACTTTCGAATCTGGGGGATGTCCTGCCGAAAAATGTTGGGACTCGACCTGTGTTTTTCCTGTTATGCTTAACTGCGTGAACCTGCTTAGTGGGTGCTGCACTAGGGTCGTTCAAAAAAAACTTTATTTTTACTTTTCAGGCTCGAACCCACTTTTATACCCTTATATATTCAATTCTAATTTCAATGAGCCACATTCCAAGCATCTACGACAACGGGAAAGATCGCCTCAAAACGGTTAAAGATTTCATGTCTCAGGCGCGATTGGCCGCCCGGCATTGCAGTCTCCCCTGTTAAATTGGCATGAAAGGGGTGCATAACCTACCAGTATAAAGACAGAGGGGCATGTGCGTGCGTATAAGAGCGGTAGATGGGATTTAACATGCAGGCATTTACTTGTCAGATATATTTGCAGCGCAATACAAACACATTTTATTCCACAAAAGACCTGAAATTAAATTGTTCAGCACCCTAGTACTCTAAATCCCGACAGCACAGGAATGCCTTCCGAAGGCGAACCTTTCTCTGGCAACATTCGTTGGAGAACTTCGTTGGGGCAGGTGTTTCTCCCTATTCTCGTGCCAACTATTTAAGAGCTCTGATACTGTTTATGTTGTTTATTAGGGCACATGAACAACAGGAATCATCCCAATAAAAGCTCAAGTCAATATTATAAAACATCATCGGGTAATCACTAAAATGCGGAAGATACAGTGTAAAATACAGCTATAAGCACTTAAAATACAGTATAAAATACATAATAGCATATATGAGCCCATCGACAGATACACAGGAGGCGAGTACATTGTAAAGTACCTCAATAAAATGGACTGGATCCTAAATCAGGCATAAAAATAAAATAAGAATAAAAATCATTGCACACCACACAACCCAGACGGGAGATTACTACATCCATAGTGTCGCCACCGGCAAAGTGGGGGCCACAAACTCAACCTGATGCACAAAATTTCAACATCAGTACCAAAAACGTTCGAATTTGGGCTCCTCTTTGCCTTCCGCAGCGGCTGGATATAAGAATGTCCGGCTTTCTCTTATTTTGACTGAGATCAGAAAATTTTGGCCAAAAGTGGGGGCCTGGCCCCCCGGCCCCCTTTTCCGACGCGTATGACTACATCGGCTCTGCCGGTAGCTGCTTGATATAAGCACGTGTCTGAGCCCTGAAATGAGTATATGTGCACCTGAAAGGATCAGCATGGGGGCATGCAGCTACGAAAGCGTTAAAAGCTCTAGGTGCACGGCAGAACAGACCGCGCTTGACCGTGTCTACTCTCCCTAACGGCACATGCAGCAAGGTTTCCGTCATTGCACGAGTGTATTGTGACGGCACGTGCAGTGGAAAGCTCCCGAGCAGTAGGGCGGAGTCAGTCCTGGCAGTGATAATTTTGTACACGAACGAAATATCATACTGAATCCTGCGGTTGGCAAATGACTCAATTTTAAAGCATGCCAAAAGATCGGAATAGGCCAAGGACTGTGAGTGTCGGAATGAAACTGATGATAGCCAAATTAGAAACTTGTGCTGTATTTTTTCGAGTCTGTCTGGGTGGGTCTTGGCAGCTCCTCCCCAAACGATACATCCATATTCCAAAATCGACCTAATGTTGCCAAAATACGCCGCCAAGATCGGCTCTGGTTTGAATTTTGATCTCAATCTCGGTCCCCCACTGGGTGACCTGTTTGGAGGGATCTTATCATCAAGCCGAGTGCCCTGTTTGCCTTGCTGACAACCTGATCAATGTGATTTGCGAAAGTTAATTTGGAATCTAGCCACACGCCGAGATCACGTACAGAAGTGACTTTTTCTAATGGAATGTTTTAAATTTTGTAAGTGACCAGAATTTGTTGGCGTTTTAGAGTCATTGTAAATGATTTACATTTTTCCGGGTTCAACTGAAGGTTCCAAGCGCGAGACCCCTCAGCTAAAGCATTACTGCTAGATGAAGACCCTGCTGCATATTTTTACCCTTTGGATGGCTCACGAAATCTTCCACCAGCTTTACACCAAGTTCTGTGGTGTTCGCAGGAGAATAGGGAGAAGCACCTGCCCCAACGACGTTCTCCAACGAATGTGGCCAGAGAAAGGTTCGCTTCCGGAAGGCATTCCTGTGCTGTCGGGATTTAGAGTACTAGGGTGCTGAACAATTTAATTTCATGTCTTTTGTGGAATAGCATGTATTTGTATTGCGCTGCAAATACATCTGACAAGTAAATGCCTGCATGTTAACACGCGCCCCGCTGGGTCCCTTGCATGACGCGCCCCGCTGGGGGGGCGTTTTTCGCCCCTACCCCTCCGTATCCAGTTCCCCACGAAAGCTAAAGGAAAATTACGGGCGGCGCTCGAAAGCTCTTGACAAGACGAAGAGAATTTATACGAAGAATTTTTATGTCAGGTCAATATTGAGGTCAGCATAGGTCAAAGAATGCTCCATAGGCTTACAACAGAGCAGTGTTTGTTTCCCTCTCTAGATCTGCCCTCAGGGAGCTAGAGCAAATTTGTATAAATCATTGGATTCCTCTCATCGCGGCAAATTCGAATGATGTATAATATAACCTTGCTAAGTCAAATAGTCAAAATGACCTGACCTTGACCTAGGTCAGGGTCACAGAGTGAACTGGTATGGTCATGCTGCATATCAATCGACTTCCCGTGACAATATTAACACAATGCAAGCAAAATGGGAGCTTTATCTCAATTCAGTGAGAAGTTATTTGCAAAACAATCACTCTCTGCTCCCGTGACCTGATATGAACTTTGAGAGGTGAGATGCTCAAAACCTCAACTTTATGGTCAAGATCGTGGTAAGAATAGACAGCTTGAGAATTTTCAGCCTTATCTATCCAGTATTTCCTGAAAACGAGTCCATTCTATTTTTAGCCATAGACTTATAATGGGGTGACCAAAAAATTGACCCCACCTTAGGTCACCAATATAAAATTCCGAGATAGCAGACTTTTAGACCCTAATGATCTTATCATATTGTGGAAGTTTCAAACTTATCGCTTTGCTAATGGTCCCTGGGCGCTGCTTCAAACTCGTAATTTTAGGTTTTGAGGTCGGGTCACTTGACCCTGAATAGCTCCTTGACCTGACATGACCTTAACTTAAAAATTTGGTCAGATGTGTAAAATTGATCAGGGATAAGCTACTGTAAGTTTTGTTGCTCTGCATCTCTTCGTTTTTGAGCCATCTGGGAAAAACCAGGAGGGGGGCGAATTTCGCCCCCCGCGGGGCGCGTGTTAAATCCCATCTACCGCTCTTATACGCACGCACATGCCACGCTGTCTTTACTGATAGGTTATGCACCTTTCATCCCAATTTAACAAGGGGAGACTGCAACGCCGGACGGTCAATCGCGCCTAAAACATGAAATCTTTAACCGTTTTGAGGCGATCTTTCCCGTTGTCCTAGATGCTTGGAATGTGGCTCATCGAAATCAGAATTGAATATATAAGGGTAAAAAAGTAGGCTCGAGTCTGAAAAATAAAAAAAAGTTTTTTTGAACGACCCTAGTACTGCACCCATTTGACATGGAATATGAAAAGCCTTTCCTGTTATGAGGATGTTCTGAAATACTTATACTGATACTCATACTAGGTTTTGGAAACCGAATCGATAATTGGTTGGTGAAGTGTATCGCCATTATCGTTTTCAGAGACAGTCATATTCATTCCCGATTCGGGTCTCCCCCAGTCATCGCCATTCCGAGTCTGTCCCCACTTGTAAAAACTCGGTAGTGACGTCCCATAGCGTCATTTATGTCAGATCGATAAGTTTTTATTTATAATCCTAACTCGATGATTTGTGTCTTTTCAAGTCAAGAAAGAAGTTGATAGGATGGCAGGGGAGGAGGATTTCGTCGAGAAGCAGACAAACACCCTGTATCCCACCTTGACGACGTAGCAAACAAGCTCATGTATCAAAGCCGAGGTAAGTTCACAGTGTGATGAAATGAGTAATCGTCTGCTTATGGCTCGTTTGTTTTCCCTCATAATGGCTATTACTGTCATCCAGCTGGCAAAGGTGTTGTGTGACATTTTTTTGCTAATTATTTGATTTATAAGAGTTGATTCTTAAGTATTTGATAGTGATGAGTAATCCATCCCAAATTTCAAATTTTTTATTGTCTATACTAGCCGTGCGATGAGCCCTGTCCTTTTTAAAAAAGCTTCATTTCGTGATAACATTGTACGTTCTTTTTCGTTAGGCGGCAGATATGATGAGAAAACCTAACTGAAAAACTTTTGCCAATATCTCGCTGTTGACCTTTTTTGTGTTGGCCCTGGTAACCACCTGTAAACATTTTTGTTGGCTCGGGTGTCGAACCGGCATCAAAAGTGATTTTACTGCAGAAAATTTGGGACAATTCTGAGCCAGTCTTACATACTTTTCTCCTGTACCAAATTTAAATCTCTGTTTAGCTTTGACTTTGAAGAGCACCCTGCAGCAAAAATCATTGGACAAAAAAATAACCCCTCCCGGTGACTTGACCTAGCATGGACCAGATCCAAATTTTCAGATATGTTGGTAAAATGATCAGGCGATAGGTACAGCGCTCAGCAACATGCTACTTTTCCCTGCGCCATTTCCATCCTTATCGAATAGCCTCTGGGGCATATGTCTGCCTGGGACCACATATTAGGTTCTATCCCGCTCGATACTAGTTATGCATTTCCCATTGCATTCCGTCCGGGAAGTTTTTAACCCATGCCGCTCCATTCTGTCGCATTCCAGAAGCATCACAAACTATCATTCCGTTCCATTCCATTTCCGATTCTTAATTTCCATCCCATTTCCATTCCATTCAGACCTCAACTTAGGCAGCCGTCGATGGTCTCGGTAGTGCAAAAGGTTAGCATAATATTGAATAAAGACGGCTGTGCTGTCATCATAACATTATCTTTGATTGAATACGCATTATTCCTAGAAGTTTAAGCTGTTGGCACGCTAGATCAGCGTCAGCCTCCAAAAAACATATTTCAGGTGACACCCGTCAAAGCGGTTAACTAAAGGTATTGATCTGAACGATTGGTACATTGTAGGCACATCTTGAGTACCATATTGAGTACATTGAGTGGTTCATCCCGACCAAACACTCACAATTTATCCAAGAATCTACGACTAGAAACCAAAAAGAAGGAATTTCTGCAAAACAAAACGGCAAAGAATTCCTGTTTAGGTAGAACTGGGGAAATCGTATTAGAGTTCTCGACATATAATATAGACAGCATATCCTTTGTCAAGTTAAAATCTCAGTGTTTTATTTCACAGA